>CM054059.1:40188738-41396746 GCA_028641055.1 Alopecurus myosuroides | reverse complement strand
GACTCGATAAGACCACCACGGCCCAGTCGCAACAATCACCTTATCGGGTTTGAGTCGGAGGTCTCGAATCTATGTAGGCCAGGAAAGTTTTTGCCCTAGTCGCAATTAATTGGCCCTGAACTCTCGGGAGAGCTAAGCTACTGTGCCACATCCTTCTGCGATAAAAAGCCGCAAAAAACAGGCACTTATATCGCTCGATACTCGAGCATAAAGACCTATTACACAGGGAACACACCCTTTAAAACAGGGAACAACCAAGATGGTTATCCATAAGAAAGGAAGACCAAGAAAGGTTTGACCGTCTACTCGACTGGAAAAATCCCACTCGAGCAAACGCTCGGGGGCTACTGACGAAGATATGGATTCTGGACCTTGCAGGTAAGGACCCCCCATCTCAGGCCCAAGGTTAAGGCCCAAGAAGAGGAGCCCTTGGGATACTCCAGAAGGCCCACATGAAGCCCACCCACACTAACTTGCGGGTTAAGTTAGGAAACATGTAACCGACCTAATTAGAGTTCGAGTCCTCTCCGGGTAGGGTTCGAGACCTGGCCGTCTATATAAGGCCAGGAGAGCCACCGGAAGAGGACCAAGCAACAATCGCACCATCGAAACCTTGAACTCGAGACCTTACTCTCGATTCAAGTACCACCTTTGTAACCGATCTATTCATCAATACAGATCGACAAGAGGCAGGAGTAAGGGTTTTACCTCTACGAGGGCCCCGAACCTGGGTAAATCTCGCCCCCTGTCTAGCCGACGATTCCACCAGCGCTCATGGGTTCTCCTAATCGAAACCCGATAGGTTCACCGAAGGGATTTGTAGAGTCAGAGATTCGACACCCTTGGAATGTTCTGGAAAGCCCATATGAAGCCCACCCGCAATGCAGCAACGAAGCAGCAACGAAGGCAGCCCGAGAGATAAAAGCTCGCGACATCATAGCAGCCGCTCGCGAAAACGCAGCAAAGAGCCAAGGAAGGAAACTGGTCATGAACAGCCGGGATTCAACGCGCGATCGGACATCGCGCAAAATAGGGTGGACAAGGCAAGAGCAGCGAGGAACCGCGGGCGCTCCTCGTCCGGTTCTTCGGATGACAAGACATGCGGCGCGCTGTGCTTCACCCACGGCATCCGCGAAGCACCTCTACCCAGGAGATTCAAGCTCAGCACAAGAGTGACAAAATACGATGATTCACTCGAACCTTCATCGTGGCTAAACGACTACCTCACGGCAGTAAAATGCCAACGTGGGAACAAGAACACAGCCATGCAGTACCTCAACCTGCTCTTGGTTGGAGTGGCACGTAGCTGGCTGGAAGCAAGACCGAGTTCCTGCTATGCTTCGTGGGACGACCTGCACTTCGACTTCTGCAAGAACTTCCAGGCCACCTACAGGAGACCAGCAACCATTGAGGAACTGCGGGCATGCAACCAAAAGAGCGGAGAGTCCACTCGCGAGTAGCGATGGACCACACTCAGGAACACCGAAGGAAACATCTCGGAGGAAGTAGCGGTTGAGGCCTTCGCGAAAGGCGCCCGACAAACTGCTTTCAGAGAAGAACTGGGCCGAGCCGCACCCAAAACTATTGGGGAGCTGATGGTCATAGCCGACAAATGGGCTAATGGAGAAGACGCAGTGCGCAACGAGAGAACATCATTGCCCGCGCCCGAAGAAGACCGCCATGGTCGAAAGAAAAGGAGGAAATACTACGATCACGACGATCGGGAAGAGATGGTAGCGGCGGAATTCACGCGAAATCGCGATAGTGGACGTCGAGGAAGTCGTGAGTGGAGAACGAAAGCTGAGGACAGAACTCCCGAGGAGGACCTCGATGCATACTGCTCGCTACATCTATTTACAGATCAGCGCACGAGCAAAACTAAGGCAACGCACCTCCTTAAGGATTGCCGAAAATTTATTGACATCACTGAGGCCTTCTCGAAGAAAAGCAGATCAGCAGCTAATCAAAATTACCCGCCACTTCCAGGAGGAGGACACCAAGAATTCCAGCCGCCACAACCCCTACCTCCACCAGCAAATCCAAACATGGCTAGCCGCACTACCTGCGCCACCCGTACCAAACGCCGGATCTAACGCGTAACCGAACCCGGCAGGACAGTTAGGGATGATACAAAAGGTCTGCCCATCCCGTAGAGCTCAGAAGACAAATACACGGTAGCTGTGCATGGCTGTGCAAACCCCGCCAACAAGGCCCGAGTACCTGAAGATGGCGGACCAATCGATCACCTTCTCCATGGAAGACCACCCACCACGAGTCTATCGACCAGGACACGCCGCCCTCGTAATCCAAGCGCAGATTGGTAACTACGAACTGGCCCGCGTATTCATGGATGGTGGCAGCGGCATCAACATTATCTACGCGGATACACTCCGCCGGATGAACAGAAATCTGGATGGCCTTGCGGAATCAGAAACATCCTTCCACGGGATAGTTCCAGGAAAGGCGATCCGTCCACTCGGAACAATCAACCTTGAGGTTGTGTTGGGCAATCGACGCAATTACAGAAGAGAATTCCTCTACTTTGAAGTAGTCGACTGGCCCTCACAGTACCACGCCATTCTCGGTCGAACAGCGTTCGCCAGATTCATGGCAGTACCACATTACGCGTACCTGAAGCTCAAGCTACCCGGGGAATATGGTGTAATCACCATCGACGGAGATTTCCAGAAATCCAACAAGTGCGACATCGAGTTCAACGAGATCGCAAAATATTTCGGGATGCAAGAAGAACTGCAGGAGATAGCAAAAACCACGGACCACTCCGTGATGCCCCTCACAAAGAAAAACGCGCCAGAATTGGAATTCAGCGCCAACAGCGACACTCGAAAACATCAGGTGCACCCGACAGATTCTGCGAAGACAGCGATGGTCTCAACTACCCTCTCGCCAGCATAGGAAAGCGCGCTCGTCGAACTCCTCCGTGAGTACTGGGAAATTTTCGCCTGGAAGCCCTCAAATATGCCAGGAATACCCAGGGAGTTCGCCGAGCCCTCACTCGAAGTCTTCAAAGATGCAAAACCCATCAAGCAGACCACTCGACGGTTCTCAGAACCCAAGCCGAAAACGCTTGGAGAAGAAGTAAACAGATGGCTAGCAGCAAATTTCATCAGGGAGATCAAGATATCCACTTGGTTAGCAAACCCGGTGCTAGTCCCAAAGAAGAACACTGACATCCTTCGAGTGTGCATTGACTACACGTCATTAAATAAGCACTGCCCCAAGGATAACTTTCCCCTCCCGCGAATCGACCAGATCGTGGACTCCGCCGCAGGCTGTCAACGCCTCTCCTTCCTGGACGCCTACTCGGGATATAATCAGATCCGAATGAAGCAGGAAGACGAGGAGAAGACAGCATTCATCACACCCCACGGTGTATAATGCTACACGACAATGCCCTTCGGGCTCAAAAACGCAGGCGCAACATATCAACGCTGCGTGCAAAAATGGCTCGCCAAGCTCATTGGCAAGAACGTACAAGTGTACGTTGACGACATCGTCATCAAGACTCGAGTAGAGGATACACTCCTCGAGGACATTAGAGAAACATTTGACGCTCTAAACGCATACAGGATCAAGCTCAACCCGACAAAATGCGTCTTCGGCGTCCCAGCAGGACAACTTCTCGGGTACCTGGTATCCGCCAGAGGCATCGAAGCCAACCCGGAGAACATACAAGCAATCTTGACAATCAAGGAGCCAACCAATCTACGCGGAGTCCAACAGCTCGCAGGACGACTAGCCGCCTTGAGCAGATTTATCGCACGATTGGGTGAGCAGGCGTTACCCTTCTACAAGCTGTTGAAAAAGACGGACAAGTCCGAATGGACACCAGAAGCTAAGCAGGCATTCGCAGACCTGAAACGATCCTTGCAAAGCAGGCGCATCCTTGCAACACCGCAAGAGAGAGAGCCATTATACCTATACCTAGCCGCAACAAACCAGGTCATCAGCACGGCCATCGTAGTCGAACGACCTGAGGAGGGCAATGCATACGGAGTCCAACGACCGATCTACTACATCAGTGAAGTGCTCTCGCCGTGCAAGTAACGATACCCTCACTACCAGACGCTCGCGTATGGAGTTGTCCTCACGGCTCGAAAGCTCAAGCACTACTTCCAGGAACACACCATAACAGTGGTTAATGATGCATCACTCGGTACAATCATGAACAACCCAATGGCATCTGGAAGAATAGCAAAATGGAGCATCGAGCTGGGCGCTTGGGACATCATCTACGCAGGGCGCAATTCATTAAAATCTCAGGTACTCGTGGAATTCCTGAGCGAGTGGACAGAACTACAAACGCCCGGGCCACCGGAATACACGAGTAACTGGATCATGTACTTCGACGGATCCAAGAGAAATGAAGGAGCAGGAGCTGGAATCGTCCTAATATCACCCAGAGGAGACAAGCTGCAGTACGTCATACGACTGGATTTTCCACCTGATGATCCAGCGTCAAATAACGACGCAGAATACGAGGCCCTGTTGCATGGGATGAAGATGGCAGTCGCGTGCGGAGCCACCCGGCTGATGATCTACGGCGATTCCAATCTCATCGTGCAACAAACAATGAAGGAGTGCGACGCTATCGCTGAGAACATGGTCGCCTATCGTGACATGTACAACCTACTCGAAGGAAGTTTCAAAGGATGCGAGCTGAAGCATATTGCAAGATCCAGCAACGAAAAAGCAGACAGACTGGCAAACATGGGTTCCACAAACACACCCATACCGCCAGGGATATATTTTGAGCAGATGACTAAACGATCAGTCAAAGTAATGAAAACTGCAGGAGCACCCGCAGCACTGGAAACAGAGGTCAGCCCGCAAGTTGTCATTATCGAGCTCATTCATAATATTTCGCGACAAGTTTTTCTGGTCGAGCCAGTCTGGACGCAGAAATACTCGACTACTTGTCCGCCAAACAGCTCCCAGCAGACCCTCGCGAGGCTCGACAGATAATCAGACGCAGCAAATCCTTTCGAGTGATCAATGGAGAATTGTACAAACAGAGCATCTCGGGCATACTGCAACGATGCATAGCACCCGAGGATGGCAAGCAATTACTGCAAGACATCCACCAAGGAGATTGTGGACATCATGCTAGCTGGAAAGTAATCATGGGAAAATCCTTCCGAGCAGGATTCTATTGGCTTACAGCAGCCAGAGACGCAAAGGAACTGGTCGACAGGTGCAACGCTTGCCAGCGATTCGCACCAAAACCACACACACCCGCTACAGAATTACATATGATACCCATCGCCTGTCCCTTTGCACAATGGGGGCTGGACATGGTAGGACCACTACGCAAGTCCACGCCAGGTGGATACACACACTTGCTGGTCGCAGTCGACAAATTTACCAAGTGGATCGAAGCGATGCCAGTAACCTCGGCTAGCGCCCAATGCACCGTAAAATTCCTCAACTTCATCGTATGCAGGTTTGGAATACCACACGACATCATTACTCACAATGGTAGCAACTTCACGGCAAAGGAAACACAACAGTTCTGCGAAGAAAAGGGCATCATCTTCAAATTTGCTTCAGTTGCCCATCTGCAAACCAACGGCCGAGTCGAGCGATCCAACGGATTAGTTTTGGCTGGCATCAAGAAACGTCTACTTGATCGTCTACACCCAGCAGCGGGACATTGGGCAGAAGAGCTACCCTCCGTGCTATGGAGCCTACGCACAACTCCAAATCGATCCACGAACTACACACCATTCTTCATGGTATACGGGGCCGAAGCAGTCCTTCCCGAGGACGTCAGGTTCAGCGCCCCACGAGTTGTTGCTTACAGCGAAAAAACCTCCAACAGGGCACTCGCGGATGATATGGACGCACTCCACGAAATACGCGACATTGCACTCGCAAGATCCGCAGTATACCAGCAGTCGCTGCGAAACTATCACAGTCGCCGCATACGCCACAGAGCCTTCACAGTAGGAGATCTGGTGCTACGGCTCAAGCAGAAGGAAGGACACAAGCTCGAGCCACCATGGGAAGTACCCTTCATAATACACGAAGTTACCCCAGGTGGCGCCTATCGACTGAAGAATCCGACGACTGGAGGCATCTATTCCAACCCTTGGAATGTTGCACAGCTCCGCAAATTTTATCCCTAGATTTATTTTACTCGCAGTAATAAGTCTATACTAGCCATCTTGTAGCTCGACAGAAAAACACATGACTTATCAGTCATTGCAATAAAATACATGGTTTCTCAACCATAGATACTCGAAGTTCCCCCATCCTTACATGCTAAAAGTAACAGGTATACACCCCACAAACACACGGGGGCTACACCTAACTCAGCATCACAGGAAGAATTTTATATACAAGGTGAACACCTTACAACAGTTTTTTACAACTACACAACGCGACATGATACATACATCCTACAATCAAACATGGCGATGAGCATTCTCAGCCGCCAAAACCCGATCTACCTCAGCCGAGGTCAATCGAATGATTTCCTCTGCCGCAGGACGAACAAGCCTATAATGAGGAGAAATATCGTCGATTGGACCATCAGGAAGTCTAGCTACGGAGTTGAAATTCACCTCAGGATGCCACAATCGGACTAAAGAGAGAGCCACTACCGAGCCACAAATCATCTGATTGCGAACACACTCGCGAATTTCTCCTTCTCGCCCGAACACCCTGAGAAGATGGCTCCAATCTTCAGGACCCCTCTCCAACGGATAGAAAGCGGCGTTCATTGCAATCAAAACCCCGTGAAAAGAACTCATGAGTATCTTCGCCTGGATGACTCAGAACTTCAAGGTAGCAAGCACAATGCCTCGACTACGATCGGACCAAAAGTTACTCGCATGAGGCTTTGAGCTGCCAGCTTCTTGAAGGATGTGGTTCTCCACCCATTGTTTCTCACTCCTGTCATCCGGCTGAACAACTGAAAAGCAAAGGTATATGATCAAAGAAGGATACAAGACAAAGAAGACTAGGGGGCTGAACTACTTTCAGAGCAAATCCCTGGCAACAGACGCCAATTCATCCATCACAAACTGCTCGCGTTCAATCGCTAGCTTTTGTTTGGACTTGGCCACATCCGCTACCCCACACAATGCTTTTAGCTTGCGTTCACCCTCCAAAACGCGATCATGGAGGCCTGCAAAGGTCCCAACAGCGGCAACAAGAGGATTTGCTGGGGTAGCAAGTCCACCTGAAGACTCTGCGGCAACCCCGGCTACCTGGAAGAATACAAGGAAATTGAAGGAATAAGATGCCCCATTCGAGATATCAAAACAACCTATTCGACAGGTGCTCGGGGGCTACTCCCATCGGGAGGAAACACACAACAAATCAATCGCAGGAAGCATCTCAGAAGGACATCTCGATTAAACGATGAAAATATGGGAGCACATCCCAAGGTTCATTACAATCAAAAAAATGAAATACAAAGGAAATATACTAAGGAGCTGCAGTTGTGCTGCCACTCGCGGCGGTCCCTCCCCTAGCACAGGCAAACAACTCGGATAACTTCCGAGCAAGTACTCTGGCTGGCTCGCCAAAACGACGAAGCCCTACCTTTTTGCCCATAGAAGGATCGACGGGAAGGTCCGAGTACGCCTCTTCCAAGCCGGTGACTCCATGCGCCAGTGCGAACTGGATGGCGGTCTTCGCCCCAGATTCCTACTGAGCAACCGCGTAGGTGTCAAGGAGATTGCTCTCCGAGAAAATCTTCAGAAGATCACCCAGCGCAGGCGGAGACACGTCGTTGACTAGAAAGCGACCGTGCAGCTGCATCAGCACTCGAGTGGCATCGCCAATCAAGGTGCAAACCCCTTCGGCATGTTTCCTGAGCTGGGCGAGGGAATCGGTCAGCGCATCCACCCGTTGGACCCTAGGAAGCTCTAGTGGGACGCCCAGAAGACCTGCAAAGAAAAGTGCTAAAATCCAAGGACCCATCAGACAGCCAGAAGACGACAATAGACCGAAAGCAACTTACCCACAAAGCGTTCGGCCAGAGAACGAAGGAAGTCGACAAGGTCGGCGTCCGCCTTGGTGCCAGCCTCCTCCAGATTCTTCAGAGCATCCTGGGCGGCCGCAAGCTTTCCTTCAAGGTCAGCCGACAACATGTGGGAGGACTCGAGTTCCCGTCGAGTAGTTGCTGATGGCTAGGTTGAGACTCCAAGTGTAGAGTGTGTAGCTAGTGGCAAGCCTTCTTCCCCACGAGGGTGACTCGAGGGTTTATATCGAACTCTTGGGGAGCCAGTATTTCAGCAGTTGTCTTCCAAGCTTCCTCCAGGATCCTGCAAACAAGTAGAGAATTTTGTGCCCTCAACCTCACCAAGTGGTTGTCAAGCACAAGGTGTGAGACTTCTAAATTGCAATGCAAAACTGAAAGTAAATGTGCAATAATTAAATCTACTACTAAATGCAAATGAGAAAATAAATATGCAATGGATTGTTTTTGTATTTTTGTGATGCAAGTGGTGATGGAGATAATGTAAATTCGAATTGGAGATGCAAGTAAAGTAAAGTGCCAGTAAAGTAAATTGCAGCAAAGTAACTAGAGTGTTTTCTTATAATTAAAATAGGACCGGGGTTCATGGTTTCACACTTGCATTCTCTCAAATGAAGTAGTAGACGGTGGACATAAAGAATTACATGTGAGATTACAATAACATGTTTAACATTGAGTACTTTCATATGGGCATCACGTCCTAGCATAGAGATCTCTACGGTCATATTAATCCCTCTTATACTCCACCAAGATGCGAAATAAATCATAACACCTCGATAATTAAGGAAAAACCAGAATATAGCTTTAAGCAATGTGACATGAAGTTGAAGTAAGAACTTGCTAGATCTAGTCATGGAGATTGATTAGTGTCACTTCAAATCCCCGGTAACAAGGTACTCCTTTTTATCCCTAGTGAGGTAACTAAGAAAGGTTTAACAAAACCTAAGTGGATCGCTGAACTTCTGTCACTTTCACAGCACTAGCCACCCCCCGTTACTCCAACTAATGCACCCATCACCCCACCCACGCTCTCAAGAACTAGATTGATCAAAGCTAGCAAATAAGAACGGGGTACATAAGATACATCTACTCAAATAACTCAAGAGAAACAATTGCAATCTCAGATTCAATAACTCATAGAAAAGATCCACCACATAGGAATTACAATGGTGCCCGTAATCATTTGAGGCAGCTCATACGGATCTAATTAGTGAAGCACATAGAGAGAGAGAGAGATACAAGTGCTACTTCCACAAACCCATAGCCCTGGGGTGGACTACTCCCTCTTCATGGAGATGTCGATGGAGATGACGTTGGAGGGGTAGGAGATCACACCGGCGGCGCCCCGCCGGAGTTTTCCCCCTCCAATCTGGAACTTCTGGTCTCTGTTTCGGTGTTTCGGTGTTTCGGCGGCGCTCCTCTCCGTAAGGGTACGGGGGACCCTTTTTATAGTCGTTTTTAGGTCAAGACGGAGTCGGTAAGTCGAAGATGGAAGGAATTGGGGCCACAGGGGCCAAAAGGGAGCCTCTCACGCGGCCAAGGAATCTGGCCGCGTGGATGGTCCTATTTTGGGCCTCCTTGCCCAATTCTCGTGGATCCTTCGCCCGCAAGTCTTCTCCTTCCAGGAAAATGACCCCCGCAGATTTTCAGGTGATTTCGCGGAAGTTTGCCCCCTGAAACGTCAAAAATATAGAAAACGGGGTTTCTGACAGGCAGGGTTAATTCCATAAAAGTTGGGGGACTTTGTAATTTAACCCCAAAATACTATAAAACATTGAATTATACCCTTATATGATGCAATATCTAATAGAAAACCATGTGAAAATATACAAAATTCATCTATGCATTTCACATGCATCAACATCCCCAAGCTTAACCCATGCTCGTCCTCGAGTATGAAGGTGATAAAACTAAGATGGGTTTTGCATATTGAAACAATCATGGGATATCAAGGAGGATTATTCATGCTACATATAATCAAATGATTAATACTAGAAATGAGTAGCAATATACAATTCATGTTGTAAGACATATCAAATATGCAAGAAAAGATGCTTCATGAAAGTTCACAAAGTGTATAATGAAATAAAAGCACTATGGACCAAATGCATACACAAAATGAAAAATAAAATCCTATATTGGTCAAAGAATAGCATAATGGAGAATAGAAAATATGGTGGACACTTTGGAGAATATTGAGTAGAGGTAAAACATGATCAAGTCTTATTTAGCCTCTAAATTATTCAACTAAAATTACTAATTGAAATGTGGTATCCATTGATCTAGGACTCTCATTGCCCCTTTATCACTAGCATCTTAAAATTGTGAGTATTGAAGTAATGAGAATGACAAGGTGGTTGAAAGCCTCATGCCCCGTGAGTGTGAAAACCTACTCCATGATTACTCAACTTAAGATTCCTAATAAGCTTTGTACAATCATAATAAGTATTAATGACATCATAGAGAACCGCAAAGAGGTACCTCTTGCCCCATGACATGGAAACAAGCCCATGTTACAATGACAAGATGAACAAATGGAGTAGACTCATCATCCTTTTTATTTTCATTCACTATTATGCATAGCTTCTTATTTTATTATAGGATGTGTTGTAGAGTCACTCAAGCTGTAAGTAAATTTCCACCATGATAAAGCATGGCTTGGGTTAGCGGCCCAATGCGTTTCTCTAGTCATATAGATACTTACTCATCAAAACTTACTATTCCTCTATTTCATTTCGGCATGGCAGGAGTCCAAAAACAAAAGTACATGATATCAACCAAATGTAATTTTTTTTGTGCAATGTTGAAAGCTTTCCGGTGATACACGTTTATAGCTAGCTCCCAACCACACACTTGTCAAACGCAAAACTTGTGGCTCCCATTATTGGGTCATGTTTATTAGATGCATAAAAAGTAAAGTGTGCCTTCAAAAGTTCGTGAGAGTCCTATCCCAAGTTCAACCCATGACAATTAATAAAGTGAATATCTTAATTTAGAACATAAATAACACAATAACATGGTGAACATACTCGGAATAGCAATGAAGCTAATGGGAAGATATGGTGGACTCACTGGAAATACTTGGCTAAGGAGTGTTGGAAACAAGTTTTTACTTGTTGGAATTTTTAAATTTTTGGGCTAGCAAGAGGGAGATAGTTGACCAGCTACTATGCATGCATATGTCCATAGAACTACTCATTTCATGACAAACTAAATAAACCAGCAATTAACATCAAGGACATGAATAAGAGATAGCTCAAGACAACATTATTGCAAATCTCTACACATAACAAGCCTATAAATCATGCAAACATATGTAGCTCTTCAAATCAACCATGGCATCCCTATTCCAAGTCATAATACTAGCATCCGATACATTCCAACCCCAAACTCCAATAGCTTAATCTCATATAAAATGATGGTGGTGGTCTTATAAAAACAAAAATAAAAACAAAAACTAGACGCTTCAAGTCTCTACAAATGCTTTGCTTAGAAAAACAGAAAGTAGACGTGTGCTAACCAAAAGAGTGTAGCTCCAGTGGGGTCTTCATCACATCCCCAAGCTTATGGCTTTCACCATTCTTGGATGTCTTGAGGCGCGGCTCCTCTATTCCCTGCGAAAAAACTTCACAAAACATGTTTCTCCCATTCTTTTTTTTTTGAAATGGGTGTTCCCTGCCTCTGCATCGGAGTGATGCATACGGCATTTTATTAAGCACACAGAAGTATCAAAGTTTACAAAAAGTGATGTAATCATCCAGGTGAGCTACATCTCAGCCACTCTGGTAAAGCTAACGGAAAGGCACAAAAAAGTGCGAAAACTATGAAGCACGGAGACGTCGATCATGCTGCCACCCATGAGAGTATAGGATAGCACGAACCACCGCCAATAAACGGTTGCAGCCAGCTTCCATAAAGGGGCGCTGCGCCCACGGGAGTAGGAGGGACCATGTAGTAATCCAGTAAATAGCCTTGTGGATAACCTGTAGAAAGTGAATAGAATCAATCTTGTTAAAAATCACGTCATTCCGACATGTCCAAATAGCCCAAATAAACGCACAGACGCCAATACGTATACATTTTTTTACTTTCTTAGATAGATCGTTTAGCCATGAACCAAACATGTGATCTATACTAGCAGGTGGTTTTATATTGAAAGTAAATTGAAGCAGTCTCCAAATCTTTCTAGCAAAAGGGCATAAGATGAATAAATGGTCTACTGTTTCATCATGGGTACAGAAAACACATTGTTTAGAACCCACCCAATTTCTTCTAATCAGATTATCTTTAGTTAAAATCACCTGCCTATTAACAAACGACATAAAAATCTTGATCTTTAGGGGTATCTTCATCTTCCACAAATATTTTTGG
Organism: Alopecurus myosuroides; assembly: GCA_028641055.1. Taxonomy (NCBI): domain Eukaryota; kingdom Viridiplantae; phylum Streptophyta; class Magnoliopsida; order Poales; family Poaceae; genus Alopecurus; species Alopecurus myosuroides. Next base: position 41,384,364 of record CM054059.1, on the reverse strand, counting down.
AGAAACGGGGTATGGCCATTCAAACAATCAGCATACATAGACCTTACGGAAAACATTCCATCAGTTGTTAAAGTCCATCGAAAAGTGTCTACTTCGGTTGTCAATTTTACCGACATTAGACTCTGCACTAGTTTGAGCCAGTCCACCCATTTGGTGCCAAACAGACTCCGTCTAAATTGTATATTGACTGGAGGAACATTAGATATCACTTCTGCCACAAGAACATTCTTGTTGCGAGCAATGTTGTACAGACCCGGGTATTCAAAAGCCAAAGGTCTATCACCCATCCATGTATCCTCCCAAAACCGGGTGCATTGGCCATTACCAACCACAAATTTTCCTCGGCTGAAAAATTCCTTCCTAACAGCCATGACACCCCTCCAAAATGGAGAATCATTAGGTTTGGATTTCACCTGAGCTATAGTTCTACCACATAGGTATTTATTAGTGATTAATTCCTGCCATACCCCTTTCTCATTCAACAATTTGAAAAGCCATTTGCTTAACAAACACTTGTTTTTAATATCCAATAATTCTATTCCTAAACCCCCTGGTCTTTTGGTCTAGAAATAATATTCCAACGCGTGAGCCTATATTTCTTCTTTTGACTATCACTTTGCCAGAAGAAGAGGCTTCTAAAGAAATCTAGTCTTTTCCTAACCCCCACTAGGATTTCGAAAAAAGATAGTAAGAACATAGGAAGACTTGAGAGGACAGAATTAATCAATATCAATCTGTCTCCATATGATAATAATTTTCCAGCCCAACAAGCTAGTTTTTTCTCGAAACGATCCTCAACAATCTTCCACTCCTTGTTGAGAAGCTTCCTATAATGAATAGGGATACCTAGGTATTTGAACGGAAGAGAACCCACCTCACATCCAAAGATATGGCGATAGTCATCTTCCTGTTCAGCAGCTTTGCCAAAACAAAATATTTCACTCTTATGAAAATTATTCTTAAGACCAGACAGTTGTTCAAAGATAGCCAAGATGAGTTTCATATTAACCGCCTTGTCTAAATCATGTTCTAGAAATAAAATTGTATCATCCGCATACTGAAGGATGGAAATACCCCCTTCTACCAAATGTGGAATTAGGCTTCCAACCGGACCATCTTCTTGTGCGCGATTAATAAGAATTGCCAACATATCAGCAACCAGATTAAACAGAATCGGTGACAACGGATCCCCCTGCCTAAGTCCTTTTAATGTCTGAAAATAATGACCATGTCATCATTAACACGAATACCAACACTCCCCCCTTGTACAAATATCGCCACCCAATCACACCACTTTGCATCAAATCCTTTCATACGCAAAACTTGTTGTAGAAAGAACCAGTTAACTTTATCGTATGCTTTTTCAAAATCAATTTTGAACAGCACCCCGTCTAATTTCTTTACCTGTAACTCATGAATAGTTTCATGTAAGATCACAACCCCCTCATGTATATTTCTCCCTGGTAAAAAATCTGACTGGGTAGGTCTAATGATCCTCTGTGCAATAGAGGTGACTCTATTAGTACCTACTTTAGTGAAAATTTTGAAGCTAACATTCAGAAAACAAATGGGTCTATATTGCTCAATTCTACAAGCGTTCTCTCTCTTGGGAAGGAGTGTAATCACTCCATAGTTCAACCTATATAGAGGAAGATCACCTTCCTGCAACTGGTTAAACATAGCCATAAGATCAGGCTTTACAAATGCCAAAATCTCTGGAAAAATTCCGCCGGGAACCCATCTGGTCCCGGGGCTTTACTATGCTCCATCTGTGAAATCGCATCGAACACCTCATTTTTAGTAAAATTAGATGTTAGAATATCATTCTCCTCATTGGAGACACGTGTAATATCCTCATTCACCGATTCAATCAAGGAGAAATTATTGCTATTAGAAGGACCAAAAATTTTTTGTAGAAATCTGTAATGAAAGTTCTTAGATTAGCCTCTCCCACAATAGTCCCCTCATCCTGCTCAAGTTGAATAATTTTCTTTTTTCGATGCTTGCCATTTGCAATCAAATGGAAGTATCTAGTATTCTCACCCCCTTCCTGAATATGCTTGACTTTAGCTCTCTGAGCCCATTTGGCTTCCTCTACCCGTCTCAGTTTAGCCAGTGCTTCATCCGCTGTTTTCTTCGAAGCTAGCTCCTCTACAGTTAGTGGACTAGTTTCGGCTTTAATGTAACTCATCAATGAGTCGCTCAAAATTATCTTTTTCTTTTTTATGCTCACCACTAAGATTCTTCGCCCAACCCCTTAAAAATTGACGCAAATGTCTAATTTTAAGTTGCCATGTCTCAATTGGGGAAGATCCCTCCCCACAAGAGGACCATTCCCTAGCTATCAAATCTGAAAAACCTTCTTTCCGGAGCCAAGAGAGTTCGAAAGAGAAATGAGAAATATTTCCCAAATGCGCCTGTTGACTAGAGTCAATAACCAATGGCGTGTGATCAGATCCAGTACGAGCCATAGCATGTACAGAAACTAAAGGAAATTTTTGCTCCCATTCAATACTAGCCAAATAATGATCAAGCTTTTCATAAGTTGGGATGGGACGTCTACTTGCCCACGTGAATTGTCTACCCGAAAGCTCAAGATCTTTCAAGTTAAGAATCTCAATTATCGCATTAAAAATGAATGGCCATCGCCCATTAAAATTGTCATTGTTCTTATCTCCTTTTCGCCGAATGATATTAAAATCTCCTCCTAACAACATGGGTCTATCCTCATTATCACAAGTACGAACTAATTCTGCCAAAAAATCTGGTTTCAAATTATCCTGTGCCGCCCCATAGACCACTACAAGAGACCATAAGAAAGCATCCATCTTATTTTTGATACATAGTTTGACACAAAAATCGCCCGCTACAACATCCTGAACAACAAACTCGGATTGGTCAAGCCCCACCAATATACCCCCCAATCTCCCCCTTGGAGGAAGGCAATACCACATATATTCCTTCCCTCCAGCTAAATTCTTTAAAAAAGGAACCGCAAAAGAAGCCCTACCCGTCTCCAAAATAGCTACAAAACTCAGTCTTAAATCTTGAACAGACTCCTTCACAAAGAAGTGTTTCGCGGGGTCCCCAAAACCATCACTATTCCATATCATGCCCTTCATTTAAAAATTGTGTTTAACTTTTGCAACCTAGCACTACGACGCTTAACAGAAAGGCCATTGCCTCATTTAGCCTTTCTAGCAGGTTTCTGTTGTGTTGTTATAGACTCGGCATTCAAACCCATTTGGTCTGTTGGAGGCTCATTATCCTCATTGCCAAGATCTTCGGATAAATTAGAAGCATTTTTTAAAACAAAACTTTGGGTGTCACCATCAACTAACACCGAAAGTGTGTTACTTAGGTAGGTAATAGCTCTCTCTTCTTCTACTGTTTTTATTAAGTTAACCGACTCCTTAATCTGATCCTCAGACCCTCCCAAAGAAACTCCTAACCTAGATACCCTAGCAACAATTTCATCATTCGGTACAGAAAGAAAAGACAATTTTCTATTAACTTTCGTACCTGGTGAATAAATGTCAGATCGACGTTGTGCCAAGATCGAAGCCCTCTCCACCTGCGTAGCATCAGCATTTGGTTGAGAGCGAATCCTCGGGCTGGACCGAATCCCTGAAGAATTCGGATTGGCAATTCCTCCAAACTCAATCAGTTCGTCAACATTGGCCATAGGACCTCCTTCCACTCCATTTTGATCTTCACCATCAGAACAAGACACAACAACTTGTGTCCCCTGTTTGGGTTTGGGAGGGCTAACAGTAGAAGAAGTCACAGGTTCTCCAAATGATTTAATACCTGTAGGTGGAAATAAATCAACAACCGGTACAGGAACATCAAAATCATTAGAAACCCACTGGCACTTACGTGGCAGAGAAGCCATATGCTTCTCGGACATTACTTCATCCACATTCGTGTGATACCCAGCCAACTCTCCCCGATTCCCCGAAGAAGCAGCAATCTGCGCATCCGTGGTAACAGGGGAGGGTTCGCTCTGCCGTGGCAGCGAAATCGCGCGAAGGCAGGCTGCCGTGGGAGCGACGGCAGCAAATTCCTGCTGTGAACGTACCTCTTTCTCTGCCGCGGTAGGAAAACCATCAGTTTCCTGCCGTGGACTCGATCTAGCACCAATGAGTTGTGCCTCGACTTGAAGTTCAGAGATTTGCTGCAAAGAGGCACCCATATGGACACCAGTAGCCTTGTGAAGAGGATCCGATGAGTCAATCTCATCACCCTGTTTTAAGTCACAACAAAAATTAGTAACCCGAGAGGTAATAGCAGGAGTTAACAATGTCCTGTTATTTGAACACAAAGCCAATGCTTCGTTGTCATATACCTTAGAATCTACAGAAGTGGATGGTGAAAAATAGATATCACGTCCCCGCTGCAGTGCCTTCCTCTCTTCAGCAATAATATTGGCCACTGCAGAACGAGATCCTCCAATAATTGGTAAGTCAAATTGAGAAATGGATTCCCCATTGAGAACCCTTTTAGCAATCTCTACTGATTTTGTCACCTGGGGGGAGAAAAACACCCCTGTTGCTTTTTTGGTCCCACCATGATCACCAACAGAATTCGGATTGTTCTGCTTTCCATCACCACTAGGTGCACTAGTATTCTCAACATTCGGAATAGGAATATTTGACACATCCATATCTTTGTGCAGATCATCCTCCTCTCTTCCACCCTCATCATCCCTGTCCCCATCATTTTTTTCAGAATCCATCTCCACATCTTGCACTGGTGCCACTGTTTCCCTCTCAAATCTTAGGTAATAGAAACCATCTTTGATGAAAATAGGCAATTTCTTAGGAATTTTAGTGTGATCAATGCAACCAATAAAAATCCTAAGAACTCCATGCTCTCTGGTGTGTTTCATATCAACTTTAAATGGTTTACCAAATAAAGTACCCAGACTCCACATCGCAAGGAAATCACCTTTATGTTGCGGTGAAATGCCACTAATTCTCAACCAAAACTTGGGAATCATGATAGATGGCTGTTCCTTCATATGCCAAGCTAATACTGTCAATTCTGTTGTAGTACTAGGCACACGGAAAGGGCCAAAATTAATCAACCTATCCAATTCAGCCTTCGAAGGAAATTGCACTTTGTAAATGTTGTGTCCCACTTGAAGGAGTTCTTATTGGAACTGTTCCACCGGGACAACTCTCTGAAGCTGACGAATGATTTGTGGAATAGATAGCTCAGCACCCACCACTGAAACCGACCCCAAACGAGTGTTCTCAGTTTTTGGACGATAATTTTCAGTCAAAACAGCCTCGTAGAATGTTAAATCATCATGTGCATTCCCATAGACAATAACGTGTGGCTTAACCATTTTCAATAAGTGACAATCCTCCTCCAAATTCCCTGCTCCTTCATAGTAATCACATAAAAGCGTTGGGCAGTCTGCTAAAACATGACCAGAGATACCACATCGGAAACATTTAGCACCCTTTTTAGTTTTGTCAGCCATGACCTGATCAGAATTCCCAGCTACGAACTGTTGGGCTACCGGTATCAAATTGGTTGCCACCGTAGAAACAATAGCGTCGTCGGGTTGCACATTAACCCCTCCATCTGATTGACTATTGCCACTAGCCGGCCCTGCCCTTGCTTTAGCTGTAACTACTGCTCTAGCAGCCCTAGTGTTAGCCAAGCCAGTTAAAGCACCTCTTCCAACACCATAATTCCCATTCCGATTTCCAATTCCACGACCAGTAAACCGACCCTGAACTCTCGTATTATTGGTCTGTCGCTGCACATTAGCATCAAAACCAGACCCCACATTAAATCTACCTTGAGGCAAACCTCCACCTTGACCAAACCCATTGTTCTGATTGTTGAAATTAAAATTCGCAGAATTCTCGTTGCCTTGGAAATTGTCACCTTGCCAATATCCTCTTCCAAAACCATTGTTTTGATCCGATCTCTGCCCACCAGAAGCACTAGAACCACCGATCTCAAAATTGTTGAAATTCGGTTGGAAGTTACCAGTGTTATTCTCGTTTCCATAGAAACGATCTTGGCCATTGTTGCCGTAGAACCTCCCCTGGCCCTGTTGATTGATTCCACGGTTTCCTTGAGCGTTATTGAAGCCTCCATTGCCCTGTCCAGGACCAGTGCCATAGCCTCCCCGAAATCCTCCTCCAGAACCATTGTTACCACGGGCAGCACCCCTGTTGTTCCCACCATTGCCACCGCCTCGGTTCATGTCGACGGCGAACAAGAGAAGATGGAACCCTAGCTGCCTTCTATCACGCGATCGTAGGGAAAACCGAATCCCCAACGTAGATGAATTCTCACGTAAATCATCCAGCGAATCCTGTCTACGTAGGGCCTGTAAACTTGGGCCATCCACAGACTTCCCCTGACGTAGGCCCAAAGGCCTAGAGCTCTGAACATTTTCAGAGTTTGAATTTGAGTTTAGATCCGCCAAACCAGCGTTTGAGGGCGATGATCTCGGGTCATCGGAGGACAATTCCTCCGATCTACTCCCACTCGCTAGTCGTCTTCGTCGTGAAACCACGATCCAGCCCGGCCCTTCGTCATCACTATCAGGTAGGCGAGATGTAGACGAAACTGCTGCGTGTTTATGAGCGTTCTCACGGCGATCATAGGATCCATTCCGGTTAGCGAAATGAGAACTTACAGAGTATAACGCAATGGATCTGCTTGCACGTGCGGCCTCCCGCTGCTTCCTCCGTTTCTCTTGCTGCTTGAAAAATTTGTACTCCACGAGATCCCGAGAGGGAGTAGAGCTCGGAGTGCGACAGTAAGATCACAACGATCTCTCACATGACAGAGCCTCATCCTCCATAACCTCCTCTTCATCCTCGGATCCATCCTGAGCAAGAGCCCAGAACCTCCCTAGGCTCGAAGAAGGAACAGAAGGAGTTCTCCCATCGCCGGCGCAGCCCTCCCCATCGACGATCGGCCATGCCCTCCGGTCGAGAGGAGAGTCGCCTCCCCAATCGCCACCCCTATCGCCACCCATCACCCCCAGTTTACCACTGCATTTTGTATCACATTCTTTTTCTGTGGGGTGAGATTAGCAAGGACAAACAAATCACATGCTTGCTGTGCAAAATTCCAAATCAAATGCTCCAGTAGATAGACAATAAGGTTCATTATGTTGTATGTTCACTCTCTTTCTTGAAAGAATCATGGAAATTCGATTCCCAAGCCCAAACAGTGCATAAAACAAAAGAAGGCAGATTCTGTCCAGAAAAGCAGCAGCAGCAAAACGAACGTTTTTCCCTAAACTAGACTCGTCAAAAAATTAATCCAATTTGTGTGCTTACATAGGACGAAAAGTTGCAGAACATACTAAAAAAGTAGCTCAATCCGACATACCAATAAAAAACGTAAAATCATACGGTGAGCAGACTCGTGCTGAAACAGAAATTTCATGCACTAGGATAGCAACTTATAAGTCCAAATGGGTTTGACTTGACACTTTATTGAAAACTTCAGAATTAAAACAAAAAAACTAATCTCTTGAGACAGCAAGAGGACACTAGGAAAATCCAAACAAAAACAACCGGGTTGCCTCCCGTAAAGCGCTTTCTTTATAGCCATATAGCTAGGCTTTACTTACTTGATAATCAAGAGGGATAAAGCTCATGAGGGAGTTTTTTCTTCAGCGTGCCCCTCTTCCTTGGGAAGTGCTCCATGATTTTCTTGTGAGGGAACTGAAACTTGACATTCCCTTCCTTGGAGTCTATGATTGCACCTGTAGTACGAAGAAAAGGTCTACCCAAAATAACTAGGGGATTTATCCCCCATATCCACAATAATGAAATCAACGGGTACGAAAGTCATGTGCAATTCAATCATAACATCTTTTACTTGTCTTACAACATGTTTAGTAGAGTTATCAGAAAGGACAAATTCACTTGAGCACTTTTCTAAATTTTCTAGTTCTAGCAATTCATATAATTCTTTAGAGAGTACCGATACACTAGAACCTAGATCTAACATAGCATGGTGAATTTCTTTTCCAATTAAAACTAGCACCTTGGGGATCCATGCATCCCCAAGCTTAGGAGGTATCATGGCCTCATTCTTGTACCTAGCAATTTTTTCTTGCAAGACATGATTAGCAATATAAGATCCAAAGCCAGGTTGATTAACATTTATAGTGGGATCACTAGCAAATTTTTGTAGAGTAGCAATAAGTTCTTGCAAGCTACTTTTTTCTAAATCAAGCAATGGATCCTTAATTTCAGTAAGCATCATAATTTCCTCTACTTTTCCTTTTCTATTATGCATATTAAAAATCTCATAGCAATCATCAAAAATATCCTCGGGTAGTTCAGCCTTTTTTAAGCTCTCTTTAATTTTAACCTCTAAGAGCAAACTTTCAAGCAAAACATGGGTATTTGCAGCATTAGTACTAGTAAAAGATCCCCCACATTCATTATCTAAAAAGGCTCTAGAAGTTTCAGAAAGTCCCTTATAAAACATATGCATAAGTATCCAAATCCATGCCCTATTCCATATGCTCTACTTCTAAATCTCTCCCATGCTTGTATCATTGATTCCTCTTTTTCTTGTTTAAAGGTAATGAGAAATTTTTTAACATTGTAATTCTTTTCAACATGACAAAACCTTTCAATAAATGCAGCCCTTAAGTTGAACCAAGTAGTAAAATTGCTAGGAGGCCATCTTAATATCCAATCTAATGCTTTGCCTCCTAGTGAGTAGGGAAAGAGATTAACTTTAGTAGTGTTGATGTTTGCATGATTCAAGTTCAAAGTTTTACATCTTTCATCAAATTTCTTAAGATGGAACAAAGGGTCTTCTTTAGGCTTTCCATAGAAACGAGATTCATAAATCATTTTAATAACACTAGGATCTACCTCTAATTTTTCAACGGGAATATTTAGCTCTTGAGGGAAATTCCTAACACTAAATGGCCAATAAGTTCTCTGCTCCATTTTCCAAGTTTTTATGTAGTTTTTAATTTTTTATGCAAAAACTGAAAAGTAAAGTAACTAGGCAAATTCGAAATACTAAAATAAACTAGATAACTAAATGCAAAACTAAAAAGCAAACTAAAATAAAATATGCAAGACAAAACAAAAACAAGAACAAAAACAAAACAAAAACAAAAACAAGACAAGAAACAAAACAATCTACTTGAAAGAAGGTGGAGATAGAAAGGACGGTACTCACGTAGGTGCAACCTCCCCAAGCCAGAAAAACGCTTGATGGCTAGGTTGAGACTCCAAGTGCAGAGTGTGTAGCTAGTGGCAAGCCTTCTTCCCCACGAGGGTGACTCGAGGGTTTATATCGAACTCTTGGGGAGCCAGTATTTCAGCAGTTGTCTTCCAAGCTTCCTCCAGGATCCTGCAAACAAGTAGAGAATTTTGTGCCCTCAACCTCACCAAGTGGTTGTCAAGCACAAGGTGTGAGACTTCTAAATTGCAATGCAAAACTGAAAGTAAATGTGCAATAATTAAATCTACTACTAAATGCAAATGAGAAAATAAATATGCAATGGATTGTTTTTGTATTTTTGTGATGCAAGTGGTGATGGAGATAATGTAAATTCGAATTGGAGATGCAAGTAAAGTAAAGTGCAAGTAAAGTAAATTGCAGCAAAGTAACTAGAGTGTTTTCTTATAATTAAAATAGGACCGGGGTTCATGGTTTCACACTTGCATTCTCTCAAATAAAGTAGTAGACGCTGGACATAAAGAATTACATGTGAGATTACAATAACATGTTTAACATTGAGTACTTTCATATGGGCATCACGTCCTAGCATCGAGATCTCTACGGTCATATTGAGCCCTCTTATACTCCACCAAGATGAGAAATAAATCATAACACCTCGATAATTAAGGAAAAACCAGAGTATAGCTTTAAGCAATGTGACATGAAGTTGAAGTAAGAACTTGCTAGATCTAGTCATGGAAATTGATTAGTGTCACTTCAAATCCCCGGTAACAAGGAACTCCTTTTTATCCCTAGTGAGGTAACTAAGAAAGGTTTAACAAAACCTAAGTGGATCGCTGAACTTCTGTCACTTTCACAGCACTAGCCAACCCCCCGTTACTCCAACTAATGCACCCATCACCCCACACACGCTCTCAAGAACTAGATTGATCAAAGCTAGCAAATAAGAACGGGGTACATAAGATACATCTACTCAAATAACTCAAGAGAAACAATTGCAATCTCAGATTCAATAACTCATAGAAAAGATCCACCACATAGGAATTACAACGGTGCCCGTAATCATGTGAGGCAGCTCATACGGATCTAATTAGTGAAGCACATAGAGAGAGAGAGATACAAGTGCTACTTCCACAAACCCATAGCCCTGGGGTGGACTACTCGCTCTTCATGGAGATGTCGATGGAGATGACGTTGGAGGGGTAGGAGATCACACTGGCGGCGCCCCGCCGGAGTTTTCCCCCTCCAATCTGGAACTTCTGGTCTCTGTTTCGGTGTTTTGGTGTTTCGGCGGCGCTCCCCTTCGTAAGGATACGGGGGACCCTTTTTATAGTCGGTTTTAGGTCAAGACGGAGTCGGTAAGTCGAAGATGGAAGGAATTGGGGCCACAGGGGCCAAAAGGGGGCCTCTCACGCGACCAAGGAATCTGGCCGCGTGGAGGGTCCTCTTTTGGGCCTCCTTGCCCAATTCTCGTGGATCCTTCGCCCGCAAGTCTTCTCCTTCCAAGAAAATGACCCCCGCAGATTTTCAGGTGATTTCGCGGAAGTATGCCCCCTGAAACGTCAAAAATATAGAAAAACGGGGTTTCTGACAGGCATGGTTAATTCCATAAAAGTTGGGGGACTTTGTAATTTAACCCCAAAATACTATAAAACATTGAATTATACCCTTATATGATGCAATATCTAATAGAAAACCATGTGAAAATATGCAAAATTCATCTATGCATTTTACATGCATCAGTTGCCAACTCAGCCTCTAGAGCAATTGCCCGAGTGGAGGCATCCGCCTTCTCGGTCTTCATAAACTCAACTTGAGTTGCGCAACAATAGTTGTTAGAGACGAAAAAATTGGTGGAAGTAAAAATATAAAGATCGAAGAAGATGATAAACTTACTTCGAAGGAGCTCATTCTCCGCGGCGAGTCGATCATGATCCGATCGAAGGATCCCGCATTCCGCCTCAGCAAGAAGAACACGACGACCAACGGCCGCGAGGGAGTCGATGAGCGACTGCAAGGAACATGAAGATAGAAGAATCATAAAAGAGAAATTTGAGCCTATACTCGATTGTAAACATTCGAGTATAGCCTCGGGGGCTACTCCCATCGGGAGCACTGTCGTGCACCCGATAAAACAAAGAGAAGGAATAAAAGACTATCTTTGAGCCTGTAGCTGATCGCATGCGATCGGCTACAGCCTCGGGGGCTACTCCCATCGGGAGCACTGCCGTGCACCCGATACAAAAATCCAAAACTGACGAAGCATTGAAGAAGCAGGCAGCAAAGTTTACCTGGCCTTGAGCAATGGAGAGGGGATCCGCTGAGCTACCCGACACCTCCTTCGGAGTCGAAGCCCCAGCAGCGAAACTAGGAATTATGTATTCCATAGTCGCCGCAGTGGGGGCTACACTCGGTGAATTCTGGACAGTGTCGGCGGTAGGGGTCTCACCCGCAGCTCCAACTTTCTTCCTCTTTTCGAGAGGAAGGGAAGAGACGAATCTGCGAGGGCTGATAGCTTGCAGGCTACAATGAAGACAATACGTCAAAAGATGCGAAAGAGAAAGAAATGAAGACAAAACTTACTTCGGGTGGCGGAGGCCTTGACGCCTCGAAAGATGCAACCGTGCAGTCCGGGAAGGTTTCGCCCACCTTCAAGCCGGTGATAGCCGCGATCTTCTTCTCGAACTCGACGTTCGAGAGCTCTTCGCGGCTCACACGACTGGGGTCTTCAGTGCCCTGGTACTCCCACATCGTGGAAGGCCTGTCCTGCAGGGGCTGAATCCTGCGCTTGAGGAAGATACTCGCCAGGTGCAGCCCGTTCAGCACGACTCCGGCGGCTTGGTCCCGTAGGGCAGCTGAAAGTGCATGGTGCCCCATATGTGGTTTTGGTAATTAATGACAATCCTTATGGACTAATGTTTGCATTGAGTTATCCTTGTAGATCTTGTCCATAAGAAATAATGGAGTTCATGTATATTCAAGGATTTACATGAAGAATGGTCATGGTTTGAGTTGATCATCAAGACATCATCATTTGAAGTGAGAAGAAAAGATACAAGGTTGATCAAGCTAGTGATCAACACACAAAGCTACACGATGTACCAAGTGGGATTGTGTATCTCATGGTATGGTAAGAAATTGCCAATATAGCTTTGTGATCTAACCCATATATGTGTGTGTGGCATCTCTATGTGTGGTTAGGTATCTTTCCATGGGAATGAACAAAAAGGAAGATTTCATATTGCCCATGGTCTATGTCATCGTCAAGCGGTGTTCATCACCTAGCTTCACGTGGAAACTCAAGTGAAGCATCTAGAAGAAATCCTATGCTTGAATCTTGCCACCAATATGGAGATTATGGTCAAGTGAAGATGGTCATGTGAGAAGCTCTCTAATATTAGCTTATTGGGGAGCAATTCACAATCTCCACGAAGCGAAGCGCAATCAAGAAAGGTGGTCCAACTTGAGGTGATTAAGATCGTCATCATCTAGCTCAATTGGATTGCGCAAGGCAAAGGTATGACTTAGATAGGGTCTCTATTTTACTGGTCTCATTATGCTAGTTGGGAGACCGGATTATAGGATAGATAACCGTACTATCAAGAGGGGCTCTTGAATGCATATCTTGATCGTATCTATCATAGAGAGCTCAAACCTTTGCATACTTGTAATTATCCTTCTTGGTTCTTATTTGGGTTTTCTCCATATAGGTTTTTAGAGCTTGTCATGTTCTTCATGTCAAGCTCAAGTTCATCAAAAATGGATTTCGTATGAAAAACTTATCGCATTTTTGTTGTTGGAGGTTTCTACCGGTTGTCCTTTATTGATAGGCCAAACCTTTCATCATTTGGTTTTATATTCCCATTTTTTATTATGATTTTTCTCTGCATATTATTTTAGTGCTCGTCGTTGCGATTTCAACGAGCCCAAGAACATCAAAAATGGAGTCCGGATGCAAAAGTTACGACCGTTTTCATATAGGGTGTTTTGCAGTTTTTTCCACCAGCGGAGGCTCCGGTGGTGGCTCCGCCGGAAACCCCTTCGGGTTGATGTTGGCGGAGCCTCCTTTGAAACCACCGGAGGCTCCGGTGGTTGGGGCATTTTTTCAGCCATTTTGGTGTCTTAACTCATCCGGAGGGCGGAGGTTCCGGTGGTTTCATCGGAGGTTCCGCCCCTGCGCGAATTTTCCTCTAACGGTTGGATATTTGGATGACCTATTTAAGGGCCCTTCTTCCCCAATGGTTCCCCAACCTTTTTGGGCAAGTTTGGCCTCCATTGTTGACCTCCAAAAGCTTTCTATCTCTCAATCCCTCCAATGATTCTTGCTTCCAGTTGAGGGAAAAGAGAGAGGAGATCTAGATCTACCACTTCACCAATCAATCCCTCCTCTTTGTGAGGGGAATCTATTGGATCTAGATCTAGGGATTCATTTGTTGTTTTCCTTGTTCTTCCTCCTTCCTCCCTCCATAGCATTAGTTGCTTTGGTGGGATTTGAGAGAGAAGTTCTTGACCACTTTGTGTGTTCTTTCCATTGCATTAGGTGCATTGGTTTGAGTTCCCCACGAGATTCGTGAAAGAGAAGTTCATGAGCTTGTTACTCTTGGGTGCTTGGTCACCGGAGAGATTGTTCCTCTTGGGTGTATTGAGCACCCTAGACGGTTAGTGCTTGGGGCTTCCACCTTGTTGCAAGAAGCTTCGTTGAGAGCCTCCAATTTAGTTGTGGAGATAGCCTCAACCTCGTGTAAGGTTTGGTCAACGCCTTCAAGTCGACCTCATAGTGGAAACGAGTATCTCCCTCACCGGAGAAGCTCAAGGAGAATAAGGTGTGCACATCCGTGCTATTGAGGAGCGCCTAGGTGGCTCCCCACCTCTCCAACGAAGACGTACTTCCCTTGGGAAGGAACTTCGGTAATCACACCGGTGTCTCCTTGTGCTTCGGTTATCTCTATACTCTAGCTCGTTACTTATGAATTTACCTTTGTGATAGCCATCGTGCTTGAAGTCATCTATCTTGCTATCTCATAGTTGTATATCATGCCTAGCATAAGTTGTTGGTGCACATAGGTAAACCTAGCTTGCATAGGTTTTGTGCTTGATAAATTAAACGCTAGTTTTATTCTGCATTTACTCAAGCCTAAACCGTAATTATTTTAAAGCGCCTATTCGCCCCCCCCCCTCTATGAGGCATCCTTATACTTTCAATTGGTATCAGAGCCAGGGCTCTCATTGTTAGGCTTCACCGCCTTGAGAGTAATGATGTCGCTTAGTGAATTAGTGCACGATCCCACATTTCATTTCGATGGCACAAACTATGATCTTTGGAAATTTCGCATGCTCATTTATTTCCGGGTCATGGACCCACACATGGAGCAAATTGTAGAGATGGGTTTTTCTCCTCCAAAGGATCCTCAAAATCCAACTTTAGAGGAAGATAAAAACTTATCTCTCGATGCTCTTGCTATTAATGTGTTTTTCCTTCTTGTGAGCCTTGTAGTTATTAAGCCACTTTTTCCTATTCGGAATGCTCATGAGTTATGGACAAAGCTTCAAGATAAATATGGAGTGTCCAATATTATTGTGGATAATTGCTCTCCCTCCATCTCCGTTCGTGATGAGTTCTCAACTTCTTCTACTTCACCAACATGTGTTAAGCCACAAACTAATGAGATGGTGAGTATTGATAGGCTTTGCAATAATGATAGTGAGATTATTATTGATGATCCTTCATCTCTATCTTATTGCAATGTCTCATCTTTGGACTTAAACACAACTAGCACCAAAAATGTTTTACATGCTTGTGTTGATAGTCTTTGCATATCATGTCGTCATTGCTTGACTAAATCTCATGATGATATGCTTGCTTTATCTTGTTCCCATGATAAAAATGATTGTGTTTCCTCTAGTATTTGTATGGCTAACAATTTAAAGGAAACTCAACTCTCTATGGAACAAGATGTGGACTTGAGTGGTGCCTCAAGTAATGATACATCATCGTCTACCACATTTTGCCTTATGGCCAATGATTCAAAGGTATCTTCCACTTTGAACCCCAATATATATTATGATGATAGTAGTGATGATGATGTTGGTAAGGAAGATTATTATGAGTCTAATAAATTAGGCTTATGGTTTGCAAGCCTTGTTGGTGAGACCAAAGAAAATGTGAATGCTCTCCTCGAACAACTTGATGAGGCTAACTCTCTTGTAGATGAAAAGGAGGATATCATCGTGACTTTGGAAAGTCATAGTGGTAGTCATTCTATCAATGACAAAGAGCTTGAAAAGGCTTTTGAGAAAGAGCGGTCCCTTAGATCTTCTCTTGAAGAGAAACTATATAGTCTAGAAGAAACATATGCTATTAGTGTTTCTAAGCTTAGAAGGGACAATGAATTATCTCTTTCTCTTGCTAATGACCTCAAAGCTATAAATGTTGATGCTTGTGCTACTAACTCTATTTCTTGTGAAGCATCCACATTAAAGGAGAATGTTGAGATGTGGGCTCAACTTGAGTTGCTAACTAGTAATTATGGGAAATTGGAAGAAACTCATGAAAAGCTCTCAAGCTCTCATAAGGATCTTCTAGTCTCCCATGAGAGTCTAAAATTAGCTCATAAGGCTATGTTAACTAAGGTAATATCTTGTGAGCCTCATGTGGACAAAGGCACAATATCTACTCTAAATTCTATATTGCCTTGTGCTAGTCCTAGTAATTCATCCTCTCATAATGTTCCCACATCTTATGATGAACTGCTTTCCTTACCTTGTTGCTCTAATAATGATGCATCTACTTCCTCTAGCTCTTGTGTTGATACTAACCATGTAGAGGAAATCAAAGAGCTCAAGGCCCAAGTCACTTCATTGGAGAAAGACTTGGAGAAGTATCATAAAGGGAAGTCCACACTTGATAATATGTTGAGTGTCCAAAAATCCCCCAATGACAAGAGAGGACTTGGATTCATTCCAATCACAAGAACAAGTACAAGGTCGACAAGAAGAAGGGCCATGAACAATTTAAGAATTTGGCCAACATTGTTTGCTTCAAGTGCAAGGTTGAAGGGCATAATGTTAGATCATGCCCTTTGAAGAAGAAGAAACTTAGCGAGAAGCAACAAGGGAAGCGGCCACAAGTTCAACCTCAATCTCAACTTCAAGTTTAAGAAAGGCCTCTTCCTATGAAGACTCAAGCTAATGCTTCTCAAGTTGAGAAATCAACTAAGAAGAATGGAAGGAGTCGTTGTTGCTACTTATGTCGTGAAAAGGGCCATCTTTCTTCTTCATGCCTAATGGTACATTATCCAACCCTATCATAATTGATGATATGTATTCCATTCGACAGGATGATGTGGGCAATGTGTTTGCCAAATATGTTGGTACTCAAAGTGGTGTCAATAAAAGAACCATTTGGGTTGCCAAGCCTATTGTGACTAACCTTTTAGGACCCAACTTGGTTGGGGACCAACAAGCTCAAACTTGATAAATAAGTGTTATCGGAGGGCATTGGAGACTTGGCTATATCATGAAGAATTAAGGGATCTTCATCACGTATATTTTCCTTAAGCCAAGTCATTTGGATTATCACGTCTCTATCTCATATTCCATGCTCCTTCTTGCGGTAACTTGTATTTATTACATTATATATATACATTGAAAGTTGCTTTCCCCTTTGCATGTATTGGTTTTGTACCTTGCTTGTATTTTGTATAGTTTGTGCTTACTACTTACTTATCCTTGAGTAATCTAGTATGTGTTTGTCGGTTCGCACAAAATGTATGTATGAGTTTGCTTTGAGCCTAATTGCATCTTGTGTGTATCTTATTTGGCTCTTTTGAGTGATTAATGGACTATCCCATTTTGGGAGAGTAATATGCCTTTGGCACTTCACAATCCCAAAATGTGTGTACATGAGGAATACCACATAGTGTTGATATTTCAATATTATCTAGTCTCTATGTGGTATCTCATACTCATGAGAAATTCAAATTCTAATGTCTATTAATTATCTCAAGTTGGTCTTTGTTTGCCTCTTGCTAAGAAGATATGGATTATCACATTATGGGGGAGTAATATGTTTGTGCATATTACAAGCCTAAAGAATGTGAACATTTAAGGTTTTGCCACGTAGAATGGATATTGTTAATTATCTTGTTCCTATGTGGCATGTGTGCTCAAACAAGTTTCAATTTTCTTAAATGATTTTATTTGCTCATCTTTTGGTATCTTATTTGTGAGAGAATTTCTTGGTGCGGTTTTCCACAAATTAGCACTAGAATTTACCTTCTCGGGAACCGGTTGCTTCTTGATATATTAATCATTTCTTTGCATGATCATTCGACTATTGAAGCCACCAAGAATCTCTATTTAAGTATGGTGTTTTCATTCCTATCTTTTACCACATGCTTATGTTTTGTGAATATGATTGTGAACAAATATACCACCGAGAAATATCTCCATACATATCTTGTCTTTGACAAGTTATAATAATTTGTGGTAAGTTTATTGATCATATTTATTTTGTCCATTGCTCTAAAAATTGCCTTGTTTATTGCCAAGGATTTGTTATGGTTCAAACTCTTTTGTATCTTCCTTGCTCTACTCAAAATTCGTTTTATGCTTTCTTGAGTTAGGAAAAGCAATGATCCCATTCGTTTGCACTTTCATTCAAAGTCACACTTCTTTGTGTTGCATTTCTTGGGGAAGCTATCCTACATTGAGTATAACACAATTCTTTAATTGGTATTGCATCTTATTGCTTTTCTTGAGCTTGACTAGTGTTTGAACAATATATATGTAGAGTAATGATTCCATTGTGCGCATCTTGTATTCAAGTGCAATATCATAATTAATGCAATTATTGGAAGAACTATTCTATATATGTTTGAACACTTGTTGTCTTGAAATTGGTATTTTATCCCAATGACTTGTCTCTTTGGAAGACGAACATTTTCCGTCTTGGTACTTTGTGTGCCATCATGAAAAGTGTAGAGGGTTTGTTTATTCTTTGATGTTTTTTATCTTCTCTATTTTGGTTTCCTAAATCATGTGTTGATTTGGGATTTTGATATAATTTGGACACTTTGTTTGATTTTATCTCTTGTGAGTGCATTCTTTGTTTTAATTGGTATTTTGTCCAATTTGTATCTTGTTTGGGTCTTGAAAGTTTTGTGCATGTATATTTACTATGTATATCCTTTGACATGCTTACTTTAGTTGATCCAATATATAGGATAAACTCCATCAAATCCTAAATGGCTAAGATGTGCACGAAATTCAAATTCATATTAATATGCACATATTTGTGTGGATTTTGTCCTATGTATTGTAGTTGTTCTAACTACTTTGAACCTAATAAGTTTGGGAACCATTTTGTACTTGATTTTTGTTTTTAGGTACAATGGAGATACATTGGTTGCTTTCTCCATTCATAAGGAAGGTGTTCTCACCATGGTATTCTAGGAGTAAAGCTACGATGATTATCAAACTCTCATCCTCTTCATCACCAATGTCGTCTCGGTAACAAGTATCTATTCCATGCGTACATTTCTAGCTTTCATCCTTGTGTAGGTTACATCTTGGCATGAATTCCATTTGTTGCATTTCATTTGGCTCTTGCAAATGTCTTATCAAAAACATCTTTATTGAACCTATGAGTAAGCCGGGATGATTACATACTAAGGGGATATTTATAATCATTTTCATGATTCACCAATCTCAAGTATATTAATCTAGTAACTTCTACTTGAAGTCTCTCATATGCAATATTGATGAATTCTCAAAAACCATTTGAATATTTTGTGATATGCGTTACCTTTCTCAAAGCATTCCAACTATCACTTTTCCCTTGTGATATTTGTGATGCTTTGATGAGTTTATTGTTTGTCCATCTATATCCCATTAAGATTAAAATAAGCCTAGTGCTTTGCTTTCAAACAAAAAATCTTATTGGTATATTTATGAACATATCTTGGATATCATGTTCCTCACCCTTGTACCTATTTTTGTGTGTGCATATTTCTTTGTGGATATATATCTTTGTGATTGGTGTCCACTTAGAAACTTATACACACGAGAATAGTTACATCTTTAATTGATATTCTATTTCTTTAGTGACCATGTTTCATTGCTTTATATTACTTGGTGGTTCCTAAAAGGCACAAGCTTTGCTTTTCTTTTGGTATTCCTTTTGCATCTTATAAAGCTTGTGGACCTATGTGTTTCATTATTTGTTGGTTTGTGTGTATGGGAAAGAAATGATATGCACTATGTGCCTCATATATTTAAAGACTATGATGAAGCTTTTCTCATCCTATTAGTCTCCTACAAATGTCTTTCCTTGTCACACTCATCTCTTTCGGTTGAGTAAATCTTTACTTTTCGCTTCTTTATCTTAATTGCTCAACTCTTGTTTGTTTGCAAGTTGCTTTGCTTCATTTCCAATCTATTCTCTTGCTCTTGTTTGTGTTCAAAATTATCTATAAGGGAGTGATGATTCCATGTTGTGCACATTATATATTAATTCAAATCTAACATTGTGCATGTACCTTGGGGAGTTCCCTCTTGATTTTCTAGAACACTTGGTTGATCTTATCATAATATTGATTTTGGTCAATCGGTTTTTCGGATCCTTTGGTTGGTTGCTTCTTTATGAAAGTATCATTCAATTTGACTTTGCTTGTAAATCTTTGGATCCTCAATATAGTTTGATCTCCCTCCATCTATTCCCAGTTGGATATATGCTCTTGATTTCACTCATATCATGAGGAATGCATACACTATGGGGGAGCTCTTATTATATTGGCCTTCTAATATTTTTTTCCATTTCGGCAATGGATGCCAATGGGGGAGAAGTTTAGAGGGTTTAAGGGAATTTGGTTCTATGCTTTAGTTTCGTTCTTAAGCATTTGCCTTCCATGCTATTGCATCCTTTATAAACCCTCGTAAAAAGGGATTGTCATCAATTACCAAAATGGGGGAGATTGAAAGTGCATGGTGCCCCATATGTGGTTTTGGTAATTAATGACAATCCTTATGGACTAATGTTTGCATTGAGTTATCCTTGTAGATCTTGTCCATAAGAAATAATGGAGTTCATGTATATTCAAGGATTTACATGAAGAATGGTCATGGTTTGAGTTTATCTTATTGCTAGTGTGTCTTCAAGAAAAGTATTAGGTTATCCTTCATGGTTATCTTCAAGACATCATCATTTGAAGTGAGAAGAAAAGATACAAGGTTGATCAAGCTAGTGATCAACACACAAAGCTACACGATGTACCAAGTGGGATTGTGTATCTCATGGTATGGTAAGAAATTGCCAATATAGCTTTGTGATCTAACCCATACATGTGTGTGTGGCATCTCTATGTGTGGTTAGGTATCTTTCCATGGGAATGAACAAAAAGGAAGATTTCATATTGCCCATGGTCTATGTAATCGTCAAGCGGTGTTCATCACCTAGCTTGACGTGGAAACTCAAGTTAAGCATCTAGAATAAATCCTATGCTTGAATCTTGCCACCAATATGGAGATTATGGTCATGTGAGAAGCTCTCTAATATTAGCTTATTGGGGAGCAATTCACAATCTTCACGAAGCGAAGCGCAATCAAGAAAGGTGGTCCAACTTGAGGTGATTAAGATCGTCATCATCTAGCTCAATTGGATTGCGCAAGGTAAAGGTATGACTTATATAGGGTCTCTATTTTACCGGTCTCATTATGCTAGTTGGGAGACCGGATTATAGGATAGATAACCGTACTATCAAGAGGGGCTCTTGAATGCATATCTTGATCGTATCTATCGTAGAGAGCTCAAACCTTTGCATACTTGGCATCATCCTTCTTGGTTCTTATTTGGGTTTTCTCCATTTTGGGTTTTAGAGCTTGTCATGTTCTTCATGTCAAGCTCAAGTTCATCAAAAATGGATTCCGTATGAAAAACTTATCGCATTTTTGTTGTTGGAGGTTTCTACCGGTTGTCCTTTATTGATAGGCCAAACCTTTCATCATTTGGTTTTATATTCCCATTTTTTACTATGATGTTTCTCTGCATATTCTTGTAGTTCTCGTCGTTGTGATTTCAACGAGCCCAAGAATATCGAAAACGGAGTCCGGATGCAAAAGTTACGACTGTTTTCATATAGGGTGTTCTGCAGTTTTTTCCACCAGCGGAGGCTCCGGTGGTGGCTCCGCCGGAAACCCCTTCGGGTTGATGTTGGCGGATCCTCCGGTGAAACCACCGGAGGCTCCGGTGGTTGGGGCATTTTTTTCAGCCATTTTGGTGTCTTAACTCATCCGGGGGGCGGAGGTTCCGGTGGTTTCACCGGAGGTTCCGCCCCTGCGCGAATTTTCCTCTAATGGTTGGATATTTGGGTGACCTATTTAAGGGCCCTTCTTCCCCAATGGTTCCGCAACCTTTTTGGGCAAGTTTGACCTCCATTGTTGACCTCCAAAAGCTTTCTATCTCTCAATCCCTCCAATGATTCTTGCTTCCACTTGAGGGAAAAGAGAGAAGAGATCTAGATCTACCACTTCATCAATCAATCCCTACTCTTTGTGAGGGGAATCTATTGGATCTAGATCTGGGGATTCATTTGTTGTTTTCCTTGTTCTTCCTCCTTCCTCCCTCCATAGCATTAGTTGCTTTGGTGGGATTTCAGAGAGAAGTTCTTGACCACTTTGTGTGTTCTTGCCATTGCATTAGGTGCATCGGTTTGAGTTCCCCACGAGATTCGTGAAAGAGAAGTTCGTGAGCTTGTTACTCTTGGGTGCTTGGTCACCGGAGAGATTGTTCCTCTTGGGTGTATTGAGCACCCTAGACGGTTAGTGCTTGGGGCTTCCACCTTGTTGCAAAAAGCTTTGTTGAGAGCCTCCAATTGAGTTGTGGAGATAGCCTCAACCTCGTGTAAGGTTTGGTCAACGCCTTCAAGTCGACCTCATAGTGGAAACGAGCATCTCCCTCACTGGAGAAGCTCAAGGAGAATAAGGTGTGCACATCCGTTCTATTGAGGAGCGCCTAGGTGGCACCCCACCTCTCCAACAAAGACGTACTTCCCTTGGGAAGGAACTTCGGTAATCACACCGGTGTCTCCTTGTGCTTCGGTTATCTCTATACTCTAGCTCGTTACTTATGCATTTACCTTTGTGATAGCCATCGTGCTTGAAGTCATCTATCTTGTTATCTCATAGTTGTATATCATGCCTAGCATAAGTTGTTGGTGCACATAGGTAAACCTAGCTTGCATAGGTTTTGTGCTTGATAAATTAAACGCTAGTTTTATTCCGCATTTACTCAAGCCTAAACCGTAATTATTTTAAAGCGCCTATTCACCCCCCTCTAGGCGGCATCCTTATACTTTCAGCAGCCACCTTGGCGAGTAGCGGAGTGACTACCTGGTTTTCTTCAGCCGACAGTTTATGCGCCCAGGGCTTCCGCCTCTTCAGAACGGCGAATGGGTGGAACTCCTGAATCCCATCCGAGCTGCTGTCGGTGACGTTGAATCACTTCTTTCTCCACCCTTGAGCGGAGTCGATGAAGTGCATCCCGAAGTAGCTAGAGTCCGATTTCGCCTGGATCCCGAAACCGCCGGTGCGCAGCGGCTCGTGTAACATCCCAAATTTTGCTACAATAGGGTGTGTGGTGTTGTGTTCATATCATACATGCATGAACAACAATTTAAACCATGTTTGAACCAATTTAAAACTTGAATTTAAGTGGTTTGAGAAAATCTCACTAATAGTACTTATTTTGGGTTCCAAAATCTTATGTTGAAAAATATTTCAATTCTACCAAACAAAGACATGGTTTTGTTGGAAATTTCATAAGCTTTCCAAAAATTATTTTTGCCAAATTTTCTGTTCACAAAAAGGTCCCCAAAACTTCTGTTTCTGTTCTGTTTTCAAATAGAAAAGGACCTTGTTGCTAAATCCAGGAACTTCAGGGGGTGTTGCGCAAAACTTTCTTCTTCAACCTTTGACAAAAGGCAAGCAGCTGCGTGGAGGTCGAGCCCGCTCCGATTGACACCTCCTCCTTGCCTCCTTCCTTGCGTGGATAGGCTCAGGAGGACGCCCTCGGCCTTCTCTCTCTCCCCATCCCCTCCGTTACCCCTCCCTTTGTTTCTTCCCTCCCGTGGACGAAACCCTAGCTGTCTTAGGCCGCCATCGTTCTCCGGCGATACCCGTCGCTGCAGACCACCTCGAGACCCGCCGCTTGTCCCTAGAGCTCCGGCTGAACCTCCTCTACTTCCTCACCGAGACGCGTTTGCTGGGATGCAGTGGGACGCGAGAATCGCGTCGTCTTCCTCACCACCGGCCGCCGGCCATCTCCGCACGCCGCCGCGGATTCCGGCGCCGCCTCGCCACCCCGACCACCCTGCGAGCTCCACCGCGACATGGTGAGCCTCCCCATGCTCTCCGTTTTCTCCCTCTCCCTCTGTATCTTCCGCTCGCCGTGCACCCGTGGCCGCCGCCGCGGTTCCTCGTCGACGGCGAGCTTCCGGCGACTTCTAGCAAGCGGCGCCGCCACCCCTAGGTTCCACTCGTTCTCCTCTACGTGGTGGTAACCTCCGTTTCGCGAATTACGCGCGAGTTGCGTCGAATTTGAGTGGAGCTGTGAAGAACAGAGCACTGTGATGTCACAGTGACATCAGAGTGATGTCATATTCCTGCTTTTGCTATTTGCAGAAAATGTTTAATAATTGTAAAATCAATATCTAATGTTTTATAATTCCGAAAAATAAAAGTGAGGTACCAAAATGTTCATAAAAATATAATCTACTTGTTTATGCTATTTTCAATCATGTTTGAGAAAGTTGATTTTTGAACATTATTTAAATGTTGTTTAATTCATTTAAAATGCAGAAAATAAGTTTTTATTCACTAAAATTAGAAAATTAAAAGTAATATACCAAATTGCTCAAAATGACAAATGCAATCTAGTTATGATGTTTTCAAACCCATTTGAGCAACTAAATATGTACTCACTTTCAGAATCGCCCGAAAACCCCCTCCGGGGTCTATTTCGGGTTAATTTCAGTAAAATTGCATAATTGCCATACGAACCCTAGCAACCCTATCTTCATGTATAGGGCTTTATTCCAGTGCATTAACTTGCTCATGCATACATATTGCGCATTGCATCGATGCCATGTGTTGATTGTTATTTCACTTTCGGTGTTGTTTCCCCCTCGGTAGAACGTGACTCCGAAGAGAAGGCCAACAATCCAATGGTGAATACTTGATCCTAACCGACAAGTCAAGCACTTATCCCAGAAGATCTTTATCTGGTTTTCTTATAACCAAGGCAAGCATAACCTCTTATCTGCTCATATATGGTTTCAAAGTGTTTTGAATCTCGTACTTTGCATTCGGCTGTAAACTATTTGATGTCAGTAGATAGAGTTCTCCTATATACTGCATAACCTAGATATCCGGATCCACTGCTCCTAGCAGCTATAGGTTTGTTTGTGCGCGCTCCGCTAAACCCTTTGAGTCTTGCTTAGCCATGCCTAGTTGTGATCTGATCCATCCGGTTGATGAATCTGGTCAACGCGTGAATCTATTATGTCATGTTGTTATGATTTGAATTATCTTTGATAACCTGAATAATCACGGCATGGATGTGAGGCCACAATGGGTTGTGGCGTTTTGTCCTGTTCATGCCCCTAGGAGCGAGTTCTTGCCTTCGAGCCAAGACTGAGCGTACAGCCACACGTGGTCCGATGAACCCCGCCCGGCTAACTAACTTGTTTAACCTTATCCATGAGCCAGGTAGTTTGAGATTTCCATCTGCGTGTGTGTCGGAAAATGTTTTGGAGAAAACTAGGTCGTGACCGGGTCAAGTGATGGACGTACACGGATCTTGATCCCGACTCACAGAACAGGTGCCGTCAGGAGGTGGCCAACTCCCTGTTGACGGGGTGGCCCTGTTTGGGTTGACTCATGGATATGGTTCGACAAGGTAAAGGCTGGGAATCAACCACCCTCTGCTGGCACTTCCCGGGCTAGTGCTAATCATGTGGCACTAAGAGTTGGTTGGTAGGTGTGGGTAAAGTTGTACACCCCTGCAGGGTTAAATCTTTTCGAAAAGCCGTGTCTGCGGTTAAAGACGACTTGGTGACGGATTCTGTGATCATAGACAACTTAAACGGAATGACTAAAACTTGCTGACAACGAATGAAGGATGCCTCCTCGGAGATGCCGAGAGGGGTTACCTTGTAGCATGAGGTAGTGGAACAACTGGAGGAGGTGATCTTTCAAGCACGAGGTGCTGAAATGATTTGGTGTATTAAAAAGATGATGATATCAGTAGTTGAGTAGCTTTCTCGTCTGTTTTCAAAATACTCCATGAGACGTGCTATTCCTCCCTCAATTTGGAAAACAAAGATGGATTTACGAAAAATAACCTTCATAACTCTTTCTAAAAGAAGAAGATACATAATAGGTTAACTAAGTCTTGTTGAGTACCTCCCGTACTCATGTTTGCTTCAACTTGGTTCAGGTGGAGTTCCTCAGTTCGGTGGTGATTCAACATGGACATCGACGAGTAGTTTGGGGTTCCCAGGTAGCAGCCTGGAATCTATGGGCTGGGACGTCGCCTTATGTTGCGGCCTCTTAGGCCTTTTGGTTCTTGTTGATTAGCAACATAATTTGCCTTCCGTTGTCTGATGTAATGTTGGGTCGTGTGACCTCTGCTTGTAAGCTATACTCTAGTAACACCTGTTTAATACAACTTTCATGTCTAGAGTGCTGCTTTGATCGATTGTTGGTCTCGAGCCCGTTGTTATATAGTTTTGGCTATGCCTGCATAGTTGTCGCAGTCGAGGGGTTGTGGAGCCAATGATCCATGTCCGAGCCTGCCTGCCGAAGATATTCGGCCTGGGGCGAGGTAACCCCAGTAACCCTCGATTGTTGTTGCACTTTCTGGACACATAGCAGCTCTGTATAACTTTGGTCCCGTTCCTTCAGTTCCATCCGACTCGTGGACGCTTGGGTATACATATCTGGTTATGACTAGCATGGACACAAGGAGTAGTAGACCGGGGATCCGGACTGCGTGCCGATGAATCCGGTCTGCCTGCCGTTGTTTGTTGCGGCCGGGGCTGGTAACCCTGAAGCCCTTGTGAGTAAATTCTAGGAGCACATGACAGTTTGTATATCTCTGGGTCCGTGGTCCGACAGGTCATGGTATAAGAGCAGGACTGCCTGTAGGAAAACCTTACTGCTTGGTCGATGTTGAGTCTAGTGTTTGTGAAAACTATTTTGAAACTTCAAATGAATTGTGAAAACCTTCTTAGGATTGTTTTTACTCCTTATCTGGTATCGCTCTAACTCTGGGTCACCTTACCTGTTTTGATTTGAAAAGGTTTTGCTATCGTTTCTAGTCATTCAAAACCTAGGTGCCTTCTTCGGCAAGGACGTTCTTTTACCCAAATTGACCTAGTGTTAAGTTCTAGAGTCGTGTGTGTTCCTTACTCCGTTGTATCTCTTAAACTGGGAGATTCCTTTCCATTCATACTCTCTCAGAGTTGTATAGATTCCACATCCTTACATGTTCCAAAGTTTCAAATCCTGAACCTCGAGATTTCCTTTTCATCTCGAATGTATCTGTTATCCTCTGCTCAAAGTTCTTCCGGAGCTAAGTTTGTCTTCTTGGAAAGATACTCCATGATTGCTATTCGTAGTGTTTTTCAAGGCACTAAGATAGTAGTTACTCCTTTCTCGATGTCTTTAATCTTTGGACTTGAACCGAAGGTCCCAGAATGTGTTGGATTGAAGTGAGTTGAGTCATGTGGTTCCATAACCATGTGATGCTCATGCCATCAGTACAGGATGCTGACCTTTAACCCAAGTTTTCTTTCTTTGGATCGTGAAGAATCTGTTCTACCTCAGGATGGCTAGGTAAACTCAGCTTCAATAGCCATATGCTTTCTCTAAGAATCAAAAGGATTACGACAAGAGTGTTCTTTATGATTCCCATATCCTTGTTGATGACTCTGACATACTTCCCTTTTTAGCATGGGTTCTACAAATGAGTATTACCCTGTGCAATCAGCTTGACCTTAGGATCTTCCCTGGGCATGTTTCCACCTTCCAGTTGCTCTCAAATCTCTATCCGTTGTTTTGAAACCAAGATGCATAGGTGTGTTGGAGTCTTCCAATGCATTTGCTATCGTATCCCGTCAGAACATTCCACCTTGGAATGTCAGGAGAAACAAACTCCAGTACCTCGTTCATCTTAAGGACCAGGACAAAGTTTTGTAATCCACAGAATAAGGAAGTTTCATTAGCTTCTGTTCTGTTCCACCTTCGAGTATCACACTCTTTTGTATCAAGAGGTCATGCTCAATTTCATGGCCTTAATGATGAAGAGATGCTCTCACACATCTTCACCCCCTTCCTTCAAGCTTGAATGCTTGAGTATGATGGGTATGTGCTTTGATGTGTGCACCAAATATTCTTAGCAATTCTTATTGCTTTGAAAAATCTAAGAAACATATGTATCCTTCTTAGCGCTACTGGTCACCCAGTCTATTTTTGAAGTTGACTGTGTCACCAAATCCGCTCATTCCGGTGCACATTATTGGTCAAAGAGTTAGGTTCATGTCGAAGTTCTCAAGATCTTATCAGTTGCCTTGAAAGGCAAGACTACTTCTGAACTCCAAGACATTCCAGTGGTTTGTGATATTCTGGTTGCCTTTCTA
This sequence comes from Alopecurus myosuroides, assembly GCA_028641055.1. Lineage (NCBI taxonomy): Eukaryota > Viridiplantae > Streptophyta > Magnoliopsida > Poales > Poaceae > Alopecurus > Alopecurus myosuroides. The sequence continues at coordinate 41,356,468 of CM054059.1, read as the reverse complement.
GAAGTATCATCAGGTTGTTACCTGACCGTGATGTTTAATAAGGGGTAAGTTGAATTACTCTTTTCTCCAAGAAACCTTGCTGGATATCCTGGACTAGTGGTTGAGCTTAAACAATAACTTGGAGAGTTGAAGGGCAAGAGCTCAGCCTAACTGGTTCTTTTGCAATGGGATATCTAGTTCTCATCCTGTTGAAGCATGATAGTATCTCTTCAATGGACATACTACCATTCTACCTTGATTTGATTTGGGCTATCATCAGATCAAGTCTAGATTCAAGGACTATCTCTATGGTGTTTCACTCATGGTGTTTGCCCGAGTACACCTCCAAGTCCTTCATTCCAACCAATAATATGCTTTGTTCATGTATCATATGAATCCCTCTTATTGGAGTATTTTGATAAAGGTGTTGTTAAGCCCATCTACGACATTTTTGTTTTCTCCAAGTTGCAAGAGGCTCATGTTGAACAAATGGCAACAATGTTGGAAACTTCTGAGAACCATCTTTGTGTCCTCACAAAGTTTGTGTTCTCGGTGTTCGAAGTGGCTTACTCCAGTCCATGTGATTATGGTGAAAGTTGTTGCCATGGATTCGAGTAAAGTTTTCTTGTTCCCTCGGGAATAGCTCCAAGTCGGTCATATATGTGTGGACTATTCTTGAGATGATTGGTTGTTACCTCCATTATTTGAAGAAGTTGCGTCCACACCCAGCCATTGACTGATCGTTCGTGAAAGAGAAGAGGTTTGAGAACTTTGTTATCTTTTGAAATCGTCTTCCTAACAAGGACTCCAATGCGTTTTGTTGCATGTAATCCATGCACGCGCAACCGTCTTTCGCAAGTTGCTAATACACGAGTTACGTAATCGTGCTCATCTTCTTGAGCTTGGCATCGTAGTCCATATCTTGAGAATCTGGTAAATGTATCTCAATTGTAACCGGTGCAGTTCCGCTGATCAAACATACCGAGTCTGAGTTATCAACTCACTAACCAGAGCTGAATCTCAAGCAGCAACGATGGTTGGTGTTTCCTCAAGGTATTGAATCAGGTCTTTCCAAAATCCGGCATGGTTGATGTTGTGGTTGACACAATTAGCCGGAAGGCCTAATGTCATATCTCTTTGAATCCGTAAGAACAACCACTCTCCATGAGAATTCTTGTGTGGCTCACTCTCACAAGTTTCTCTCCCCGTTCTTCCGAACCGAAGTTCAAATTTTACTTGATTACCTATATAAGGCTTGCATAAGCCTGATATTGGTATCTAGAACATCCAGGAGAACCTGGAAGTTGATATTTCCAATATCTCTGCGTTGAACCTCCAAAACCTTTGTTTTAGTGGAAACAAGTTCGTCATGAGAACCATCTCTTGGTGTTTTGTAACCGCCTTTGATCAGTTCCCTTTTTCAACTTGTTAGTACCTGAAGTTCTGTTCATCTCACACATTGTGTGAATTTGTCAGTTACCTCAGCCATGGGATCTCAACCATGTGGTATACGTATTGTTACGAATAACCCAACGTAGGAAAGAGACTCCTTGTTTCCTTCCGGTGTTTCAATCCCCATTGGCTACCCATCCTTATGGTGTGACCAAGAATCCCTTCTCCATTACGGTGTTCCAACATCTTTTGGTTACTCATCCTCTGTCTCAAAGTAACATCATGATCTTTGACAAAGATTTCGACAAACTTTGACGGAATGAAAGTTTCTTCATCTATTGTGTCCACTCCGAAGAGTGAACATGATCCTGTATCAAAATTTTCTCCGATGCACGAATTACAGTGTTTTCTCGTGTTTCCCTCGTCTACGGATATTACTTTGTGGTATCCAACACAATCCTTTCCGTTTTGGTATTCTGTTTAAAGAAACCTCTATGACCCAAGTTGTTCATCTTTTCTCTTTCAAAAGGATTTAAAGTCTTGTGCAAAGCTCATATTCTAAATCCTTTCCAGAACCATCGTCCATAAACTTGAAACCTTCTCTCAGTTTCCTCCGTTATCTTGATGTGTTTCATGTGTGTTAACTCAAAAGTTCTTTGTGAACATTCCTATCATGAGTTATCCATTAGATACTCGATCTTCGTGAAGATCAATTCCTAAGAGTTTTCCCTCTCACCTAGGATGTAGCCAATCAACACTTCACGACGCTACGGATCAATCTCTTCAAGAAGAGAACCGTAAGGTTCGAGAAGATCGTTCAAAACCGGTGTTCCTTCTTTATTTCTCCTTCGGGAATCTCGGGACGAGATTCTTGTAAGGGGGGGTAGATTTGTAACATCCCAAATTTTGCTACAATAGGGTGTGTGGTGTTGTGTTCATATCATACATGCATGAACAACAATTTAAACCATGTTTGAACCAATTTAAAACTTGAATTTAAGTGGTTTGAGAAAAAATCACTAATAGTAGTTATTTTGGGTTCCAAAATCTTGTGTTGAAAAATATTTCAATTCTACCAAACAAAGACATGGTTTTGTTGGAAATTTCATAAGCTTTCCAAAAAGTACTTTTGCCAAATTTTCTGTTCACAAAAAGGTCCCCAAAACTTCTGTTTTTGTTCTGTTTTCAAATAGAAAAGGACCTTGTTGCTAAATCCAGGAACTTCAGGGGGTGTTGCGCAAAACTTTCTTCTTCAACCTTTGATAGAAGACAAGCAGCTGCGTGGAGGTCGATACCATGTTTGAACCAATTTAAAACTTGAATTTAAGTGGTTTGAGAAAAAATCACTAATAGTAGTTATTTTGGGTTCCAAAATCTTGTGTTGAAAAATATTTCAATTCTACCAAACAAAGACATGGTTTTGTTGGAAATTTCATAAGCTTTCCAAAAAGTACTTTTGCCAAATTTTCTGTTCACAAAAAGGTCCCCAAAACTTCTGTTTTTGTTCTGTTTTCAAATAGAAAAGGACCTTGTTGCTAAATCCAGGAACTTCAGGGGGTGTTGCGCAAAACTTTCTTCTTCAACCTTTGATAGAAGGCAAGCAGCTGCGTGGAGGTCGATACCGCTCCGATTGACACCTCCTCCTTGCCTCCTTCCTTGCGTGGATAGGCTCAGGAGGACGCCCTCGGCCTTCTCTCTCTCCCCATCCCCTCCGTTACCCCTCCCTTTGTTTCTTCCCTCCCGTGGACGAAACTCTAGCTGTCTTAGGCCGTCGTCGTTCTCCGGCGATACCCGTCGCTGCGGACCACCTCGAGACCCGCCGCTTGTCCCTAAAGCTCCGGCTGAACCTCCTCTACTTCCTCACCGAGACGCGTTTGCCGGGATGCAGTGGGACGCGAGAATCGCGCCGTCTTCCTCACCACCGGCCGTCGGCCATCTCCGCACGCCACCGCGGATTCCGCCGCCGCCTCGCCACCCCGACCACCCTGCGAGCTCCACCGCGACGTGGTGAGCCTCCCCATGTTCTACGTTTGCTCCCTCTCCCTCTGTATCTTCCGCTCGCCGTGCACCCGTGGCCACCGCCGCGGTTCCTCGTCGACGGCGAGCTTCCGGCGACTTCTAGCAAGCGGCGCCGCCACCCCTAGGTTCCACTCGTTCTCCTCTACGTGGTGGTAACCTCCGTTTCGCGAATTACGCGCGACTTGCGTCGAATTTGAGTGGAGCTATAAAGAACAGAGCACTGTGATGTCACAGTGACATCACAGTGATGTCATATTCCTGTTTTTGCTATTTGCAGAAAATGTTTAATAATTGTAAAATCAATATCTAATGTTTTATAATTCCGAAATATAAAAATGAGGTACCAAAATGTTCATAAAAATATAATCTACCTGTTTATGCTATTTTCAATCATGTTTGAGAAAGTTGATTTTTGAACATTATTTAAATGTTGTTTAATTCATTTAAAATGCAGAAAATAAGTTTTTATTCACTAAAATTAGAAAATTAAAAGTAATATACCAAATTGCTCAAAATGACAAATGCAATCTAGTTATGATGTTTTCAAACCCATTTGAGCAACTAAAATTGTACTCACTTTCAGAATCGCCCGAAAACCCCCTCCGGGGTCTATTTCGGGTTAATTTCAGTAAAATTGCATAATTGCCATACGAACCCTAGCAACCCTATCTTCATGTCTAGGGCTTTATTCCAGTGCATTAACTTGCTCATGCATACATATTGCGCATTGCATCGATGCCATGTGTTGATTGTTATTTCACTTTCGGTGTTGTTTCCCCCTCGGTAGAACGTGACTCCGAAGAGAAGGCCAACAATCCAATGGTGAATACTTGATCCTAACCGACAAGTCAAGCACTTATCCCAGAAGATGTTTATCTGGTTTTCTTACAACCAAGGCAAGCATAACCTCTTATCTGCTCATATATGGTTTCAAAGTGTTTTGAATCTCGTACTTTGCATTCGGTTCTAAACTATTTGATGTCAGTAGATAGAGTTCTCCTATATACTGCATAACCTAGATATCCTGATCCACTGCTCCTAGCAGCTATAGGTTTGTTTGTGCGCGCTCCGCTAAACCCTGTGAGTCTTGCTTAGCCATGCCTAGTTGTCATCTGATCCATCCGGTTGATGAATTTGGTCAACGCGTGAATCTATTATGTCATGTTGTTATGATTTGAATTATCTTTGATAACCTGAATAATCACGGTATGGATGTGAGGCCACAATGGGTTGTGGCATTTTGTCCTGTTCATGCCCCTAGGAGCGATTTCTCGCCTTCGAGCCAAGACTGAGCGTACAACCACACGTGAGCCGGCTAACTAACTTGTTTAACCTTATCTATGAGCCACGTAGTTTGAGATTTCCATCTGCGTGTGTGTCGTGGTGGTGTCAAGACAGATGCCATAGGATGGCTAAAGAAGTGGGGACGAAGGACGCTGGAGGCGCTCGGGGAGGGATCACGCGACGAGTAGACGCGCGAAGGATGAAACATGCACTGCAAGCAACACGATCTACCCAGGTTCGGGGCCCTCGTGAGGAGGTAAAACCCCTACTCCTGCCTTTCTCTTTGTATTTTGATGTCTCACCGAGTAGCCACAGTACAATGGTTCTTGCTACCGAGTAGCCACTCTTCTCTCTACTAGGTGAACTAGGGCAAGAAATGTGAATCGGTCTCCGGGTCTAGGTCAGCATCCCTCGCGCAGGAGGGGGCAGGGCACCTTATGTACTCGGTGCCCTGCCGGATACAGCCAAATACAAACAGATGACGACATTGTGTGCACACCGTCCTTCTTCCGAGTTCCCGCTGACAACTTTGGCTTCTAGATTTGTCCCGGTGCGGAAAGTCGTTGGGCAAAACCAAGTGTCCAGTCTGTTATCACTGTGGCGAACACTGAGTAGGTCCCCCCTATCCTGCGACGCCCTGCTGACACACTGTCGCTGTCAGGCACGCCGTCCTCAGATGAACAGTGCTGTGAACAGTGCCAAGTACGGACCCGGGATACGCGGGATTCGGTGTCAGAACGGCTCCTTTGACTTCTGGTCCGAGTAGGTTCCCGCCATTTCTACTCGCACCAGCTCTTCTAATCGGAGGAGCTTAACTCTCTTGATTCATCCTTCTGGCCGTCTAGGTGTAAGACCGGGTAGCAGTCGACCGGGTAGCGAGTACCAGGTAGCCGGCTACTCGGCCAAACATCCCTTCTGATCTTGCTTTTAGCACTTGCTGATGGGGGGATAGTAACCCGGTAGGCCAACTCCAAGGTGTAACCCGGCCCAAAGGACGATGCGCGGGATCCGGCTAAGGATAAAGAAACTTCTGGAAGGCCCAAAGTTTGTAGGCCTCGTAACCCGGATTGTGGGTTGCGATAAGGAAAGCTAGGGTTTGTAAGTAGAGTTCGGATATGATTCAAGCTGCGCCTTGGAGGGCAAGCCAGGGGGGGTACGGGTACTTTATAAACCGGCCCCTAGGCTTAGCTTGACAGAGATTCACGACATAATCATATCACCTATTATCGAGTATCCAGTATTACCCAAGAGCCCTATTCGAGACTCGGCGAGTTGAGAGCCGATTCCTAGATCGCTTATCATCATGTTCTCTTTCGAGCTAAACCCTCTCCCAAATACCTGTGTCGACTTACCCCAAGATCAGTTACCTCTGGTAACATCTGCCGTGATCATCCCACGACAGTTGGCGCCCACCGTGGGGCCTGCGTCCAAAGGTGTTTACATCACGGGAGAAGCTCGGAAAAGCATGAGGAACCTCGCCGTCGGAGAAATCTACGTCAACGGCGAAGGAGAAAGGATGGTGGACGATTCCAGCTGGGAGCTAGAGTCGGATCACCTCGAATCCGGATCTACTGTGACGATCGGCCAGATCCGTATCTTCATCGGTATGGTACGTACGCTCGATTTAAAAGGACAATATCATGTGCATGTTACAGGGACTTCTAGCAGGGACAAAGAAGCACTAAAACAAGCGGCGAATTCAGTTTCCTCGGCCGGTCCGGGATACTTGAGATGGGCGGAGCAAGAGGTAACGTGGAGCAGAAGGGATCACCCGGGAGGAATAGAACGCCCCGGAATCTTGGCGTTGGTGGTTGCGCCGCAGGTCAACGGTTACGAATTGAAAAAGGTCTTGATGGATGGCGGGAGCAGCATCAACATCCTGTATTGGGAAACCTTCTTGCGCATGAACCTCAAGGAATCTCAGCTGCAGAAAAGTTCAACAGTCTTTCATGGAATCGTACCGGGTCATTCGGCGCGCCCTGAAGGAAAAATTACACTGGAGGTTGCTTTCGGGGAGTCAGTGGATAATTATCGAGTGGAGTGGCTTACGTTTGAGGTGGTCAAGTTGCATAGTCCTTATCATGCGCTGTTCGGAAGGCCGGCTTACGCTAAATTCATGGCTAGGCCGTGTTATGTATATTTGCAGCTAAAGATTCCGGGCCCTAAACAGACCATCACTATACATGGGAGTCGGGATATAGCTTCTGAGTGCGATGAAGGAGACTCAGTGATGGCAGAGCAAGCTTGCAGAAAGGAAGAACTCAAATATTACCGGTCTCAGGTGGATCCGGGTGATGGCACAGCATTGAGAAGGCCGGATTCCGAGGACGAAAGAGTAAAATTCAAGGCGGCACAGGACACCAAGAAAGTAGATTTTGTGTAAGGCGATCCCACCAAGCAGTTCACTATAGGGTCTAACTTGGAAAGCGGGCAAGAAAAGGCACTTGTGGAGTTCATTCGTTCAAATGCGGATGTGTTCGCTTGGACACCCAGCGACATGCCGGGTATCCCCACCGAATTGGCAGAGCATAGTCTGCATGTAGATCCCAAGTCTAGACCAGTGAAGCAGGGTTTGAGAAAAATGAATGAGGAAAGAAGAAGAGCTATAGGTGAGGAAATCGCGCGACTATTAGCTGCAGGCTTCATCATGGAAGTGTTTCACCCAGACTGGTTGGCGAATCCGGTTCTCGTGATGAAAAAACGAATGAATGGAGGATGTGCATCGATTTCACAAGTCCCAACAAGCATTGTCCGAAGGATCCGTTCGCGCTACCAAGGATAGACCAAATCATAGACGCGGTAGCCGGGAGTGACTTGCTGTGTTTCTTGGACGCATATTCGGGGTATCACCAGATTAAACTCAAAAGGGAGGATTGGGAGAAAACGTCGTTCATAACCCCTTTTGGGGCCTTCTGCTACAAAACCATGACGTTTGGATTGAAGAACGCGGGCGCAACCTACCAGCGGTGCATTCAGAAGTGCTTCGAAGACCAAATTGGACGCAATGTGCATGCTTATGTGGATGATGTGGTCATCAAGACCCGGAAGGCTGAGACATTCATAGACGATCTAAAAGAGACGTTCAAAAACCTAAGAAGATATCAGATGAAGCTCAACCCGACAAAGTGTGTGTTTGGGGTTCCAGCTGGCAAGCTACTCGGTTTTATCGTTTCAGAAAGAGGAATTGAGGCAAACCCGGACAAAATCAAAGCTATCCAAAATCTAAGAAAGCCGAAAAATTTGAAGCAGGTTCAAAAGCTTACGGGCTGCGTGGCAGCCTTGAGCCGGTTTATATCCAGACTCGGGGAAAAGGCAATACCCTTGTACCGGCTCCTGAGAAAATCCGATAAATTCGTATGGGATCAAGAGGCGGATGAGGCATTTGAGGCATTAAAAAAGCAGCTATCTGAGGCACCGGTGCTAGCGGCCCCGGGTCCCAAAGAACCTATGTTGTTATATGTGGCAGCTGGGCCCTGAGCCGTCAGTGCGGTAGTGGTAGTGGAACGCAAAGAAGACGGAAAAGGTTATCCAGTCCAGAGGCCGGTTTATTACGTCAGCGAGGTATTATCCGAGGCAAAGCAGCGTTACCCGCATTGGCAGAAGCTGGTTTTCGGAGTCTTCATGGCCAGCCGGAAATTGAAGCCGTACTTCCAGGAACACCCTATAACAGTAGTCAGCTCAATACCAATGTCAGATATCATCAGAAACTCGGACGCGACCGGAAGAATAGCCAAATGGGCGATAGAGATGGGGGATTATCATATCAGCTACGAGCCCAGATCGGCAATCAAGTCCCAGGCCTTGGTCGATTTCGTTAATGATTGGACGCACACCGGAATGACTACCATAGTCCCAAATTCCGAGTCGTGGACCATGCACTTCGATGGATCGAAACAATACGAGGGATCAGGAGCCGGAGTAGTGCTAACATCACCCAAAGGAGATAAATTGAGTTACGTACTGCAAATTCACTTTGACTGTTCAAATACGTGGCCGAGTATGAGGCCCTATTGCATGGCTTAAAGGTAGCCAAGGAAATGAACATTAGAAGGATACGATGCTTTGGAGATTCGGACCTTGTGGTACAACAGGTATCAGGAACTTGGGATAGAAAGGATGCAACCATGGCAGCGTACCGCAGGGAGGTTGACAGGGTTGCAGGATGTTTTTCCGGGTACGAGGTGGAGCATATAGACAGAAGAAAGAATGAGGCAGCAGACGCCCTGGCTAGACTCGGTTCGCGCAGAGAGCCGGTTCCACCCAACGTTTTCCTGGACGAGTTATGGCGACCGTCGGTTAAAACCGAGTCAGAGGAGGAACTGGCAAACCAAGACCCGGATGCAGCACTTGTGGCCACTATACGCACTATCCCTAAATGGACAGAACCGTTTTTGGCCTACCTATCGCGGGGCGAGTTACCAAAACAAGAGGTGTTAGCAAGGCAAATTTTACGGCGAGCAAAGGGGTATTCTATCATCAACGGGGAATTGTACAAGAGAAGTGCCGCGGGGGTCTTTTTGCGCTGCGTGGCACCAGAAGAAGGCCAACAGATCCTTAAGGAAATCCACGAAGGTGATTGCGGGCATCATGCCTCCACAAGATCCCTTGTGGCCAAGGCCTATCGAATATGGATTCTTCTGGCTTACGGCCCTAGCAGATGCGGAACGGTTAGTAGCAAGGTGCGACGGATGTCAAAGGTACGCTCGCCAAACCCATGTACCGGCTATGGAATTACGGACCATCCCGTTAAGTTGGCCGTTCGCTGTCTGGGTATGGACATGGTTGGCCCCTTTCATATGTCACCTTGCAAGAAGACACATCTTTTAGTGGCTATTGATAAGTTTACCAAGTGGGTCGAGGTCATGCCAGTTACTAATTGTGAAGCAGCTACAGCGGTCAAGTTCCTGAAAAGAATTATTTACCGATTCGGGTACCCCCACAGTATAATTACCGACAATGGAACCAACATGTGTAACATCCCTGATTTTTGGAAAGTCCAAAAATCACAAAAATTTGAAACTTTTTGTTTTCATGTTATGCAAGTCACCAAGAACCAAATGAGATGCAAGAAACAAAAGAAAACAATGCATGTTGTAATGTTTTGGAAATGAAAATCCAATATACCTCTATTCCATAAACCCTAAAGTCATTTCAAAATAAATAATTCTACATAAATAAAATAATTCTTCTTAAGCAAACCCTTACACCAAACATGTTTTCAACCCAATTATGATCTTGAAAATATCTTTGATATATAAAAACTAGAGAATTGTTATCTCTAATATTTTTCTTCTTATCTCTAAAAAGGGTTTCACTATTTTTTTGAAAACCCCAAAATAGATATAAGTTGGATCCTTGTTTTCCAAGTGTTATGTCAATCAACAAAATAATATAGTACTATAGAAATAAATTGTTTATGAAAACAAGTAATATTACTTTGAAAATAGTTTATGGCAACATTACTCAATTATTTATAACCCTTAATAAAGTTCTAGGCCTTAAAAGTATTTGAGGAGAATAAAATTATTAATAATAACCTTTAGTTGTTATTCCAAGTTTTAAACATAAAGGTGTGAAAATAAAATGCATTGCTTGATAATAACATAAAAGAGGGTTCTGGAAAACAATATCATGACTTGTAGTTTTATTCTAAATTTTATTGATCAACAATATTAACTATTTGATATGAACTAATTAAATAACATTAGGTTACTATTAGTAAATCCTTCATATCCAAAAATTATAAAATGTGAGAATGGTTTAAAAATGACTCTCCAAAAATAATATATGACATGTAAAATGTCTTTGAAATTTTATTTAGACAATAACATCAATTTATTATTTACTAAATTTTAAATGGCCTTAAAGTATTATTAGTGTTTTATTTATTTTTCAAAATATAAAATTGTGAAAAAAGTAAAATAACTTTGAAAAATAATGTTTTCAATTTGGAAAATAACATCTTAATTTGAGAAACCCACATTATTTTTGTTAAACCCCAAGTCAAATAAATAAGGAAAATTTTCTATTAAGTGACTATGATGTTTTCATCTTATTTAAAAATTATAAAATCATGGAAACAAGTTGAAATGGTTTTGGAAAATTAACCATATTATAGTCTATGAAAATTTCCCAAACCCATTTCCCTATTTTATTATTATTTCTCATTTAATTGGAATATTAAGGCAATTATGAATTCATTTGAATTTGTATTTTGAAAAATTCAAAAATGGTGAAAACCCCACAAAAGTGGTACTGTTGGGAAGTGTTTGAAATAATATGAATTTAGAATTTTGTTTCATGTTATTTAGATTATTTAAACAGAAGATATAAATTAAATAAGAAAACAGAAATAAAAAGAAAAGAAAAAAGGGTGATGACGTCATGATGACGTCAGCTCGTCATCAAGCTCAGGCCATTGAATTCTGCCGTTTCTTCCCGAAATCAAACCATTTGATTTCGCCCGTTTCAGCGCGAGATTTAACTCCCCGAGCACAGCACCTTAAAGCCCCCTCCCTCCTTTCCATTTCCCCTCTTCCCCCTCGTCGAATAGCACCCCCATGCCTCCCAATTTGCTCGCCGGAGTAAGCACTGCCGCCGCCACTTTTCTCCGATTCCGGTGACACCGCAGGTCATCTCCGCCCGGTTGTGGCCTCAATCTGCTCCCCTTGCCCGTACGCACCTTCTAATAGGCCCGCTCGATTTTTTTACGCGGCTTAGTCGTAGTTCGAGCTCGCCGGAGTTCTCCTCTTAATCCGCCCCGGGATCTTCTTGGCGCCGTCGTTTGGCGCACCGTGGAAGGCCACCGTGGGCACCATCAACTTCACCGCGTCGAGGCGAAGCTCACCGTGGTCTCCCCGAGCCCGGAGGCACACCGGAACGCGCCGCCGTCAACCTCCCGTGAGCAGCACCGTCGCCGTCGCCATTTTCCGGCGAGCCAATCTCCGGTAAGCCCCTCCCCTCTCCTCGGTCCGTTAGATCTAGGATCAACGCCTAGGATTAGATCCTAGACGAAGGGGTATGCCACCCTCAGATCTGGATCTAACGATCCAGATCAAATCACTTAAGCCCAGTCAGCACATCCCAGTCAGCGCCTAGTCAGCAGATGCGCCCAATCAGGATCAGCCACGTGGCCCAGCCTTTTATTCGAATTTTTCTCCCGGTAGATTATTTGGCAGTTTTACAGATTAGTCCCTGCAACTTAGATCTAACATAACTTTTGATCCATAAGCCCAAATTTAGCAATCTTGGACTTTTCGGAAAGCCCTTGACATTTAGAAACTTTTGGCACTAGCCAAATTCAAATTTGACAAACTTAAATTTGTTCAAATTCAAATATGCTTGTTTGATGAAATTTGGCATAATTCAAATTTTACAAATCCAAAAATTGTAAATAAAATATATTTGGAAACCTTAGGATGTGTACTTTCATATCCTCTGTCCCAAAATAATATTTGATCAAATTAAAATTTGAATTTAGAATTAATTAGAATATTTGAGTAATTTTGACATAGATTTAATTCTGTAAATAATTTCAATATAGTTCCTTTTGCAAAATTGCTCCATTTGATAACCTTGAACCAGAAACAACCTTGCCCAACCATTTTGGACACCCTTGGACCATGACCATGTATTTTTAGCCAAAAATCCATCATAGTAGTCCATCTAGTCATTATGTCTTAAATTTTGTTTCTATTTCTTTCTACCATTGTTTGTTGTGGTCATTTTGAATCCAAGACCAAGTCCCTTGTATGTAAACCTTCTAAGAGACCAAGTAGTGAACCTCAAACACTAGTACTATAGGTTTCTATCTACCCCTCCATCCCCCTATTCATGCTTCAAGAATCCATCAAGTTAGCAAATGAAAAACAAGACTCAAGCAATAGAAGGCTCTTCACTTTCAACTTGGTGGCAACATGAAGAGAATACAAGGAGGATCAATGAAGAAATTTTGAAGAAAAGACTCCACCACTAGAGGAAACTCAAGGAAGTACAAGTGTGAAGAAATCCAGAAGAAAACATCTCCCTCTTTCTATCTTTCTTCTTATTTTTCTTTCCAAATTGACTTAGTAGTATTTGTGACCATCCCATACCTAAACCAAGTAGTGAAGATCATGAAGATTTATCAAGTACAAGAGAAGCTTCACAACAAGGAGGAAACTACAATAGAAGCATGAATATGAACTTCAAGAAGACAAGCATGTGAAGACTTGGAGCCATCCACACAAGTTGAAGAATAACAAGTTGTTTTTGTCCAACCCTTGACCCAAATGGAAAAGAACAAAACTTTAACTTGTTATATCCTTTGTTATGAAGTTAGTTGAACCTAGACCTACCCTAACCACAATGGAAAATACTAACATAGTCACTCAAATATTTTTGAAGGTGAATATGACCAAGTGTTTGCATGTATTACTTTAGTTGAAGAAGTAATATGATTATTCTTAGTGAACTCTTGGAACTTCCTCGACAAGTATGGTTATAATAAAGTTTGATCACTACAAACTCAACCTAGTACATCCCAAGTAAACCATTGGAATTTCCTTAACAAGAATGAGACCCCTAGTGAATGAATCTTTCAACTCAAACCTAGACCTTATCCTAACCAACTTGGTTAAGCCCCTTTTGATATGTTAGTTTGCTATGTATGTTTTCTACACTTGTATGTTTGTTTGTTAGGATGCTTGTTTATTTGGTTTTGTGTTGTCAATGAATAGATTGTACGGAGAGCAACGATCTTTTGTGAAGAGAGTGTGATATCTTCACCAACTTCAACAAGGCAAGTAACACATCATAAACTACCCATTATTTTCTATATGCATTAGTTGATTTTGAGTAGTATGCATGATAGGAAATTTTAATAAGTTATATTATGCTATGCTATTATCCTAGTAGTGTGTAGCCATCCCTTATACCTTGTTTTTTTTTATATTCTTTGAACTTAGTAGATGCTATGCAATGTCACAAATTGTTTTATTAGATGTTGAGGAAAAATTCTAAGTATAACTAATGAATGAACCACCTGGGTGGATTTGGTTGTTTGGCTGATGAGAGTTAAGTGTCTCCCCGAGGGGTTGTTCACTTGAGGAATGCCACCCAGGAACAAAGTGATTATGATGTTCCCCAAGTTTAGATTGCTTCCAGTGCAGCCTTTAGTCATATGGGCTCTGTCTTGATCAACTAAGTTGTGAGGGTTCAGCCTGGGCTTGACAAGCAGATGTAGCATAATTATAGGTGGAACGGGTCTTGCCATTGGGTTGGATTCTTGCTTCTGAAAGATCTCGTCTCGATTCTTCTCCTTTCCTTAATGCACTCAGGGTGTATAGGATGTTTGGGTTGAGTTGAGTCTGAAGGTGAAAGTGCACAAGCTCTGCAGAGTCAACAAACTAAGATCTTAGCCGTGTCCCCGGTTATGGACAACTATGAGCAGCTGGACAAGGAAGGACGGAAGAATCACATCACCATTTTCAATAAGTAAAATTTGACCAAGTGAACAGTATTTGTGGTGCTTGGATTTCAGTCCAATGGTGCCACCCCTTTGAAAAGAAAAGTTTTCTTTTACAAAAGAGATAGGAGAAAACTGGCTTTATGCAAACTTAGCCAAAACTCCACTCAGCCAAATAAGCATGTAGTATTAGTCTTGCCATTTATATCCACCATAGTGTTACTTGCCAATACATTAAATTGTATTGACTCCCTTGTGGCTGCATATTCCATATTGCAGATGTTTCTGAAGACGAGTGAGGATTTCGTTTAGGATCTCGAGACTATCGCCAACATGTTTTGCCTGTGGCACATGAAGAAGATGGGCTCAATGTTGTACCTTGTTTTCCGCTGTATTTCTTTATTTCTTCTAGTCTTCTAAGACTATGGAAGTTGTAATCCTATTTTGTAAAGACTGGATCATGCGTTGTAATAGAATTTGATGCATTTGCATGATATTTCATTTTGTACTGTGGTGCTAGCAATTGATCCAGGGACTAGCACAATAACACAGGTATTCCATCTTTATTAAAAGTTGGGATGCTACAACATGTCCCTTGGAGAGATGGAAAAATTCTGTGGCAGCAATGGAATCCGGCTTGATGTAGCATCAGTCGCTCACCCACAGGCCAATGGGCAAGTGGAGAGAGCAAATCAAGAGTTGCTTCGCGGATTAAAACCACGACTACGAGTTCCATGTATCAGGGCCTCCGGTGCATGGGTCGAAGAACTTCCTTCCGTGGTCTGGGGTATAAATACTACACCCAACAGGTCCACTCAGATGACACCCTTCTTCATGGTCTATGGTGCAGAAGCGGTGCTACCAAGCGATATCATTCATGATTCACCGAGAGTGTCGGCTTATGTTGAAGTGGAGAACGAGAAGACCCGGCAGGACGCCGTGGATATGTTAGAAGAACAAAGAGAACAAGCCTTGGAAAGGTCAGCCATATATCAGCAGGATTTACGGAGGTATCATAGTCGGCGTGTGAAAACCCGGGTCTTCCAGGAAGGAGACCTGGTTCTGCGCCTGGTTCAGTCAAACGAAGGGAAACACAAGCTATCACCACCATGGGAAGGGCCTTTCATCGTAAGCCGGAATCTGCATAATGGGTCATATTACTTGATAAACGCAAGGGAAGAGTCGGCCACAGTTAACGACACCGCTCATACCACTGCACCTATGCAAGAAAGAGACAGACCATGGAACGTGGCTCAGCTACGCCCGTATTATACTTAGCAAGGATTATGTTGGCACGCGGAATCAAATGATGTAACAGGCAGCAGGTTTCAGACGTACTCTTTTCCTATCCAGGGTACCCTTGGGGACTGGACGGGTTTTTAATGAGGCGGCCTGCTGACCTAATTTTTCATATCAAATAAAGAGGCGATTATCAAGAAAAGAGGTGGTTATTATCTATACTTTCAGTACGGTGTGTATCTTTAGGTCTTGAGGGCTGGTCGCTCATATAGGCACAGTTGCAAACTCAAAAGACCCGGCCTTGATGCCAATGAGTTATAGGGGCCGGTTACTCGAAAACGAGTGCGGCTACAATCTTATAACCGGACAAAGAAGTCCAAATTTCTCGGCTATTCTTACTTAAGCTCGATGTGACTCGCAATAAAGTGGCATGATTTGTTCGCTTACGATTACAGTCAGCCATGAAGCCCAAAGGGACTTGCCTGACCCTGTTTTCGTATAGATGTAATAACATGGTATCCACGCGAAAGCCGGCTTACAGTACAAGATAGTCGAAAGGGTCATCTAAACCACAAGTTATGCAGAGTATAAGGCTGATAGCCGGAAACTCAACGGTTATTAAGCATAAACTTCAAATCCTATGTGAAACCGTTCTGGGATTTTTGTGAATCTAGCAGCAGGCAAATTGTTCTCCTTTAAAAATCACGTGTCCTAGGCTCGGAAATCCGGGCCTGGGGACTCGCGAATTTCGAAAGAGAAATATATTATCCAGTTGCTAAAATTCCAAAAAGCCAAGCATCCGGGTCTTGGGGGGCTTGGGGACTTAGAAGCAAGTCCGTTCGCCAAACACCCATGAAACCCGGAAGCCGGGTCTCACAAAAGGAAAAATAAAGAAGTGCGGGTATCAAGAATAAAGCGAGTTGGATATCAAGAACAAGTAGGTGCAAAAGCAGATAAATCAAAAGTCCAGAGAGGCGTAAAGTGCATCAGGAATTTAGAGTGTATCACAAAGTTTCACTAAAAAGTACCAAAGGAGCACAGGCGCACCAGTTAAAAAATAAATTGTTTCACTGGCACTATGGCCGACTGATGCATATGAAGTAATAGATGTCACTTGATATTCTAAGCCGCAGGATCCATCTTGGCTTTGCCCTTGCCGTCGCTTGTGGTAGCAGCGCCGCTCGGGTTAGTAGCAATGCCGACTCGCGCGGGCGGAGGGACGACAGGAGTAGAAGTAGCAGGCATAGAGTCGGCTTCGGTCTTCTTCTTGGCAGCTTCTTCCCTTATCTTGGCCGCCTCCTCCTTCCACCGGGCAAGCATGTCGTATGGCTTGGGGCGGTCCGCCTTGATGATCTTGTCGTTAACATCGTATGCAGGAAGAATGGTATCAATCTCCAAACTATCGGCAATAACGCTAGCCGGATGACGGATTTCTTTTTGAATAGCCTTGAAGTCCTTAGGCGAAAACTTGGATCCATCTGGGTTGAACTCCGGAAACCCGCCCATCAGCTTGGCCGGCTCTAGCTTAGGAAAGTAAGCTTTAGCCAGTGCAAGTCCTCGAGTCACACCAAATCGGCAAGATGAACGCTTCCAGTGCCAAATCCACTCAGGGATAGTGGAGCAGAATTCTAGCAATTTCTTCATGTTGCTTGGCTTGATACTCGACAGTCGCAGCTCGTCAAGAATCCAACCAATTCCGGCACTAAGCTGCCAGATAGTGTCCTTGATAAGCTTCAACTTGATAGTGTCATCTTCTTCAGGGGCTGCGTCACACGGGCCTGTTAAAAAGACAAAGAAAAAGTAATAAGTAAAGGGATACGGTTGTCCATCTAGAGAGAATCAGGGTCACGCGTGCTAAAATTCAAAGATCATACCAGTTGCAACACGATGGATATCAGCAATCTGCACTGAAAGAGTCGTCAGCCTATCTTCAGCCGCGTGAGCTCTTTTCCGGTACTTCCTCATGATTTTTTGGCTCCTGCGAGTTTCAGTCTCAGTTGCTTCGCGAAGGGCCGTTTCCTTTTCGATACGCTTGGCGGCCTTGGCTAGCTTCTTCTCAGATTGCGCAACAAAGTCCTACGAGAAAACACGAAGAAGGGTCAGTCGGAAATATCGTGCAAAGTTCCAAGCAAATTACTTAGTAATTCACTTCGAACTTGGGGACTGTATAAGGAAATAGATGGTTTTACTCGGGTTTACTTTATGTTTGGTTATCAAGGCATCTAGGATATTTTCTTCATTGGCCCTCAAAGTGTAAAGGGCATCGAGCATCTGAGCAAACGTCATGTCTTCAGGGTGAAGTCTTGAAGGGCCGGAAGATTGGCCTTCCGGTTGAAGGGCTTTTCCGGGTCTTGGGGTCGAAACCCGGACCGTCTGAATGTCCGGGTTAGGAGAACCCGGCTTGGTCTCTAAGATGATATCTTCATCTACTTCTTCAGAGGACTTGGGTGATGCGGTTTTCGGTGGAGCGGGGTCCTTAAAGGGGTCTTGGTCCTGTCCGTCCTCAGCCTCGTCATCAGCCGCAACATCCATGTTAATATTTGGCTCCTCATCTCCTCGCTTTTCCGCTTCAGGAATATCCGGGTCACTAATGGTAACTTTGACACTAAAGGGAAAGAAGGAGGAATGAGCCGTTGGGATTAGGTTAATCCTTAAGTGCCTATTTATAGGGTGCGGGAGGGTAAACCTAGGCCAACGGACGAGAGCCGGGAATTACGGATAAAATCGCATCCGCCCGGATTTTCCGAGGTACGCGTCAAGAGTTAGGCGAGATTTTCAGAATGGACGTAAGGCGTATCTTTTCTGTGGTTATCGGATGAGTTAAACAAGTAAAGTGAGATGGGTCTTCAGCATCGTTACCAGGGTATTTTCCCGAGAAGATGAGCGATGGATTCGGAAAAGGCCGAGTTACTATATGGCCACCGTGAAGTTGGGCCTGACTGTTTATCGAAGAAGTCTAACCCGGCCTACTTGAATTGGTACGTCTGATATTCTTGCAGGGAATAGCCAGCGCTTCTAGGAGGAATCCAGGAAGCCCAGGCTATTCTGGGGACTACTGATGGGGGGATAGTAACCCGGTAGGCCAACTCCAAGGTGTAACCCGGCCCAAAGGACGATGCGCGGGATCCGGCTAAGGATAAAGAAACTTCTGGAAGGCCCAAAGTTTGTAGGCCTCGTAACCCGGATTGTGGGTTGCGATAAGGAAAGCTAGGGTTTGTAAGTAGAGTTCGGATATGATTCAAGCTGCGCCTTGGAGGGCAAGCCAGGGGGGGTACGGGTACTTTATAAACCGGCCCCTAGGCTTAGCTTGACAGAGATTCACGACATAATCATATCACCTATTATCGAGTATCCAGTATTACCCAAGAGCCCTATTCGAGACTCGGCGAGTTGAGAGCCGATTCCTAGATCGCTTATCATCATGTTCTCTTTCGAGCTAAACCCTCTCCCAAATACCTGTGTCGACTTACCCCAAGATCAGTTACCTCTAGCAACATCTGCCGTGATCATCCGACGACACTTGCCTTTACCCTACTCGGGGGTAACCCCCCGACAGCAGTCCCCGAAGCTGGTAGAGTCCTGTGAATTCGTTCACTGGGCCTGCCAGCTTAAAAACCAACCTTGACAGTCTTGCCCTTGAACCTTGGGATGCCGAGTGAAAACCTCCGAGTAGCCCTTGATCTTGTTTCTTCTCTTCCGAATTGGGCCACTTTTCTTCTCTGTAGCCGAGTAAAATGACTTGGTGAAATCTTGAAACGGATTCTCTGCGTGACAGAGCACAATCCGGCTTTCCGCGCTGCAACTGGGCACGTGTCTCGCGGACATGACTTCGACGCCTCGGTGCCTGGGAACTGACAGGCCACGCGCCCAGTTTTCACGGGGTGGGCCCACCAGCCCGTTATGTCCCATCACGCGCAGTAATTGCCCACGATCTCGTCGTGGGATCTAATGCGGCCGTTACGCGCGCGTTCCGCGCTGTGTGCGTTTCTAACCGGCCCACAGACCCCACGCCACACGATTACTGCCACGATCGATCCCACTTCCTCAACTCGTAACGATAATCCAAGGAGCGGTATAAATACCCCCTCGGTAACTCCTTCTTCTCCTTCCGCTCACAATTTCCCCTCTGCCTTCTCGTTTCTCCGCCGCCGCAGAGCTCCTCGCTGCTGCGCAACTCACTGCGCCGC
The DNA here is from genome assembly GCA_028641055.1 of Alopecurus myosuroides. Taxonomy (NCBI): domain Eukaryota; kingdom Viridiplantae; phylum Streptophyta; class Magnoliopsida; order Poales; family Poaceae; genus Alopecurus; species Alopecurus myosuroides. Next base: position 41,336,923 of record CM054059.1, on the reverse strand, counting down.
CGCGAGCTTCTCCACACACCAAATCCTTCAATATTTTCCCCAATTTCCTCCTCACCGCCATGGCTCGCGACGACAACGCTCGCACCGGCTGGGCCGGATCCGAGGTCACCGCCGAGGACTGCCAATGGCTGGTGAACACCCGGCGAGTTCCTCCCGGTGTTCGCTGCCGGCAACCTGACGGTGAGCTCGTCCCTGCCCCGCAGGAAGGTGAGCACGTCGTCTTCCTCGCGCACTTCGCGCGAGGATTCGGGCTTCCAGCATCAAATTTCCTCCGGTCGTTCCTCGACCACTACGGCCTCCAGATGCACCATCTCCCTCCGAACGCCGTCGTCTTCCTCTCGTACCACGCCGTGGTATGCGAGGCCTTCCTGGGCGTTCGCCCCACAACAAAGACTTGGTCCAGGTATTTCTTCTTTCGCCAGCAGAGCAAAGGCAAGAAGGACGGCGCGGACACCAGCAGCCGAATAACAGAGACCAGCAGCGCCATGATGGTGCAACGCCCTGGAACCAATCATCCGCGCATCAAGGGATTGGATTCTGTCCGCAAGTGGCAGAGGACGTTCCTGTACGTGCAGAATGTCCCCGCCACGAAGGGAGCCAAGGTGGAGGACCGAATCAACCTGCCCCGTTGGAGCAATCGAGCTCCCACCGGGCAGAACTGGCGGACCAAGCCGTCCATCGACAGCAACCTGAAGCAGATGGACGAGCGCCTCGCCTATCTGGCCGGAGAAGGGCTCAAGAGCGACGACCCAATCGCCTGCTGGATCTCCAAGCGGGTGCTGCCGCTCCAGCACCGCGTCCACCCCATGTGCTACATGGGCGGCCCCCGCGACTGTACTCGGACAACCACGTTCGAGCTCAGCAACGCGGATGTCGCCGCTCATGCGCGGTCCATCATGACCACTGGCCTCAGGGACAATTGGCAGTATGGCTTTATCCCATACAGCCGTACGAAGCCAATCGAGCGGGTATGTACTTCTTATCCTATTTCTTGTATGCATGTTCCGAGTAGATAGCCTTCTTATCTTGCAGCGACTAGTATTTGCACTCTGCGTCGAGTAGGGCACTTAGCAGAACTGCTTAGGCTTAATGTGCTTTATGTTTGCACGCCTTGCCGCGAGTAGCACACGGAGTAGCGCTGCTTAGGCTTAATGTGCTTTATGTTTGCACGCCTTGCCGAGTAGGACGCCTCTATGCTACTCGACTAACTTGTGATGTTTCTCTATTCTTCAGGTCCTTGCTCGCCAGCTCGCTGAGAGCATGGAACGCTTCGAGGACAACTGGTCGGACGACCGAGAGAAAGACGACGAGGTCTCCTTCGAGACCGCGGACAAGCTCAACCTCCCTCATGCCGCTCATACGGAGAAGCATCACGTAGATGCGTCTGTCCGTGATTGGTCCGAGGATGATGACGAAGGTAATTGAGCTCATCTTATCTGGCCGCTAGTAGCGCAACCCCACTTCCTCCCGCTTCTGAACTGTTTCCTTCTTCCCAATGGTACAGACGATGCCGGCGCTGAGGAGGAGGGTGAGGAAGAGGAGGAGGACGCCCTGGCCGTTGATCCGCTTTCAGTCGCCGCTCCTGTTACTCGCAAGAGGACGGGTAGCGGTGCTCAGGAGACCCCCTCCAAGAAGACGAAGACGGCCGGGAAGAAGACCAAGAAGGCCGTGGCAAAAGGGCGACGGCTACCCCCTTCCCGCAAAGGGTAAGCCACTTTCTCCTAAGCTATACACCTATGTGGCCGCAATTTCCCAATCCTTTTACTCCGTTGTTTCTTCTCGATTTCTTCTGTCCTTTTTCCTTTTCTAAACTTCTTTCTTCTCTTCAGCGCCCCCTTGGACGCTAGTGCTGCTGTCGCATCCACCAAACCCAAGAAGAAGACCGCCATCGATGTTGACAAACTCATCGAGATCTCTGAGGAGGACAAGGACGCCGCACGGGACGGGGCGCGTGCATCCTCTCCCGTGAAAGGAGACGACTCCGACGACGCTCGGTACATGGACACCGACGCCCACGACACCGAGCAGGAGCAGCAGGCCCGCGCAGAACAGGAAGCGCGGGATGCTGATCGCGACGAGAGGCCACCTTCTCCTCCGGCCACCACGGCCGAGGAGAACTTAGAACAAGATCTTGAGCAGCATGATGACGCCGCGCTTGAGCGGCGAGAAGAAGACCAAGAGCAGCCCGCGACAGGGGCTGCTGAGCATGACGACCCCGCGGCCCAGCCGCGGGTAGAAGGACAAGACGCCACACAGCAAGACCCCGCTGCCGAGCAGCGGGTTGAGACAATTGATGAGATGGAGCAGTACCCTCTGAGCGATGCGCAACCAGACGCCGCGCAGGGTAGCGCTCAGCCCGATGCTACGCCGGGTAGCGCGCCCTTGGCGCCGCCTACCCAGCAGGGCACTTCCTCCACCGCGCCAAACTCCCCGTCAGTCAAGAAAACCAAGACAGCATCCAGCCCTCCGGCCAAGCAGCCTATCAAGAAGATCAAGCAGGAAGCCGTTGAAAAGAAAGCCGCCGAGAAGAAGGCCGCCGAGAAGCAAACTTCCGGGAACCAGGCCGCCGAGAAGCCAGCTGGCCAGCCAGAGGGCACTGTCCGCGGGAATCCCTCGCGTAGCGGTGCGCGGGATGCTGCCACGATGCCGCCGCCAAGACCAACTGCCAAGCCCGGCCAGCTCACCATCCGGGAACCTGACGCGGCTGCTGGCACCGCCGCAGGATCCAGCTTCCCAGATCCACCCAGCTTCCCGCCTTATATGGTGAAGATGAGCCAGCAGCACAGCATCCCAATGACCCCAGCCGAGAAGAAACTTGCTATCAGGAGGGGCAAACAGGCCACGGCGGTGGACTCCAAGCCTCCAGCCAGGAATAAGGACCGGTCCGTCGCGATCTACTCGCGCGAGGTTCAGGAAGCCGAGGTGACGTCCACGGGCCTTGAGCAGATAGTCGACCGGGTTGGATTTATTGATGCTGAGTGGGACAGCGAAGTCCTTGGCAACAAGAACTGGCACGACACGTCTTTGGGTGATTTGGACCACATGCACATCGATTGGAACAAGGCGGACATGGGTTATAAACCCATGACTATCTCGTCCAATACCAGCACGCTCGCCGCCAAGCTGTTCGTCCATCGCAAGGCCGCAGAGGATCTTGAACAGACTTACGCGGTAAGCTTTGCTCCTTCGTCCCGAGTTGCATGTTCCTTCTCTTCTATTCTTCACCTTCTTCTTATCCATCACCCAGTCCCCGAGATTCTGGCCGAGTAGGCGGGTACTCAACCGAGTTACCGCCTTCTCGGGTTGAATCTTCACGACTTTGTCTGATTCTTTTTCTTTCTTCCTCTCAGAATAGCCTTCTGAAAAGAACCAACCTGTACCGGCGGCTGCTATGGAACCACAGCATCGCTAGGAGGCGTCTTGAGGCCCTGGAATTGGAGCGCAAGTCCGATGAGGCGGCGGAGAAGGAGGTCATGGATAGCGCCCTCAAGATCTCCGAAGTCGAAAGTGAGCTTTTAGCTACGCGGTTCCTGTGTTTGGTGCTTACGCCCGCTTTTGCTTTCTGCTCTAATCGGCCGTTCTCTGCAGGCAAATTCAAGGCCCTGGCCGAGGAGCACGAGAACTGCCGCGTCTTTGTTGAGAGCGGCCAAGCCACGATCAAGAATCTGGAAGGTGAGTTGATGTCTTCTCGGCTTGTTTTCTTGCGTTCATCTTCGCTACTCTGCTGACCGTGCTTTGCTTTTCAAAGAAGATCATAAGAAGTTTGTCGAGGAGCATCTTGACTGTCTCAAGCCTGCTGAGGTGCAGCAGCAGCTTGCAAGCCTTGAGGTGGAATTCAAGAAAAGGCACCTCTCCGAGATGGAACCATTGCAGGTCCAGCTGCGAACTGCTCTCCAGAAAGCCATTGATCTAGCTACCGAGAGAGATAAGGCAGTGGCCGATAAGAAGAAGACCGAAGCAGCAGCCGCGGCCAAGCAAAGGGCTCTCGAGCTGGAATGCAAGACACTGAAGGAGAGCAACTCGGATCTCATGCTCCAGCTGGCGCAGTTTCGGAAGGTAGAAGAAAAGCATGTCGCTGACGAAGAGTCATGGAAGAACAAGCTGCACGCGCTACTCTACGACCTGAATAGTAAATGCCCACTTCTTTGCTCTTCCCTTTTCCTTCTGCTTCTCTTCTACTCGACTCTTTTCTCTATTCTGCCCCTGTCTCTGATCTTTTTGATAGCTCTTTCAGAAATCTTCCCCGACCTCGACTCGTCTTGCAAGCCTGCTCTGGCAAAGGCCCAAGCTGTTCGCACCGAGAAGGGCGAGCCTATGGATGCCAAGGCTTCAATTGAAGACAGCATCACCACCATGCAGGTCCAGCTCCAGCGCCTAAGGGGCGTGGGCACCGATTTGGTGCGCACTGCCTTCCAACTTCATGACCTATTCTGGCCGCGGGAGACTGCGCCACCAACCATCCGCGGGCTTGCCGAGAAGCTGACTGGCGTGAAGGCCGAGCTGAAGAAATGGCGGGCATCTGGAGCTCGGGCTGGTGCTGACATGCTGCTGCTGTTCATCTACAGCTGGTATGAAAACCTCGATCTTAATGTCATTCTCGAGATGAGGCAGAAGTCGAAGTGGGAGACGGATCCCGACTGCGTGGCGCGCCGCCAGTCGGTTGCGTACGAGATCGCCCAGTACGCGGACACCGCGCGCTTCATCGACGGCGTCACCGAGCCCGACACGGAGGTGGAGGGCGATGATGACAACGATGATGAAGACGAGGACGCCACCGAGTCTGAAGGCCTGAGCAGCTTCGAGAGTGAGCGCTACAAGACCGGGAAGGGGAAGGCCACGGTCGTTGCGGACAGCGAGGAGGAGGCCGAGAGCGTGGAGATGACGATCGACACCGCGGCCCTCGAGTTCGGCACCTCCTCAGGTGCGGCTCTCGACGACACGGCGCGACTCCGCGCTCAGACTGCGGCCTCCACCTCGGCTACGAACGCCACTTCGGTGGCCACTGCCACCTCTGAACAAGCTGCTACCGAGCTAGATGCGGATGCTGCGAAGACCGACGCCGCCAACTCGAAGGTTGATGCTGCTAAGGCCAGCGCTGAAGCTGAAGCCGCCAAGGCCAACGCTGACGCTGAAGCCACCAAGGCCAGCGCCGAGAACACTGCTGCTTCTACTTGATTACTTCCTACAACTTTATTCTCGAGACTTTTATCAGATCCCCGGGATGCCGGGTGCAGATGTATCGAAACAATTATGCTTGTCGTTTGCTACTCAGTTTTATTCACGTTTGATATTTAACTTAGTCAATTTGAGCAACTTTGGCTCGGATGCCGGGCTGCGTTAACATGCAAGTTCCCGAGTTGCAGTTCTTATTCGCTCTTCCTTTTCATCTCAGCTCTTACCCGCAACTCGTTGCTTTTTTGGTATTCGAGTCACAAGAATTCAAAGTTGGAGTTGCAAATACTTAGCCACTTAGAAACACTCATAATAACGCAGCCCACCACTTAGCCGAGAAGGAGTTAATAAGAAACAACAGTAAAAGACATCCTACTCGGTTCCTGCACTTTTTCTTTCCTTAGTAATTTTTCTTGTGCTCATTGACCTTTTGCTTGTTCTCTTGCTTGCCATGAAGCCGGGTTTCGGACAGCAGCAGAGTCGAAGAGTTGGCATGTAGGTTTAAACACAATACTCAACGTACTTATGAAATTTGAAGGAGAGCAACCGAATAGACAAAGAGTGAAGCCGAGTAAGAACACACAGAGCAAGTTTAGGCGAGGGCAGTCCCCAAGCTCAATTTCAGATTGCAGAGTAGAATTTCAACTCGGATAAGAGGGTACATACACATCTTTGCTCACGAATGAAAGCGACGAAGTAGGGCTACATTCCAAGGGCGCTTGGATTCCTCTCCAGCTTTATCTGCCCTGTTCTCCTGTGATGGACGCATGTCCACGAGATAATAGGCATCATTATGCAACGCTTTGCTCACAATGAAGGGCCCTTCCCATGGAGGAGACAATTTGTGCACCCCGGCCGTGCGTTGCACAAGCCTGAGGACCATGTCTCCTTCTCGGAAAACCCTTGGGTTCACCTTTCGGCTATGATAACGCCGCAGGTTTTGCTGGTAGACAGCTGAACGTGACAGAGTAAGCTCTCTTGCTTCTTCGAGCAGGTCAACGTCATCTTCTCGAGCTTCTCTCGCCTCCACCTCAGTGTAGAGGGTTACTCGGGGGGAGTCATGCTCTAAGTCTATTGGCAACACGGCCTCAGCCCCGTATACCAAGAAGAATGGCGTGTAGCCGGTTGACCGGTTAGGGGTAGTCCTTAGACTCCACAACACCGCTGGCAACTCGTCTAGCCAACACCCAGGTGTTTTCAGCAATGGCTCAATCAGCCTTGGCTTTATGCCTGCCAGCACCATGCCGTTTGCTCTTTCCACTTGCCCATTGGAGGCGGGATGCGCAACAGATGCAACATCTAGTCGGATGTGCTTATCTCTGCAGAACCGCACCATTGCTCCTTCTGCAAATTTGTGCCGTTGTCGGTGATGATACTGTGCGGGTAGCCGTATCTCAGGATCACATCCTTTAGGAATTTCACGGCTGTAGCTCCATCGCACTTCCGAATAGGCTTCACTTCAATCCACTTGGTGAACTTGTCCACCATGACTAAGATGTGTGTCATGTTGCCTTTAGCCGGCTTGAAGGGGCCAACCATATACAGGCACCATACGGCAAACGGCCATGTGATAGGAATTGTTTTCAACTCGGAAGCAGGCATGTGAATCTTACTTGCGAACATCTGGCAGCCATTGCACTTCCTCACGATGTCTTCAGCTTGCTGCAGAGCTGTGAGCCAGTAGAAGCCATGCCGAAAAGCTTTCTTGACCAATGCCCGAGAAGAGGCGTGGTGCCCGCATTCTCCTTGGTGTATTTCCAACAGAATTTCTCCTCCTTCCTCTGGGTCCACACAACGTTGCAGCACGCCGGTGGCACTTCTTTTGTGCAGCACATCTCTGAATATAGTGTAGCCCTTGGATCTTCTCTGAATCTGCCTTGCGATCACCTCATCTTCTGGCAGAGTACCGTCCTTTAGAAAGGATAATATGGGCATGGCCCAACTCGGTGTCTCCCGTGTGGGAAACACTGGTTCGTCCACTTCCATTGGGACAGGCACCTCTGGCTGCTCTTTAGGGTTGGGAGCACTTCTCTGGAGTCCTGAACGATTGGCAAGGACCTCCTCAATGAATGCGACAGTCCCCGGGTTAAGGACAGCAGTCCCCGAGTATGGAGTGGCAGTCCCCGAGTATGGAACGGCAGTCCCCGAGTAGGGAGCGGCAGTCCCCGAGTAGGGAACGGCAGTCCCCGAGTAGGGAGCGGCAGTCCTCGAGTATGGAACGACAGTCCCCGAGTAGGGAGCGGCAGTCCCCGAGTAGGGAGCGGCAGTCCCCGGGTTCTCTGTTGCATTCTCCCAGTCAATCTCCATTGGAACGGATTCTTCGCTTGGCAGAGAAGGAACAAATATGGATTCCGAGTTGGGAGATGGCTTGATGGATGGCTTCCTCAAGTGCTCTAAGGCAACCCCCGCCGGGATGGATTGCCGAGAAGATCCCAACTTGGACAGCTCGTCTGCCGCTTCGTTCTCTGCTCGGTGAATGTGCTGGAACTCGCAGCCTTCGAAGAATCCAGTCATAGATTGTACCAGGAAGCGATATGATGCCATGTTGGCATCCAGAGCATCCCAAGTGCCAGAGACTTGCTGCACCACTAGATCTGAATCGCCATAGCATATAATGCGCTGCACGCCAACCTCCTTGGCTACTCGCAAGCCGTGCACCACGGCCTCGTACTCTGCTACATTGTTGGACGCCTTGAAATGAATCTGCAGCACGTACTTGAGTTGATCTCGCTTGGGTGACGTAAGCACTACGCCAGCACCAAGGCCTTCCTTCACCTTCGAGCCATCAAAGTGCATCTTCCAGTAATTGGAAACGGGAGCAGGAGGTTCGTACTGCACCTCAGCCCAATCCACCAGAAACTCTGCCAGGATTTGAGACTTGATGGCTTCTCTTCTCGCATACGCGGGGGCGTACGCGGCCAGCTTGATTGCCCACTTGGCTACTCGGCCACTCGCCTCCTTGTTTCCCATGATATCCGAGATGGGAGCAGAGCTCACAACAGTGATAGGATGCTCTTGGAAGTAATGCTTTAGCTTCTTGGCGCCCAGGTACACGCCATAGGTCATCTTCTGGTAATGCGGGTAGTTTTGCTTGGAGCTAGACAACACTTCACTGAGGTAGTATACTGGGCGCTGCACACTCTTGCCTTCTTCTTCTCGCTCCACCACAATCACCACACTGACCACTCGGTTGGTGGCAGCAATGTACAACAGCATTGGCTCCTTGGGTAGCGGACTAGCCAAGATAGGAGCGCTAGCCAGCATTGCCTTCAGCTCGTTGAATGCCACATCCGCTTGCGGAGTCCAGACAAACTTGTCACTTTTCTTCATCAGTTGATATAGAGGCAGGGCCTTCTCGCCCATTCGACCCAGGAAACGGCTCAGAGATGCCAAGCAACCAGTGAATTTTTGCACATCTTTCAGGGATCTTGGCAAAGACATGCTCTCAATAGATTTTATCTTTGAAGGATTGGCTTCAATGCCCCGACTAGACACCAGGAAGCCGAGTAGCTTGCCAGCCGGGACACCAAAGGTGCATTTACTCGGGTTCAGCTTCATCTTATACTTGCGCAGATTAGCGAAGGTTTCTTCAAGATCGGCAAGCAGAGTTTGTGTTTTATTCGTTTTGATGACAATGTCATGTACGTACACATGCACATTCTTGCCGAGATGGTCGTGCAAGCATTTCTGCATGCACCGCTGATAAGTAGCACCCGCATTCCGCAACCTGAAACACATGACACGATAGCAATAATCCCCGTACGGGGTAATGAAAGCAGTCTTTATTTGATTAGCAGGATTGAGAGCTATCTGGTGGAAACCAGAGTAGGCATCTATGAAAGACAGCAGTTCACAACCATCGGTGGAATCGATCACCTGATCGATGCGGGGTTGCGGAAAAGGATCCTTGGGGCATGCTTTGTTCAAGTCGGTGTAGTCGACACACATACGCCATGCAGTAGCAGCCTTGGGGTCCTCCTTCTTCTTCTCGACCATGACCGGGCTGGCTAGCCAATCCGGATGCAGCACCTCCATGATGAAATTGCTTATCAGCAACTTGATCTGGTCACCAATGGCCTTCCTTCTCTCATCTCCGAAACGGCGCATAGCCTGTTTCACTGGTTTGGCGTCTGGGCGCACATGTAGTGAGTGCTCAACCAACTCCCTCGGGACTCCTGGTAAATCTTCATTGGACCAGGCGAACACGTCCCGATTCTCACGGAGGAAGTGGATGAGCTCGCTTTCCTATTTCTCCGCCAACCCGGAGCCAATGATGGCTACGCGGTCGGGGAACTCAGGGTCGACCTGGACCTTCTTTGTCTCCTGAGATGCCTGGAACGCGGTCCCGTGCTGTGTACTCGGCACGCCCTGCGCACCAGCTTGCGCGTATTGCGCCATAGCCACCACCTCATACATCTTCTTCTTCTCGGCAGCAATCACCATAGACTCCGCCAACTGAGAACCAGCAGAGGCACACTCCATGGACTTCTTGTAATCACCATAGATGGTAATCACGCCATTGGGACCAGGGATCTTCATCTTCAGATATGCCGTGTGGGTAGAGGCCATGAACTTGCTCAGAGCAGGCCAGTCGAGTAGAGCGTGATAGGGGCTCTGATGATCAACTACCTCGAACTGCAGGCTCTCTGTGCGGCAGTTCTCCCTGGTGCCGAATAGCACATCTATCCACACTCGGCCAATCGGATTGCACGAGACTCCCGGCACAATGCCATGGAAGGTGGTCTTGCTGGGTAGCAGCATGTTCTCGGCCAGCCCAAGCTTCTCGAGTGTGTCTCTGTACACAATGTTGATGCTGCTGCCGTTGTCGATCAGCACCTTGCTGAACCTCACATTCTTCTCGGGACCCAAGAAGGTAGGATCTACCACCAAAGCGTAACTACCCGGGTTGGGCATCACCTTAGGATGGTCTACTCGGGACCACTTGATCTCTTGGTTGCACCAATGCATATAGTGAGGAACAACAGGGATCACGGCATTGACCTCCATGGCACGCCTGTGCTGTGACTGCTTGCGACGGGCTCAGAAGTGAAGATCATGTAGCTCTCATGGTGTTCTTGGTACTGGTTGCGGCCTCCGCCCTCATTGTTGCCGTTGTTGTTGCCCTGGTAGTTATTGTTGCCTCTGTTGTTGTTGCGGTTGTAGTTGTTGTTGTTGTTGCGGTAGCCCTCATTGTTGAAGTGACGGTTGGCTCCTAAAGCCACTTGGTTCACGTTTTCTCTTCTCGGAAAAACCGGAGGCCGAGCTGCGGGTGCGCGAGCAGGCTGGACATTGGCATTTGCAGCTGGCAGAGGAGGAGGAGGAGGCAAGCCTTCATTCCTGATCAGATCCCACCACTCGCACTGTCGGGTAGTGTGGTTAGCAGGCCTTGAGGGGTGCTGAGTATGGAAACTGCATGGGCCATCCCTCATGTCGTCGAAGACGAACTTCCTAGTCTGCTCTGAGTTGCCGCTACCCGACTGAGGAGCGCGGAATGGTTTCTTGTTGCCTTGGCCCTAGTTCTGGTTCTGCCCGTAGGCTCCAGCAGGTTTTTGCCTTTGGCTGTCCCCAGCTCCAACAGTCACTGCATTCACCTCCTCAGGGTCGTACCGAACATCTATTCGGTCACCCCTGCGCTTGTTGCGGAACTCGTTGCGCTTGTTGCTGTTGAAGTTTCTTCTCGGCTCGGTGGAATCCATCAGAGGCTGGGTAGGATCACCGAGCGTGTACTGATCTGCGATCTTGATGGTCTCCGCCAGAGTGTTTGGCATCTCCCTCTGCAACCTTTGCCACAGCATACTGCCATGTCTGCCAGAGTGATGGCTTGGGCTTCATTCACACCTTCACAGGTGTTCCGCAATGTGCTCCACCGAGTAAGGTACTCGCGGTCCGTCTCGTCTTCCCGCTGCCTGCAAGCGGACAGCTGCTGTGGCCTATTCGGCCTCTTGTAGGTGCTGGTGAAGTTGCTGACGAAGGCATCCGAGAAGTCCAGCCAGCAATTTATGCTGTTCTTGGGCAAGTTGTTGAGCCAAGTGCGAGCTGGACCCTCTAGCATCTGCGGGACGTACCGCACCGCCCATCTCCGGTTGCCGCCCGCGATGTGGAATGCGGTGACATAATCGTTGAGCCAGTCTTCTGGCTTGGTGCTGCCGTTGTAGTTCTTGGTGCCCCTTGCGAGCTGGAAGTTCTTTACGGACGGCTTGTTCATGATGCGCGGGCCAAAGCACTCGGGGCCAGGAGGACCCGTGTTCTCCAGCCGCGCCGACAAGCTGATCCGGTCCAGCTGGTGCCTTGCATCTCCAGGCGCCAACACCCGCTCACCCACACGATCCAGAATGTCATTGCCAGCCATCCCCATGGCCGAGTAGCCATCATCATATCTGTCCACCTGCACAGCTGCAGGCTGCTCCACCGGGTTGGCGACTGGCGCCACTGCACGCGGCTGCTGCCTCTGCCGAGTAGGCTGAGCGACGGGATGCTGAGAAGGACCTGGGCGCTCTCCATCTCGGGCCTGGCTTTGAGCTTTATGGGCTTGAAAGCCTGCTCCTGCAGCGTTGTGTTTCTGACCGGACTGTCGCGGCACAGCGAGCTATTTCGCGGCGACAGCCGGGTCGTACACCTGCACCTGCCTACCCTTGCCGGAATGCCCACTCCGGCTTCTCTCACGGCTAGGATGCGGAGATGAAGCCTGATCGTTAGATCTGGCCGTGTGCGAGTGCACCACCTGAGAAGCTCCAGCACCCGGGTTGGCTTTTCGGAACTCCTCTTTATGCCTAGAAGCCTCTAGCACCAACTCGTTGAGCCTCTCCTGCTGCCTAACGCGCGCGTCGCCAGCTAGGTGCGGCAACTCGGCAGCTACAGCCGCAGCAGCTCTAAGTGTTTTGGCGGGTGTGCTGTATCTGGGTCTGGTGGAGGTGTTTGCGGTGGCGGACTGACTAGGAGCTTCTACAACCGTTGCCATCTCGGCACCTAGGTTGCGACGCGTAGCACCTACTTTGCTAGCTCTCCTAACAACTGGTGTGAAGCCGTGAGCCTTGTTGTACTCAAGCTGATCTAAGCTAAGCTCTAGCCTAATCTTCTCCAACTCCGCCTGCTCAGCGAGCAGCTTCTGGCGCTGCCGGTCGAGCTGCGCCTTCATGGTCAGGAGCTCGAGATCAGTGGGAGGCGGCATACCCGTCCGCGCAGCGGACGCAGGGATTGTCGGAGTAGTGGAGAGCGGAAGGTTGCACTCCTTCTCGTAAGGCTTGTGCGTCTTCCCGCCAGCACTTGAGCCAGCGAGATCCTCGATGACGGCCGCGGCGGTTGCAGCCGCGCCCTTCCCGGCGTCAGCAGCAGGGCCGGTCATCATCACCTCCGCGACGCTCGCAGACCGGCTCGACGGCCTCCCTCGTGCGGCGATAACAGCGGGTGGACCCTCCGCGTCATGCACCAGCTCGGGGTACTCGCGGTCGATGACGGTGGCGACGTAGACGAGGTGCGCGCCGAAAGAAAGCACCGTGCCGCCCTCCGGCATGGCCCTGCCGCCGAAATCGCCGGCGTTGTCGGTGACGAAGTCGAAGGAGCCGAATCTGTGGACAAGGCCACAGACCACGCGCTCTCCGGTAGCAGAAATCGATCCCGTCCGAACGGAAACTCCAGCCAGCACCGCTGGTTGCCCCACGGTGGGCGCCAACTGTCGTGGTGGTGTCAAGACAGATGCCATATTATGGCTAAAGAAGCGGGGACGAAGGACGCTGGAGGCGCTCGGGGAGGGATCACGCGACGAGTAGACGCGCGAAGGATGAAACATGCACTGCAAACAACACGATCTACCCACGTTCAGGGCCCTCGTGAGGAGGTAAAACCCCTACTCCTGCCTTTCTCTTTGTATTTTGATGTCTCACCGAGTAGCCACAGTACAATGGTTCTTGCTACCGAGTAGCCACTCTTCTCTCTACTAGGTGAACTAGGGCAAGAAATATGAATCGGTCTCCGGGTCTAGGTCAGCATCCCTCGCGCAGGAGGGGGCAAGGCACCTTATATACTCGGTGCCCTGCCGGATACAGCCAAATACAAACAGATGTCGACATTGTGTGCACACCGTCCTTCTTCCGAGTTCCCGCTGACAACTTTGGCTTCTAGATTTGTCCCGGTGCGGAAAGTCGTTGGGCAAAACCAAGTGTCCAGTCTGTTATCACTGTGGCGAACACTGAGTAGGTCCCCCTATCCTGCGACGCCCTGCTGACACACTGTCGCTGTCAGGCACGCCGTCCTCAGATGAACAGTGCTGTGAACAGTGCCAAGTACGGACCCGGGATACGCGGGATTCGGTGTCAGAACGGCTCCTTTGACTTCTGGCCCGAGTAGGTTCCCGCCATTTCTACTCGCACCAGCTCTTCTAATCGGAGGAGCTTAACTCTCTTGATTCATCCTTCTGGCCGTCTAGGTGTAAGACCGGGTAGCAGTCGACCGGGTAGCCGGCTACTCGGCCAAACATCCCTTCTGATCTTGCTTTTAGCACTTGCCTTTACCCTACTCGGGGGTAACCCCCCGACAGTGTGTGTCGGAAAATGTTTTGGAGAAAACTAGGTCGTGACCGGGACAAGTGATGGACGTACACGGATCTTGATCCCGACTCACAGAACAGGTGCCGTCAGGAGGTGGCCAACTCCCTGTTGATGGGGTGGCCCTGTTTGGATTGACTCATGGATATGGTTCGACAAGGTAAAGGCTGGGAATCGACCACCCTCTGCCGGCACTTCCCGGGCTAGTGCTAATCATGTGGCACTAAGAGTCGGTTGGTAGGTGTGGGTAAAGTTGTACACCCCTGCAGGGTTAAATCTTTTCGAAAAGCCATGTCTGCGGTTAAAGACGACTTGGTGACGGATTCTGTGATCATAGACAACTTAAACGGAATGACTAAAACTTGCTGACAACGAATGAAGGATGCCTCCTCGGAGATGCCGAGAGGGGTTACCTTGTAGCATGAGGTAGTGGAACAACTGGAGGAGGTGATCTTTCAAGCACGAGGTGCTGAAATGATTTGGTGGATTAAAAAGATGATGATATCAGTAGTTGAGTAGCTTTCTCATCTGTTTTCAAAATACTCCATGAGACGTGCTATTCCTCCCTCAATTTGGAAAACAAAGATGACTTTACGCAAAATAACCTTCATAACTCTTTCTAAAAGAAGCAGATATACAATAGGTTAACTAAGTCTTGTTGAGTACCTCCCGTACTCATGTTTGCTTCAACTTGGTTCAGGTGGAGTTCCTCAGTTCGGTGGTGATTCAACATGGACATCGACGAGTAGTTTGGGGTTCCCAGGTAGCAGCCTGGAATCTATGGGCTGGGACGTCGCCTTATGTTGCGGCCTCTTAGGCCTTTTGGTTCTTGTTGATTAGCAACATAATTTGCCTTCCGTTGTCTGATGTAATGTTGGGTCGTGTGACCTCTGCTTGTAAGCTATACTCTAGTAACACCTGTTTAATACAACTTTCATGTCTAGAGTGCTGCTTTGATCGATTGTTGGTCTCGAGCCCGTTGTTATACAGTTTTTGCTATGCCTGCATAGTTGTCGCAGTCGAGGGGTTGTGGAGCCGATGATACATGTCCGAGCCTGCCTATCGAAGATACTCGGCCTGGGGCGAGGTAACCCTAGTAACCCTCGATTGTTGTTGCACTTTCTGGACACATAGCAGCTCTGTATAACTTTGGTCCCGTTCCTTCAGTTTCATCTGACTCGTGGACGCTTGGGTATACATATCTGGTTATGACTAGCATAGACACAAGGAGTAGTAGACCGGGGATCCGGACTGCGTGCCGATGCATCCGGTCTGCCTGCCGTTGTTTGTTGCGGCCGGGGCTGGTAACCCTGAAGCCCTTGTGAGTACATTGCTAGGATCACATGACAGTTTGTATATCTCTGGGTCCGGGGTCCGATAGCTCGCCAGGCTCGTCCTCTACTCGCGACTTCTCGCGGAAGACGCAGATCTTGAAGAGGGCCTTCCAGAGGCCCCAATGCGGGCGAATGCCTAAAAAGCACTCGCAAAATACAATGAAGCACGAGATGTGCTGCACTGCATTCGGAGGCAGATCATGGAGCTGTATGCCATAAACATACAACAATGCGACGAGGAAGGGATGAAGAGGAAAGGAGAGCCCGCGCGACACGTGGTCCGCGAAAACCACGCTTTCGTTCGCGCGGGGATTGGGTACCTCCTCTTTCTTGCCGAGGCGCACCCGTCTTTCAGCTTCCGTAGGTAGCAATCCCTCCCGCTGCATCTCCTTGATGCTCTTGATGGTGGTGTTGGGTGAGCGCCAATCGCCCGAGCGCGGTGCGGGTGGCACAGGGACCTCTCCTGACACCCTCGACGACGAGACGACGGCGCCGCGTTTCTTGCCTCCCGCCATTGCTGCTAGTGCAAGCTCGAAGAGAGAGGAAGTGGAGCGCGAGGAAGACGATGAGCGAAGAAGGCGAAGGCTGGGGAAAATTTCACCGTTTCACCCAAGGCCTGCTTTTATACACAGAGCCAGTCGATCCTGACCGCTTACTGAGCCACGTGGCATCCATCGCAACCGCCGCGTGCGAAGGCGAAACGAAAGGGCGACGGATGCTGTTTTGTGCCACGATCCTAACAGTGGATCGTGCGCATTTACTGCGCGCAGTTCGCGTAAAAACCGGGAACGACGTCTCGTTTCCGGTCAAAAAGCTGACAAGGTGGGCCAGCACTTCTGCTCTCGCTCCGTCACGTCCCATCGGGAGGATAAAAGTGTGACATGACGTCATAGCGTGCATCACCAAGCTGAAGAATCTTTCGAATGGAAAGTCCAAACACGAAAATAACTTCGTATGGACAAATTATGACGTGAAATCTCTTTCACAGGAAAAAATACCCCAAACACGAAAACTCTTTCGTATGGGCATAAAACTCCGAACACGAAAACTCTTTCGTATGTACAAGAAACCACAAACTCAAAACTACGCGAGTAGGCAGATCCTGCCACTCATTCACACGATGTCTACACATCATAAAACTGGATTGTTCAGCCGACTAGGTACATCCGGATGCCATATTCTTTCGAATATGAAGGTAAGACCCAAAAGATCTCTCTTGAGGGTCTGGAATCGCACTCAAGCTGCGTCCTCCGGTATAATTCCGTGTCAACAACACGAAGAAAAATCCTAGCGGATGCGCCGGGTACCCCCATAGGTTAAGTTCGACTCGGTAAGACCACTACGGCCCAGTTGCAATGATCACCTCATCGGGTTCGAGTCGGATGTCTCGAATCTGTGTAGGCCAGAACTGTTTTTGCCCTAGTTTCAATTAATTGGCCCTGATCTTTCGGGAGAGCCAAGCTGCTGCGCCACATCCTTCTGCGATAAACAGCCATAAAAACAGGCACTTTCATTACTTGATACTCGGGTGTAAAAAGCTCATCACACAGGGTACACACCCTCCAAACAGGAAACGACCATAATGGTTATCCGAAAGAAAGCAGGATGAAAAATCTGACTGTCTACTCGACTGGAAAAATCCCAATCGAGCAAACGCTCAGGGGCTACTGACGAAGGGATGGATCTTAGACCCTGCGGGTAAGGACACCCCGTCTCAGGCCCAAGGTTAAGGCCCAAGAAGGGAAGCCCTTGGAATGTTCTGGAAGGCCCATATGAAGCCCACCCGCAATGCCTTGCGGGCTAAGTTAGGAAACTTGTAACCGACATAGGGTTAGAGTTCGAGTCCTCTCCGGGTAGGGTTTGAGACCTGGCCACCTATATAAGGCCAAGAGAACCACCGGAAGAGGACCAAGCAATACCGCACCACCAAAGCCTTGAGCTCGAGATCGTACTCTCGACTTGAGCAACCACCATTGTAACCGATCTATTTCGATAATACAGATCGACAGAGGCAGGAGTAAGGGTTTTACCTCTACGAGGGCCCCGAACCTGGGTAAATCTTGCCCCCTGTCTAGCCGACGATCGCCACCAACGCTCTTGAGTTATCCTATTCGAAACCCTATGGGTTCACCCGAGGGATTTGTTGAGTCACAGATTCGACACCACCACCCGAAGGATTGACCCAACCACAACCCCCATGGTTGCTACCGGCGTCAGATCTGGAGGATGGGAAGTGGCCGACAACAAAATCCGGTGAAGGAAAGCGGCGCCCAGCAGCCACCGCGACTGCAAGGGACGGCCGGATCGGAGGAGGGCGGAGAGGGCTCGCTAGAGCCCGGGGCCCCTGCCCCGGCCCGTGGCCAAGAAGAGGCCAAAGCACATGCCCGCGACCGCGCCGCCCCGCCTCGTCTTCAATCTTCCCGGCGAGAGCAGAGGGCGCTGACGCCGTGCAGATCCGCCGCCCAATCGCCGGGGCCAACCGCAGCAGAAGGGCCCTGAGATCTCCACCACCCGATGCGCGAGTAGGGGGCCTCGCCGCCGCCGTCAACCGCCCGGGCTCAACCCGACGGTGACCGCCGGCGGCGGCGAGGGAGGGGGAAGGAGGAGGCTGCGAGCGGGGCTAGGGTTGGGTCACCTCCGGAATCGCCCCTGGGAGCGACAAGGGAGGCAGGGCGAAGCGTCTCCCGATACTGGAGTGATTTTTCTCACGAAATTGTACCCCCTCCTATGAATTATTCCTACTGTTTTAACAGTAAATGTGTCTAGATAACTCCACTTTTGTCAAACTTTATGACACTTAATTTGAGACATAGGGAATAATACATGGGAAAATTTGTTATTTACCCATAAGTTGAGCAACCTTGGATCATCTACCCAAAGTTGGAGGTGGCTTGGTAAAATATCCGGTACGTATTTGAAAGGAAAATAAAGACCGAACAGGGACCTGAAAGCAATTATATGTCAGCCCATAATCCGTTGGATCTCACGATCCTCTCCCATGCGTGACTGCTGCCCATAGTCAATCGGATCTCCAAGTCTCCCGTTCGTGCACCGCACCGCCAGATCAATTTCCACGCCAACTGCGTGTCCATCGAAGTCGTCTGCGATGCTGACTACCGTGCTGCTGATCGGCGCCGTCCGCTTGTGACCGGCGTCGCCGCCGACCGGTGGCGCCGTCTGTCTGTACGTATTCAATCTTCAATTTGTGACCGGCGTCGATACCGGCTGGCGCCGTCCGCACACACGTATTCAATCTTCAATTGCTTTTTCCAAGGCCGTCGTTGTACGGCGAGTGTATATATGATGCACTTGCATCCACTGGACAGCACCTGGAATGAACCAGTAGTGCCGAAAGTCCGTGAGCCTGGGCAAAGAGTTCAGAATCACTACATGTGACTTCTTTCTCATAAACGATCCATTTTGCCGATGCTTTGCCATCAGGTTGATATAGATCGGTTAATGCTGGCCTAATGATTTCGTTTACCAGGATTGGTCTACAATATTTCATTTTTTTGCTTTGAAGTCCCTGTTGGGTAATATACCAATAAATCTCCAACTTTGGGTACATAATCCAAGGTCACTCAAGTATTGGGTAAATAACAAATTTTCCTATACATCATTCGTTACAAAAGATGCCACGATACAACAACTCAGTTACTCATGTGACATATTTCTTATTGCTAGCATATTCATTATTTTCATTACATGAGAAATGAGTGCTAGTTCAGTGGCTAGAGGTTGCGAGGGCGCGTCAAGCCGCCCGGGTTTGAGTCCTAACTTCGGTTGCGTGCGCTCGAATAAACCGGTAGTCTTATCTACCTAACAACGTATAACCAAGGGAGAGATCATTCCCCCGTCGACCACGTTTATTATTATTTTTATTACATAGTGTTGGTAAAGTCTGATCCTGATGTTTAAACAAAAGAAAAGGGGTAGAATTAAGAAAATCTAGCAAAACTCAAATCTTTTCTTTTATCAAATTTAATGAAGAGATCCGGTGCCGCTTATGTCGGGTTAGGGCCAGGGACGAATCTGGAGCATAATTCCATTGGGTTCATGTATGTTACTCATGGTGTATTCTTATACACAAATAAGCAATATCAAAGGACTACTAATTCAGTGAAGAACATATGATTGTGTATGCTAGCTCTGCCAGTAGCTAGGGTTAGATCGCCAATTCGAGTGATTGTGTAAATTGTGACATACCTTTTCTGTATTTTCAACTTTTGAGCGCAACAACTAATATGGAACATAATAATCAAAGGTTGCAAGAGCAACATGACATCGTCATAATTATTATTAAACAATATTGGGGATTTTAATTTTCAAACATTAATAAGGAAATAATCGTCCAATAATACAACTCCATTAGAAACAAATTGTACATACTCCCTCCGTCCACTTTTATAAGCCATTTTAATTTTGTCCACATACATTCTAAAATGAGTGAATCTAGACTTATTTTGTATATAGATTCACTCATTTGACGATGTATGTGGTCAAAACTAAAATGGTATATAGCGTGGCTTATAAAAGTGGACGGAGGGAGTAGTAGTATTGAGAATTTTATTTTTTATAAGTCCGCATATAATTTTCTTTTGAGTGGTCGATCAACGTATAATGAAGCAAACATGCCATAATCTCATACTACATAATTTCTTGTCATAGTTGCCCTAGAACGATTTCTGTAGTTGCGGAATTTATATTGCAACTTGTGTGACCAACAGCAATGACCATTCCAATTTCAACTGGGAAAACCTCACCCAAGGCATGTTGCAGTTCATGGATAGTCACGGTCTAAAAAAAAAAAACCCCGTAATTCCATAGTCGCCGATCTGTTGGTCGAACACGGCGCTCCACTTCGTCTCTCCGCTCCCCGGCCAATCCTTTGCCGGCATCCTCTTCTTCCTCTCTTCCTACTTCGGGTACACATCTCCCACCGTCCGACGCGCCGCCGCTGCCGCGCTTCCTACCGCCACTCCCCTACCCCCACCCGCACCCACACACACACATCGCCTCTTTGCCGCGTCGCCCGCTCGCCGGCCTATCCCCCACGGCCTCCCGCGTCCTTCCCTCTGCCTTTGTGTGGCCGCCCCTCACGTCGTCCCCACTTTCGCGTCAGAGTAGCCTGGAGATCCGTTCGGAGCTGTAAAAGATCGCCGGAGGAGTCGCCAGAGAACAAGTCCTCATCAGACATGGCCATGGCATCACCTCGGCGAGCCAGGAGAGACACAAGCATCGAGGGGTTGGCACGTCCGGTCGCGGTCGACCACCGCATCAGCCTCCCCTACTATTTCCGAATCGCCGACAATCTTCTCCGCCAGGTCAAACCCTAAGCCGAAATTTTGCATACGCCAAGCGGTGATTCGTCTCTCAAATGCCTCGCCGTATCGAATTTTAATGCTAATGATTGTTGGATTTACATGTAAAGCGGCAGTTTTGGTTCGGGGACGCTGAATCGACTCTTGTTTGCTACAGCAATTAACTTAAACCACTGTCACTTAGCTCGTGGGCTCTAACATTTGGGTGGTTTTATGTGGGGCACAGGCAAACATATATCGAGAGGAAAAGAACCTGCTCGACCTGTACATCATCCTCCTGAGATATTCTAGGTGGGGTGTGCTGTGTTGGTGTATCTTAGTATTAGCTTGTCATAATACTTCATGTTTTGGTGTATGTCTGACCACTGGTTACTGGCAGCCTGTTGTCTGAGACGATCCCGAAGCATCGCGATTACCATGCATTCAAGTCAAGAGAAAAGGAATTCTTGAAGAAAGGGCCACATAACTCTGATGTATTACCTCTCTGCTCTCTAAGCTTAATGACTATTTGTCGCACTGTTTCAGCATTCTTAGATTGGATGTGTACTTGAACCACTGTTTGTAAAACGAGCAAGTTTACCATGATTAAAATGCTGAACTCAACCCCCATATATATTGCTTGTAGAGTAACATAGCAATGGAGTGTCACAGATTGTCATTTCGAATTTGGAATGGAAATGTCAAGTACTTTTGTTGAGTGGCTCAAATTTCTTGTAGAAAATATTGAATGTTATCAGTGAGCTAGAGTCTCTGAAGCCGAGTGTGAAGCAGCAAATTGCTGAGCTTAATAGAGGGGTGGCAGAAGAAGCTAGTGATCAATCTAGAATTTCTCCTGCAAATGGTGCAAGCAGTAGGATGGATCAGCTTGCTCCAAGTCCACATATGGTGCAGGTATATCTTTTATTTGATCGTTTCCCATCCTGACATTTCTATACTACCTTCTGGAGAAGGGGGTTATGTGCTGCAAATTAATTGGCACTTTTGGTATATATATTGTTTTATTTCCTTTTTCATGGGATTTACTTATTTTCTCCTGCAGCCAGCATTTGGAAGCGCAACAGGACCATTGCAGAAACCGTTCTCTAGGGGCGCTCATCAAGAGGCATTGCCACAGGGTGTTGAATCTGATAGGCAGCTAGTCAAATCGTATGTATATATTTATATGCTATTTATGTGTTATGGTATATTGGATTTGCCTTGCATGATATTTTTTCCAATTACACATCATTCTAATTTTCTACTGTCATTCTATGATTTCAAGATAACTTTGCATCATTTCACCCTGTTTTGTGCCCCCTTGTTATTTTTAGTGTCAGTTACTACTTACTGTCTACTAGACTAGCATACACCATCCCAGGAGAAATAGATGACTTACTGTGGACTAGAGTAACATACACCATTTTCCTACTGTGGACTAGAGTAACAGAGGGATTAATAGGATAAGTAATGCATGAGCTTTCAGGTAGAACTGCACAATCATACAAGCAGAAGATCAGTTGAACTGTTTATTAGCTTGCCTTAAAATTTCCAGTTTACTGATGATATCTCTAGGCATAGCCTAGCTTTTTCCTGCTTATTGCTGTGTCAAAGGCCATAGGTTCAAGTCCCACTGATTTGCACGATGTTTTCAAGAGATCTAGTTCCAACTTTTGGTGTTACCTGAAATTGGTCTTGGTATTTCTTAAAATCAAGAATTTGTTTGACTGCTTTATGATTGCATGTATCCTTTCTTTCTGAAACTGTTCTGTATAATGGAAAAACAAGTTTGAATTTACACTGCTCCTGAAAATCGTCCAGATTGGTATCTCTAATATCTTCGTTTATTGAATCCAACTTGCTACTAATTGTCCAGATTGCTTTTGCGGCCTAATTTTTTTATGCATTTGTATCTCTAATATCTTTGTTTATCTAATCCAACTTGCTACTACAGATGAATTTCTGCTTCCTTTTAACTGCTATAAGCACATGGACTTTACTACACAACTGTTGATCGACATACTGTGTAGTTGTGGCTAATTCTTTCTTTTTAAGAACTAGGGAGAAAATGATTTCCATTTACTGTGTAAATTATGCAGATATGCCAGTTTGCCATATCTAAAAGACGAAACATTATCCAGACATTCAATACTTGGACCGAATGGGCTTCATGGCCAATGGACAGGGCCTGTAACGGGTGTCAAGGTATAATTAATTTGTTCTCAATTTGCTTTATATGTTTCATTAACAGCATGAAACTATTGTTGTACTGAGTTTCATTACTGTGTGTTACAGATCCAGTATCCTAGTTACCCCGACCTAACCCAAAGTGATATCCCTAGGTGAGAACCCAGGAAGGTTTTTTCTTATTCTCCATTTCTTTATAAAGAAGGCTGTCCATACAGCTAATTTTGATATGGCTATTACTGACCAATTGCCGTTGTTGTTACATCTTCCGTAGTTTAGTGCCGGCAATCTTGAACCAAAATAATTCATATGATTCTAGTGCAACATCGCTGGATGGATCCACAAATATCAATGGTGATATGCAGTCTGTTCTCTCACTTGACGATGGTCGATGGTCTTTACCTGTAAAAGAGTCAACATCTGTATCTCATGCTGGTATTGAGGGAGAGTTCTCCCAGCTGAATATCAGACAGCCTTCTCCCCCACCAGTCCTGGCACAAGTACACCCTAAACATAGACCAATTTCTCCATCAAGAGTAGCTGATCCAAGACCAGGACTCGCTACCTGTGACACAAAACGTTATCAGAATTTGCACGTGGTAAATAAACTAAATTCAAATTGCAGCTTCCTTACTTTTCCATGGCAGTGTTTTTTTGTTCCAGATCCACTGTATTCTTGACTATGATTCTCTTATTCGTATTTCGTCTATTGCCAACAGACTTTTTATGCCCGTTCAACATTATTTTGCTTTTTACCTTGTCAGCCGGTGGCGTTAATGGAGTCTTTTCTGAGGCTTGCTGAGGCCAATACTGCAAATAATTTGGAAACTTGTGGGATTCTTGCTGGCTACCTGGTATGTATCTCCACACAAAGAAACTAAAATGATTTTTTGTATCACTAATATTTGTATATATGCTTATGTAGAAAAGGAGAACTTTTTATGTGACGACACTGATAATTCCTAAGCAGACATCAACGTCTGATTCAGTAAGCTGTTATTTTCCAATTTGTGGTTTATTATTTCATTATACTGCAACTTGTAACTTTTAAGTCAACTGAGCCCTTTCTTTAAACAATTTATCTGGTACATCATTTAGAACTCTTTGTAATTCATGCTGCTCTTATTGCTTCCTTTTATAGTACATTCTGTAATCTATATCCACAATTCACAACGACTGTTGGTTGCTTAGCAAAACATTTAGATTTTTTGATTGATGCTCATGATTGTAAACTGTACATGATACAGAGCACCATAACCAGTTTACATTCAGTATCACTGATGAAAGTGTGACCAGCGAAGGAGTTTACTTTTATTAGTATAAATAAATCGTTTGCTTTAAGGTTGTCCTTTTTATGGTTTACGGTCATACGGCTTGCCGAGCAACGAGCACTGGAGGTTTTCGTGGCCACTCTTGAGTTTTGGTTAATTGATTAGATTAGTGGCTACTTACTCAGTTCCAAATTAGTTGAAGTTCTAGCTTTGTCCTAAGTCAAACTTCTTTATGTTTAAGTCTATTGAAATGTATCAACATCTACAAGACCAAATTAGTTTCAGTAGGTTTGCTATAGAATATGCTTCTCATACTATATATATTTTATGTTGTATATATTAGCACATTTTCTTTTGACCTCAAACTTAAAGATGTTTAGGAAAAAATTAGAACTTCAGCCAATCTGGAACAGGGAGTACTGATCTGAGGAGCCTATGTTTGTCTTCTTACCGCAAATTTTCATATTGCAATGCAGTACAAAAAATGTAGCCTTTTAGAAAATAACTTGCATGCTTTTCCATGTTCTCCAGTGTCAAGCTACAAATGAAGAAGAACTATTTGAAGTTCAGGACAAAGGCTCACTCTTCACCCTTGGTTGGATTCACGTAAGTTTAGCTTAACAAATGGTTGCTGTTGACTGATTAAGCTGATATTTAGACTTTTTTAGCGTCCTGTTCTTTTGTCCTGCATTTTAATGCATATGTAATGAATTGTAACTGAAGGAAATGCTACCTTAATCCTCCACCTGTTTTAGTTTCTATTAATACTGACTATTTAGGACATCAATCTAGCATGACTAACTGTGCATACACGGACTACTACAGACAGTAAGATACACTGATCTGGCATGACATGTCCGAGTTCACTGTTGCGGACACACCAAAGAAATTCCATGGATGTAGTACACATTGCCCACTTTGAATTCAGTAGTACCATATGCTTTAAAAAGCTCCTTCACATCATATATATTTGAGGGGGATGGGGTTATCTTTTGGGAACTTGTTGAAGCTAAGGTTATTATTCATTCATTCCGTGCTCTAAATTGAAACAATTTAATGTTACTTTTTTTAGTATTACTTTTTGCGGGTTCGTGATGCTCAGTTGTGCCAAAAGCACCATTTGGTAAACATGATCATTAAACTGGCTAATTTTCACAATTTTATGTTTTTCAGACACATCCAACACAGACCTGCTTCTTATCTTCCATTGACCTTCATAATCATTATTCTTATCAGGTAATCTGTTTACACCCTATGTGCCATACTTGTGTTGTAGCAATTTTGGTTTGTATTGTCCTTAGCACTCATCGATGTCATGTCCTAACTATCTTGTTGATCTGAGAAAAAAAAAAGTTTTTCAATCTATGTATTATTGTACTGTTGCTTGTTCAGTAGTGACGCAAAGACTTGGAATTAAATTGCAACAGTAGCAATGAAGCTTGGTTGTAACTTTTGGACCAATGGTAAATGCTTTCCGCTTGACACAAATATCTGGAAAACTGACTTCGTTTGGATGTCACATCCTTGAGATTGGGAGTGATGGGTAACTGGTGTCCTGGTCACTTGGAGAGAATTTTTAGAAATTCTTTCCCCTTATTCATATACTCCCCTAAAGTAGAAATGTTACAACTGAAGATAGAATCCACCTAATTGTAATCTATCCTTTACTAACCTATCTCTAATACATGAAGTCCTAACATAATGGGCAAGATGGACCTATCCTTCCTATGCTGTGGGACAACCTCCCTGGCCCTGTGCTTTGATTGCAGCATTGGTACTTAAGTCGTAGGTCCAATCTGAAATTTTGTCGCCGAGCCAAAAATCATGGGATTATTTATTATTCCTGAAATCCTTATTGCTTAAATGTTGTGAGGATCAACATGGATCTTGCATCTAAAAGCAGATGATGCGAATGGTTTTATCATTTGTAACCTTATTTGTCAACTGCTTGCTCCGTATATTTGTATTTCACAATTGCTTCAGCATCCATTATATTTCTTAGTTTGACCGTTTTATGTTTGGCATCTTGGTGTCAACAGGTCATGCTTCCCGAGGCAATTGCAATTGTTATGGCGCCTACCGATACAACAAGGTATATGTGACATCGCACTCGCAGCAGCTATTTGGTGTCAAACATTTTTTGTTCGACAGTTATTGCATAAGTTCCTCAATACGCTATCGAGTTGATGGGTAAAAAAAAAAAATCACATTTACGAACCTAATTGTTTGTCAAAGCATGAGTATGAACAGTCAAAAATATGCACCAGTGTTATTGCTTTATTCTCTCCGGAATAGACAACTCCTCGGAAAAGAAGTATAATATCGTTGTAATTCTTGAAGACCTTGTTTGCACTGTCCATTCTTCCATTAGACCATCTTATGGTATTTCTTTTGTGAACAGGAAACATGGCATATTTCACCTTTCAGATCCAGGTGGCATGGGGGTGATCCACGATTGCCAGGAGAGTGGATTCCATCCTCACGAGGAGCCTCTAGACGGCACTCCGATCTACGAGCATTGCTCTCATGTGTACATGAACCCCAGTGTGAAGTTCGATATGGTCGACCTCCGTCAAGTGTGAGGAGAGGAGCCCACCTCGTAACACCTGGCCTTTGTACCTACCTCATGGAGATATAAATGACACTTTTTCTACTGCTGTCTAAAAGAAATTTCGGGCATGATGACGTAATGGTTTGTGTGTATAGCTAGCTATTGGGTGTCGCATTTCTCTGTGTATAAAGGGTTTGCTCACGGTAGTATATCCCCTCTGAAAAGTCTGATTTCCTGCCGTAGGAGAGGAGCACTCTGTGACAATCATCGACGACACGCCGTTCTGTTCCATCATTTGGTGCCACATTTCTCTCTATAGATGGAAATAAGATGAATTTTGATAAGCTTTACTTTCAGTTTTCACAAGTTTGAGTCCATCGAACCTCAAAAAGAAATGGTTCAGGTGCTGGTTGGTATCATGCATGATAAATGTTTTTGGCTAACATATCAGAACATTTATGGCGTGATTAAGTCACCCAAGATCACCTCAAAATGCAAATACGAACAAGCTGGTAATAAGAAATTGTTTCTTTCTCAAAATTTCCATTGTATTTCTAAAAAATTAATGTTCACAAATGATGTACACTCACATTCTAAACTCCCAAGTTGCACGCACACCCAACAACAAACAATTGGAATCAATTAGCTGTTCAGGAAGCCAGTCTGCAGGAGTAAATAGATAGACGTGAGCGTTTCAGGGAAAAATTTCGTAAGCTTTAGCGGCCCAGCCTCCACACCGCTGTGTCGTAGGCGTGGGCGGGCCTGCATCGCTGTTGGGTATGATCCAAGGTAGCCGCGCCTGGTGCGGTAGTAGATGACGGGGTTTAGGATCTGTCCGGGCGCGCGCAGACGCTGACGTAGTCGGTGGCGTTCCTCTGGCGCGGCGGCATTGTCGCGTGGCGGTGGTTGCGACATGGAAGCGGCGGGGAGATGAGAACACAGGGGGAAGAGGAGAGGAAAAGGCGTGACAACAAAACTTCTGCTCGGTTTGAGTGGAGCAGGCGTTGCGTTTTGTTGCGTGCGCGGACCGCCGCGTGGCGACTTCCGGCGCGAGTCACCGCGCATGCTGCTCTTTTTCCCGCGTGCCGAACTTTTCAGTGTCCACGGCGCACTCCAGCGCGTCATTTCAGCGGTTTTTGCCCGTGCGGCGCCTGTATACAGCGCCGCTGGAGATGGTCTAAGCAAACTAGATAAGCTTCATCTAGCCATGATTACGTGAGTGTGTAATTAATAGTGGCTCCCCATTGGTTACTCCCACGGTTCTTAGGTGAAAAGTTGCAAATTCCATCGGTTTCTTTTGGAGATTACTGTAGTGGGAGGGCCGGAGGGAAATGGGACCGATGGTGGTACAAGATGAGGGGAATATTCATCTTAGAGCATCCACAACGTGTAGGCAAAGATGGTCCCCAATTTGCTTTTTGCCTTCGGAAACTATTCACTACACTGTGAGGGTAGTTTCAAAATAGGCAAAAGTGGTTCCTAGTTTGCTATTTGCCTTTCGGAACTACTCCTTCTGTTCCATATTAGATGACTTCCATACAAATATATCTAGACACGTGTCAGTACTAGATACATCTGTTTGAGAGCCATCTAATATGAAACGGAGGGAGTAGTTCACTAAGGGTAGTTTCAAAATAAGCAAGATAGGGAAACGGAACGGAGTAACTACTTGCACTGATGCCAAACCTGTTTGTGTCAGTAGGTGAGGCTACGAGGAGAGAACGGATGAGAAGAAACATGATTTTTTTTTGTTACTTGTGTCGGTACAGGGACCCACAGTTAGGGAGTGGCTGCGCGCATGCCATATTTCGGTTCTGGAATTGGATAACCATTCCATTATGACATCTCCAGCGGGGCTGCTCATTTGGCCCGGACTGGCCGGATTTGAGCAGGTCCGGACAAAATCAGGTCCCAGCGGGGCTGCTCAACCCACGGCCTGGTCCCTTTTCCGTCCGCGGATGCTCAAACCCTGACCACATTTGGGTCAGATTTGAGCAGCCCGCGGACGCGAAACAGACGCGCGCGCGCGGCCGCGTCACTTTTCGGTCAAAGGGGGTGGCCCGCCGGCCAGTGACCGTGGCGACGGCTCGCCTCCCCACCGGTCCTATTTAAATGGGACCCGCGGCCACGCGTCCATCCCCACGCGCACCGTCTCCTCAGTCCCCGAGCCCACCCACCGCTTCCTCACTGCCACCCTCTCCCCCTCGGCTCCCTCGCCGCCGGCGCAACCATGGGACGCAGCTGGCTGAACTGGGGCCGCGGCAAGAATGACCACGAGGCCGGCAGCTCATGCCGCCGCCGCGCGCCCTCGCCCTCTCCCCCGCTCCCACCTCCACCACCACTCACCCGCGCCGCCTCCACGAGGGCGGAGCAGGTGCGGACGCCTCCCGCCTCTCCCCCTCCTTCTTCTCAGGGCCCGGCAGCCCTATTCCGGCTGGTGCCCGCGCGGGTTCGCGACCGGCCCTACCTCAATAAGAGGAGGTGCCAGTGGTACTGGGATCGCGCGATCCCAGTGCCATGGCTAGATGTCCACCTCCCCGACGGGTGGCATCTGAACAGGGACAGGATCTCCAAGAGGGAGGCATGGCCCAGCCCGAGCCCAACGAGGAGCTCCAGCTGGCCATGGCCATCAAGGCCTCCAAGAGGGAGGCGGAGGCAGCGGCCGCGGCGGAGGAGCGCGCGCTGGCGGACGCCCTCGCGGCGGTGGCCGCCCAGCAAGCGGCGGAGGCGGCGGAGGCCCGCGCAGCCGGCGCGCAGGCTGTGGATGAGGTCGTGGCGGCCATCCACGCCCAGGAGATCGACGTCTACCCCTACGACGAGGAGGTAGACGACGACGGGCGGGACGAGCGCGCGCTGGTCTCGGCGTGGTTCCAGCCCATGGTGGGCATGCAGTGGGAGTGGCATGGGCCACCACCGGAGCTGCCGCCGCCCCAGCCGGCCACCCAGCCTCCCATGCCGCAGGGGGCGAGGACCGCCCCGCTCCCACCCCACCTCGCCCCCGACACCCCGGACTACGTCATTCTAGATGACTAGGAGGTACGGGGCAACTCCGGCCGCCGCCACGCCACTGGCCAGTGGCCGTCTAGCCCTAGCTAGACTTTTTTTTTTCTTCTGTTTTTTCTGTTTTTTAAGTTGTAAATCTGTGGGCCCCTGTGGGCCCTACGCAATCTATGGAAGTGTCCCTTTTGGTATAAGCAGCCCCGTTGGGGGCACCTGGTCCGGACCGTGTCCGAGGACAACGGACGGCTGCTCAAACAGGCAAAACGCGGACCAAATTGGTCCGCATTTGAGCAGCCCCGCTGGAGATGTCCTTAGAGCACCTCCAGTGCTGAGCGCTAATTTAGACGGTTAGTGAAAGAAAATAATCCTAGCATCGGTGCAAGAGTGCACTGCTCCAACGCTCACCTCCCTATACAACGTCTTTTTTTAATCTAATTCAGTCGCATGCAACACAAAAATCTGAGCAGGCGCCTGGCGCAAACTTTTGCACCGATGCTTGCATGTAAGCGTCCGTCGACCGGGATTTACATAGCAACTGCCTAACGACCGGGGAAGTAACCCTTGCGCCTGTAAAATAAGCGCTGCGCTGTAGGTGCTCTTATAGCATAATGGAACCGTTCCATTCTTGTGTTCGGTTTGGACAAAAAATTTGTCATGGAATCGTTCCATTCTTGTGTTTGGTTTTGGAATGTGGTGATGATGGAACGTGAATGGGATGAGATTAATTATTTCTAAACTTAATTAATTATTCTTAAACATGATTAATTATACCTAAACTTAATTAATTATAACTAAGGAGTGATTAGCGAGGCCCGGTTCCACCCCGTTCCATCTCGTCCGCCCGAATTGGCCGGATCGGTGCATTCCGCATATTAGGAGAATATTCCCTTTTCTGGAACCAGTCGATTCTATCCCATCCCGGAACCGAACGCGAGAATCATCCCTAGGAATGGAACCGTGCCATTCCATTCCATCAGATTCAGAAACCGGACACACCCTTGGAGATTGGGTTTGTGGGACCTTGCTCAATTCAAATACTAGATTCTCTATCCCAAATGTACTACAAACAAAAGGGAGCTTAACTTCCACATAGCATATGCAAATTTAATTTCATTTACATATTTGACTCCCTCGCAACTTACTCTTCGGAACAAGTTTAATATTGAATATATTCAAAAGTATTTTTAAAATTATTGTTGTAGATGGCTAAAAAGTTCTCCGGTTTTTCTAGACGAGATCTACAAAGTGCGGCTAAGCTGAATGAAAAATTCTTCAGTTTGTTTAGATAGGATCTAAAACATGCAATCGAGTTGTATGAAAAGTTCTTCAATGTTCTCATATGGGATCTATTAAGTTTCTTTAGTTTGTAGCACATTACTATCTTAGATTCACTTTTCAGATGAAACATCTGACTCAAATCCCAATAAAAATGAACGGTGGTGGATAGAGGCTGCGACGCTAGTAAAAATCCGCGTCCCGTGAAGAGGGAGAGGGAAACCAATAGTAGGAACTAAGAACCTTAAACGAACACAAGTCCTCACTAAAAACAGAAATAGCTGATGTGGCTTCATCACCGTGATATATCTCGCTGGAAAATTTGTTAGCGGGAATCAAATGTTTAGAGATAGAAGATGACGACAGTAATAAGACAAATGTAAACAACACAAAAGCACGAGACACATATATACCGGCCGAATCATAATTTGCATTAATTGATCGTTCTCAGAAAAGCAAATATATAGATAATCAAGCAACGGAAAAGCTAGCAGACTAAGATGATGAACTAAGATTTTTTTTCTCTTGATTTATTCATCGTGATCCCGAATGCAACTGGCAAGGGGTGCATGCATGGCTATTTATTCTCTAGGTGCTCCGATGGCATCTTGAATCATCGTTGGTGGAGGTTGGGTAACAAAGGAGCTTGGTCTGAGTCGTCACTCATCTGTTGGTCCTCTACTTCCGTCACAACTCCGGGACCGGTGGTGGACGTCTTTCCAATCCCATCGGAGACGCCGCATGATGGTGGGGCCGTCATGGCCACGTGCACGGCAGGGTGCATCAGGCTCGGCGTCGTCACCTTGATCACGTCAAGGTGGCACCGGACAATGAGGGTGTCGCCGACAATCTGCTCAGCCAGGTCGCTGTTCGTCACCAGGTACGGGGACGCGTGCACAGGGGTGTCACGATGGAACGTGTGCTTTGAGAACTCCACCTCCTTTCCGGCCTCCTGCTCCGCGAGGCTGTCGTCGGCGACGACCTCGAAGCAGAATTCGGCCGTTGTTGCCGGCTCGTCGGACTTCCCGCGGCCGAGGAAGACAGCCAGACAGTCCTTGCTAGCGTCGCAGTGCCCGTTGGGGAAGACCATGAGATACCAGCTGCTGCTGCCGAGGGCGAAGTGGGGCGTGTAGGCGCACTCGCCCGTCCGGAGCCCAGCTCGGAGCCTAGAGAAGCCACCGATTGTGACCGTGCGGGACGCGGCGGCCGTGTCGGTCCCTTCCGCGACCTCGTCGCGCGGCGACGTCGCCATTATGAGCGGCCAGGTCACCTCCCTGTCGATCGAGAGGGTGAACCTGATGGTGAGGCTGTCGTCGTCCTTGCGGAGGACGCACGACGCCTCCATCTCCCGCCGGTTGACGAAGCGGACGTAGCCCTTGGTGCTCCCCTGGTAGCGCAGCGTCTGCTCCGACCTCGCGGTGTGGTTGTCGAACACGGTGTGCTTCCTGCTGGCGTCGAGGATCTCGATGGAGACCCTGGGGGCGGAGCTGAGCGAGCAGTGACGATCCTCGAAGGACCCATCGGAGGAACCCTCGACGAAGATAGCGACGAAGTCCGCCGAGTCCCTGTCGAGACCGGCGGGGTAGACCTTGAGGCTGTAGCTGCAGAAGGCGAGGTAGAGCGAGCCGAAGTTGAGCGCGGTGCCGGGGGCCATCCGCGCCCACCTGGAGTAGTCGGTGACGGTGAAGAGACGCGTCTTGGACTCCGTATCCACTTGGCTGCACGACGACGGCGGGGACGGCGACGAGCGGCTGGCGCAGGTGCCCATCGAGACCTCTGCCGCCGGTACGTGCGTACGTGCTCGAGATCTCGATCGAGTCGACAGATGCAAGGGAGAGATTTCCGCGAATGCGTTACAAAGGGGCACTACATACGTGGAAAAAATTAAGGACTAGCGTTTCCTCCTCCCCAGCATCGTAATCCAAACATTCCATCTCTACCTACCGGCAATATATCGAGGCGATGATTTCGCTTACCACACGTGCAGTATTTTTTCTTTAGGAGCGAATGCACTGATATACCGGTAGAGCAATGAGATCGTCACTTCTCCATTGTTTTGGCCCGGCGGCCCTCCTGCAAACATTCACCCCCTGTTTTGGATGCAGAAAAAGGGCTCAAATTTGACAACTTGAAATTTCCGTCCAGAATTCAGCAGTTTATAGTGGTTCACGAATTGGGACCTACAAACTTGATCTAATTCCACTCGAGCCCCCCCCCCCCCCTAGTCCGCTCCTCTCACCCAGTGTCCGGGGCTCCGGGCCACCCACCTCGGAAACGCTCGGAAACCTTCCCGACCTACCCCTTGGCTCCTACGAAGACATAAAAATGAGCCGCGACTCTCACTCACCTCGCTGGAGCCCGAGATGGGAAGAAACTGGCGGCGGCGCACCGTTAGGATCTCCCGCCCTCCTCCCCCTCTCCCATTCCACGCACCCTCTCCTTCTCCCATTCCCCTTCCTCCTCTCCCTATCCCATTCCCTCAAACAAAACTCTAAAGTTTAGCTCAAAAAGAAAAAAAAAGACTCTAAAGTCTAAACGTCACCGCTAGTCACGATCTCCTATTCCTCTAGTAAACAACCAGTAGGCACGATCTTTTATTCCTTATAGCATGGCAGCTATCAAAAGCAACTTATATTCATAAGGTTATGATCGAGTGGGATGGGTTTCTTTGAGTTTGATCATGATTGAGCTAGGTTTTGATGTCGACATGATTATGGCATGTGTTATTTCGGTTCGGTACAAAGTTCGGTCGAATAATTTTTTGTCTGATTATTTTACCCCCACACGGGGCCTTCGACAAGGGATCCACCGTCCCCTTATTTATTTTGTATATGTGTCGAAGGTTTGACGAGCCTAATGACTTACTACAAGAATGAGAGAAGTTTACATGGTGTGAAGGTTTGCAAGACTGCTTCATCTATTTCTCATCTTCTGTTTTCCGATGATTCCCTCATATTGATGTAATTTTACAGTGATAGTGCAGCTAGTTTGATGATAGCTCTCGATGACTATTGTGCAACGTCAGGATAACTTCCAAGCATAGCGAAATCAAGCATATTGTGTTGACGTGTGCACTATTCTAGAAAGTTTGAGGATAAGTGTCTCCTCAAAGATTGGAGGAGGTATTGTGTTTTACTTAATGCTAGGACAACACATGGAGTACTTAAAAATGAGCTTATTGATATATTTTATAATGGACTAACTATCAAATATAGGATATACCTGAATATATAGCTATGCCGTTTGTATTTCCAGGGAAAGAATTTCAGATGAAGCTGAAAATTAATGGAAAAAATAGCCAGGAATCATGACGACGAGCCAACTCCAAATCGCACGCCTAGAAGAGGGGTGTTCTTTTCCTAAATTATGAATATATATAGGAAGCAAAAAATCTATTAAAGAGAAAGGTATTAAAGATGAAAATGCTAAGAATTTACCTCCAACTGAAAATCAATGTGAGCCTACCACTCACCCTCCTGTGGTAGAGGTACATTCTCTTTTAGTTTTCAACGCAAATAATATTTCATATGATAAACCTCCTGATCATGCTTAGATAAATTTGATAATTTTACTGTAAGAAAATCACTTTAATATTCAAGTGCAAAATCAATTGCATGATAGTTCTTGTATCATTAAAGACTTGCATGATGATGGTGTGGAATCACACACCCGTTGGGAGATCCCAAGAGAAAGGTATGATGTAGTCGAGCAGCAAATTCCCCCGAATTAAGGAAGATCAATCCAGTATGACTTAGAAGTCTCTCAGTAGGTTGCTTGTTGTCTCGCGCTTCAACAAGCATGGATCTGCATACAATACACAAACTCTCTCTCTAACTCCCAATTTTCAGAGAAGGTTGTCAATTTTCCTGTCTTGTTGTGAACTAGAGAATTAAACGTATCGAATTATTGAAAATGATTAAAAGTAAACGGACCATCGAACAAGTGATGATGAAAAGCAAGTAAACGAGGTTGTATTCAATGAGGAAAAATGGACCGGAAAGCATAGTGTCACTAGTAGTGTCTCTCCATAAAACAATAAACATGCTGGGTAAACAAATTACATCTGGGCAATTGACAAATCGCGAACGCATAAAAATGCTATTATGATGACTTATAGTTCACGAGTTCAAATCATGTAGGAATTACGTCAAACATATATAGATGGTCATACGACATCATCTATAACTAATAGTCCACCCCAAGAAAGTTATCCTACCAATCCCTTGGTATTAAGTTGTAGCAACGAAGTGATTTCTTGTGTGCAACGTACAATTGCGTTAAGAGCAATACATAATGGAAGCAAAAAATTCTCATATGTAAACAAGAACACCAATGGTTTCTCCCTAGTGCCAAGATCACACCCCCATGCATGTCACTGTCACTCAAGCGTAGGAAACAAGTCGGCATGAACACAATATCTAGCATATAAACTATCTCTTGGAGATGCATACGACAAGTTGGCAAAATAAATCATACACACAAAAGAGTATCGCAAGACAAGATTAAGACACTCTAAAGATATAAGTGAATCTCTTATATAGACATGAAAAAAATAATCATAATCTCATGGTTCATCGGATCGCAGCAAACACAATATGTAGCAATTACATAATGATGATCTTGATCATGTTACATAGCTCACAAAATCTAAACATGCAAGCGCAAAGTGGAGAGCGCCATCTAGATACTTCTATGAACCCGTAGACCAAGGATGCACTACTCACACATCACCATGGAGGCAGGCATGGCGATGAAGAAGCCTCCTATGACGATTCCCCTTCCTAAATGGTACCGGGACAAGACTCCAAAATACATAGATTGGACTTTTGAGGTGACATCGCATCTTTATCCGTTTCATGAAAAATTCCCCGCCCCCCATGTTTTTAGGGTAAAAGGAAACTTATAGGCGAAGAGGGGATGCCGGGGGGCTGGCTAGTGCCACAATGCGACCTCATGGCGTGGGTGGGCCCTGGGCCCGGCCTCATGGCTCTTTGGTGGCTATGGGACCCACCCGTAGCTCAGCTTTGTACTCCGTCTTTGTTCCCAGTAAAAAAAGATCTCCACATATTTTCAGGACATTTTGCGAATATTTCCTTCATAGCTTTTTTAAAATATAAAATATCAGAAAATAGGAACCGACTCTAGTCACAGGGTTAATAGGTTAGTCCATGAAAATATCCGGAAAACGAAACAAAACATGTGGACAACATAGGGTAATTGGTAGAAAACAAGCATGGAGCATCAAAAATTATAGACACGTTTGAAATGTATCAACATCCCCGAGCTTAACTCCTGCTCGTTCTCGAGTAGGAAAGTGATAACAAAAATAATTTTTGAAGTGACAGGATGCCAACACAAACTTGATCAATCTATATGTAAACCATTATAAGTGCAGATCAAAACACTTTAACAAAGACATAACAATTCCTTCATAGCTTTGAAGCTAAATTGTAACATGGAGAGAACAAAAATAACTGACAACAAGTAATAATGTATTGATATCATAATAAAATCATGGTAGAGCGGTATCTCGCTTTTCCTCTGTGGAATAGAAAAGCATAAATGCCAGGGCACCTCCAAAATTCAAGTGGTGACTAGATACAAATAATTTTTGAACAAGCAATATCATAATCATATTTCAATCAATAATAAATTTTGGTACTATGCACATTATACCAGAGTGAACATTATGCTCTCCTAATAGGTGCATTAAGTAAGAATGTGGAGACTCAACATAAAAGAAAAAAGTGAAGGGAATATGCCCGAGAGGCAATAATAGAGTGGTTATTATCTTATTCCTTATTTATGATAAATGTTTATTTCTCATGCTAGAATTGTATTAACCGGAAACGTTGATACATGTGTGTTTAATAAACAAACAATGGTTCCTAGTAAAGCCTCTCTTTTAATTAGCTCGGTCATTAATAGATGATCAAGGTTTCCTGATCATGAACATTGGATGTTGTCAATAACGGGGTCATGTCATTAGAAGAATGATGTGATGAATATATACCCAAAGTGAACATAGAAATGCGATCAAGTCATCAAGTTTAAATTATTATATCAAACATACGAAGTAACTTATTCCTTAGACCATGGGATCATGTCAATCACAGATACCTGAAGGGTGCCTTGATGTCATCAAACGTCACACCGTAACAGGGTGACTATAAAGGTACCGTTAGGTATTCGGAAAGTATTAGTTGAGGCTCATGGATCAAGAGTGGGATTTCTCCATCCAAATGACGGAGAGATATACTTTGGGCCCTCTCGGTGATATCACATCGACACCGCTTGCAAGCACGTGACTAGGTCACAAGGATTTCATATCACAAAAACGAGAAAAGAGTACTTGTCTATAACGAGATCAAAAAAGGTATGGTTGATACCGATAATCGGATCTCAGACAAGTAAAATATCGCGAGATAAAGGGAACAATTACGACGTTGATAGTTCACACGATCACGGGAGTCATCGTTGAATATATAGCAGTCATCACGGATCTCCAGATCCCGCTGTTGATTATTGATCGGAGAGGAGTCTCGATCATTTCTATGTTATTCGCGAACCGTAGGGTGACACACTTAAGGTTCGACGACGCATTTGAGAGGATACGGAATATCCAAGAATGTTTTGGGCAGCACCGAAATTGTTTCGGGGAAATTGAAATAGTTCAAGGGGTTTTTCATTGAATGGTTCTTAATAGAATTATAAAATGATTCGAGGTGCTATATGAAAAAGTTTGTTAATAGAATTAACAAATGCTGAAATAAAGAAATAAAAATATTTTATTTATTTATTAAAGAAAAACCTTTGGATTCTCTAAATGGAGCTTCAAGGGAGCATGAGTGGGTGTGAGTGGAGCTTCCACTCACATGAAGAGGGAAGAAGTGGGGGAACCCCATGGCTGGCCGCACCACCCCTTTGGGCTGCCTCTCCCTCCCCTATAAAAGGAGGGTGAGTGCTCTCCCTCTTCCACACGTGATGATCAGGTGTGACAGACTCAACGTTCGCATACAACGGGTGCTGACGAGCCTAGCATGTACAGACATGGCCTCGGAACACACGCAATACTTCGATTTTACTTGGCGATCCTAGCATGTATAGACATGGCCTCGGAACACGCAACTGAAAGGTAAAGCATGAGTCATATGGATGATATGATGAACATGTCGATGTTCGCCTTTGCAGCTACATCATCTCACGTGATGATTGGTTTTGGTGTAGTGAATTTGGTTCGTGTAATCACTTAAGACGACTAAGAGGGATGTTGTTTTTGAGTGGGAGTTCATGGGATAGTTTTGAATTAACTTGAAATTATTTATCATAAACAACCAATCAAAGTGAAATTTGCACAAATTGTACTCCCTCCGGTCCACAATAAGTGTCGAAGGTTTGTACCAATTTGTATAATCCTAATACTACTCCCTCCAACACTTTTTCCGGATCGGAGGGAGTAGTATTCATTGGCATCCACAAAACTACCTTACACTTAGATTGTTAATTGAGATATAACTGTTATTATCTGGTAAAAACCATTTAAGATTGGTACCATATTAGTGAAATTTAAAATTGAGTCCTATTGTAGATTTTCGGTATTCCCTGCCTAGCTCCATATGATTAATGATTGATTGATCTAGAGAGAAAATAATTCCTACTTAGAATTCAGATTCATGCTTGCTTCCATATTACTTTATCTTCAAAAGAATGTTTTGTTGATCAAGGTGATTTAGGAACTGAAAAGAATTGTTTTCAGAAACAATCAAGTGAAAGATATATTGATATCTAGAAACTTATTTGTGGCAACATGACTGAATATAATTTAGCGTGACAATGTATGCTTATATTATTTGAATATATGCAATGATTGAAGACGCTAGGCGTTTAAATATTCCAAGAAGTTGGACGCTAAAAATTATCCTCTAAATTACTTCCTTCGAGCTATAGTAGCTTCATCACAAAATTGTTATGATGGGATGGATTAAAGTATGGGTAAATTCGTTTATCTTACCTGGAAATTGCTAAGAGTGGAATCCGGAAGAATGCTATTTATATGGTGATATTAGTAGAACAATCAAACTCAAAGTATGTCTCAATGCGTGATAGTATATGAGCAAGGAAAATGAGCTAGTACGACTAGCATTGTTTGATGTTGAATGATTCTTCTGAAAAGAAAAGGGAATATTGAAAATAGAATTACAAAAAGGTATTTGGCAGAAAAGAAGATAACTGGAAAATTCCAGCTCAGGAGTATATGCTTGATATACAACTTATAGATGTATTACTAGTTAACAAAGTATTTTTTGGGTATTTTGATACCAGATTGGTTGGTATGAGTTGTCATACAAAGCAACACAATACAATAAATACAAGGGCCTAGAAGGAACTAGTAGTAGATGTGGAATCAATCATGACAAGAAAAGAAATAAAGTGTTATTGTGTTCATTGTCGTATCGAACCAAACATTCAAGATTTATTTCAAGAACTTAATAAGTTGTTATTTTTTTCTGGTCTTTTGTGAGAACAAATGAGATTGTTCAAACTATGACCATATTCCATAATTGATGGATGAGTTAATATAAATCGTGTTGGTAAAGTAAACATCTATAAAAACTGAATGCTAAACGTTGAAAGACGTAAAAATAATTTCATTTAAATTGTGACACCACCATTTTAGTTTATATCGGAAAGTAAAATATGAAGGAACTCCATATTGATGGACTTATGGAGTCATTTTGCTTTGAATAAATTGACGCTTGTGAGACCTCTTCCAAAAGTTGGCTAGAATTCCGTTCATAGGCCAAACTAGAACGGACGAATAATTTAATGGAGATTGTACATGTTGATGTATATAGTCCATTATGTATAGTCAAGTGTGGTGGATTAATTTTTCCTTCATAAAATTCCGTCGATGATTTGAGTAGATATATGATCATATATATTTAAAAAGAATGGAGTTTGACATTTTTGAATTGGTTCAAATTATTGTTAGTATGAAGTAAAAATCATTGTAACAATATAATAAAGTATTTATGATTGGATAATAAAGGATAAAGTTTGAGTTACAAGTTTAGCAAAACATCTGAAAAGTTGCAGAACTGTTCTACAACTTATACTTCTCGAATACCCCACATTAGTTTGGAGTATTCAAGAGAAGACATGGTAAGATTAATAAAAATGCCATTATAATTTTGTAGTTTATACATTAGAGATAACCGCTTTTGCACTGAAATGAGCACCATCATGATCCGTTGAAATTGACAACATATAATATATGGTTTGGGTAGTGACCCGAATTGTATTTTTCTTAAGTTTTGGTATGCATACCATATGTAAAATGTTTACAACCAAAATAGGATACATATATGTTTATAAGGTTATCCCAATGAATCCATTGCGTATTTCTCCTATCACCAAACCAAAAGACAAATGTTGTTTAGGATTGATTTCTCGAAAAAGTAGTTCTTACAAAACAAGTGAGTGAGAGGACAATACAAACTCACCGAGATTATAGAATCTTTGTTATCATGTCAAGAGTAGCGCAGCACTGGAAGTTGTTCCAGAGTTTCCTATTTTGACAAAGTAGAAGACAATACATGTGTTGTAGATACTTCGAATGAGTTTGCGAACTGAACCACAAAAGTCCTAAAACTTTGTACATAGACCAACTTGTGGTTTAAGAGTTGTCGTGGTTTTGTCACGGCAAGTGTTCTCATACGAGAACTAGATTGCGAGGTCATTGCTTCTAAGAGAAGCTTCAAAAGGGTTAAGGTGGAAACGAGGGACGTGAGTTTACCCAGGTTCGGCCCCTCTATTGAGGGAAAAACCTACTCCTGCCTTCTTACTATCAGGGAACAAGGTCTCGATTACAAAGGGCGATTCCGGCTCTCGATGTCTCGAGAAATTTTGCTATCAACTTAGAACTTGTCTTTCTACGTCCCAGGGTTTTGCCTTATATAGTGGACAAGACCTCCGGGTTACAGGGAAGTCCGGGTCTCACCCGATCTCGGAGTCCTAATTCCCCCCGGCCCTCAGCTACCTCGTTCCGGTTCTCATCATGACCTGGCTACTCCCTTCCGGCCTTGACCTGCTCTCTGGGTTCCCGGGCTTCCATGTCTTCTTTGCCGGTCCTTGGGCCGGTTCGTTAATCCAGTCCGGGTTATGCTCACCATAACCCAGTTCTCCTTGACTTAACCCGGCCCCTCTTGATATAACCCGGGTTGAGTATCCTAGACCGGACGGGATGACCTCCGGCTTATATTGGTGGTTGGTAAGGCTCCCCCTTACCCATTACCCCAACATTAGCATCCAGGTTAACATGAACGCCTAAGTTTTGAACTTAAGAAGTTCACGTTAAGCTTTCTTCAGGAAATCTTCAATGCTAATCTTTTAGCCCAAGAAAAATAAACTCCCAGAATATCTGTTCCGGATTATCCGGGAATCGTCATTTATCATCAGGATCATATATTTCCAATTTTTAGAAAGATAACTCTGCACCTTATCACTAAGATCTTGGTAACTAAAAAGTTTTGACTTATCCCGGATTCTTCTCAGCGTATTTTTCTCAGAAAAAATCTCCATTCCCAGGTCTAATCTCGTCGTATATTTCCTGCAAAAATGTTAATCTAGAGGTGCCTTTGTGCAAAATTTCCACTTAACCCTAGGGTTTAGGCCCCTCCTATAAATAGTAGAGGTACGACCCCCTTGGCTCATTCATTTTCCGCACCCTCCATTTCATCTTCCACCTCCAAACCAAGCTCGTGAGCTCTCCTTTATCTCTTGTGCCGCTGCGGCTGGAGCATCACCGGCGTTTGCCTCAAAATGGTGAAAGACAAAAGCTTGCCGTCCAAGGCCGGCGGAAAGGGGAAGAAGAAGAAAACTGGAGGGACTTCCGGTTCTGGAGCTGCCGGCTTAGGGAGAGGGAAGCTCCAAGTGAACTGGTGTAAGTCGGACATGACCTAAGGCCGGCTTACAGAGATGGAGGAATCCGGGTTACTGCCCAAGGACTTATCTTGGTGCGCCCATGGGAATGAGATCCGGCCCAAACCTGGGCCGGGCGAGGTAATAATTTTTGAAGCCCACATTCTCCGTGGGTTTCGTCCCCCCGGGTCTCTCTTTTTCCGTTGGCGTTTGAACTATTATGGCCTCCATGCTCAAGACCTCCCCCCAAATTCCATTCTCAATGTTAGCAATTTCGTAGTCCTCTGTGAGGATTACCTCCAAGTAGAGCCAAACCTAGATCTCTTTCTTGAGTATTTCTATTGCAACAAACATCCAGAGGTCGCTGGTGGCAAACTTACCCACTGCGGGGGGGGGGGGGGGGGGTCTCATTCCAGAGGCGGAAGGACATTGCCTATCCGGGCATTCCTCTAGCTAGTCACCCAAAACTGTGGCAAAAATCCTACTTCTATATCAAAAACACTTCTCCTGAAGGTGAACCGGCATTGCCGGGTTACCATTATGAACGCTTAACCTACACCAGCACCATGAACTCCTATGCCAAGTTCTCCGATAGAATCAAAATCCGGCCTTTATTGAAATGGGTAACCTCGCTGATAGTTCACGGGCTTACGGATTTAGATCTAACCAAAACCTGGGTAGATTGGCGTATCCAGCCCCTCAGTATCAGGGACCGACTGTTCCATAGATATTCCGGTTCATTGGACTCCATGCGATACTCTGAGTCTAAAGTGTCTAGATGAGAGATGATAAACTCCTTAAAGCTCTTGGTTGGAGTTAAACAAGATAAGTTCTTCGATGTTGGTCTGGCACCATATAGCTCCTCCAACCCAGATCTCCCGTATCTTTCTTTTGTTTTGCGTAACTTTTTCCTTCCATAACTGTGCATAATCTAACCTTGATTTTGTCCGGTTTACAGTGCTCAGATTCCTTCTGGGTTACCACTGAAGACCCTGCCACTCCTTCTGAAGAAGAGGACTCGGAGGAAACAAGTGACGACGAGGATGAGGTTTCTGAATTTGATTCCCTCGGTCACTTGCACAATCAATTATCTGATGCTGGTTACTCGCAGGGTGAGCAGGTAGATCAAGAGGACGCCGGGTTAGCTGAGGGACAATCCACTAAGGATGCGCTGGTTCAGGACTCGCCGGTCCGCAGCCCTCCGGATCTTAATCCTTCCACTCCCATCACCGGATCCAACGTGGTGGTTGAGAAAGATTCTCCCGCATGCCACAAGAGGACTCGGCAGGCAGTTGCAAAGGTGCCTATCTCTAGATTGTCCAAAAATCCCTTGAAACCATCCTCACATGTAGAGAAAACGCAGGATGATGAGGAGGGGAACAAGAGAAGAAGAACCCGGAGCTCCGGCTCCTGTGAGTTAGAACCAGGCTTGCCTGAGAAAACTCCACCTCGCCGGGTCTCCCAAGCCCAAGTTTCACCCACTGCATCTCCTCCTTTAGCCGAAAAAATAAGGACCGAGCTGAGTCAAACTTTTCATTCAGATTCTCCAATCTCAGATTCGTCCCACTTTAGCGGGGCTAGTGAGTTCTCCATTAACTCTGGGTAAGCTAACTTTTCCATCTTCTATTTATTTCTACTAACACTTTGGTTGTACAATCTAACTTATGATTCTCCCTTTACCGCAGAGCCCAAGCTGTGTTGAAAGTAAACCCCGTCTCATCTGCTGCTCCAACTGTGGACCCTGAGAAGAGAGACCTTGAAGAGGAGAAAGATGAACCGGCTGCTCCATCGCCGGGTCATATGGATGTAACCGTTGGAGAACAAGAAGAAGAGGTGAACCCGGTTGATAATATCCCGGGTAATGATCCTCTGGTTGAAAAAGAAACTGTGCAAGACCCAGATGTGGTCATCACTGGATCTCAGGCTACCCAGGTCATTGGGACTTCGACAGTTCTCTCCAAAGTTACTGAAGACCTGAAGGTGAATCCTGAAGAGAAGAGAACCCCTCCTAGCCTGAACATTGAAGGCCAAGGTTTTGACGCGCTAACCCAAGAACTTGCTGAGAACCAACGCCGCACCGATGGTATCATAGAGTTTCTGAAACAGAAATATGAGGTAACCTCCATGTACATAACATATAGCCCTCAATATTCTAGTTTATATTTGTAATATATACTTGAAGATTTTACTACATAACTTGTTTGAAAACTGAATGCCTGTAGCCCCCAAGTGCCGGTTTGTAATTTCATTTGCAAACTGGGACTTGTTCTTTGTTTGTATTTAACCCTTAGGACGTGATCTGAATATGTGTAGCCCCCAAGGGCCGGGTTGCAAGACTGTAGCTTCCCGGGACTTAGACATAACTCATAATCCAATAGTTAAAATTGAACAAGTGTAGCCCCCAAGGGCCGGGTTGCAAGCCTGCAGCTGCCCAGGACTTAGTCATAACTCTGAAATTGTAGAATTGGTTATGACCTCGCCATTGTCCGGGTTATAATATGTCAAGTCATAAGTACTTTTCGCTTATAATTGAAACCTTATGATAACTTGTTCTAATGTAACCAATAATTGTGCAGAGTCTTGAATCCTCCTTGCAAAAGGAGGTTTCCAATCTAAAGAACCTGCTTGCTCAAGAGGCGAAGAAAACTGAGGAGGCCAGGACCCGGCAAAGAGAGCTTGAAGATCAAAATACTGAGGCAGCTAAGACTTGGTCTATGCTGCAACATGAGTTTGAGAACCGGGAAAAGGCTCTTATTGCGAGGG
The DNA here is from genome assembly GCA_028641055.1 of Alopecurus myosuroides. Lineage (NCBI taxonomy): Eukaryota > Viridiplantae > Streptophyta > Magnoliopsida > Poales > Poaceae > Alopecurus > Alopecurus myosuroides. The sequence goes on along the minus strand of CM054059.1, from coordinate 41,292,613 downwards.
CAGAAAAAGCTGAGAAAGACTTGGAGGAAACCCGTACGAGCTTCACCAATGTAAAGAATTTGCTGAGAGATATCACTAGCAGTGTTTTTGGTAAGTTCACCTGGATCATGATCCTTGGTTTAATGTTTTACCTTTCTGCTTCATTATCTCATTTGCTATGTTACCTATAGCTAGGTTCTGACCACAAAATGTTATTGCAACTTGTAGGCAGGATGCACGGCAATAACCTCCAACTTCCTGACATGAAACTGAAAGCTCTGTTCACCTTGATCCGCAACTGTATGTTGGGGGTGGAGAATGTATTAAAGCTGTCCGGAACTGGGACAATCCTCCTAAGAGGCTCAGTGATATGCTCGTGGAACTATCTTAGGTACCTCAGTGGATAGAGGAGCATAAGTTATCATCCTGCCGCCGTGGAGCTATCAAGGTTATGTCCCTGGCGAAAGCCTATCACCCGGAATTGGATCCAGGTCTTCTCGCGAAGGGTTTCCCAGAGTGTAAGGCTGATATGTCCAAGTACGACAAAAAAGACTTCGCCAAGACGAGAGGGACTGCCGGTTCCAAGCTTGCACTATTGCTGAGAAGGTTAAGATGAAGGACCTGTGTCCGGGCTATACATCATCGGGTGAGCGAAAAATGCCATTTTGTCCCCAAACGATGGCTGTTTTCCGCCAAGTCCCGTAGAAGAGACGACTTTCTGTGGCCTCTTCGTATGGTGTGCCTCCAACTGTCACTCCCTCTGTTTCCGTTCCAACTCGTCCTTTATACGAACCGGAGAACACTACAGATGCTCTGGCTCAGCTAGAGTGGAAGTATATTCCTGCTGATGAGGTTAGAGGAATAGAGATCATCCCGGCGATAGTTGAGCCGGAGACTCAAGACCCGGAGCATGAAGATCCTACAACCGAAGACGCGGACCAGCAGAAAGGAAAGACTGCCGCAGAGTAATCATTTGATTTCTGAGAAAACAATAATTTGGCCCTGATGGGTCTGTAATAGGCTAGATGAACTGCTTTATTTCTAGTCCTATTTTTTGAAAGTGCGCATGTGAACTTATGATACAATCTGGTGTGTAATAACCTGGTTTCCTGCATGGTTATGCGAAGTTTATTTCCGAGTTACAAACTTTTGCAATACCCCTTTTTCTTTATTTGAAGTTTTCCTTGACTTGGGTTTTCTTTGCTATCTAGCTCAGCCGGTTTTTCGCATGACATATACTAGTGTTCTAACTCTGGTGAGTTCAGGGTCATAGTAACCCGGTTTTGCCGGGTCATGACATGATTGACTCATCCAGGTTTAAACATCTAGGTCATAAATTTGCGTGTAAACATGTTCTTCCCCTTTGCAGACTTCTCATCATCTGAATCTGCATATTTTGTTTTGTCAGAATCCGCATACTTGGTCATGGCATCCATTAACTCGCTCATATCATTCACATATCGCTTGATGCGCCCAGCTTATGCTTTAGCGGGTTAAATCTGCAATTCCTTTCCAATGCTATGACTGCTTGCTGAGCGGTGAGTCCGACAGATGAATGTATAATTTCTGCCACACGGCGGGACCAGAGATGAGTAGACTCCCCTTCCTTCTGGACACAGTTTTGTAGGCCAGTAATAGTCATCGGCCGCTTGCAGGTCCCTTGAAATTTTTGATGAACTGGTCCTTCAACTCCTGCCAGCTATTATTGAATTTGCAGGTAAGTTCTTTAACTAAGACTTCGCAGGCCCTTCTAGCATCACGCTTAAGTATCGTGCGCACACCGCGTCGCTTGCTTCCAATATCTCCATGGCCATCTCATATCCCTCTATCCAGTCTGCAGGCTCCATGTCAGGCATATAATTCACAACTCTACGGGGTCCTTTAAAAATTGGTCGGTATTCTCTCGTTCCTGATTGCAGGACCGAGAAATTGAATTCCAATACTTCGAGACCCGGCCTGTGCTGGGTTTGAGACCGTGATTTGAGCCGGGTGTTGAACATGACCTGGATTCCTGTTCTCTGGTTCTGCAACCCTATGTCATGTATTCAGGACTCCGGGCGCATAAGATACTGCTTGCATGGGTGGGTTATTTTGCTATCGGTTAGCGTTGCTGGATCCTCCCGGGGCTGGTGAATTTCCATGGTGGCTCCTTGGTAAAGCTGTCCTGCTGCTGTAGGGAGCTGAATGTATCCTATCCTGATTACTGTAGTTCAACTGCTGAACCACTTCTGTTTGTAACATCTCAATGCCCCTCTAAGCTTTGACTGCCATAGGGTTATTGGGGTCAACTGGAATCTGTGCCAGACTAGTTGTCACTTCACAAATGTTATCCATTAGATTGTTGAAATGACCTGGAGGCGTATGAAACCTTTCTTGTAGGGGCTGTGCTGGAGTTGGCATAGGATTTGGGCTGCCATGTAGCTGGATGGGTGGCTGGAAACATGCTGGATGAACCGGAGCGGGAGTAACCGGCGGGTTCATGGGGTGACCTAGGCCAACCGGGTTATGAACTGTGGAGTCCCAGCAGGGGGCGTAAATAAATTCTGGAGATTAGTGGGCTCTAGTCCTGCCCCGAACTCGTTGTTCAGATGAGTGTGATGATGTCTATTCTATATTGAGGCTAACTCCCTTTGCCTGAAAGTTAGATGAATTCCTTCCCTTTCCAGGCGTGTGGATTCCTCCAGAACTTCTAACCGAACTTTGTTTATGCAGGTTGCCTCCTTCTCGATCTCTCGACGGGCATGAGTTATTTCCTGTCGGAGTCTTTCTATCTCCGTGTTATGTTGCGCCAGGTTTTCCGGGGTGATCGGTGTTGCCAAAATCTTCGCGGCCATCAACTCATGCCTTGGGTTATATGACGCAAGCCCGGTCGGGTCGATCACTGTCTCCCCTGGCCTAGATCCGGTTATTCCATGTCCTGTCGAGGGTGTCACTGTTGGTCCGGCTGGGGCTACCGTTGGCCCAGTAGGTGATGTTCCTATGAAGCCTGGTGTTCCGAGAACCGGGTTTGATGTCGAAGCCTCGCTTGCGATCAAATTTCCCTCTGCATCATACCTGGGATCGGTGGGTCATGTGGGCCCATCCATATAAACATCAGCGTGATAAGTTGCCTCAGCGAAACTCTGCGTATCGCTTCCAGGTCTCCGCCTAATCGGTCTCCAAAGAGCTGGTGGATCGAACTTGTTTCATCGTGACCATCGTTGTTCCCAACTGAGGAATCTCCATCAGAATCCACCATCATAGTCTTCTCAGACACCGAATCTGATAGTTGGTCCGGTTCTGAAGTTGTTATCCCAACGTACCCAATGAAGGCATGGATCTTTCCAAAAGGGACGTGAAGTCCTGATTCCACGAAGGAAAACTCAGGGCCCCATGTGTCATGGTTGTAATAGTTCCCACGCCGGCTCCACCTGAGCCGGCCTATCGCGAGCTTCTCAATCCCAGGTAGTGCTCCTCCGGAAAGACGAAGCTTCTGTGAGCAGGCCCCACGGTGGGCGCCAACTGTCGTGGTTTTGTCACGGCAAGTGTTCTCATACGAGAACTAGATTGCGAGGCCATTGCTTCTAAGAGAAACTTCGAAAGGGTTAAGGTGGGAACGAGAGATGCGAGTTTACCCAGGTTCGGCCCCTCTATTGAGGGAAAAACCTACTCCTGCCTTCTTACTATCAGGGAACAAGGTCTCGATTACAAAGGGTGATTCCGGATCTCGATGTCTCGAGCTACTTTGCTATCAACTTAGAACTTGTCTTTCTACGTCCCGGGGTCTTCCCTTATATAGTGGACAAGACCTCCGAGTTACAGGGAAGTCCGGGTCTAACCCGTCCTCGGAGTCCTAATTCCCTCCGGCCCTCAGCTACCTCGTTCCGGTTCTACTCATGACCCGGCTACTCCCTGCCGGCCTTGACCTGCTCTCCGGGTTCCCGGGCTTCCATGTATTCTTTCTCGGGCCTTGGGCTGGTTCCTTAATCCAGTCTGGGTTATGCTCACCGTAACCCGATTCTCCTTGACTTAACCCGGCCCCTCTTGATATAACCCGGGTTGAGTATCCTAGACCGGACGGGATGACCTCCGGCTTATATTGGTGGTTGGTAAGGCTCCCCCTTACCCATTTCCCCAACAAGAGTGAAGTGTTGTTTTGACAACAAAAGACCTGGACCGTATAAGGGAAGAAAATTATGGGCCCTGACTTTGTAAAATTTGCTATGAGTCATTATATCCGCGATAGTATCCCTGTATGAATATCAAGTATGTGACTTGGTAGTCCTTTCGATAGGCATGATGCCTAACGATAGAAAACGGGTCTATATAGCAACAAACACTTGGATATTTACATCCTTTGAAAGTTGTGCTTGTCGAAAAGATGTTTTCAACGAAGTTCAAAGAGTTGACTACTGCAAGATTTTGATCTTCAGTAGTGATGCTTTAGTCTTTGCGGATAGTTCTAGCAAAAAGTTACATATTATGATATGGTAGTTGAATAACAAAAACCAACTTTCCTCTCAAGGAAGTTTGATCAAGGATATGTACTTGACACAGTCTGAGAGTTTTTGTAAAATTCAAAAGGTTACCGGAAAGGTAGGCACAATTCAATAAATGAATTTAGCATAACGAAGTTGGAATCTTTACCTTAATGAAGTTATCAAAAGAGTTTGATTCCATCATGAATGATAAAGATTCTTGTAAAGTTACAAGAAATTAAGTGGGACCACTATGACATATTTCCAATGCTTCATGTAGATGACATATGGTTGATTGGGAAATATTTATTTTAAATTGACACGGTTAAGATTTTCATATTGATGAAAGGCTTAGAAGATATTGGGCATCGATATCTATAAGAGAGGATTGAAGCGCCTGATATGATTGAAGCCAAATTACATAGATGAAATATTGAAGTAAGTCAATATCAAAATGACAAGAAGGAGTTCTTGCCACATGGAAAGGAATTGAGAAATATTCAAGTGTTTTGACACATGATGAGCATAATGAAATTGAGATTTCTAAGTCACATATTCCATGTATGTACACAAAGAGATGAGTCACATGCTATAAAAGGTTATAGCAAGATGATTTATATGATGATTAGACAATAGTGGTAGAGATCCTTATGCCATTTTAGAAATGCTAAGGATGTGTTTTCCTATGTAGTAATGACAAACTATTTGTTGTAATATGTTGCACTAATAGTCTTGTCATCTATTCAAATAATTTTATCTCAGTTAAAATATGTGATGAAGGGTAGCACAATAGGATCGAAGAAAGTTCCATGCTGGATTTGAAAGAGTTCCAAAATTAAAGTATTGTGACAGATACTGCAACAAAGGCTAAGTATATCATTGTGTTGAGAACAGATAATAAGAGTATTTTATGTCAAGGAGTTGTTTATTGAACTTGGTGAATTTCCAAGAATGCTAACACTATGAAGCTACATTTTCACAATGTTAGTAACATTGGTTTAAGCTGAGGAATTAAGGTCTCACCAAAACTTGGTGAATTTCCAAGAATGCTAACACTATGAAGCTACATTCTCACAATGTTAGTAACGTTGGATTAAGCTGAGGAATTAAGGTCTCACCGATTGATCAAATATTTACAAAGCCATCTCATTAGAGAATGAGTGCTGCGTGTAGACGCAAAGAACATGCAAATACAATAGGACCTGGACAGTTCAGATCTTTTTGATGATGTTTACCACATGCAAAGCATGGTAATAATACTCGAACGCCATATTTGTTAAGTGCTTACAGACTAGATTATTGACTCTAGTGCAAGTGGGAAACTGAAGGGAATATGCCCGAGAGGCAATAATAAAGTGCTCATTTTCTTATTCCTTGTTTATGATAAATGTTTATTTCTCATGCTAGAATTTTATTAACTGGAAACGTTGATACAAGTGTGTTTAATAAACAAACAATGGTTCCTAGTAAAGCCTCTCTTTTAACTAGCTCGTTGATTAATAGATGATCAAGGTTTCCTGATCATGAACATTGGATTTTGTTAATAATGGGGTCATGTCATTAGAAGAATGATGTGATGAACATATACCCAAAGTGAATATAGCAACGCAATCAAGTCATTAAGTTAACATACGAAGTAACTTATTCCTTAGATCATGAGATCATGTCAATCACTGATACCGGAAGGGTGCTTTGATGCCATAAAACGTCACACCGTAATAGGGTGACTATAAAGGTGCCGTTAGGTATTCGGAAAGCATTAGTTGAGGCTCATGGATCAAGAGTGGGATTTGTCCATCCAAATGACGGAGAGATATACTCTGGGCCCTCTCGGTGATATCACATCGACACTGCTTGCAAGCATGTGACTAGGTCACAAGGATGTCATATCACGGAAACGAGAAAATAGTACTTGTCGGTAACGAGATCAAACAAGGTATGGTTGATACCGATGATCGGATCTCAGACAAGTGAAATATTGCGATACAAAGGGAATAGTTACGATGTTGATGGTTCACACGATCACGAGAGTCATCGTTGAACATATAGGATTCATCACGGATCTCCAGATCCCGTTGTTGATTATTGATCGGAGAGGAGTCTCAATCATGTCTATGTTATTCGCGACCCATAGGGTGACAGACTTGATGGAGGGAAGATAACCCGGTAGGCTAACGCCAAGGAGTAACTCGGCCCAAAGGACGCTGCGCAAGGCCCGGCTTAGGGAAAATGAGTTTCTAGAAGGCCCAGAAGTGTAGGCCTCGTAACCCGGATTGTGGGTTCCGATAAGGAAGTTTAGGGTTTGTAAGCAGTGTCCGGGTAGGATTTGGAGTACGCCTTGGACGGTAAGCCAGGGGGTCCAGATATTATATAAGCCGGCCCCTAGGGTTAGGTTAGACAAGTTTACGAGAACACAATCGCAAGATTACGAGGTATCGAGTATCCATTGTAACACAAGAGTTGAGATAGTATATTCAGATCGGAGACTCGGCGACTTGATTGCCGGCTACCAGATCGCATATCACCATGGTTTCCCTTGAGCTAAACCCTCTCCCAAACACCAGAGTCGATTTGCCCCAAGACAAGTTACCCCTGGTAACGTCTGCCGTGATTATCCCACGACAGTTGGTGCCCACCGTGGGGCCTACGTCCAAGGCTGTTTACATCACGGAAGAAGCTCGGGAGAACATGAAGAACCTCGTCGTCGGCGAGATCTACACCAACCCCGAAGGAGAGAAGATGGTGGACGATTTTGGCTAGGGGCCAGAGTCGGATCTGCTCGAATCCGGATCTGTCGTGACAATCGGCCGGATCAACGACTTCATCGGCATGGTACGTACGTCCGGTTCAATCCCTGACGAATTTGGATTTGATTCTGTGTCAGGGGAGGCCACCTGCGTTCAGTCAGATGGAGAAGAATCAGTCGGAACGATAGATCCGGCAGAAGAGCCCACCACGAAGAGGTAACAGCCGGAGGAGCCGGCATGGACCCCGCATGGCCGGGTCATGAGAGAAGATGATACCGAGTCTATCCTGCACCTGCTGGAGGACCGGTACGAGGAGAATAGCAGTGATGAAGAAGAATACGAATCTGCGCCAAGCATGGTACGCCAGGTCGCGGTCTACGCGGCTCCTGCAACCAATCTTAATCAGCGGAACGTGACCGCGGCCGCCGTTGGAGCGGCACAAGCATTGGCCCAGCAGCAAAATCCGGTTGACGGAAATCCGGTTCTGACCCGGGTTGATGGAGAATCGGCTTCAGTTACTAGCCGAGCGGCGGATAGCGAGTTGCAGGCAAATATGTTCGGATATCTGGCAAACCGGACACCAGGGACGGGTCCTTCAAATCCACAACACCCAGCCCTGTTCAACAACAACATGATCCTGGATCCCACCGTTCTAGCCACAGTCATAACTCCAGAAAACGCAGCGGAACGTGTTAGGGATCTGGATGTAGCCCGTCGTGCATTGGAGCAACAAAGGAAAGAAGTGGAAACAGAAAAACAAGGGGTAGCCACGCGCCAACGTGAGCTGGATGCATTGGAGAACCGGCTCCGGCAAGAAATAACCAGGGTGCATCAAAGGCACCAGACTAGATTACCGACAATGGGTAGGGTCATAAACCCGGCCGCACTGTTCATCACACCTCAGGATCAACCAATTCCAGCTGCGAACCAAGGAACTGTACATCAACCCGCAACTGGAGGAGCACAGCCGGAAAACGTGCAGGCCGGGTTACCCACATTACAGACTGGAGTTACTGCCGGCAATGCAGCACCACCACCACCACCATCACGATTTCGCACGCCAGCAGGTCATTACAACAACCCCATGGACAATGTATACGCAGCAACACTCGCATTGAATCAAATCCCCGTGAGAGAGTCACCCCACGCAGAGGAGACCCGGCGGGCGATAGATCTATTGCGTACTGCGGTAGCGCATCAAGTTAATTACCCGGATAACAGGAGTGGAATGCATGGGACACCATATATCAGCCAGCAACGAGGCAACACCGGCAATATTCAGACAAGTTCGGCGCGGCGGAGGGCAGCGCAGTAGCAAATGCCGCCTCCTCCCCGCGTTCAAGCGGCACCAGCAGCGCAAGCTATTGTGGATAGTTCCAGAGCCAGGCGAGCCGCGGCCGGGTCTGCGGTACACGGACCAGCAGCAGTGCCACGCCCAGCCGTACCCCCCGCAGGATCGCATGTTTCCCGAGTGAGGCCAGTTCCGACTAATCTCGCTGGGCCTAAGTGCCTGTCGGATAATATCCGAGCTGAGCCTTACCCGGATAAATTCAAGGAACCGGGTAAAGTAGTGAATTATGAGCCGACTATGGATCCAGAAACATGGTTGAGCAGCTATGAGATGGCTATGTCGATTCGCAACGCATCTGAAAATCTTCAAGCCAAGTTCATGTACTTAATGATGTCAGAAGGAGCAGCCAAGTTGTGGTTCAATAATTTACCGGAAGGATCTATCAAATCATGGGAGGAGTTAAAAACTGCGTTTGTCAAGCACTTTCATGGAACGTGCAGGAAGTTATTTACTATTGATGACCTAGAACGGTGTGTCCAGAAGAAGGGAGAATCGGCGCGCAGTTGGGTGCGCCGGGTTATGGAGATACTTCACTCATCTACGGATATTCAGCCCAAGGACGCGTTACAAGCTATGGCGAAGACGTGCAAGTACATACCTTTAGTGCAAAAGTTAACTTGCATGAAATCTAGTCGGAATGCTTCAGAGGTTACGATGGGAGAGCTAATGGATGCATGCAACAAGCACGCTGCAACGGATACCACAGAAGAGGATGTCGATGACAAGAAAGCAAAAGCAAACACGAGCAATAACGGAAGAACCGGCAACGGCTCTACGCCGGGTAATAATGGAGGTAACAATGGGAACAACCAGAACAAACGTCCGTTTGAGGGAAATTACGAGTTTGTCGCCAGTACAGAAGCCGAGTCTTCAAGACCTAGAGCAGAAGGAAATTTCAATGGAGGAAACCATATGGTGGAAATTATCAAGGGCCACCGAGGCCGGGTAACAACTGGGATATCTTCAGAATGGCGTGCCCAAAGCACAGCAGGAACGGTAGGCCGGCTAACCACTCATTGGAGCAGTGTGCGGACCTACAGAGATGGAAGAACGAGGAGGTAAACAAGGCTATGCGAGGTGCAGGACGGGGAGGAGGACCGGGTCCAGGTGGAAACCCGGGCAACGGCCCACCCCCAGCAGGCAACCCGACAGGCGGAAATCCGGGTAACAACCAGGGGGAGCTGGAGGTTTCCAAGCGAACCCCAAGCAGTTGGGACAATATCACGTTCATACTACAGGAATTTCCAACAAGGATAAAAAGATACTGAAAAAGGCAGTAAACTCGGTTTCCTCGGCTGTCCCGAGATACCTGAGGTGGTCGGAGCAAGATGTAACATGGAGCAGAAGAGATCACCCGGAAAGGATAGAACACCCGGGAGTCTTAGCATTGGTGGTTGCGCCGCAGGTTAATGGTTATGAGCTGAAAAAGGTCCTCATGGACGGTGGAAGCAGCATCAACATCTTATATTGGGAAACTTTCTTACGCATGGGCCTCAAGGAGTCTCAGCTACAGAAAAGTTCAACAGTTTTTCACGGGATTGTGCCGGGTCACTCAGCGTGCCCCGAGGGAAAGATCGCGTTGGAGGTTGCTTTTGGAGAATCGAAGGACAATTTCCGGGTTGAGTGGCTCACGTTCGAGGTGGTAAAGTTACGCAGCCTGTATCACGCGCTATTTGGGAGGCCGGCTTACGCTAAGTTCATGGCCAGGCCGTGTTACGTGTATCTACAGCTAAAAATCCCCGGTCCTAAGCAGACCATCACCATACATGGGAGCCGGGATATAGCGGCTGAGTGCGACGAAGGAGATGCGGCAATGGCGGAGCAAGCTTGTAGAAAAGAGGAACTCAAGTACTACCGGTCTCAAGTAGACCCCGATGACAGAACAGCAGTAAAAAGGCCGAATACTGAGGATGAGAGAGCGAAGTTCAAAGCAGCGCAGGACACCAAGATGGTGGCCTTTGTCGAGGGTGATCCCTCTAAGCAATTCGCTATAGGATCTAACTTGGACAGTGAGCAGGAGAAAGCACTTGTGGAGTTTATTCGTTCGAATCACGATGTGTTTGCCTGGACGCCTAGCGATATGCCGGGTATCCCTACAGAGCTGGCAAAACATAGTTTGCACGTTGATCCCAAGTCCAGGCCTGTGAAGCAGGGCCTGAGGAAAATGAATGAGGAAAAAAGGAAAGCTATAGGAGGAGAAATTGCTCGGCTGTTGACAGCCGGCTTTATCATGGAAGTATTTCACCCGGACTGGTTAGCAAATCCGGTTCTCGTAATGAAAAAGACCAATGAGTGGAGGATGTGCATCGATTATACGAGTCTCAACAAGCATTGCCCAAAGGATCCGTTCGCTCTACCAAGGATAGATCAGATCATAGACGCAGTGGCTGGAAGTGACCTATTATGTTTCCTGGATGCATATTCCGGGTATCAGCAGATCAAGCTCAAGAAGGAAGATTGGGAGAAAACGTCGTTCATAACCCCTTTCGGGGCCTTTTGTTACAAGACCATGACATTTGGATTGAAGAACGTTGGCGCAACTTATCAGCGGTGTATTCAGAAGTGCTTCGAGGATCAAATTGGACGCAATGTTCACGCTTATGTGGATGATGTGGTGATTAAGACCAGGAAAGCGGAAACGTTTATCGATGATCTAAAAGAAACATTCAAGAACCTAAGAAGATATCAGATGAAGCTTAACCCGACAAAATGTGTGTTTGGAGTTCCAGCAGGGAAGTTACTCGGCTTTATCGTTTCCGAGAGAGGAATTGAGGCAAACCCGGATAAAATTAAAGCCATCCAGAGTCTGAAAAAGCCGGAAAACCTGAAGCTTGGAGTACGCCTTGGACGTGGTTGGTAACATGATTTCCCTTGAGCTAAACCCTCTCCCAAACACCAGAGTCGAATTGCCCCAAGATAAGTTACCCCCGGTAACGTCTGCAGTGATTATCCCACGGCAAGACTTAAGGTCCGATGACGTATTTGAGAGGATACGGAATATCGAAGAATGTTTTGGGCAGCGCCGAAATTGTTTCGGGGAAATTGAAATAGTTCAAGGGGTTGTTCATCGAATGGTTGTTAATAGAATTAACAAATGATTCGAGGTGCTATATGCAAAAGTTTGTTAATAGAATTAACAAATACTGAAATAAAGAAATAAAAATGTTTTATTTATTTATTAAAGAAAACCTTTGGATTTTCTAAGTGGAGTTTTAAGGGAGCATGAGTGGATGTGAGTGGAGCTTCCACTCACATGAAGAGGGAAGATGTGGGGGCACCCCATGGCATGTCACAAGATAACAAGATCTTGATCATGTTAGGCAGCTCACAAGATATAAAAATGGTGGCACCAAGTGGAGAGAGAACTGATACGTCATAAACGTATCTATAATTTCTGATGTTCCTTGTTGTTTTGATGTTATTTTCTACATGTTTTCTATACACTTTATATCATTTTATCGATTTTCTGGGACTAACCTATTGACAAGATGCCACAGAGCAAGTTCCCTGTTTTGTGCTCTTTTTAGTTTCAGAAAGTTGTTCTAGAAATATTCTTGGAACTAGGAAATTCAAAGCTCAGAAGTCTTAGAATTCCCGAAGTTTCCACGGAGTCCCTAAGAGACCGGGAGGGGGGCCACACCATAGGGCGTGACGCCCCCTGACCGCGCCACCTGGTGGTGTGGGCCCCTTGGGCGCCCACCGCCATCGCCCATTCGCCTATTTAACCCCCTCGGATAGTTAAACCTAGATATATACCACTTTTCCAAGAAAAACACCCGATGCCGCCGTCATCGTCAACCCGAGATCGGGATGGTTCTAGAGTTCTCCCCGACATCCTGCCGGGAGGGGAAATCATTACTGGAGGGCTCTACACCACCATGCCCGCCTTCGGAGTGATGCGTGAGTAGTTCATCCCTGGACTACGGGTCCATAGGAGTAGCTATATGGTTGTTCTCTCCACTTTATGCCTCATGTTTAGATTTCGTGAGCTTCCCTACATGATCAAGATCTTCGTATTGTAATGCTACATGTTGTGTTTGATGGGATCCGATGAATGTTGAATGCTATGTCTCTTGATTATCAATCTATCATGTTATCCTCATGTGTATGTTATTTATTATCTTTCATGCTCTCTGTTGTAAGTAGATGCTAGTGACTCCAAGAGGGAGCATTTATGCTCGATAGTGGGTTCATGCCTCCTTTGCATCTGTGTTCGAGTGACAGAAACGTGACGAATGGAGGATGTGTTGTTGCCATTAGGGACGAAACAACGATGTTTACATTACACACTTTGCTTAATGCGATTATCCGTTGCTTGCAACTTAATACCCAAGGTTTTTTCGGATGATATTCTGAGGGTGGATTATTAGTCATAGATGTAGTTGGATGACGATCTATGAGTCTTATTGTAATTCTTGCATGAATCACATAGTAATCATCATGTCATGCATGTTCCAATATCTATCAATTGCCCAGTTGTAATTTGTTCACCACACATGTTATCTATCTTTTATGGAGAGACACCACTAGTGAACTGTGGACCCCGACCCATTTTCTCATACTAATAATACAACCGTTGCAATTACGGTTTTCACACTGCTACTATTGTTTTCACATTGTTCTCCTACTGTTTTCCACACCATACATTTAACCTCTTTGTTATCAGCAAAACTGATGAGATTAACAACCTCACTGCTTTGTTGGGGAAAAGTGAATTGATTGTATTGTGTAGGTTCCATGTTGCTGCTGAACCGGTAGTGCGCACTACCACATCAACTGTATCAAACTTCTTAAGTTGCTCCTTCTTCCTACTGGTCGATTCAACCTTGGTTTCTTTCCGAGGGAAAACTTGTTGCTGCACTCTTCACATCTTGAACTTGGGGTCTCCCAACGAGTGCAAGCCCTGCACCATCAAGATTTTCTGGCGTTGTTGCCGGGGGGAGAGAATTTCTGCAAGGGGAGTCTCTCACCTCCAATTATTTTTACTTTGTTATTGTTTTTCTTGTTACTTGCTTAATCATGCGTACTATCAATGGTTGATTTATTCAAAACTAGTTCTTATTGGCAAGGTGGGTTCACGGAAGATCAACAAAAATATTATAAGGAACATCACTTGTCAGAAAAGGGAAACACTTATGGGAACAAATTAATAAATTGCATATTATTGCTAGAAACTTGTGCTCTACTTAATTGCTTTGATAAATCTTGTTGATGCAGGAGGTATAAACAACTCTCTTCAATGTGAGTATAATGATAATGTTACCATATCTTCTTATGTTAAGGGAAATTATGACTTTGATGATGTGGAACAAACCGAGGAATTTATTGCTTGGAAGGGTGCATTCGTAATTGTCTATTTGCTTGAAAGTATTTATGATGCACCTTGTAAATATGATATTTATGCTATACTTTAATATTGCTTTGATAATTACAAGGATTGTAATTACTACATACTTAAATATCTTAATAGATTCTCCCCCCACAGGAGGAGACTAATGCCTTGCAGGCGCGTATGGAAGAAGAAATTGCTGAATCTGGAAGCTCATTGGATGAAAAAGAGGAGGAGAGTGATGATCAAGAGGAGGAAGAATGGAGTAGCTACCCATGTCTAGCTCCAAATGAGAGTAACTCTTTAACTCATAATTGTTATGATCCTATTGATTCTTTTGAAATATCCCTTTTTGATGAAATTGATACTTGCTATACTTGTGACCTTGATACTACTATGAATGAAACTTGTGAGAAGGATATTTCTACTGGTATTTATGATAATCCATGCTACTTTGATAAATCTTATGATAATCCTCTATTTATTCCAACTATTGGTATGCATGATAATGAGGAAGTTTGTTTAGAAAATTTATATGATAATGCTCTAGATGATGGTCCTATGTTACTTGATGTTATAAATTATAATGCTACTTAAAATAGGATTTCTATAATGTGTCCCATACCTTTTAAGAGTGACAAATTATCTTGTTTTTCTATTGCTAAATGTGGGAAAGAAGCGGAGTTTATTCTTAATTTTGATCCCACTATTTTTGAGCTTGATATGAATTGTGTGATTTTAGATCATGACAAACATGCTTTATATGATAATTATGTTGTTGAGTTTGTTCATGACGCTACTGAAAATTATTACAGGAGAGGAAAATATGGTTGTAGGAATTTTCATGTTACTATAACACCCCTCTTTTTGTTGAAACATTTGAGATTGCTCTTGTTCCACCTTCTCATGATTTCAAGTTTGAGATTGTTTAATTTATTTCTTCACAAGATTCCTATGCATAGGAAGTGGGTTAGAATTAAATTTGTTTTATACTTTCTTTTTTATGCTCTCTTTTTCTTAATTCATATTTCTTATGTGAGCATATTCTTGCTTTCTATGCCTAGCTAAAAAACGTTAAAGAAAAGCAGTTCTCGGGAGATAACCAATGGTTTTATTTTCACTTTGTTTTTTCTCTGTTTTCTTTGAGTCAAGGTGTCGTATACGTATGTAGAAACTCCTTTGTATCTTTATTTTCATGTATTGGTTGTTCCAAGTAAAGTTTCTAGCGAAAGTTGGAGTTAGTTTTGGATTTTTGCACAGAAAGCAGATTTCTGCCGTCCACAGTAAAATATTGCATAATTCACAGAAAGATGGAAATAATCTGAAACTTTTTGTTCTTATTTCTGAGGTAATTAGAATTTTTTTCTTTACGTTTTTCTATTTGAGCAACTTAAGTGCCCCGAAATTTTTTGTCATTAGAGACTGTTCTGGTTTTGGCAGATTCTGCCATTTTTCTTGCATTTGCTCTTTTACTATGTCAAGTGAATTTATTTGCTTCACGAAAGCTGTAGCTAGTGTTTATAAGTATCAATAGCACTTGTTCCATGTAGAACCCATGAATTTTTGTTTTCTTCACTAACCCTCTAATGCGAACTACTTTGAGTGTGCCGTGAAGAAAGTTTTCAAGGGTCAAGAGAAGAGGGTGATATAATGTGATCAAGAATAGTGCAAGGTCAAAGCTTGGGGATTCCCCCTAGGTTCATCCCAGAACACTCTAAGAAGACTCAAGCGTCTAATCTTAGGTATGCCCAAGACATATCATTCTTCATCAACAAATTATTATGTCACTTCTAGTGAAACTATATTTTTATTTGGTCACGTCATATGAAATTTACTTGGAGCGTCTTTTATTTTTAGTTTTATTTTATTTTGTTTTTTCTTTCCTTGCTGCAATAAATATCATTGGAACCTAAAATTCTTCTTTTGGAGATAGACATGCTCCCCTTTTTCATATGAATACTCGTTATGCTCGCATTCTTAATTTTTTCTAGCTGCTGAAATCCTTTTAGCTCCTGTTTGTTTTCATGCATCCCTTATTCAGATATGTTACTTATAGTATAGTTATGTTATTACTCTCTTTCTTACTTTCTGTATCATTTGGAGAGTTTTTGTTAAAAAATATTTTGTGTGGTGCTAGTTGGGAAGAGAAATTGCTGCATGTGGTAGAATTTATAAGGATGCAAGAAGAAGCTTGTATAGACTATGTGACGAATATATGGATTCTGGATGCTGCGCATAAGGATACCCCCTCTCAGGCCCAAGGTGAAGGCCCAAGAAGAGGAGCCCTTGGAATACTCCAGAAGGCCCGCGTGAAGCCCACCCGCACTAAACTTGCGGGTTAAGTTAGGAAACATGTAACCGACCTAGCTAGGGTTCCAATCCTCTCCGGGTGGAACTCGAGACCTGGCCGCCCATATAAGGCCAGGAGAGCCCCCGAGAGAGGACCAAGCAATACCGCACGACCCAAAAGCCTTGAAACTCGAGATTCACTCTCGATTCGAGCACGATGTAACCGATCTAATCATCAAATACAGATCGACAGGAGGCAGGAGTAAGGGTTTTACCTCTTCGAGGGCCCCGAACCTGGGTAAATCTCGCCCCCTGTCTAGCCGACGATTCCACCAGCGCTCATGGGTTCTCCTAATCGAAACCCGGTAGGTTCATCGAAGGGATTTGTTGAGTCAGGGATTCGACAATTGGCGCCGTCTGTGGGAAAGGCGGGCGCTGGATCACCGGCATCTTCGGCTTCATCAACCAACTCCCGTTGGAAACCGTCGACTACGGCTCCGAACAATCCTGTACGGATCGGATCTGTCGTGGTCACACCGCACTCGCCGGAATCGCGCCCGGTATTCGAATAGCTGGAGGAGAGCGTCACCCTGACGTTCGGGAGCCTCAAGCTCGTGACGAACAGGGACGGAATACTCCACTTCTCGGATGAATCGGAGACTGAATCTGGAGCTGTCGACTCACGCCGCCACCTGGAGAAAAGCGGCGAGTCCATCCGCTTCAACGACAACGACTATCACACCCTCTCGACAGAGGAACCATCAAGAATCCAACAAAACCTTCGGCCTGCGCCTAGGACGCACGAGCTTCGACTAGCTCAAGTCTGCATGGCAGGGTCAGAACAAGGCTCGGAAACAGAACACAGCGAGACAGAACGCAAAATAATCGGCGTCTCGCGGGAATCTTGGAAATGAGCAAAGGAAGCTATGCGAACGAGCAAGCCCCCCGAAGCCGGGTCCTCACACGAAGATATGGTTACCTACCACTACCACCTAGTAAGAGCAGCCATGATTATCAAAGATGCTCGGATAGATCTGGCCCGCCGAAGAAGAGCGGCGGATGAATCAAGCCAGAGACGAGCTGGGCTGTCCGTAACACCCTCGGTCGGAACCCGACCAGCGAGGAAAGGGCACGCGTCCACGTCCAGGAATGATGAATCCATACCCGAAACAAACAGATCAACCACTCCTTCTCTCATGCGAGTCGACGACGACGGCAACGTGTACCCGCAGACTCCCGCCGCTGCGGTTCTAGCCGCAGCAACCTACATGCAGATGAACCAACCAACAGAAAGCGACCCTCGGGCAGAACAATACAAGCAAATACGCAAAGGACTCGGGTTGGCGGCCGCAAGGCTCGCCTCCCACGATCGCAAGAAGACGGAGGAGCAACAGGAGAAGGAGCTACGGGAGAAAGAGAAAGATAAAGAAACGCCCCGCAGGCACAGAAGCTCTTCACCAAGGAGGGATAAGTCACCACACCGCGGTCGAGGAAAGGAAGCCAGACGCCGTGGCGACAGTCGAAGCAGCAGTGAAGACAGCCCGAGAGATAGAAGCTCGCGGCACCATAGCGGCCGCTCGAGAAAACGAAGCAAGGAACCGAGGAAAGATGACGACCGCGATCGGCCAGAATACGACGCGCGATCAGATCTCGCTCAAAAAAGGGTGGATAAGGCAAGGGCTTCGCGATATCGCGAACGCTCTTCGTCCGGCTCCTCGGATGACGAAACCTGTTTCGCTCGCAGCATCCGCGAAGCACCTCTACCCAAAAGGTTCAAGCTCAGCACGGAGGTGACGAAATACGACGGCTCACTCGAGCCCTCCCAGTGGTTAAGCGACTACCTCACGACAGTAAAATGCCAACGTGGTAACAAGAACACGGCCATGCAATACCTCAATTTGCATCTTACCGGCGCGGCCCGTAGTTGGCTGGAAAGAAGACCCAAATCTTGCTACGCATCGTGGGATGATTTACACCGCGATTTCTGCAAAAATTTCCAGTCAACTTACAAGAGGCCGGCCATAATCGAAGAACTACGAGCGTGCAAGCAGAAGAGTGGCGAGTCCACACGCGAGTGCATCCAACGATGGACGACGCTCAGGAATACTGCGGGAACGATCTCGGAAGAAGTAGCGATCGAAGCCTTCGCAAAAGGCGCCAGAAGAACTGCTTTCCGAGAGGAGCTAGGCAGGGCTGCACCCAAGACTATCGGAGAACTAATGGTCATAGCCGAAAAATGGGCTAACGGAGAAGATGCGGTGCGCAACGAAAGAGCATCGTCACCCGCACACGATGACGATCGTCATGGTCGAAGAAAAAGAAGAAAATATTACGATCATGAAGATAGAGAGGAATTGGTCGCCGCGGAATTCACGCGAAACCGCGACTCCGGTTGCCGGGGAAATCGCGAGTGGAGACCAAAGGCTGAAGAAAAATCCCCCGAGGAAGACCTTGATGCGTACTGCTCGCTACATCTATTCACAGATAAGCGCACGGGCAAAATTAAGGCAACACACCTGCTTAAGGATTGCCGAAAGTTCCATGACATCTCGGATGCATTCGCAAGGAAAAGATCTGCCTCCACCCAAAACTACCCGCCGCTTCCAGGAGGAGGGCATCAAGGATTCCAGCCGCCACCACCACCACCACCCGCAAATCCAAACATGGCGCTAGCTGCGGTACCCGCACCACCGTAGAACGCCGGAGCCAACGCGTATCCGAACCCGGCAGGACAACTCGCAATGTTCCAGAAGGTATGCCCCTCTCGCTGAGCTCAAAAGACTAACACAAGGCAACTATGCATGGCAGTGCAGACACCGCCAGCAAAGACCGAGTACTTGAAAATGGCGGACCAGCCAATCACGTTCTCGATGAAAGATCACCCACCACGAGTCTATCGACCAGGACACGCCGCCCTCGTCATCCAGGCGCAAATCGGCAACTACGATTTAGCCCGCGTATTCATGGATGGGGGCAGCGGCCTCAACATTATCTACGCGGATACACTCCGTCGGATGAACAAGAACTTGGACGGCCTCCCGGAATCAGAAACATCCTTCCACGGGATAGTTCCAGGCAAGGCAGTCCACCCACTCGGAACAATCAACCTAGAAGTTGTGCTAGGTACGCAGAGCAACTACGGGAGAGAGTTCCTCGACTTCGAAGTTGTCGACTGGCCTTCACAGTACCACGCCATCTTGGGTCGAACAGCGTTCGCCAGATTCATGGCAGTACCTCACTACGCCTACCTGAAGCTCAAATTACCTGGTGAACATGGTGTAATCACCATTGACGGAGACTTTCAGAAATCCAACAAATGCGACATTGAGTTCAATGAGATCGCAAAATCTTTCAGGATGCAAGAAGAACTTCAAGAGCTGGCAAAAACCACGGATCACTCCGTGATGCCCCTCACGAAGAAAAACGCGCCTGAGCTAGAGTTTAGCGCCAACAGCGACACCCGAAAGCATGAAGTGCACCCGACAGATTCTGCGAAGACAGCGATGGTTTCAACAACCCTTTCACAAGCATAGGAAAGCGCGCTCGTCAAACTCCTCCGTGAGTACTGGGAAATTTTCGCCTGGCAGCCCTCAGATATGCCAGGAATACCCAGGGAGTTTGCCGAGCACTCACTCGAAGTCTTTCCAGACGCTAAACCCATCAAACAGACCACGCGAAGATTTTCAGAGCCCAAGCAGAAGGCGCTTGGAGAAGAAGTCAACAGATTGCTAGCTGCGAAGTTCATCAGGGAGATCAAGATATCCACTTTGTTAGCAAACCTGGTGTTGGTCCCCAAAAAGAACACGGATATCCTTCGGGTGTGCATCGACTACACGTCGTTAAATAAACATTGCCCCAAGGACAACTTTCCTCTCCCGCGAATCGACCAGATCGTGGATTCTAGAGCAGGCTGCCAACGCCTCTCCTTCCTGGACGCCTATTCGGGATACAATCAGATCCGAATGAAAAGGGAGGACGAAGAAAAGACAGCATTCATCACACCTCATGGTGTCTACTGCTACACGACAATGCCTTTCGGGCTGAAGAACGCAGGCGCAACATATCAGCGTTGCATGCAAAGATGCCTCGCCAACCTCATTGGCAAGAACGTGCAAGTGTATGTCGACGACATTGTCATCAAGACTCGAGTTGAGGACACACTCCTCGAAGATATTAGAGAAACATTCGACGCCCTCAACGCATACAGGATCAAGCTCAATCCGACCAAATGTGTCTTTGGCGTTCCAGCAGGAAAACTTCTCGGGTACCTGGTATCCGCCAGAGGCATTGAAGCCAACCCGGAGAAAATACAAGCCATCTTGACCATGAAGGAGCCAACCAATCTGCGCGGAGTCCAGCAGCTCGCAGGGCGATTAGCCGCCCTAAGCAGGTTTATCGCACGATTGGGAGAGCAAGCACTACCTTTCTACATGTTGTTAAAGAAGACAGACAAATTCGAGTGGACATCAGAAGCTAAGCAAGCATTCGCAGATTTGAAGCGGTCATTGCAAAGTAGGCGCGTCCTCGCAACACCGCGAGAAGGGGAGCCACTTTTCTTGTACCTAGCCGCCACAAACCAGGTCATCAACACAGCAATCGTGGTCGAACAACCTGAGGAAGGCAAAGCATACGGAGTTCAACAACCAATCTATTACATCAGCGAAGTGCTTTCACCATGCAAGCAACGATACCCTCATTACCAGAAGCTCGCGTATGGAGTTGTTCTTACAGCCCGCAAGCTCAAGCATTATTTCCAGCAACACGCCATTACAGTGGTTAATGATGCGTCACTCGGGACGATCATGAACAACCCTATGGCATCCGGAAGAATAGCAAAGTGGAACATCGAGTTGGGCGCTTGGGACATCACTTACGCAGGACGCAGCGCAATCAAATCCCAGGTACTTGTTGAATTTCTAAGCGAGTGGACAGAACTGCAAACGCCAGGACCACCCGAGTACACGAGCAATTGGATAATGTACTTTGACGGGTCCAAAAGAAACGAAGGAGCAGGAGCTGGAATTGTTCTTATATCCCCTCGGGGAGACAAGCTGCAATACGTCCTACGATTGGACTTTCCACCAGATGATCCAGCATCAAAAAACGACGCAGAATACGAAGCCCTGTTGCACGGGATGAAGATGGCAATCGCCTGTGGAGCCACTCGATTGATGATCTACGGCGACTCTAACCTCATCGTGCAACAGACAATGAAAGAGTGTGACGCAATCGCCGAAAACATGATCGCATATCGCGACATGTACAATCTACTCGAAGGAAGTTTTAAAGGATGCGAGCTAAAGCACATCGCAAGATCCAGCAACGAAGAAGCCGATCGACTGGCAAACATGGGTTCCACGAATACACCCATACCGCCAGGAATATACTTTGAACGGATGATCAAGCGATCAGTCAAAATCAAAAAAGCTGCGGAAGCACCCGCAGTTCCAGAAACAGAGGTCAGCCCGCAAGTCGCCCTCATCGAGCTCATTCATAACATATCACGACATGTTTTTCTGGTCGAGCTAGTCTGGACGCAGAAATATCTCGACTACCTGACCAACAGACAGCTCCCGGCTGACCCACGCGAGGCTCGACAAGTAATCAAACGCAGCAAATCTTTTCGGATAGTCAATGGGGAATTATACAAGCAAAGCATCTCGGGAATACTTCAGCGCTGCATCGCACCCGAAGATGGCAAAGAATTGGTCCATGACATCCACCAGGGAGACTGCGGACATCATGCTAGCTGGAAAACAATAATGGGAAAAGCTTTTCGAGCAGGATTCTACTGGCTAACAACAGCCACTGATGCGAAAAACTTGGTCGAACGATGCGACGCTTGCCAGCGATTCGCACCAAGACCACATGTACCTGCTACGGAACTACACATGATACCCATTGCCTGGCCCTTCGCACAATGGGGGCTCGACATGGTTGGGCCACTACGGAAATCCACGCCTGGAGGATATACACACTTGTTGGTCGCAGTCGACAAGTTCACCAAGTGGATCGAGGCCACACCAGTAACTTCGGCTAGCGCCCAATGTGCCGTCAAGTTCCTTGATTCCATTGTATGCAGATTCGGTGTGCCACACGACATCATTACAGACAATGGTACAAATTTCACAGCAAAGGAAACACAACAGTTCTGCGAGGAAAAGAGCATCAACTTCAAGTTCGCTTCAGTTGCCCACCCGCAAACTAACGGACAAGTCGAGAGATCCAACGGCTTAGTTTCAGCTGGCATCAAGAAACGACTACTCGATCGTCTACACCCCGCCGCGGGACATTGGGCAGATGAGCTACCCTCCGTACTATGGAGCCTCCGCACAGCTCCTAATCGGTCTACAAAATACACGCCATTTTTCATGGTATACGGAGCAGAAGCAGTCCTCCCTGAGGACGTTCGATTCAGCGCCCCACGAGTTGTAGCCTACAGCGAAGAAACTTCTGACAGGGCACTCGCAGAAGATATGGACGCACTCGACGAGATGCGGGACATCGCACTCGCAAGATCCGCAGTGTATCAACAATCCCTGCGAAACTATCATAGTCGCCGCATACGCCACAGAGCATTCGCGGTTGGAGATCTAGTGCTGCGGCTCAAGCAGAAGGAAGGGCACAAGCTCGAACCACCTTGGGAAGGACCCTTCATTATACACGAAGTCATTCCAGGTGGAGCCTACAGGCTGAAGAATCCATCGACTGGAGGAATCTATTCCAACCCTTGGAATATTGCACACCTCCGCAAATTTTATCCCTAGGTTTACTTGTTCTCACAACAAATAAGGCGTACCCGCCACTCTTGTAGCTCGAGTACATGGCTTCTCAGTCATCGCAATAAAAACATGGTTTCTCCATCATATTCACCTGCGACTTCCTATTTTTACATGCTCAAAAGTTACAGGTACACACCTCGTAAACACGCGGGGGCTACGCCTACAACTAAGCATTACAGGAAAAAAGCATACTTACAAGGTTATACACCTTACAACAGTTTTTACAAACTTTTACAAGATTACAGGATATGCACATCCACAAATCAATCAAAGCGCTGAGCATTCTCAGTCGCCAAAACTCTATCTACCTCCTCAGAGGTCAATCGGATGATTTTCTCCGCTGCAGGACGAACAGCATCATAGTAGGGGAAATATCATCGATTGAATCATCTGGGAGCCTGGCTACGGAGTTCAAGTCTATCTCAGGATACCATATTCGGACCAAGGATAGAGCTACGACCGCGCCGCATGTCATTTGATTGCGCACACACGCGCGAACCTCTCCTTCACGCCCAAATAACCTGAGAAGATAGCTCCAGTCTTCGGGACCCCTTTCGAGTGGGTAGAAAGCAGCATTCATCGCGATCAAAACCTCGTGAAAAGAACTCACGAGAATCCTCGCTTGCAGAACTTGGAACTTCAAGGTGGCCATTACAAATCCTCGACTGCAATCAGAACAGAAATTACTCGCATGAGGTTTTGAGCTACCGGCCTCTTGAGCAATATGGTTTTCCACCCATTGCTTTTCTTCCTTGTCATCCGGTCTGACAACTGAAGAGCAAGCAGGCTTGATCAGCTAAGGAAACAAAAAACAAGGAGAAGACACGGGGGCTGTATTACTTACACAGCAAATCCCTCGCAACCAAAGATAACTCATCCATCAGAAACTCCTCGCGTTCAGCCGCCAGTTTCTGCTTGGACTTCGCCACATCGGCTATACCACGCAGAGCTTTAAGCTGGCGCTCACCTTCCCGAATCTTATCTCGAAGACCGGCATAGGTACCAACGGCGGCCACAAGGGGATTTACTGGAGTAGCACGTCCACCTGAAGACTCTGCAACTACCCCAGTAGCCTGGAAGAATAAAAGGAAAGAAGTAAGAAGCCCTATTCGGAGCATTTCTAGTCGCACATTCGACAAACGTGCTCGGGGGCTACTCCCATCGGGAGAAAATACACAAACTACAAGAAGCAATTTCCAGAACGAACACTTCGATTAAAAACAATGAAAATACGGGAGTACATCCCAAGGTTCATTACATTCACGAAGAAAAAGAAAAAAGAACAAGACTACGAAGCTACAGTGGTGCTCCCGCTAGCGGCAGTCGCCCCTCCTTTCAGTCGGGCAAATAGCTCAGACAGCTTGCGGGCAAGAATGGCGGCTTGCTCGCCAAAACGAGAGAGCCGTAACTTTTTGCCCGTGGAGGGGTCGACTGGATGACCTGAATAAGCCTCCTCCAAACCTTCGACTCCATGCGCCAGCGCAAATTGAATTGCGGTCTTTGCGCCGGATTCCGATTGAGCAACCGCGAAGGCATCCAGAAGATTACCCTCCGAAAGGACCTTCAGCAGATCATCTAGCGCAGGTGTAGGAGCAGCGTTGGCGACGAGGCGACTATGCAGTTGCGTCAACACTTGAGTGGCATCGCTAACCAAGGAGCAAACTCCTTCAGCGTGCCTCTTGAGTTGAGCAAGAGTGTCGGTTAGCACATCTACCCGCTGGATTCCAGGGATCTCCAAAGGAACATCCAGAAGACCTGCAAAGAAGAAAAATGTCAAAATTTCGCAAGTTCACCAAGATAAAAGATACGACTGCGAGAACCTAGGCCACTTACCCGCAAGACGCTCAGCAAGGGGACGGAGGAACGTAACGAGGTCAGAATCGACCTTATTGCCCGCTTCCTCTTGATCCTTCAAGGTTTTTCTCGCATCCGCGAGTTGCCTATCAAGATCCTCCGACCGCATGCGGGAGGCCTCCAGCTCTTGTCGAATAGCCGCCAAATCAGCTTCCTGAGTGGTTGCCCGCTCAAAGAGCTTGACTTTCTCGGACTCCGAATATTCGAGTTGAGCTGCACAATAAAATTTGTTAGACATCAAAAATGGGCGCAAGAACAAGAACAATAGAAGACAATGAAACTTACTCTTAAGGAGCTCATTCTCGGTTTGGAATCGACTTCAGTGAGACTGAAGCCTGTCGCATTCCGATTCGGCAAGGACAACACGGCGACCAATCGCCGCAAGCGAGTCAACAAGCGACTGCAAAAGCACAGAAGTAGAAGAATTAGAAGATATAAATTTGAGTCTGTAGCCGATCGCAGGCAATCGACTACAGCCTCGGGGGCTACTCCCATCGGGAGCACTGTCGTGCACCCGATAAAAACTCAAGGCGAAGAAAAGAAAACAAGATTTTGAGCCTGTAGCCGATCGCAAGCAATCGACTACAGCCTCGAGGGCTACTCCCATCGGGAGCACTGTTGTGCACCCGATAAAAATTCGAAGACAAACTACAAAATTTACCTGGCCCGTGGCACGGGAAAGAGGATCTGCGGAGCTGTCCGTCGCTTCTTTCGAAGTTGAAGTCCTGGCGGCAAAGCTAGGAGCTTCACGCTCCGCAGTCGCCGCATTGGGGGTTGTGCTGGGAGAATTCTGGACAGTGCCAGCGTTAGGAGTCTCACCCACGGTTCCTGCTTTGTTCCTCTTTTCGGGAGGAACAGAAGTAGCATACCTGCGAGGGCTGATGGCTTGTACCCTGCAGCAAAGAAGAACGAGGAATTAAACATAAGCGCCGAAGAAAAAACGTTCGACTAAGAACGAGACAAACAACTTACTCGTCGTCTTCATCGTCGTCCAGCAAATCCGTGTTCCAAGCGGTCACAATCACTGGAAATGAAGGCGAAGGGGCGAGGGAGCGAAGTGGAGTCGCGGAGATAGGGGCCTTTCCAGGCGATTCCTCTAAGGAATTATCCTTGGAAGTAGCCTCGTTATCGCCCTCTACCCGATGACGCTTGCACTGACGAAGGCCGCCATTCGAGCCCTCCGCGTCATCCGAAGAATCGTCCTCGGAGCTCGAGGAAGCATCGGCTACGCTGGTATCGGCTAAGCCGTCCAGGTTACTCGCCAATAACTCCGAGTGTCGTGGTGGTGTCAAGACAGATGCCATGGGATGGCTAAAAGTGTGGGGACGATGGACGCTGGAGGCGCTCGGGGAGGGATCACGCGTCGAGTAGCCGCGTGAGGTAAGAATCAAACACTGCAAACAACACGATCTACCCAGGTTCAGGGCCCTCGTGAGGAGGTAAAACCCCTACTCCTGCCTTTCTCTCTGTATTCTGATGTCTCACTGAGTAGCCACAGTACAATGGTTCTTGCTACCGAGTAGCCACTCTTCTCTCTACGGGATAAATTAGGTCAAGAATCTCTACGTAGTGGGAGATCCCTCGCGCAGGAGGGGGTAGGGCACCTTATATACTTGGTGCCCAGCCGGATACGTCCAAATACAAACAGATGTTGACATTGTGTGCACATCGCCCTTCTTCCGAGCTCCCGCTGACAGCTTTGGTTCCTAATCTTGTCCTGTCCGGAAAGTCGTTGGGCAAAACCAAGTGAACAGTCTGGTATCACTGCGCCAAACACAGAGTAGGTCCCCCCTATCCTGCGACGGCCTGCTGACACACTGTCGCTGTCAGGCACGCCGTCCCCAGATGAACAGTGCTGTGAACAGTGCCAAGTACGGACCCCGGATACGCGGGATTTGGTGTCAGAACGGCTCCTTTGACCTCTGGCCCGAGTAGATTCCCGCCAGTTTTGCTCGGGCCAGCTCTTCTACTCGAACAAACATAACTTGCTTGATGTATCCTTCTGATCACCTTTTGTGTAAGACCGAGTAGCAGTAGACCGGGTAGCGAGTACCGGGTAGGCGGCTACTCGACCAAACTTCTCTTCTGACCTTGCCTTTACCACTTGCCTTTACCCTACTCGGGGGTAACCCCCCGACAGCAGTCCCCGAAGCTGGTAGAGTCCTGCGAACTCGTTCACTGGGGCCCTGCCAGCTTTCAAACCAACCTTGGCAACATTGCCCTTGATCCTCAAGATGCCGAGTAAAACCTCCGAGTAGCACTCTGAAAAATACCTTGAGTTTCCTCTCCTCCGAATAGAGCTAGCTTTCTTCTCTGTAACCGAGTAAAAAGACTTAGGAATTTCTCAGACAGAATCTCTGCGGCGCAGAGCACAATCCGGCTTTCCGCGCGGCAACTGGGCACGTGTCGTGCATCCACGACCCCGACGCCTTGGTACCCCGGTCCTGACAGGCCACGCGCCCAGTTTTCACGGGGTGGGCCCACCATATTGTAAGGTCCCATCACGCGCAGTAATCGCCCACGATCGCGTCGTGGGATCTAATGCGGCCGTTACGCGCGCGTTTCGCGCTGTGTGCGTTTCCAATCGGCCCACAAACCGCACGCCGCACGATCACTGCCACGATCGATCCCACTTCCTCAATTCGTAACGGTAACCCGAGGTGCGGTATAAATACCCCCACGGTAACTCTTTCTTTTCCTTCCTCCGTTCTCTTTTCCCCTTCTTCCTTCTCGTTCTCCGCCGCCGCAGAGCTCTCCGCCGCCGCGCAACTCTCTGCGCCGCCGCAGAGCTCATCCTCTCCACCAAATCCTCTGCATTCTTTTCCAATTTCCTCCTCGCAGCCATGGCGCGCGACGACAACGCTCGCGCCGGCTGGGCCGGGTCCGAGGTCACCGCCGAGGACTGCCAGTGGCTGGTGAACACCCGGCGAGTTCCTCCCAGTGTTCGCTGCCGGCAACCCGGCAATGAACTCGTCCCAGCTCCGCAGGAGGGCGAGCATGTCGTCTTCCTCGCGCACTTCGCGCGAGGATTTGGCCTCCCTGCATCCCATTTTCTCCGCTCATTTCTGGACCATTACGGCCTACAGATGCACCACCTTCCTCCCAACGCTGTCGTCTTCCTCTCCTACCACGCTGTGGTGTGCGAGGCCTTCCTCGGCGTCCGCCCCACGACGGAGACGTGGTCGAAGTACTTCTTTTTCCGCCAGCAGAGCAAAGGCAAGAAGGACGGCGCGGACACCAGCAGCCGGATAACCGAGACCGGCAGCGCCATGATGGTGCAGCGCCCTGGAACCAACCATCCTCGCATCAAGGGCCTGGATTCTGTCCGCAAGTGGCAGAAAACATTCCTGTATGTGAAGAACATCCCCGCCACGAAGGGGGCCAAGGTGGAGGACCGCATCAATCTGCCCCCTTGGAGCAACCGAGCTCCCACCGGGCAGAACTGGAAGACCAAGCCGTCCATGGATCGCAACCTGACGCAGATGGAGGAGCGGCTCGCCCATCTGATCGGAGAGGGGCTCAAGAGCGACGATCCAGTCGCCTGCTGGATCTCCAAGCGGGTGCTGCCACTCCAGCACCGCATCCACCCCATGTGCTACATGGGGGGCCCCCACGATTGTACTCGGACGACCACGTTCGAGCTCAGCAACGCGGACGTTGCTGCTCATGCGCGGTCCATCCTGACCACCGGCCTCCGAGATAATTGGCAGTATGGTTTCATCCCATACAGCCGTACGAAGCTGATTGAACGGGTATGTACCTCTTACTCTACTTCTCGTATACGCAATTCGAGTAGATAGCCTTCTCTCCTTGCTGCGACTAGCATTTGCACTCTGCGCCGAGTAGGGCTCTTGGCAAAACAGCTTAGGCTTAATGTGCTTGGTGTTTGCACGCCTTGCCGAATAGGACACTTAGCAGCTTAGGCTTAATGTGCTTGATGCTTGCACGCCTTGCCGAGTAGGACACTTAGCGGAATTCTCTAGGCTTAGTGTGCTTTGTGTGTGCACGCCTAGTCGAGTAGAGCGCCCTTATGCTACTCGGCTAATTTGTGATGTATCTCCGTTCTTCAGGTCCTTGATCGTCAGCTCGCTGAGAGCAAGGAGCGCTTCGAGGACAACTGGTCGGCGGACCGAGAGGAAGACGACGAGGTCTCCTTCGAGACCGCGGACCAGCTCAACCTCCCTCATGCCCAGACGGAGAAACATCATGTGGACGCATCCGTCCGCGACTGGTCTGAGGACGATTTCGAAGGTAATTGAGTTCATCCTGTCCGGTCGCGAGTAGCGCAAACCAATTGATCCCTGCTTCTGAGTCGCTTTTCTTCTTCTCAACTTCATAGATGGTGCTGAAGCTGAGGATGAGAGGGAGGACGAGGACGAGAAAGCCCTTGTCGTCGATCCTCTTTCGGTTGCCGCTCCTCCTACCCGCAAGCGGGCGGGCAGTGGTGCTCAGGAGCCCCCTGCCAAGAAGAAGAAGAAAGCCGAGAAGACGACCAAAAAGGTCGTGACGAGAAAACGACCGGCGATCCCTACCCGTAAAGGGTAAGTATTTTCTCCTCGGTTGTGCACCTATGTTGCCGCAAATTCCCAATCCTTATACTTCGTTGTTTCTTCTCGGTTTCCTCTACTCTCTTCTCCTTTCTGAACTCAATTCTTTCTTTAGAGCCCCCTTGGATGCTGACGCCGCTCTCGCGCCCACCAAGACGAGGAAGAAGTCCACCATCGACGTCGATAATCTCATCGATCTCGACGACGAGAACGAGGCCGCAGCGCAGGGAAGAGCGCGCGCGTCCTCTGCTGCACAAGGAGAGGACTCCAACGAGGCTCGGTACATGGACACCGATGCCCACGACGCCGAGCAGGAGCAGCAGGCCCGCGCAGAGCAGGAAGCGCGGGATGCTGCTCGCCAAGATAGACCCCCTTCTCCTCCAACCAACACAGCCGAGGAGAACCTAGCACAAGATCCCGAGATGCAAGATGACGCCGCCCTTGAGCGGCGAGAAGAGGACCAAGAGCAGCCAGTGACCGGGGCTGCTGAGCAAGACGACCCCGCGGCCCAGCCGCGGGTAGAAGAGCAAGACACCACACAGCAAGACCCCGCTGCCGGGCAGCGGGCCGATACAACTGACGAGACGGCGCAATACCCTCTGAGCGACGCGCAACCAGGCGCTGCGCAGGGTAGCGCTCAGCCGGGTGCTGCGCCGGGTAGCACGCCGCTGGCACCGCCTACTCAGCAGGGCGCTTCCTCTACTGCGCCAGATTCTTCATTGGTGCAGAAGACCAAGACTGCAGCCAGCGCTCCGGCCAAGCCGGTTACCAGGAAGAACACTCATGAAGCTGCCGACGAGAAGGCCACCGAGAAAAAGGCCGCCGAGAAGCCAACCGCCAAGAAGGAGACCTCTAAGAAGCGGGCTGCCGAGCAGCCAACTGGCCAGGCGGAAGGCGTTGTTCGCAGGAACCCGGCACGTGGTCGCGCTCAAGATGCAGCCGTGATGCCGCCGCCAAAACCAACCGCCAAGCCCGGTCAACTGGCTATCCGCGAGCCTGGCGCGGCTGCTGACGCCGCTGCAGCGTCCCGCATCCCGGATCCGCCCAGCTTCCCACCTTACATGGTGAAGGTCAGCCAGCAGTACCAGGTTGGCTTAACCCCCGAGGAGAGGAAACTTGCTCTCAAGAAGGGGAAGCAGGCCGCGGCGGTGGACTCCAGACCCCCAGCCAAAAATCAGGACAAGTCCATCTCCATTTCTTCGCGCGAGGTCCAGGACAAGGCGGTGACGTCCACGGGCCTTGAGCAAATGATCGATCTGGTCGGATTTATCGACGCCAAGTGGGACAGCAAGGTGCTCGGCAACCGGAACTGGGACAACGTGGAGTTGGGCGACCTGGATCATATGCGTGTCGACTGGAACAAGGCGGACATGGGTTACAAACCCATGACCATCTCGTCCAACACCAGCACGCTTGCCGCCAAGATGTTCGTCCACCGCAAGGCTGCAGAGGACCTTGAGCAATCTTACGCCGTAAGTCTTACTCATCCTTCCCGAGTTGCCTTTTCCTTTTCTTCTACTCTTCTTCTTTTCCTTATCCATCACCCAGTCCCCGAGATTCTGGCCGAGTAGGCGGATACTCAACCGAGTTGCCGCCTTCTCGGGTTGAATCTTTATCACTTTGCCTGATTCTTTTTCCTTTTGCTTCTCAGAATAGCTTATTGAAACGGACCAACCTGTATCGTCGGCTACTCTGGAACCACTGCATCGCTAGGAGGCGCATTGACGCGCTAGAAAGGGAGCGCCTAGCCGACGAGGCAGCCGAGAAGGATGTCATGAACAGCACCCTTAGGCTTTCTGAAGTTGAAGGTACGCTCTTAGCTACGCGGTTCTTGCGTTTGGTGTTTACGCCCGCTTTTGCTTTTTGCGCTAACCACTTCTACTCTGCAGGGAAGTTAAAGGCCCTGGCCGAGGAGCACTCGAACTGTCGTGCCTTTGTTGAGAGTGGCCAAGCCACGATCAAGAGATTGGAAGGTATGTTGCCGTTTTCTCGGTTTGTCTTTTTGCTTCTTTCTTCGCTACTCTGCTAACCATGCTTTGCTCTTCACAGAAGACCATAAGAATTTCGTCGAGGAGCATCTTGACTGCCTCAAGCCTGCTGAGGTGCAGCAGCAACTGTCGAGCCAAGTTGTCGAGCTACAGAAAGAGCATGCTACCGAGATGGAAACTCTCCAGATCCAGCTGCGGACTGCGCTCCAGGATGCCCTCAACTTAGTAGCCGAGAAGAAGACTCTGGTTGCCGAGAAGGAGAAAAACGAGGCAGCTGCCAAGGCCAAGGAAAGAGCCCTCGAGCAGGAGTGCGAGGTGCTGAAGAAGAGTAATGCTGATCTTTTTGCTCAGATGTCTGGGCTCCGCCAACTCGAAGAGAGGCACTTGGCTGATGAGGAGCTGTGGAAGAACAAGCTGCAAGGGCTGCTTTACGATCTGAACAGTAAGTGCACTCTTCTCTGCTCTCTTTTGCTGTTTTCTTGCGCTTCTCCGCTGCTCGGTTGTACATTTCTACTCTGCTTCTGTTTCTGATTTTCTTGATAGCTCTTGCAGGAGTCTTCCCCGACCTCGAGTCTTCTTGCACGCCTGCGCTGGCAAAGGCCCGAGCAGCTCGCGCCGAGAAGGGCGAGCCCACGGATACCAAGGCAGAAATTGAAGAGTGCCTCGTCGTCATGCAAGGCCAGCTTCAACGTCTAGGAGGTGTGGGCACCGAGCTGGTGCGCATTGCCTTCAAGCTCCACGACCTCTTCTGGCCCCAGGACTCCGCGCCAACGACAATTCGCGGCCTTGCCTTGAAGCTGCACGGCGTGAAGGCCGAGCTGAAGAAGTGGCGAGCATCGGGAGCTCGGGCAGGCGCGGACATGATGCTGCTGTTCATCATCAGTTGGTACGAGAATCTCAACCTGCAGGTCGTCCGCGAGATGCGCGAAGACTCCAAGTAGGAGACAGATACCGACTGCGTGGCTCTCCGCCAGCTCGTCGCACACGAGGTCGCCCAGTACGCAGACACCGCGCTCTTCACCGACGGTCCCACTGAACCTGACACCGAGGTGGAAGAAGGCGAGGAGGAGGGTGAAGCCGAAGAGACGGACGAGGAGGAGCTGGATCTGAGCTGCTTCGAGACTCCAGACAGCCAGGCCGGGAAGGGGAAGGCTGCGGTCGTCGCGGACAGCGATGATGAGGCCGAGAGCGAGGGGATGACGATCGACACCGCCGCGCTCGAGTTCGGCACCTCGTCAGGAGCTGCCCTTGACGACACGGCTCGCCTCCGCGCCCAAGCAACTGCCTCCACCTCAGCGACAGGCTCCATCTCGGTGGCCACAGCCACTTCAGATCAGGCTGCCACTGAGACGACTGCAGACGCAACGAAGCCCGTCCCCGGCAACTCGGAAGCGGATGCTACCGAGACCAGCGCCGAAGTTGAAGCAGCCAAGGCCAACACCGAGAACGTTGCTACCTCGACTTGATTTTCTCCTGCAATCTTATCCTTCAAACACTTATCAGATCCCCGGGATGCCGGGTGCAAATGTATCGAACCACTTATGCTTTTGCTTGCTACTCATTTTTATTCACACTTGATATTTTTAACTTAGTCAATTTGAGCAGCCCTGGCTCGATGCCGGGTTGCGTTATCATGCGAGTCCCCGAGTTGCATTTCTTATTCGCTCTTTCTTTTCATCTCAGCTCTACCCGCAACTTGTTGCTTTTTTGGTATTCGAGTCACAAGAGTCCAAAGGCAGAGTTGCAATTACTTAGCCACTCAGAAACAATCATAGTAACGCAGCCCACCACTTAGCCGAAAAGAACAGATAAAGAACAGTAGTAAAGGCACCCTACTCGGTTGCTGCACTCTTCCTTTCCTTAGTAATTTTTGTTGTGCTCATTGACCTTTTGCTTGTTCTCTTGCTTGCCATGAAGCCGGGTTTCGGACAGCAGCAAAGTCGAAGAGTTGGCATGTAGGTTTAAACACAATACTAGATGTACTCGTGAAATTTTAAGCAGAGCAATCGAGTGGACAAAAGTAAAGCCATGTAGAAACACACAAAGCAAGTTTAGGCGAGGGCAGTCCCCGAGTTCAATTTCAGATTGCAGGATAGAATTGAGAGTACATACAAATTTTTGCTCATGAATGAAAGTGACGAAGTAGGGCTACATTCCAAGGGCGCTTGGTTTCCTCTCCAGCTTTATCTGCCCTGTTCTTCTGTGATGGACGCACGTCCATGAGATAATAGGCGTCATTGTGCAGCGCTTTGCTCACAATGAAGGGCCCTTCCCATGGAGGAG
Source organism: Alopecurus myosuroides (assembly GCA_028641055.1). Classification (NCBI taxonomy): domain Eukaryota; kingdom Viridiplantae; phylum Streptophyta; class Magnoliopsida; order Poales; family Poaceae; genus Alopecurus; species Alopecurus myosuroides. Next base: position 41,259,007 of record CM054059.1, on the reverse strand, counting down.
ACAACTTGTGCATCCCGGCTGTGCGCTGCACAAGCCTAAGGACCATGTCTTCTTCTCGGAAAACCCTTGGGTTCACCTTTCGGCTATGATAATGCCGCAGGTTTTGCTGATAGATAGCCGAACATGACAGAGTGAGCTCTCTTGCTTCCTCGAGCAGGTCAACGTCGTCTTCTCGAGCTTCTCTCGCCTCCACCTCTGTATAGAGGGTTACTCGGGGGGAGTCATGCTCTAGGTCTATTGGCAATACGGCCTCAGCCCCATATACCAAGAAGAATGGTGTGTAGCCGGTTGACCGGTTAGGGGTAGTCCTTAGACTCCACAACACCGCTGGCAACTCGTCTAGCCAACACCCAGGTGTTTTCAGCAGCGGCTCAATCAGCCTTGGCTTTATGCCAGCTAGCACCATGCCATTTGCTCTTTCAACTTGCCCATTGGAGGCGGGATGCGCGACTGACGCAACGTCTAGTCGGATATGCTTATCTCTGCAGAACCGCACCATTGCTCCTTCAGCAAAGTTTGTGCCATTATCCGTGATGATGCTGTGCGGGTAGCCATATCTCAGGATCACATCCTTTAAGAATTTCACAGCTGTGGCTCCATCGCACTTCCGAATAGGCTTTACTTCAATCCACTTGGTAAACTTGTCCACCATGACCAGGATGTGTGTCATGTTGCCTTTAGCCGGCTTGAAGGGGCCAACCATATCCAGGCACCATACGGCAAACGGCCATGTGATAGGAATTGTTTTCAACTCGGAAGCAGGCAGGTGAGTCTTACTTGCAAATCTCTGGCAACCATTACACTTCCTCACGATATCCTCAGCTTGCTGCAGAGCCGTGAGCCAATAGAAGCCATGCCGAAAAGCTTTCTTGACCAATGCCCGAGAAGAGGCGTGGTGCCCACATTCTCCTTGGTGTATCTCTACTAGAATTTCTCCTCCTTCTTCTGGGTCCACACAGCGTTGCAGCACGCCAGTAGCACTTCTCTTGTGCAGCACTTCTCGGAATATGGTGTATCCTTTGGATCTTCTCTGAATCTGCCTCGCAGCCACCTCATCTTCTGGTAGGGTACCGTCCCTTAGAAAGGATAATATGGGCATAGCCCAACTCGGTGTCTCCCGCGTGGGAAACACTGGTTCGTCCACTTCCATTGGGACAGGTGCTGCTGTCTGCTCTTTAGGGTTGGGAGCACTTCTTTGAAGCCCTGAACGATTGGCGAGAACTTCCTCAATGAATGCGACAGTCCCCGGGTTAAGGACAGCAGTCCCCGAGTAGGGAACAGCAGTCCCCGGGTAGGGAACGGCAGTCCCCGAGTTGGGAACAGCAGTCCCCGGGTTCCCTGTAGCATTCTCCCAGTCAATCTCCATGGGAACGGATTCCTCGCTTGGCAGAGAAGGGACGAATATGGATTCCGAGTTGGGAGACGGCTTGATGGATGGCTTTCTCAGATGCTCCAAGGCAATCCCCGCCGGGATGGACTACCGAGAAGATCCCAACTTGGATAGCTCGTCTGCTGCTTCATTCTCTGCTCGGTGAATGTGTTGGAACTCGCAGCCTGTCGAGACATCGTAGTAGTTTTCATAGACTGGGGTGCCATGAGGCTACGGTAGAGACGTGGGGTAACGGGATAGCGTAGTAACACAGAACACGGGATTTTACCCAGGTTCAGTACGTCGCGACAGTACGACGTACCTACTCCTGCACTTCTCACTAATTGGGACTAAAGCCCGTATAACAGGGTTACAATGTGAGGGAATAGATCTAGCTACTCGGCGAGGATGAACTTCTCGACGAGTTGCGTAGAGCTTAAGCTTGTGTCTAACTTAACTTATCTAATCTATCTCCCGTCCGGCTTTATATAATAGCCGGATTAGGGCTTACAGAACAAGAAACCTAGAAGACTACGTTTAACTTGTAACTTGGAAAGTAAGGAATCCGTCTTCTCCTCCAAGCCAGATCACGTGGGCCGTGATCCGGGTTCTTCTAGAATCCGGCTTCTGCACGTCGGACTACTGGGCCGCCCAATGGACCTAAGCCCATTACCATGTAGGCCACCCTGGTAGTCCGGCTCTTTTGTCTACCATCTTCTATACCCCTATTCAGTATATATCCGACAGTAGCCCCCAGGAAGGATCAAAACTCTGAAATTCCGCCTTTCGTCAAATACATTTTGTCCGGGGAAACTTGATTCAGCAGTCTTGATTCTTTCTTCTTTCCTTTTGAAGGAGATGGTAACACAAAACTCGGAACTATGAAAATCCGGCTTTTCTTCTCGCGATCCTTCGCGAAAAAGGAACTTATGACATCAGCGCCTTAATCATGCTGACGCAAGCGCCGCTTGGTTTCACGCGGGAAACCCTGCAACGTATCTCTGACAGATTCTCACGAAAAACGAGGAGATAGCCATCATTCCTCTGTCGTTCCGTTTCCCGGATTTTCCGGCGAGCGACACGCGTCGAACATCCAACGGTCAAAAGAGCCGTTGGCACGTATCTAGAGGTTTTCAGGCTATAAATAGCCGTCCTCTTCGTCATCGGAAATCTTTCCTCACTCCATCACTGCCCACGCCATTGACGCAACCGTGAGCTCGAGAGCAAGACCTTGCCCCGACGAACTCTTCGCACGCCGGAGCGCTCACTCGCCACCAAAGAAGATGGCCTCTCCGTCGTCCTCACCGGCTCGCGCCTCCATCGACGAACTTTTGGGCGACCTAGATCCACAGCTAGGGTCTCCCAAGCATGCCGGCGGCGAGCCGGAAAAGGCCACAGCATCCGCGGCGGGCGGAGGAAACGCTTCCGCCGCCGCGGACGTTGCGGGCCCAAGCGCCACAACAACTCCGCCGTTTGCTTCAGAACCGGCGAGGGTCAAGATTCACTCCCGTGGCACTGAGCGCTTCTCCACCGGAGCTGATGAAGAAGCAGAATTTGTCGGAATTTGGAATCAGAGTAATACTTCACTCGTCCTCCTTCGTCGGATGTCAAGGGATATATTAATAGTTAAAGGCAAATGACGGATCTCGAAGGATGAGCCAGAGCCCAAGCCAAAGGAAGGAGAACGCGTCCTCCTTACCTCTCATATCACGAGAGGTATGGGTTTTCCCCCTTCCGCCTTTTTCCTAGACGTCCTCAACTTTTATGGTGTTCAACCACATAATATCTCTCCAAATTCCATCCTTCAATTAGCTAGTTTCCAAGCTCTTTTCGAAGGGTATCTTGGAATAACTCCCAATTTAGACTTCTGGCATTATTGTTTCGAGGTAAAACATAACATTACAAACGGTGTTTCGCCCATCTGCGGGACCATATCTTTTACCCTCAGAAACTTTAGGGAAGAATGGTATCCAAAGATAAGAATGCCGGAACCTGACCAATCTTGGCTAGGTTCTTTCTTTTATCACCAAGACATTCCGTCCCCCCGGCAGAGAAACCGGAATTCCTCCCTTTGTTAATTCTGCCGCTACTCCTTGCGAGAGTTGGACATTAGCAGTAACAGAGGATTTGCCTGAAAACCTGATGAAAATAAAGCGGCGCATTGCCAAACTTTCTTCTTCTCAACCACCTTTGGTTTGGAAGGATATCGTTTTATGCTGGTTTGGACGTCGCGTACAACCTTTATCCCTTCGTTCCCGACTTCTTTGCGAGTACACGGGACCGGAAGATAGCATGAGAGGAACAGATAGGTCCTTTAGCAAGAAGGATTTTATAGAACGCCTTCATCAGATAGTTGCTGCCGATAGCCAGATTGAGGAAAGTCTAGCCATTTATCATGCGGAAAATCTGGTTCCTAAGGTACTTTCCTTCCCTTGTTTCTGAGTTTCCTCAGATTATCTTCTCTGTTCATTTTTTAACATACTGTTAATTCTTTCCTAGTTTGACGAACTTGGAGAAAATGATCTTGCTTCTGATGCTGAAATCAGCAAATTACATGCCGAGTTTTACAACAACCAAAAGCGCAAGAGGCAAACTACTATCAAAGAAGAATTTCCTTCTGCAGTTACGGGAAAAAGGGGGAGAACGAATATGCCAATGGCGGAAATTTTCGATCACCTGCTGGAAACGAATCCATTCCTACTCCGGATGATATCCGGGTGAAAGAAGAGCCTTTCGACGACCTCGGATATATTCGTCCGGAAGCTAAGCAATTTTTTGCTCCTGCGCCTCTTGTTCGCCCCTGGCCACAAAATGGATTAGTTATCCGCAATAATATCGCATTCTCGCCCCGTCAGGTCATACACGATGGCCTTCACCATGTTGGAATTCTTTTCATGGAATATGCCAGGGAATTCAAGGAGACCTTGGCTGACTTGCGAGAAATGAGCCAGGTAATACTTCTAGCCCCCAAGCATTAAGTTGAAACCCTAAATTCTTCTTAATGCTTCTTTGTATGCTTGTTCAAACTTAAGCATCTGGCTTTCATTTCCATGTTTCAGCATTCCGCAGATGCCATAAACTTGGAAGTTTTGAAAAAACTTAGCCTCAAAAGCAGAGAAGTAAAAACACTTCAATCTGTTATTGAATCAAAAAGCAACGAACTGGCGTCGTCTCAACGGCAATTATCAAAAGCCACCGGTATTTTACTTCGTGTTTATTGATTTTTGCTGGAAAATCATTGCTAGATCTTGCCGTAATGTCGGATTATTTTGTCCCTGCTTTTCAGCTGCTTTAACCAAAGCCAAGAAGCACACAGCAAACGCTGCTTATTTTTCTCAACTTCGTGAAGAAAACTCCAACCTTCAAAGAGAACTTTTAAAAGTTCGAGAAGAACTGGAAGCCAGTAATCTAGCCCTTGGGATTGCGCAATCCAAGGCTTCTTTGCAGGCAGCAGAGGATAAATCTATTATCAATGATTTAGAAAGTATGCTATTCCCTCGTATGAAAGAGGGCGATGAAATTGACGCGGTTCTTGGTAAGTTGACTTCTTTTACCAATACTTTCATGTCATATTTCTTGTATTCTCTAATCTTTTCTTTTGTCAAAAAAGCAGGAAATTTTCCAGGAATTTCTCGGACTGAAAAGATCCGGGCCTTTGGGAAGATATGGAATTCAATCAGAAATGCAGGAATGCATTTAATTAATAAATTCCTGCCCACAAGTAGTATACAATCTTCAGAAGTTTACCGACTTCCGGATGGCATCATGGAGGTAGCAAATTCGAAGGAATCTTTCCTTCGCTCTGCTGCACGGGGTGGTGCGCGAATGGCACTTGGCCTCATGCGCTTACACTACCCTGATGCAAAATCCTCGCGTGTAGCATCCGGTATTCCTCAAGAATGTACAGAAGCACAAATGAATGCGATCTTTAATGAAGTTGAAGGCCACGCCACTCAGATTGCCTCCATGGTGAATATCTCCATTACTTATCCGGAAGAAGAAGTGCCCGCAGCCCCCGAGAATGATAGCAGTGATGAAGACTCAGAAGTTTAAGGGGGCGCACTTGACCTGGATGATGGATGTGTATAGTAGCTTTTTTACAATGTAATTCATATTGTAATGCTTCTATGTCATTTGTCGGAACAAGAACTCCGCCTTTTGCAATTTCAAGCTTCTTGCAAAGTTTTTCCGGGTTTGGCTGTTCCTTTATCTTCTAAGTAATCTGGCATCTGTGTTTTAACTGCTCTAGTGTTTAAAAATGGCTCAATTAGCAATATGTATCGTCATGTTGAGTAACTGGGGACGAACCAAACAGTTTTAAAAACTCAGAAACATGGATTATGCTAGAAGCATTTTTACTGACTAGTTTCAGTAACCCAACACATACACAATCAGATAAAACTTAGAGAAAACAAGGAACTGTTCTGAAACTTGGGCATGCAGGCACAATCCGAGTTTCCTTTAACCTTTAACAGGCCGAATCATTCAGCTTTTAAACACCGAGCACGCAGGCACAATTCGGGTCAACATTGAGTATTTGTAAGATCATTGGGAAATAGATAAAGCGGAAATATTTTGTACTTATAATGAATATGAATTCCGACAACTTTATTTCATGATCTCAAAGATGTTTACATAGAAATTGAACTAAGTATAGAAGGGACGTAATTGCTGGATACTCCAAGGCCTATTTGTCTCTCCTAGTTCATCATCTATTTTTCTCTTTCTTTTGCGATTCGGCTTCTCGGGGTCGTCCTCCGTATCTCGAATGTCAACAAGATAGTATGATCCATTCTTCATGGCTTTACTGATGACAAATGGTCCTTCCCATACTGGGGCTAATTTGTGCTTCCTTTTCTGCACCAATCTCAGCACTAAGTCACCTTCTTTAAAAGAACGATGTCTGATTTTCCGACTGTGATAACGTCGTAAACCTTGCTGGTAGATGGCGGATCTTTGAAGTACAAGTTCTCGTTCCTCTTCTAAGAGATCGACGGCATCCTGTCGTGCTTCCTCGGCATCCGAGTCGTCAAAATTCTGCACTCTCGGGCTATCATGGATCATAACCGTTGGAAGAATAGCTTCCGCACCATAAACCAGGAAAAACGGGGTTTGCTCGGTTGACCTATTTGGCGTCGTTCGAATACTCCACAACACGGAAGGTAGCTCTTCTACCCATGCTCCAGCTGCTCTATGGAGAGGAGTTTCGAGTCTTGGGCGTATTCCTTGCAGGATTGAACTGTTCATTCTTTCAACCTGTCCATTAGATTGCGGGTGTGCCACAGATGCAAGATCTAAGCGAATTCCCGTTTGTTGGCAGTATTTTGCCAACTCTCCAATGGAGAAATTTGTCCCGTTATCAGTTATTATGATGTGTGGGACGCCATACCTCATTACTAAATCAATAATGAAATTTCTGGCAGTTGCGCCGTCCAGCTTTTTGATGGGTTTAGCCTCCACCCATTTTGTGTACTTATCTACCGCTACGAGTAGATGTGTAAGTCCACCTCTTGCAGTTTTGAACGGTCCCATCATATCTAGCCCCCAGACCGCAAACGGCCATGTGATAGGGATAGTTTTAAGTGCTTGGGCCGGCAAATTGGTCTGCTTGGCGTAATATTGGCATCCTTCGCACGTATTCACTATGCGTTCGGCGTCTGTCTTGGCTGTTAGCTAGAAAAACCCCGCCCGGAATGCTTTTTTGACTATGCTTTTTGATTGAGCATGATGTCCGCAATCGCCGGCATGGATTTCTTCCAGTATTTCTCTTCCTTCTTCTGGTGAAATACACCGTTGAAAAATTCCGGAAGTACTGCGTTTATACAAGTGGTCGTTGATCACCACGTATCCTTTGCATCGACGCTGTATTTGCCTTTGCAAGACCTCGTCTGCTCCTTCCGGGTACTTCTGATTGACTAAGAAGTTTAAGTACGGGATTGTCCAATCCGGTTTAACGAGCATGACTTCAATTGTTTCAGATGCTAGAGGGTAATCAACGTCTCCACCTTTTATGGACGGTTCATGCAAATGCTGGACGAATACCCCAGGTGGTAAAGTTTTTACTCTCTCTGATCCCATGCGGGCTAACGCATCCGCGTTCCAATTTTCCTCCCTTTTTATGTGAAGGACTTCGAACCCGAAGAAGCATATGGCAAACTCATCCACCGTTCTCCGATATTCGGCCATTATAGGGCTTTTCGCGTCCCAGGTTTGGTTGAGCTGATGTTGTACCAAATCCGAGTCTCCATAGCACAAGATGCGTTTTACCCCTATTTCTTTTGCAATATGCAAGCCATGAAGCAAAGCTTCGTATTCTGCCACATTATTACTGGCGTTGAAGTGTATTTGTAATACATACTCCATTGTGTCTCCCTTGGGAGATTTTAGAACTACGCCGGCTCCAGCTCCTTCCTTCATCTTGGATCCATCAAAGTGCATGATCCAGTACTCGGATTCTGGCATCGGTGTATTTTCCATTGCTTCTGTCCAGTCGGCGACGAAATCTGCCAAAACCTGGGATTTTATTGCCGTCCTTGGCTGGTACTTAATGTCGAAAGCTGCCAGCTCGATGCCCCATTTAGCTATTCGGCCGGTTGCCTCCGCATTGTTTATAATATCCCCTAGTGGTGCTTTACATACCACTGTTATGGAATGTCCTTGGAAGTAATGGCGCAGCTTTCTGGATGCAAAAAATACGCCATATGCCAGTTTCTGATAGTGCGGGTATCTTTGTTTGGATTCGGAGAAAACTTCGCTTATGTAGTATACCGGATGTTGATCTGGTATGCTTTGCTCTTCTTTTGTCCGTTCCACAACGATTACCGCGCTAATAACCCGATTAGTAGCCGTAAGGTATAGTAACATGGGTTCTTCGTCTTTGGGAGATGCCAAGATGGGAGCGTTCATCAAGGTTTCTTTTAACTGGGCCAACGCTGCATCGGCCTCTTCTGTCCATTCGAACTTGTCGGATTTCTTCAACAGTTTGTAGAGTGGTAAGGCTTTATCCCCCAGCCGACTAATAAATCTGCTGACGGCTGCAGCGGAACCCGTCAATCTTTGGACATCTTTTACGCACGTAGGTTTTGAGATATTCAAGATTGCCTTGATCTTTTCCGGGTTAACTTCTATTCCTCTGTGGGAAACGATGAAACCCAGAAGTTTTCCTGAGGGAACCCCGAATACGCACTTAGACGGATTCAACTTCATCTGGTAGGTGCGTAAGTTTTCGAAAGTTTCTCGCAAATCCTCAAGGAGTGTATCTTTTTCCTTGGTTACGACGGCAATATCGTCCACGTAAACATGGACATTTTTTCCAATCTGACTATGCAAACAACGATGCATGCAACGCTGGTAGGTTGCACCTGCGTTCTTCAGGCCAAAAGGCATGGTTACGTAATAGTACGTCCCATACGGGGTTATAAAAGAAGTCTTGATTTGATCTTCCTTTTTCATGCGTATTTGGTGGTACCCGGAGTATGCATCCAAAAAGCATAAAAGCTCAGAGCCTGCAGTGGCGTCTATTATTTGATCGATTCGTGGTAACGCAAACCTATCTTTCGGACATAACTTGTTCAATCCTGTGTAATCTATACACATTCTGAAGGCAGTTGTGTCTTTCTTCGGTACTAATACCGGATTTGCGGACCAGTCAGTATGGATTACCTCCTTGATGAAATCCGCTGCTAAAAGCCGGATAATTTCCTTGCCAATAGCCTTTTGTCTTCTTCCGTCAAATCGACGGAGACCTTGTTTGACGGGTTTTGATCCAGGAATAACCTTGAGTTGGTGCTCAGCAAGCTCCCTGGGTACGCCTGGCATGTCAGCTGGACACCAGGCGAAAATATCCCAGTTCTCACGGAGGAACTTGATGAGCTCGCCTTCCTATTTGTCGGTCATCCCAGTCCCTACAACGACGAATTTTGTCGGATCTTTGGGATCTAGGATTACCTGTCTTGTATTCTCGGACGCCTTGAAGCTATCTGTTGGCTTCCGAGTTTCTTTTCCTGCCGGCATTTCTTTCGGCGATACCTCCTTGGCTAATTCCTTCAGTTCTTCCTGAGCTATAACTCTTTGAGCGCAAAGGGCGTTTTGCTTTTCCAACTCGTTTGCCAGCTTGAAATCACCGGCAATGGTGATTACTCCTCCTTTGGGTCCTGGCATCTTCAGCTTGTTGTAGATATAGCAAGATCTTGCCATAAATTTGGCGAAAGCCGGACGTCCGAGTATTGCGTGATACACGCTTTCGAACGGCACTACTTCGAAGGATACTTTTTCCTGCCGGAAGTGATCTTTATCTCCGAAGGTGACATCTAGGGAAATTTCTCCTAGGGATCGTGCTTGCCTGCCAGGAACAATGCCATGGAAGCGTATATTGCTGTAGTTGAGCTGGGACTCGGAGATCTTCAAGTGCTTCAGTGTATCCAGGTACATTATGTTGATGCTGGATCCTCCGTCCATCAGCACTCTTCTTAACCTAGTGTTTTGAACAATAGGGCTTACAACAAGAGCTTGTGTGCCGGGTTCAGGGATATTTCCGGGATGATCTGACTGATCCCAGATTATCGGTGTGTTGGAATACTTCAAGAATTTTGGGGTTGCAGGAACAACCGCGTTTATTTCTCGAAGTGTCCTTTTGGCCACCTTTGCTGACGGGGTTGCTAGGAAAGTTAACATTGCTTCTCCGTCAACTCTCGGAAATTTAGGTTCGCCTTTTCGCTGCTGTTCCTGGATTTTGTCATCAGTGTCCGATTCACTGTCTTCTTTTTCAGCTTCTGGCTTTTGTTTGGCAGGTTTCCTCTTGGAACCCTTCCCTTTATTTCCGTATCCTGCATTGCCTTTCATATGCTTGTTTAGCCGGCATTGCGCGTTTGTGTGGGTTGGTTTCCCAAACTGAGAGTGGTGGACGCAGGGTTCCGACTTAATTCTCTCCCATTCTTCAGGAGTGTAATTGATTGGATCTGGACTGCGGCCTTTCCACTTGTTCACCTTTTCTCCTCCAAAGGCTATGTTAACCTCCTTGGGCTTTGTTGTTGACTCCGGAGTTCCTTTTTTATCAGAACGAGGTGTTTTCTTGGCCAGTATCAGTGACTCAATATTGCCTCCTCTTGCTCTGATATCGTCTTCGGCTGCAGCATGCTCATTAGCGGTTGTAAGCATAGATCCGAGATCTTTGTGCTTTTTAGAACCAACCATGAACGGTACAAGTCCGGGTTTTAGGCCATTGACGAAAGCATGCATTGCTTGTACGTCAGTTACTCCAGAGCAACTATTCTTCATTGCAGTCCATCTGGAGATGAAATCCACGTATGGTTCGTCTTCAAATTGGGTGCAACGATTCAGCTGGTTGATGCTATTTGGGCGTTTGTATGTTCCCCGAAAATGCTGAGTAAATACTCTCGCCATATCATCCCAACTGTCGACAGTTCTTGATGGTAAACCATTGATCCAATCTCTGGCTCCGTCTAGCAACATTAGGGGAAGAAACTTGACAGCTTCCAGGTCTGTCCCGTTGTTGATTTGGACGGCTGTGTAATAATCTGAAAGCCAGGTATCCGGGTTTGTACTGCCGGTATATTTTTGGTAGGTTGGACCAACTTTGGCGAAGCCAGAATGCAGGGTTATCCTTCGGATCCTGTCAGTAAAACACTTAGGACCAAAGTATAGATCATCCTTTTCTGCTCCATCAATATGTGCAGAATATCTCCCGGCTGAATGGACAGAAGGGGATCTACTCCTTTCTTTTCCATTGTTGCGCGGACGTGCTTTTCCGAGGTTATCTCTATCTCTTCCGTTGTCACGCCCCCTGGGATTAGGTGGAGTCCTGCTCCTGTACCTTTCCTTATCTTTAGGCGGTGTCCGAGATCTTTCACGTCTGTGAGGTGTATCGTATCTTCCAGCTTTTTCAGCTGGGTTTCTCGGAGGTGGCATTATTTTGCCGTCGTTCCGGTGTTTGTCTTCCCGATCGTGTGGTTTATATCCATCTTTCGGGAGATGAGGTCCGGTTCTAGACGCTGCGTCCCGGTTGTCGGGGTTTTTCTTGTCTTTTCTCGGATCCTCTTTTTTATCCGAATCTCCGGGTTCTTCCGGTCCAGGTGCTCCAGCAGCGCAAGTAACCGTTTTGCAGAGGGCGGAATTATCATGCAGCCTCCCTGATCGCTCTTGGCCTCGCTGTTGCTGCTGTAATGCTTTTCCTAGGAAAGCATACACCCCTTGGAGTTTTTCCCCGTTGGAGTACAGATCGTTGTTTAAGATGGCGAACGCTGCTTCCGCGTTTTCCGCTGCGGTTTTGTATATTGGTTCGCCCTTGGCATCTTTGCCGTTTAACTGCTTTTGCCAAGATGGGTTATAGAACCTTTCTTTCGGCGGCAGTTCTTCCGGTTTTGCGATTCCGGGTAACCTAGTAGGTTTTAAGGCAGATCTATGCTTTCTCTCGTACTCCTCTATTTCTTCCTTCATGATTTTGATGTCATTATGGGTTTGTTGGAGATGTTGCCGAGATCTAAGCAGATGTTGCTGTTGCCGTTGGAAAGCTTGTCTCCTGGCTTCCAGCATCTCAGGGGGTTCATTGGGTCCCACCGGAGTTTGTAATAGTTCTTGCTCTTCCAGTTCTGTTATTGGCGGAGCAGTGATTTCCTTAGATTTCTTTTCCGCGGGCTTTGTGCCACTAATATCTCCAACTTCCAGGTTTTCATCAGCGAGATCAGCTGACTTTTTCTTCCGGAGTTTGTACTGGAGTTTTTTAGAAGCACGGTGCTTTTTCTTGGAAGAAGGAGGTTTTTTGACAGGTTCATCCTCTGTCATCTCCTTGACATTAGGGAATATCGGAGAAGTTTCTCCGTCTTCTCTTTCTTCCACTGGCGGAGGGGTTTTAGGGCTTTCCTGGCTGTCGGCACCCGTTGTATCAGCTGGTTTTGCCATTAGCACTTCATGGAATCCCTCTTGAAAGGACTTAACTTTTCTTACGAAGGCATCATCGTCTTCGTCTTCGGAGTCGAAATTATCCGATCCGGTTTCCGACTCCAATCTCGCCTCTATGGCGGCAAGCACGGACTCTGTTTCCGAGTTCATCGTCTGGTTGACGGATGTCGGATCTTCCGTCTCTGTGACGGGTATTAGTTCTTCCGTCTCTATGACGGGTAGGTTGTTATCTGCCTCTTGCACGGGATTTCCGTCATCCGTGTTTTCAGCGATCTCGGATTGCACCATGCCGATAAAGTGCGTATCACTGTTTTGCCGGCGATCTGAGCAAAATCCGGCATCATAGTCGTCTTCGACTGGGTATAGGGCGGGTGGGAAATACTTACTTCCACCGCAAAACCCCATTGCCTCCGCGGTTAATCCGATAAAGATGTTAGCAGATCCAATCGGTAAAACGCAGGCACTTACCAGGTGGTTTTGCGCCGGTATATAGGATCCGTTGTCGAGGAAGCGCCCGACGTCGTCGTCGAATTCCAAGCTTCCGACAGTGATCGATCTTCCAATTCCGCCGAGTATCCCAGATCGAAATTTCACGCCTGACGTCGTTTGCCCCACGGTGGGCGCCATATCTGTCGAGACATCGTAGTAGTTTTCATAGACTGGGGTGCCATGAGACTACGGTAGAGACGTGGGGTAACGGGATAGCGTAGTAACACAGAACACGGGATTTTACCCAGGTTCAGTGCGTCGCGACAGTACGACGTACCTACTCCTGCACTTCTCACTAATTGGGACTAAAGCCCGTATAACAGGGTTACAATGTGAGGGAATAGATCTAGCTACTCGGTGAGGATGAACTTCTCGACGAGTTGCGTAGAGCTTAAGCTTGTGTCTAACTTAACTTATCTAATCTATCTCCCGTACGGCTTTATATAATAGCCGGATTAGGGCTTACAGAACAAGAAACCTAGAAGACTACGTTTAACTTGTAACTTGGAAAGTAAGGAATCCGTCTTCTCCTCCAAGCCAGATCACGTGGGCCGTGATCCGGGTTCTTCTAGAATCCGGCTTCTGCACGTCGGACTACTGGGCCGCCCAATGGACCTAAGCCCATTACCATGTAGGCCACCCTGGTAGTCCGGCTCTTTTGTCTACCATCTTCTATACCCCTATTCAGTATATATCCGACACAGCCCTCGAAGAATCCAGTCATAGACTGCACCAGGAAGCGATACGACGCCATGTTGGCATCCAAGGCATCCCAAGTACCAGAGACCTGCTGCACCACCAGATCGGAATCCCCATAGCATATGATGCGCTGCACACCAACCTCCTTGGCTAGTCGCAAACCGTGCACCACGGCTTCGTACTCTGCTACATTGTTGGATGCCTTGAAGTGGATTTGCAGCACGTACTTGAGTTGATCTCGTTTGGGTGACGTAAGCACTACGCCTGCGCCAAGCCCTTCCTTCACCTTGGAGCCATCAAAATGCATCCTCCAATAGTTGGAAACTGGAGCAGGAGGTTCATACTGCACCTCAGCCCAGTCCACCAGAAATTCCGCCAGAATTTGAGACTTGATGGCTTCTCTTCTCGCATACGCGGGAGCGTACGCGGCTAGCTCAATCGCCCACTTGGCTACTCTCCCACTCGCCTCCTTGTTGCCCATGATATCCGAGATGGGAGCAGAACTCACAACAGTGATAGGATGCTCCTGGAAATAGTGCTTCAGCTTCTTGGCGCCCAAATACACACCATAGGTCATCTTCTGGTAATGCGGGTAGTTCTGCTTGGAGCTGGACAGCACTTCGCTAAGATAGTACACGGGGTGTTGCACACTCTTGCCTTCTTCTTCTCGCTCCACCACAATCACCACACTGACTACTCGGTTAGTAGCAGCAATGTATAGCAGCATAGGCTCCTTGGGCAGCAGACTAGCCAAGATGGGAGCGCTACCCAGCATTGCCTTCAGCTCATTGAATGCCACGTCCGCTTGCGGGGTCCAGACGAATTTGTCACTTTTCTTCATTAATTGGTAGAGAGGCAGGGCCTTCTCGCCCATTCGGCCCACGAAACGGCTTAGAGATGCCAGGCAACCCATGAACTTTTGCACATCCTTCAAGGATCTTGGCAAAGACATGCTCTCAATAGCTTTTATCTTTGATGGATTGGCTTCAATGCCCCGACTAGAGACCAGGAAGCCGAGTAGCTTGCCAGCCGGGACACCGAAAGTGCATTTACTCGGATTGAGTTTCATTTTGTACTTGCGTAGGTTAGCAAAGGTTTCCTCAAGATCGGCAAGCAGAGTATGTGTTTTATTCGTTTTGATGACAATGTCATCTACGTACACCTGCACGTTCTTGCCGAGCTGATCGTGCAAGCATTTCTGCATGCATCTCTGATAGGTTGCACCCGCATTCCTCAAGCCGAAACACATGACACGATAGCAATAAGCCCCGTATGGGGTAATGAAAGCAGTCTTTATTTGATCAGCAGGATTGAGTGCAATCTGGTAGAAACCAGAGTAGGCATCTATGAAAGACAGCAGTTCACAACCAGCAGTGGAATCGATCACCTGATCGATGCGAGGTAGCGGGAAGGGATCCTTGGGGCATGCTTTGTTCAAGTCGGTGTAGTCGACGCACATGCGCCATGCGGTAGCAGCCTTGGGATCCTCCTTCTTCTTCTCGACCATGACCGGGTTGGCTAGCCAATCCGGATGCAGTACCTCCATGATGAAATTGCTTATCAGCAGCTTGGTGATCTGATCACCGATAGCTTTCCTCCTCTCATCTCCGAAGCGGCGCATAGCCTGCTTCACTGGCTTGGCGTCAGGACGCACATGTAATGAGTGCTCAACCAACTCCCTCGGGACACCTGGCAGATCTTCATTAGACCAGGCGAACACGTCCCGATTCTCACGGAGGAAGTGGATGAGCTCGTCTTCCTATTTCTCCGCCAACCCGGAGCCAATGATGGCAACTCGGTCGGGGAACTCAGGGTCGACCTGGACCTTCTTCGTTTCCTGGGAAGCCTAGAACGCGGTCCCGTGCTGGGAACTCGGCACGCCCTGCGCACCAGCTTGCGCGGATTGCGCCATGGCCACCACCTCGTACATCTTTTTCTTCTCGGCAGCGATCACCATGGACTCCGCCAACTGAGAACTAGCAGAGGCACACTCCATGGACTTCTTGTAGTCACCAGAGATAGTGATTATGCCATTGGGACCAGGGATCTTCATCTTCAGATATGCAACATGAGTAGAGGCCATGAACTTGCTCAGAGCAGGCCTGCCGAGTAGAGCATGGTAAGGGCTTTGATGATCAACCACTTCAAACTGCAGGCGCTCTGTGCGGCAGTTCTCCCTGGTGCCGAATAGCACATCTATCCATACTCGGCCAATCGGATTGCAAGATATCCCGGGCACAATGCCATGGAAGGTGGTCTTGCTGGGCAGCAGCATGTTCTCGGCCAGACCGAGCTTCTCGAGTGTGTCTCGGTACACAATGTTGATGTTGCTGCCGTTATCGATTAGCACCTTGCTGAACCTCACATTCTTCTCGGGGCCCAAGAAGGTTGGATCTAGCACCAAGGCGTAGCTACCCGGGTTGGGCATCACCTTGGGATGGTCTACTCGGGACCATGTGATCTCCTGGTTGCACCAATGCATATAGTGAGGAACAGCTGGGATTACTGCATTGACCTCCATGGCACGCCTATGCTGCGATTGCTTGTCAACGGGCTCAGAGGTGAAGATCATGTAGCTCTCGTGATGCTATTGGTACTGGTTGCGGCCTCCGCCCTCATTGTTGTTGTTGTTGTTGTTGTTGCCCTGGTAATTGTTGTTGCCTCTGTTGTTGTTGCGGTTGTAGTTGTTGTTGTTGTTGCGGTATGGCTCATTGTTGAAGTGACGGTTGACTCCTAAAGCCACTTGGTTCACATTTTCTCTTCTCGGGAACACCGGAGGCCGAGCTGCGGGTGCGCGAGCAGGCTGCACATTTGGGCTCGCAACTGGCAGAGGAGGAGGAGGCGGCAAGCCCTCATTCCTGATCAGATCCCACCATTCGCACTGCCGAGTAGTGTGGTTGGCTGGCCTTGAGGGGTGCTGAGTGTGGAAACTGCACGGACCATCTTTCATGTCATCGAAGACAAACTTCTTGGCCGGTTCCGAGTTGTCGTTGCCCTGCTGAGGAGCGCGATACGGCTTCTTGTTGCCTTGGCCCTGGTTCTGGTTCCGCCCGTACTGAGCTCCAGCAGGTTTTTGCCCTTGGCTACTCCCAGCTCCAACACCCACCGCATTCACCTCCTCAGGGTCATACCGAGTATCTATTCGGTCACCCCTGCGCTTGTTGCGGAACTCGTTGCGCTTGTTGTTGAAGTTTCTTCTCGGCTCAGAGGAGTCCATCAGTGGCTGAGTAGGATCCCCTAGCGCGTACTGATCCGCGATCTTGATGGTCTCTGCCAGGGTATTCGGCATCTCCCTCTGCAACCTCTGCCATAACATGCTGCCATGCTTGCAACCCTGCGCAAACCAAGTGATGGCATGCGCCTCATTCACACCTTCGCAGGTGTTCCGCAACGTACTCCACCGAGTAAGATACTCGCGGTCCGTCTCGTCTTCTCGCTGCCTGCAAGCGGACAGCTGCTGTGGCCTATTCGGCCTCTTGTAAGTGCTTGTGAAGTTGCTGATGAAGGCATCCGAGAAATCCAGCCAGCAATTGATGCTGTTCTTGGGCAAGTTGTTGAGCCAAGTCCGAGCTGGACCCTCTAGCATCTGCGGGACGTACCGCACCGCCCATCTCCGGTTGCCGTTCGCGATATGAACCGCGGTGACATAATCATTGAGCCAATCCTCTGGCTTGGTGCTGCCGTTGTAGCTCTTGGTGCCCCTTGCGAGCTGGAAGTTCTTCACGGACGGCTCGTTCATGATGCGCGGGCCAAAGCACTCAGGGCCGGGAGGCCCCGTGTTCTCGAGCCGCGCGGATAGACTGATCCTGTCCAACTTGTGCCTGGCATCCATGGGTTCCAACATGCGCTCACCCACGCGATCCAGGATAGAGTAGCCAGCTAGGCCCATTGCCGAGTAGCCGTCATCATACCTTTCCACCTCCATGGCTCCGGGTTGTTCCACCGGGTTGGCAACTCGGTCAGCCGCACGCGGCTGCGCAACAACTGGCTCCTGCGGCCTCTGCCGAGTAGGCTGAGCAGCATGGTGCCGAGAAGGACGCGGGCGATCTCCATCTCGCGCCAGGCTCTGAGCTTTATGGGCTTGAAAGCCTGCTCCTGCAGCGTTGTGTTTCTGACCGGGCTGCTGCGGCACAGCGAGCTGTTTCGCAGCAGCAGTCGGGTCGTACACCTGCATTTGCCTATCCTTGCCAGAACGACCAATGCGGCTCTTCTCGCGGCTGGGATGCGGAGATGAGGCCTGATCGTTAGATCTGGCCGCATGTTAGTGCACCACCTGCGAAGCTCCAGCACCCGGGTTGGCTTTCCGGAACTCCTCATTCTGCCTAGCAGCCTCTAAGACCAACTCGTTGAGCCTCTCTTGCTGCCTAGCGCGCGCGTCGTCGTCGAGATGCGGCAACTCGGCGGCTACGGCCTCTGCAGCTCTAAGTGTCTTGGCGGGGGTGCTGTATCTGGGCCTAGTGGAGGTGTTTGCGGTGGCGGACTGACTAGGAGCCTCTACAACAGTTGCCATCTCGGCGCCTAGGTTGCGCCGCGTAGCTCCTACCTTGCTAGCCCTCCTAACCACTGGCGTGAAACCATGAGCCTTGTTGTACTCGTTCTGGTCTAGACTGAGCTCAAGCCTAACCTTGTCCAACTCCGCCTGCTCGGCGAGCAGCTCCTGGCGCTGCCTGTCAAGCTGCGCCTTCATGGTCATGAGCTCGATGTCGGTGGGAGGCGGCATGCCAACCCGCGCAGCGGACGCAGGGATAGTCGGAGTAGTGGAGAGAGGAAGGTTGCAGTCTTTCTCGTAGGGCTTGTGGGGTTTCCCACCAGCACTCGAGCCGGGGGGATCCTCGATGACGCCCGCGGCGCCAGCCGTGCCCTTGCCGGCGTTCGCAGCCAGACCAGCCACCATCACCTCTGCACAGTTCGCAGAACGGCGCGTAGGCCTTCCGCGAGCCACAGTCACAGCAGGAGGATCCTCCGCAACCAACACTTCCTCCGGAAACTCGCGGACGACGGCGGTGGCGACGTAGACGAGGTGAGAGCCGAAGGAGATCACCGAGCCGCCCTCCGGCATGCCCATGTCGCTGAAGTCGCCGGCGTTGTCGGTGACGAAGTCGAAGGAGCCGAATCTGTGGACAAGACCACAGACTACACGCTCTCCCGCAGCAGAAATCGATCCCGTCCGAACGGAAACTCCAGCCAGCGCCGCTGGTTGCCCCACGGTGGGCGCCAACTGTCGTGGTGGTGTCAAGACAGATGCCATGGGATGGCTAAAAGTGTGGGGACGATGGACGCTGGAGGCGCTCGGGGAGGGATCACGCGTCGAGTAGCCGCGTGAGGTAAGAATCAAACACTGCAAACAACATGATCTACCCAGGTTCAGGGCCCTCGTGAGGAGGTAAAACCCCTACTCCTGCCTTTCTCTCTGTATTCTGATGTCTCACTGAGTAGCCACAGTACAATGGTTCTTGCTACCGAGTAGCCACTCTTCTCTCTACGGGATGAATTAGGTCAAGAATCTCTACGTAGTGGGAGATCCCTCGCGCAGGAGGGGGCAGGGCACCTTATATACTTGGTGCCCAGCCGGATACGTCCAAATACAAACAGATGTCGACATTGTGTGCACATCGTCCTTCTTCCGAGCTCCCGCTGACAGCTTTGGTTCCTAATCTTGTCCTGTCCGGAAAGTCGTTGGGCAAAACCAAGTGAACAGTCTGGTATCACTGCGCCAAACACAGAGTAGGCCCCCCTATCCTGCGACGGCCTGCTGACACACTTCGCTGTCAGGCACGCCGTCCCCAGATGAACAGTGCTGTGAACAGTGCCAAGTACGGACCCCGGATACGCGGGATCTGGTGTCAGAACGGCTCCTTTGACCTCTGGCCCGAGTAGACTCCCGCCAGTTTTGCTCGGGCCAGCTCTTCTACTCGAACAAACATAACTTGCTTGATGTAACCTTCTGATCACCTTTTGTGTAAGACCGAGTAGCAGTAGACCGGGTAGCGAGTACCGGCTAGGCGGCTACTCGACCAAACTTCTCTTCTGACCTTGCCTTTACCACTTGCCTTTACCCTACTCGGGGGTAACCCCCCGACACCGAGGCATCCTCTCCCGCAACTGGCGGGTAGCAGTTCGCCACTGCCAAGCTCTACAAAGAAAGCAGAGGAAGGCAAGAAAAATTTCAGTCGACCAAAGACTCAAAGCAAAGAAGAAAATAACGACAGACAAGAAGGATAAGACTAACCGCGGCTGGAGGGGGTTTGGAAGCATCAAAGGCTTCAACTGTGCAGTCGGGGAATTTTTCCCCCACTTTCAAGCTAGTGACAGCCGCGATTTTCTTCTCGAACTCGACGTTCGAAAGTTCCTCGTGGCTCACTCGGCTAGGATCTTCAGTGCCTTGGTATTCCCACATGGTGGAAGGCCTTTGCTGCAGCGGTTGGATCCTGCGCTTCAGAAAAATGCTCGCCAGGTGCAGCCCGTTAAGTACCACTCCAGCGGCTTGATCCCGGAGAGCGGACACTCTTGCGAGTAGGAGCGTGACGACCTGGGTTTCTTCGGCTGACAGCTTTGTGTGCCCAGGACTTTCTCCTCTTCAAAACAGCGAACGGGTGGAATTCCACGATCCCACCCGAGCTGTTGTCGATGACGCAAAACCACTTCTTCCACCAGCCTTGGGCGGAGTCGACGAAGTGCATGTTGAAGTAGCCGCTCTCCAGTCGCGCCTGGATCCCGAAGCCGCCTGTACGTAGCGGCTCGGCAGGCTCGGAGTCCACCCGCGATTTCTCGCGGAAGATGCGAACTTTGAAGAGGGCCTTCCAAAGCGCCCAGTGAGGGCGAATGCCAAGGAAGAATTCGCAGAACACGATGAAGCACGAAATGTGCTGCACTGCATTCGGAGGAAGGTCGTGAAGCTGTATGCCATAGACATACAGCAACCCGAGGAGAAAGGGATGAATGGGGAAGGAAAGACCTCGAGACACGTGGTCCGCAAAGACCACGCGCTCATTCGACTGCGGGTTCGGCACCTCTTCTTTCTTCCCGAGGCGCACCCGCTTCTCAGTCTCCGCCGGCAGCAGCCCCTCCCGCTGCATCTCCTTGATGCTCTTCGCGGTGGTATTGGGAGATCGCCAGTCGCCGGCGCGGGGCGCGGGCTGCGCGGAAGCTTCTCCGGATGCGGAGACGGCGGCGCCACGTTTTTTCCCTCCGGCCATGGCTAGCGATACGAGCTCGAGCGTGAGGAGGAAGGAGATGGGCGCGAAGAAGAAGATGGACGAAGGCAAAGGCTGGGAAAGTTTTACCGCACTGCTAAGACCCGTATTTATACATGGAACGAGTAAATCCCAGCCGTACGATGCGTTACGTGGCACTTATCACAGCCACCACGTGTGAAGATGAAGCGAAGCGGCGGTGGATGCTGTTTTATGCCACGATCTTAACGGAAGATCGTGCGCATTTACTGCGCAGTTCGCGTAAAAACCGGGAGCGGCGTCTAGTTTCCCGGTCAAAAAGCTGACCAGGTGGGCCACCCATCTGCTGCCACTCCGTCACGTCCCATCGGGAGGAGAAGAGTGTGCCATGACGTCATGGCATGCATCATCAAAATCAGGATCTTCTCGATTGGAGGTTCAAACGCGAAAATATCTTCGTACGAACAAGAACTCCTTCGAATAAAAGCAATTCTTCTATGAACAATTCATGGAACAAGACCTCTTTAAACAAGAGAGAGATACCCTGTTCACGAAAACTCTTTCGTATGGGCTCAACATTCCAAACATGAAAAACTCTTTCATATGGACATAACTTTTCCTCAGCACGAAATTTTTTCGTGTGAAACTCAAAAATCGATCGAGTAAGAAAGACATACCTCTTTTACACATGATATTCTTGCATCATAAAAACCTGGATTGTTCAGCCGACTAGGCACATTCGGATGCCATATTCTTCGAATATGAAGGTGAGACCCAAAAAGATCTCTCTTTAGGGCCTGGAATCGCACTCGAAAGCTGCGTCCTCCGGTATAATTCCGTGTCAACAACACGAAGAAAAATCCTAGCGGACGCGCCGGGTACCCCCTTTAGGTTAAGTTCGACTCGATAAGTCCACAAACGGTCCAGTCGCATAAGGATACCCCCTCTCAGGCCCAAGGTGAAGGCCCAAGAAGAGGAGCCCTTGGAATACTCCAGAAGGCCCGCGTGAAGCCCACCCGCACTAAACTTGCGGGTTAAGTTAGGAAACATGTAACCGACCTAGCTAGGGTTCCAATCCTCTCCGGGTGGAACTCGAGACCTGGCCGCCTATATAAGGCCAGGAGAGCCCCCGAGAGAGGACCAAGCAATACCGCACGACCCAAAAGCCTTGAAACTCGAGATCCACTCTCGATTCGAGCACGCTGTAACCGATCTAATCATCAAATACAGATCGACAGGAGGCAGGAGTAAGGGTTTTACCTCTTCGAGGGCCCCGAACCTGGGTAAATCTCGCCCCCTGTCTAGCCGACGATTCCACCAGCGCTCATGGGTTCTCCTAATCGAAACCCGGTAGGTTCATCGAAGGGATTTGTTGAGTCAGGGATTCGACACTATGGCTAGACTTTTTCATGTCATGTTAGATGCTACTTTAATTCTAAACCTACCGGTTACTTTTGTAGCATGACTTATCTCAAATAGATGAGAGTGTTTATTATTCCATTGAAAGAATCATGAGTTGTTTTTATCACATTGAAGCATAAATTTGTGGTGTTCTCCTTCAAATGTTTTATTTGGTTGACTTGCCGCATGCTTAAAACATGTTTATGACTACAAACCAGTAACCTATAGCCTCTATGATCATTTAGTTTTAGTTGTAATAGCACTTATGTTTTGATTGATAATGTTTTTGTCGCTATGCAGGATTATGGCCATTATATATGCTCTCTTGATTTGTCGCTCCCAGTATTTGCTAGTATCCACCTGTGCTGAGTATGAGCTCTACTCGTGCATCCAAATACTCAAAACCAAAGTATGCCAAATGTTTCCACCATACCTACCTACATGTGGTATTTAACCGCCACTCCAAAGTAAATTGCTCATGTGTTATCTTTTAGAACTTTCAAAATTACTCATGTTTTGTGCTCCTGTTTTAGCTCATGAGGACGTGAATAGAGAATGTTTATCTCACTTGTTGATTGAATTTCACACTCTGGACTAGTGGCTTCATCCGCTTATCCAATTGATAGAAGAGCTGGCAGCGGGGTGCCCAGCCCCAAACTTAATACAACAAATTCTCTTCACTATTTTTCCCAAGATTTACCAGTCAAAGCATAATTGGGTAAGCAAAAGAGAATGAGGGATGACCTTCTACCCAGTTGCGTCCTTCAATGGAAGACGCTCTTGTGAAGTATAGTTGGCTTGTGACATACTGTATTTTCTTTTTACCATTCGTTGACATAATCATACACAACTCTCTAAAAAATGTTTGCAATACCTCTGTTTAATAAAAATAAAAATCTCTAGCACATGAATGATCCATGCTTCCCTCTGCTAAGGGCCTTTATTTTACTTTTATGTTGAGTCTCCATGTTCTAACTTTATGCACACTTGAGAGAGCTTAGTTGTCATTCTGAGTTTAATGTGCATTTGTCCCAAAAATATGATGGATTGATTCATACTTTATTATTACTTTCTCTCAAATTATTTGTTCTAGTCATCCTCTTAAACTTTGAAGGTGGATTGGAATTTATGTTTTGATCCAATCTTAAGGACAAGCAAAATATCACTTTGCTATGTTTTCTTGATGCTAGAAACAAACGTATAACTTTCAATGCATTGATTTTGTGATCTTCTATTTGTTTTACTTTTCATGATGCAAAGTGATTTCTATGTTTCATTGTTAAAATTATACATTTCATGCTTGTGTTGAAAGTACTATGATCTCATCTTACATATGCTTTTACAATTATGATGATCAAGTTTATGTTGGTAGCATGTCACCTAAGAAATCATTTGTTTTGTTGTTTACCTACTCGAGAACGAGTAGGAACAAAGCTTGGGGATGTTGATACGTATAAACGTATCTATAATTTCTGATGTTCCATGTTGTTTTCATGTTATTTGCTACATGTTTGCTATACACTTTATATTATTTTTATCAATTTTATGGGACTAACCTATTGACAAGATGCCACCGAGCCAGTTCCCTGTTTTCTGCTGTTTTTAGTTTCAGAAAAGTTGTTCTGAAAATATTTTCGGAATTGGAAAATTCAAAACCCAGAAGTCTTAGAAATACCGAAGGTTCCATGGAGTCCTGAAGGAACCCGGAGGGGGTCCACAAGGGGGCCACACCATAGGGTGGCGCACCCTGGTCGCGCCACCTGGTGGTGTGGGCCCCTCGGGCGCCCACTGCAATCGTCTTTTCGCCTATTTAACTCATTCGGATAGTTAACCCTAGATATATACTACTTTTCCACGAAAAACACCCGAGGCCGCCGTCATCGTCAACCCGAGATCGGGAGGGTTCTGGAGTTCTCTCTGGCACCCTACTGGGAGGAGAAATCATCACCGGAGGCCTCTACACCACCATGCCCGCCTCCGGAGTGATGCATGAGTAGTTCATCCATGGACTACGGGTCCATAGCAGTAGCTAGATGGTTGTTCTCTTCACTTTATGCCTCATGTTTAGATCTTGTGAGCTTCCCTACATGATCGAGATTGTCTTATTGTAATGCTACATGTTGTGTTCGCTGGGATCCGATGAATGTTGAATGCTATGTATCTTGATTTTCAATCTACCATGCTATCTTTTTTTTTGCGGGGGAAACGGGATTGTATTAATC
Organism: Alopecurus myosuroides; assembly: GCA_028641055.1. Classification (NCBI taxonomy): domain Eukaryota; kingdom Viridiplantae; phylum Streptophyta; class Magnoliopsida; order Poales; family Poaceae; genus Alopecurus; species Alopecurus myosuroides. The sequence goes on along the minus strand of CM054059.1, from coordinate 41,234,738 downwards.
AAATAACAGAGTTGCGTTACAATACCGAGTTATCCGGTCCGTTAAAGGAGCTGGAGCCGAGCCTAACCACACTTGGGTTCTATGTTCTACCATGCCAAATCGAGCTAGCTCATGGCTTGCACTATTACAGGTTCTAGGGATTTTGGATATAGACATAATATGTTCAGATGCTAGTAGTAACCGCAGATCTTCAACTGCATGCCCCAGGTAGGATCCGTCCTTTTTCTTGCTTAAAGCCATGCATACCAGCTCCAAACTGTCATTCTCCACTACGATTTTTTCATCGGATAGATCAAGAGCTAATCTGATACCCTCCAGACAAGCCTGCAGTTCCGCATCGAGCGCTGAAGAGCCGAACATCAGTTGTCTGCACGCAGAGAAGACGATGGAGCTGTCACTATGTCGCAAAATCATGCCAGCGCCTGCTGAACCAGTTGAGGCAACAAATGCTCCAGCTACATTGAGCTTTAGGGTACCGACCGGAGGTCTCTTCCAAGAATCCTGTATGATTGGGTGTCTCACTGTTTCCTGACCTGACTTTTGATCCCCTAGAACTTGTTTCCCTTTGACAATTTCTTCAGGTGTTAACTTCTTGATATTATCCAAGGATTGCATGTAACTTTGGAGGAAACGCCTAGAACCTTCCAATCTACCATGCTATCTTCATGTGTATGTTATTTAGGATCTTGCATGATCTCCGTTGTTAGTAGATGCTCTGGCCAAGTAGATGCCAGTGACTCCAACAGAGAGTATTTATGCTTGATAGTGGGTTCATGCCTCCTTTGCATTTCTGCTCGAGTGACAGAAACATGACGGATGGAGGATGTACTGTTGCCATTACGTTGTTTACATTGTTTACATTACATTTTGCTTGATGCGATTATCCGTTGCTTGCAACTTAATAACCAAGGTTTGTTCGGATGATATTCTGAGGGTGGATTATTAGTCATAGATGTAGTTGGATGACGGTATATGAGTCTTGTTGTAATGCCCGCATGAATCACATAGTAATTATCATGTCATGCATGTTTCTATATCTATCAATTTCCCAGCTGTAATTTGTTTACCACACATGTTATCTATCTTTTATGGAGAGACACCACTAGTGAACTGTGGATGTAGTCCATTTTCTCGTACTGATAATACAACCGCTACAATTATTGTTTTCACTCTTTCCACAGTTTTCACACTGCTACTATTGTTTTCACATTGTTCTCCAACTGATTTCCACACCATACATTTAACCTCTTTGTTATCAGCAAAACCGGTGAGATTGATAACCTCACTGCTTAGTTGCGGCAAAGTGAACTGATGTGTGGTGTGTAGGTCCCACGTTGCTGCTGAACTGATAGTGCACCCTACCACATCAACTGCATCAACCTTTCTGAAGTTGCTCCGTCCTCGTACTGGTCGATTCAACCATGGTTTGTTTTCTGAGGGAAAAACTTGCTGATGCACTCTTCACACCTTACACTTGGGGTCTCCCTGCAAGTGCAAGCTCTGCACCATCGAGAACCATCTAGGTACTACTATTGACCTGTAGTCCATGGATTAACTACTCACGCATCATCGGGGAGGCAACCGTGGCGATGAAGAAGCCTCTGATGACAGTCCCCATCCGGCAAGGTGCCGGAACAAGACTCCAGAAGCCCTAGATTGGAATTTCGAGGTGACGATACCTTTGTATCTGTTTCGTGGAAATTTTCTCGGCCCCCCATGTTTTAGGGTAAAAGGCAACTTATAAGCAAAGAGGCGGTGTCGGGGGATGTCCAGGAGCACCATGCGACCTCATGGTACGTGTGGGCCCCAGGCTGCGCCTCAAGGCTGCGTGGCCTACCAGATGGTGCCGGGAGCGAAGAGGCGGTGCCAGGGGCAGGTAAGGGCACCAGGCGACCTCATGGCGTGGGTGGGCCCTATACCACACCTCATGGCCTCCTGTTGTTGTGGCTAAAAATGATCTTCTTAGATATTCAAGACTTTGGTGAATATTTTCTTCACAGCTTTTCTGAAATACAAAAATAGCAAATTACAGGAGCTGGCTCTAGGCACTAGGTTAATAGTTTAGTCCATGAAAATGCCGATAAAATGAATTGAAAACATGTCGAAACCATATGATAATTTGTAGAAAACAAGCATGGATAATAAAAAATTATAGATACGTTTGGGACGTATCACTTGATATTTTAGAAAGAATCGTTAATGTTGTTAAAGGACGAGTTAAGAACTTTCATATGGTTCAAACTCAAATTGAACAAATTACTAAATTACAAAAAAAAAATACTTGTTGATATGCCTAAAGAAGGTAATGGACACACTTGTAGGTGGTAAAACTAGAGGTTGTGCTTTAACTCAGGATCCCATATATCGCGAGGAACATCCTACAAGAATTCAAGAAGACTCTCAATTGGATAATATAATGTTGTTAGTTCTCCTAAAAAGAGAAAGAAGAAGAAACATACAAGAGTAGCGGAACCTAATGATGTTAATATTGATAAAGAAACTATGGACAATCCTAAAGATATATCCATTTTTATGCTGAAATGAAAGTGTTAATGAACATTATAATGACAATGATTAAAATGATGGTTCCAATAACGAAGAAAGTGGTGAAGAATCTAAAAGAATTAATAAAGATAAGAAGGATAAAGAATTTGGTCCTAGAAAACTTGGTAAGGAATGGGAACCTTGGGTGAAAAACCCTATACCTTTTCATAATAAGTCCCACAAAACTAAGTAAAAATACTATAATAAATTCTGTGAGTGGATCAAGTATATGAAATACATTGTTACCAATATGAAGGAAGTGCCAAATGAAAATATTTCAACTATGATGGATAATTACTCCTTTAATGGTAAAATTCCTAAGAGACATGGTGATCGAGGTATAGTCACTATTCCTTGCTATATCAATAATAACAATTTGAGCACTGATTTATGTGATCAAGGTGCAGGAGTAAGTGTTATACCTTTATCCCTTTATAAGAGACTCTACTTAGACAAGATAATACCTACGTAAATTTGTTTGCAAATGTCTAATAAATGTTTAGTTGTTCCTATTGGTATTTGTGAGGACATTCTTGTCCAATTTTTTTACTTCTTTTTTAGTCTCAACTGACTTTATTGTGTTGAAAATGTCTGAGGATGCCATGTGACTAAAATTCTTCCAGGCGCACCATTTAGGAGGAATGCCTTTAACCACCACCCAAAGCTCACCTAGGTAACCATAAGTAGGAGTATCATCATCCCATGATATGATCTTAATAGTAACCCCCTCTTTTCTCCACATCAAAGGAAGAAAACTCACTGAGATCCGTGACATTCTTCCAGTGAGGGAACCTAACTAGAAATGAATTAGGTTCAAGTTCCGTCATCTGCCATGGCTACCTTTTTGTCGTGGTGGTATCACGGCATATGCCATAGGATGGCTAATTGTTTGGGGTCGATGGACGCTGGAGGTGCTCGGGGAGGGATCACGCAGCGAGTAGCCGCGTGTGGGATGAATCAAGCACTCCAGACAACAAGATCTACCCAGGTTCAGGGCCCTCGTGTGGAGGTAAAACCCTTACTCCTGCCTTCTCTCTTTGTATATGTGTGTCACCGAGTAGCCACAGTACAAGTTTGGCCTACAGCCGAGTAGCCACTCTTCTCTCTACGTGATGATCTAGGTCAAGAATATGAACTCATGCAACGTCGCCTCACGTCCCCCGCGCAGGAGGGGGTAGGGCACCTTATATACTGGTGCCCAGCCGGATACAGCCAAGAGGGAAAAGTACAAACAGATGTCGACATAGTGTGCACACTGCACACTTCCAGCTTCTCGCTGACAGCTTTGGCTTCCTAGTTTGTCTCGTGTGGGAAGTCGTTGTGCAAAACCAAGATGACGATCTGTATCACTGCCACAGCCACATGGTAGGCCCCCTAACCTGTGCCGCCCTGCTGACACCCTGGCGCGGATAAGCACGCACTCTGCAGATGAACAGTGCACCAGTACGGACCCAGGATTCGCGGGATCCTGTGTCAGAACGGCTCCTTTGACTTCTGGCCCGAGTAGGAAACCACTCCCTCTACTCGGACCACTTCCTCTACTCGGAGGAAAATAACTTCCTTGATTCTTTCCCCTGGCCATCAACGTGTAGGGCCGAATAGCAGTCGACCGGGTAGCGTGTACCGGGTAGCCAGCTACTCTGCCAAACGTCTCTTCTGATCTTGCCCTTAGCACTTGCCTTTACCCTACTCGGGGGTAACCCCCCGACATTAGTCCCCGAAGCTGGTAGAGTCCTGTGAACTCGTTCACTGGGCTCTTCCAGCTTAAAAATCAATCTTTTCTTTGAACTCTAAGATGCTGAGTAGCACCTCCGAGTAGCCCTCAACTTTGGCTCGAGTCTCTTCTCCTCCGAATAGGACCATTTCTCTTCTCTGTCGTCGAGTAAAATGACTTTGTGAAATCTTGAACAGAATCTCAGCGTGGCAGAGCAAATCCATCTCTTCGCATTGCAACTGGGCACGTGTCACTCCCTCGTACCCCCGACGCCTCGGTACCTGGGATATGACAGGCCACGCGCCCATCACTGCGACCTGGGCCCACTGGCCCGTTAGGTCACTTCAACTGCAGTTATTAGCCCACGATCTCGACGTGGGATCAATTGCGCCCGTTACGCGCGCAACCTGCGCTGTGTGCGTTTCTAACCGGCCCGCATCCCACGTCGCACGATCTCCGCGCACAACTGATCCCACTAACTCCGCTGGTAACGGCAACCCGAGGGGAGGGACAAATACCCCCTCGGTAACTCCTCCCTCTCTTTCCTGCTCGCATTCACCCCTTGCCTCTTTGCCTTTCCGCCGCCGCAGAGCACTTTGCCGCCGCGCATCCTCGCCGTGCCGCTGCTCCGTGCGACGCCGGAGATACATCGAGCACTTCCTCCACTCACATCTCCAAACCTCTTCCACCAAATCCTCTCCTCTTCATGGCTCGCGACGACGACACCCGTGCCGGTTGGGCAGGATCTGAGGTCACGGCGGACGATTGCCAATGGTTGGTAAACACCCGCCGCGTTCCTCCCGGCGTGCGGTGTAGGCACCCGGACGGCGAACTCGTCCCCACACCGGAGACGGACGAGTTCGTCGTCTTCCTCGCCCACTTCAAGCGAGGATTCGGCCTGCCCGTCTCGGATTTCTTCAAAGACTTCCTCAACCACTTCGGGCTGCAGCCGCACCACCTGCCTCCCAACACCGTGGTGATGCTCGCATACCACGCCGTGGTCTGCGAGGCGTTCCTGGGTGTGCGTCCCACGGTGCACACCTGGGCGCGCTACTTCTTCTTCCGGAAGCAGAGCGTCCCCAAGCCTGGAAGCACGGAGAGCTCCCGCAGTATGACGAAGACGGGAAGCGCAATGATGTTGCAACGCAGCTCCGCCAACCATCCGCGCATCAAGGGGCTCGACACGGTGCGCAAGTGGCAGCGCACCTTCTTCTATGTCAAGAACGTTCCTGCTGAAGAAGGAGCGCCGGTCACGGACCGGATAGGGCTCCCCAAGTGGACGAACACGCCACCCACCCAGCAGAATTGGGGATACAAGCCGAAGCTGCACGGCGATATCCTTTAGGTCGAGAAGCGCCTCGCCGAGCTGAGGGACTTGGGATTCAAACACGATGATCCCATCGCGTGTTGGATCTCGAGGCGGGTGCTCCCGCTTCAGCGCCGCTCCCACCTCATGTGCTACATCGGAGGCAGCAGGGACTGCACGAGGACCACCACTTTCGAGCTCAGCATGGAGGAGGTATCCGTCTGGGCGCGCTCCATCATGAAGACCGGCCTCACCGACACCTGGCAATACGGCTTCGTGCCGTATAGCCGTGATAAGCCAATCGAACAGGTTAGCGCTTTATGCTTTATTTCTGCATTCTGATACCGAGTAGATCGAGTAGGTGGCTTTTCAGCTTAGTATGCTTAGTCTTTGCATGCTGCGCCGAGTAGGACACCACTAGCATCTCATTGGCTTTATGTGCTTTGTGTTTGCACGCCCTGCTGAGTAGAGAACCTTAGCCAAATATGCTTTGTGTTTGCATTCCGTACCGGGTAGGATCCCTTAGCCTTTTGCTCAGCTGATTTGTATTGCCTGCTTTTCTTTCCAGCACATTAATCGCCAGCTCGTTGAGAATGAGGAGCGTTTCAAGGGCAACTGGAGCAAAGACCGGGAAGAGGACGACGAGATCGCCTACGACACCCAGGCCACCCTCTGTGTTCCTCGCGCCGAACAGCAGGGTAAGCATGAAGTTGATGCGTCCATTCGTGACTGGTCTGAGGACGATGATGAAGGTGACTGAGTTCGCCTCCCTAGTTGCGAGTAGCGTGATCCCATTTCCTTTCCGCTTCTCAACTCCTTCTTTTCCTCTACTCTGCAGATGACCCTGATGCGGATGAGGAAGACGAGGATATTCTCGACGTCGATCCCGTTGCTGTTGCTGCTCCCACCACTCGGAAGAGGGCGGGTAGCGGTGCCCAAGAGCCCACTGCCAAGAAGGCCAAGAAGCCTGAGAAGGTGAAGAAGGTTTCCAGCAGAAGGCCGCTCCCTACCCGCAAAGGGTAAGTAAATTTCCTCTAAGCTACGTTTTATTATTGCTTCTCGGTGTTTTTCTTCCCCTCCTCCTTTTCTGAACTTCTTTTTCTCTTCAGCGATCCTTTGGATGCTGATGCTGCTGCTGCTTCCACCACCTCCAAGAGGAAATCCGCCATCGACCTCGAGAAACTCATCGATCTCTCGGAGGATGAGGACGAGCCCGCAGCACGGGATAGGACGCGTGTGCCCTCTCCCGTGAAGGAAGAAGAAGAAGGCACCAACGCCGAGGACATGGGCGCTGGTGCCCAAGACATGGACCAGGAGCAGCAGGCCCGCGCAGAACAGAGTGCGCATGATGCTGCTCAAGATGAAACACCCCCTTCTCCCCCTGCTGCCTCAGCTGGGGAGAACATCGAACAAGATGCCGAACTTCAAGATCATGCCGCCCTTGAGCGGCAGGACGAGAACCTGGAGCAGCCGGACAATGAAGCTGCTGTCCAAGATAATCCCGCGGCCCAGCCGCGGGTAGAAGTAACAGAAGATGTACTACAAGATCCCGCTGCCGAGCAGCGGGTTGAAACGACTGCGGTGGAGCAAGACCCGCAGGGCCAAGCGCAGCCGGACGCTGCGCCGGGTAGCCGGCCCCCTGTGACGCCTACCCAGCAGGCTGCTCCACCTACTGCACCAAGTCCTCCACAACCGCCGAAGAAGACCAAGACTGCACCGAGCCCTCCAGCTAAGCCGAGCGTACAGAAAACCGCGCCTAGCCCTCCTCCCAAGCAAGGCGCTAAGAAGATTGTTTCTCAGACGGATGCTGCCGACAAGAAGGCCGTCCAGTCTGACGCCCCAGTTCGCAGGAATCCACCGCGCAACGCTGCGCAGGATGCTGCTAAGATGCCGCCGCCGAAATTACCCTTGAAGCCTGCCGCGAAGAGTGGGCAGCTTACAATTGGCGCTTCTGGCAGTTCTGCTGACGCAGGCGTGGGGTCGAATGCTCAAGAGTCGCCTAGCTTCTTGCCCTACATGGTGCAGATGGCCAAGCAGCACAGTATCAAGCTGAGCACGGGCGAGCAGCGGATCGCCCTTACGAAGGGCGCCCAGGCCAAAGCGGTGGACTCCAAGTTGCCGGAGAAGAAGAAAGCCCTTGCGCTCTACTCACGCGAGGTCCAAGAGACTGAAGTGCAATCCGAGGGGCTCGAGCAGATGATTGACAGGGTAGGCTTCATCGACCAGGTGTGGGAAAGCGCCGTTCACGGCAACAAGACTTGGGATGGCCTGACCGTGGGCCCACTGGACCACTGGCGCATTGACTGGAACAAAGCTGACATGGGCTACAATCCCATGACCATCTCCTCCAATACAAGCACACTGGCCGCGAAGCTATTCGTTCACCGCAAGGCCGCCGAAGACCTCGAACAGACATACGCGGTAAGTTTCATTTGCTTGTTCCGAGTTGTTGCTTGTTCCGAGTTTCAACCTTTCTTCTTTTCTATTCCTCTTTTTCTCCTTATCCATTACCCAGTCCCCGAGATTCGGGCCGAGTAGACGCGTACTCAACCGAGTTGCCGTCTTCTCGGGCCAAATCTTCGAAAAACTGTCTAACTCCTCTTCTTTCTTCTTCACAGAATAGCCTCTTGAAGAGGACAAACCTTTTCCGGCGGCTGCTCTGGAATCATAGCTTCGCAAAAAGACGCCTTGAGGCCCTGGAAAAAGAACGCAAGAGCGACGCTGAGACGGAGCAGGCTGCGGTTGATCGTGCCCTCCAACTTTCGGAACTTGAGAGTAAGCTTCTAGCTATTCGGTTAATGCGTTTTGTGTTTACGCCCGCGTTTGCTCTTTGCTCTAACTCCTTCTGCTCTGTAGGCAAACTTAATGAGTTGGTGAAGGAGCACGAGCACTGCATGTCTTCGTTGCTAATGCTGAGACCACCATCAAGAAAATGGAAGGTGAGTTGCCGTCTACTCTGCTTGTTTTTCTCCTTTTCCTTTGTTACTCTGCTAACCGTACTATCCTTTGTGCGGAAGAAAACAAGAAGTTCCGGGAAAAGCATCTCAACTGTCTGATGCCTGCCGGGGTGCAACAACAGCTGGCTACCCGAGAGGCAGAGCTGCAGAAAGAACGCGACACCGAGCGCGCCGAGTTCGAACAAATACAGGTCAAGCTGAAAGACACTCTGCAGGATGCTCTGAACCTAGCCGCCGAGAAGGACCAAGTGAAGGCCGCAGCCAAAGCTAAGGAGAAGGCCCTCGAGTTGGAAAACGAGGTGCTGAAGAAGAGCAACGCGGACCTCATGCTCCAGCTGGCCAACTGTCGGAAAATTGAAGAGAGGCATGTTGCGGATGAGGAGGCTTGGAGGAGAAAGCTGGAAGCGCTACTCTGCGAACTTAACAGTAAGTCCGCGCTTCTCTGCACTCGCCTGTTTCCTTCTTCTTCTGTTTGGCTTGATTTGCATCTCTTCTCTGCCTCCGTTTCTAATCCTTTCTGATAGCATTCTCAGAAATCTTCCCTGACCTCTGCGCGGCTTGCACACCTGCCCTGGCTAAGGCACAAGAAATTCGAGCTGAGAAAGGATTGCCGACGAACACCAAGTCTACAATTGAGGACAATCTCATGAGCATCCAGGCACAGCTCCACCATCTTAGGGGCTTGGGCACCGACTTGGTGTCCACCGCCTTCAAGCTTCACGCTCTGTTCTGGCCTCAAGACTCTGCGCCAAAGACCATCCGCGCGCTCTCCGAGAAGCTCAATGGTGTCAAGGCCGAGTTGAAGAAATGGCGTGCGTCCGCAGCTCGGGAAGGCGCCGATCTGCTACTCCTCTTCATATGCAGCTGGTATGAGAACTTAAATCTCGACACCATCCTTGAGCTGCGCCGGGACTCGAAGTGGGAGTCCGACTCCAACTGCGTGGCTCGCCACAAGGCAGTCACGTACGAGATCGCCTCCTACAAGGACACCGCCCTCTTCATCGACGACCTCACCGAGCCTGACACCGAGGAGGAAAGCGAGGGTGAGGATGAAGATGAAGACGAAGACGAGGACACCGAGTCGGATGACTTGGCTTGCTTTGAAAACACAGGTGCCAAGGATGGTTCCGAGAAGGGGAAGGGCAAGGCTGCCGCGGATAGCGACGAGGAAACCGAGAGCCAGGATGCCACCATCACCACCGAGATGGTGATCCAGGATGCGGCTCCCGAGCTGGGCTCGTCTTCTGGCGCGGCACTCGACGACGCGGCGCTACTCTGTAACAGCCCAAGTATGAAAACCTACCAATTAGAATGTTTGTTGCATGTTTATTTAAGTATCGCATCATGTCATCATTTTGTTTCCATGTTGTTTGCTTTTGGTTTCTAAATTGTTGCATTTGTTTTCCACTGTTTTCACAACTCAAATTCAAACCTTACTCAAACAATGTTTTCATACTTGTTCTGTTACAATTTTTGGAATAAAAATAACAAATGAAAACAACCATTTTATTCCATGTTGATCACTCATTAAATTGTTGGTTTTAATCAAACAATTAATTCAATCAATTAATTCCAAATCATTTCAAACTCAAATAAAATCTTCAAATCAGCACCCAACTTGAGGTTATGAAAATCACCAAACAAACCTACCCATTTAATCAAATTAAACCATAGGGGTCACCCTATTAAAGTGGTTGTTTACATTAATGTTTAATTAATATTAAAATTCACCCAATTTTGGTTTTATTAACAAACAACATTTAAATTTGAAAACTTTGGAAAACAAAAATTAGTTTTGAGTGGCTATTTGAAAAACTCAACTAACCAAAAATTTTCCTAAATTTTATTAACTTAAAAAACCCCAAACCTTATTTGGAGTCCAACTAACCAATTAAAACCATCAAATTAATATTCCCAAAAAAATTTGAAGCTATTGATAAATTGCTTTAATTACTGTTTTGCAACATTGCTAAGAAAGTTATTCATAAAAAAGAAAATAAGGAACCCAAATCCTTTTCCTTTCCCTCAATCTCTTCTACAAAAAAAAAAGAAAAACAAAATAGAAATGGGAGAGAGAGGGAGCACAGCAGCCCAAGCCCACTTCTTTTCTTTTGGCCCAGCACCCCTCTCCCTGTCGCTGTCGTCCTCCTCGAGGTGACGTCACCCTGTACGTCGTCTTCTCCACCGTGCGATCTCCCCTTCCCCGCTCGATGGCACGCCGTACACGCTCGAGGTCCTATATCTACCCTACCCCGAGCCCTGCTAGCCCTAGACCACCTAGAACCCCTCACCCTCGAGCTCCGCCGCCGTCAGCCCTCTCTCCCACCTCTGCAGTCGCCACCTCCTGAAGCTCAACGGAGCAGCGCCTGAACCCTTGATCCCCACCGGCGTTGCAGCCGCCCATCCCCCTCGCTGTCCACGGGAATTGAACCACCTCTTTCCCCTCTTCCGGTTCGACACCACGGTGGAGCCTGAGGAGGGCCAGAGCCACGCCGCCGTCCGTGATTTCGCCGGCGAGCCCACTGCGTCGAAACTCTGCTACCCCTGCAGCGCAGGTGAGCGTCATCGCCTTTTCCCCTCGCCCCTACTTTCTCTGCACAAGCACGCTCGCGCGCAACGAACGGGCACACCGGCCGCACCAACAAGCCCACGCGCACGCAGCACAACCACCGCGCCGGTGAGCAGCGAACCAGCGATCGCCGGCCTCTCTGTACTTCCCGTCGGGATTCAGAAGACGCAAACTGAACCCAAATGTTCAGTTAACAGTCTTAACTGAAGGTTAAGCCGCGACCTGCTCGTTACCTGACAAGAAAACGCTCCCAGCTGCAGTGGCAGCGCACCGCACGCCCAGCCCGGGGGGGCGCGGGTTCGATCCCCCCGCGGCGCATCTTTTTGCTGGGATTAATCCCTAAGCCACTGGCCCACCTGGCTGTGGCTGTGTGGCCACGCAAGCTGCCACGTGAGCTGCCACGCTGGGTTGGGCCCGCTGGCAGTGGCTGGGGTTAGACCCAGTGGCGGTAACAAAAAGATTAAAACGCCTCTGTTTAATTTCTAATTCTTTTTAAATTGGCAGAATAAAACACTAACTTCAAAACTCAATAACTTTTAATCTATAATTCTGATAAATAAAAGTTATATATGTTTTCTGTTCAAAATTTAATAATCTTTCCAAATAACTTATTTGTGTTCTGTTTTGAGTTTTCAAAATACATTTAAAATTCAATTTGGATAATTCAAATGTAATTTGCAATAATTCATAAGTAATTCATACTATTTCCAAATAAGTCAAATAAAATATGTTTTTCACACCATTTTGAATATGCTATTCAAATATAAAATTTGTTTCCTTGTTTGAATAATTTAAATTGCCTAAATGATTTAATACTTGTTTAAATCAATTAAATTTGATAAAATTATAATTTGCTCAAAATAAAATATTTTTGGACATGCAAAATATGTTTTCAAACCACCAAAGTGTGAACTTTGCAAATGTGAATTTGAATTTATGTTTTGACTAAATAAAGTTCAATTAATATTTCAAACTTGCTTTAAATTCAATTAAAACTTGTTAATATTGTTTAATTCATAATAAATTCATCCTAATCCAAATTTCAATATTTGAAACATGTAATCCAACTAAAATTTGATGTTCTTTTCAAATATAAATTTTGTTAATGGTTTTGCACACTTTAACTTGATGAAAACAACAGTTTCTTGTGTGGCAACTTTAAGTAACCACATTTTCCAAACTTAATCAATGATTTCCAAAACTTGTTCCAATCCTTTTTCACTTGCATCTATCATTGTTAATTGTTGTATTTTGTTGTTATCATCATGCATGCATCATGCTAACAACTCTCACATAATAATTAATTGTAAATCATTTGTTTCCACTTATTTCAATGGATCTTTTCCATATGCAATCCAATTGCATATGGGTCCAATTAAATTGTGTTATCTTGTCAAGTAGTTTATTTTGATGCATCTATTAACATGACATGCATCATCCCATGTTTGTGCACCTATGCCATTATATTGATTGTTTATCTTTCTGCAATGTTTGTTTGCTTCTTCCCGGATATACGACGACGTTGAGACCGACGACACTTACGACACCCCTTCTAAGGAGTTAGCTCAGTACCAGGCTACTGGGTTTGCAGGCAAGTTATCACTCACATGAACCACTGTGTTCCTTTCAACATTGATTACCGATATTTTCCGTTGTTCTTTTCTGCTAGCCTTAGTAGTAGTTGTTTCTGTTACGAACCTATCACATGAATCCCTTAACCCTGATATTGCCTCACCTCCACTCCTATCACCCCTTTGGTTGAGCCAGTGTCTTACTAGCATGCTTAGGTTGTTTTGCTCGAGTCTGTTACCCGTTACTTTCTGTTACTATTACTTTTATGTTCTGGGGGCTCGATGTTTAATCAATCAATCATGCTAATGTTACTATTAATAATAAATTTGATGATAAGGCACCGGCAGGAGGCCCTGTGTGGTTTTGAGGCCTGCTAGTGTCGACCCTAATAGGAAAAGGGTCTTGTCTACTGATCCATGATGAGCGCACTAACCGCATGTGGGAAGCGAGTATGGGCGCCCCCCTCAATTTGATTCGATTCGCATCTCGTCCAAATCGCCTCATTTAGTTCGTGTTTTCCATTTGCCGCATGCATGTTTTTGCGAGCCCAGGCCAGGGTGGAACTTTCGTAGTCGGCATATAGGGGGACACGTTCTTAGAGTGCTATGAGGGTCCATTTTCTTCTGGGCTCGATTAGCCGTGCGCCCAAGGTTCTTTGGGCTTGATGCGGAGAAAAGTTGAGTTGTGTTGAGTGCCCCGCTTGGTGGAAGGGCCTTTCCATCTGGCGGGTTATTCATGCGTGTACGGCCAAATTGGTGCAACCCTGCAGGGATAATCTTCTCGAGAAGCCGTGTTTTCCGCGGTTATGGACTACTTGGTGAAAGTACTGGCTAACAAGTACTCAGGACAACTTAAACCTAATGATTAACAACCTTACACCCAATGATTAACAACTTGACTAGTAATAGGCTTATTGACACAATAATCTGAACCATCATTATTTCAACTGTGTGAGTTATCCTCGGATTGCTTCTTTGGATAAGGGGCGAGATCCAGGATGGGTTTGTTTGAAGTTATCTTTCAGTTGGTTACAATCCTCGATCTTATCTCCTTTCTGTTAGCCGGAAGTGGTAGAATCTCTGTAGTTGGTTAGCGCAGCCAGTTGCAGCATCTTTCATATCCCCTCTCTTCCGTTGAACCCAAGGCATCTGTGCTTGGTGTTGACGGGTTACACTTTGGTGAACTGTGAGTCTTGCTTGCCAGTACGTTTATGTACTGACCCCTTTGGGGCTGTGGTTTCCGCAGACCTACGTTTCCGAGGATCTACATGGTGGCTTCTACGTGGAGTATGACGAGACTGGTGACGAGTAGATAGCGGACCCGGGCAGGATCCGAGACTTCGTGGATGGGCTCCGTCTGTTTGTTTCCGGCCTCTTAGGCCTATTTGGTTCTTGTCTGTACTCAGACATGTTGAACGCTTCCGCTGTATTGTAATGATGTATTGTTGGGGCAGGTGCCCTCTGAATGATTGTATTTGCTATCTCTGCTCTAATGAGAGCCATTTGCAACTTATTTCAATCTTTTGTGTCGTAGAGATCTGTTGTGATATCAGTTGTTCAACGCCGTTGACGTACCATGTGTGTATGGTTTGAAGTACGTCGACAGAAGTGCCTTTGATCTCTAGTGGATAGTTTACATCGACGATGGAATAGCAGGGCTTGTGTTGTCGCGCATAAGCGCAGGCCTACCAGGAAGCTGGGACGTGGGAGCAGTTATGCCCCATAATCCAAGCATCTGCTATCCAGTTCGTACGGTGAGTATCCCCTAGAAATCAGGGTGCGACATACTCCGCACTCAGTCCACTGCCTCCACTTCAGCTACCGACCCCATCTCGGTGGCCACTGCCACCTCCGAGCAAGCTGCTGCCAACACTGAAGCGGATGCTGCCAACGCCAACGCCAACTTGGAGAACACTACTACTTCCCACTAGTTACCTCCTGAAATACTTATGCTCCAAAACTTTTATCAGATCCCCGGGATGCCGGGTGCATATATATCAAACAATTATCTTTCCCGTTGCTACCCAGTTTTTAATTCAGTTTGACATTTTATACTTAGTATTTGAGCAATTCTGGCTTGATGTTGGGTTGCGTTATCATGCAAGTCCCCGAGTTGCATTTTTTATCCACTCTTCCTTTTTATCTCAGCTCTTACCTGCAACTTGTTGCTTTTTTGGTAGTCGAGTCACAAGAGTTTAAAGTTGGAGCTTCAAATACTTAGCCACCTAGAAACATTCATAGTAACGCTACCCACCACATAGCCGAATAGAGTTAACGAGAAGCTGTAAAGAACTCTCTACTCGGTTCCTGCACTCCTCTTTTCCTTAGTCATTTTTCTTGTGCTCATTGACCTCTAGCTTGTTATCTTGCTTGCCATGAAGCCGGGTTTCAGACAGCAGCAGAGTCGAAGAGTTGGCTTTTAGGTTTAAACGCAGTACTAAATGTATTCTGAAATTCTAAGCATAGCAACCGAGTAGACAAAAGTAAAACAGAATAGAAACCACACAGAGCAAGTTTGGACGAGGGCGGTCCCGGAGTTCAATTTCAGATTGCAGAGTAGGAGTTTAACTTGGATAAGAGAGTACATACACATTTTTGCTCACGAATGAAAGCGACGGAGTAGAGCTACATTCCAGGGGCGCTTAGATTCCTCTCCGGCTTTATCCGGCCTGTTCTTCTGTGATGGCTGTATGTCCACAAGATAATAGGCATCATTGTGCAGAGCCTTGCTCACAATGAATGGCCCTTACCACGGAGGGGATAGCTTGTGCATCCCGGTTGTGCGCTGCACGAGCCTAAGCACCATGTCTCCTTCTCGGAAAACCCTTGGGATAACTTTCCGGCTATGATAACGCCTCAAGTTTTGCTGGTAAACAGCTGAACGTGACAGAGTAAGCTCTCTTGCTTCTTCCAGTAGGTCAACGTCATCTTCTCGAGCTTCTCTCACCTCTGCCTCCGTGTATAGGGTTACTCGGGGGGGAGTCATGCTCTAGGTCAATTGGCAACACGGCCTCAGCCCCCATAAACCAAGAAGAAGGGTGTGTAGCCGGTTGACCGTTTAGGGGTAGTCCTTAGACTCCACAACACCGCTGGCAACTCATCTAACCAACACCCTGGTGTTTTCAGCAGCGGCTCAATCAGCCTTGGCTTTATGCCTGAAAGCACCATGCCATTTGCTCTTTCCACCTGCCCATTGGAGGCGGGATGCGCGACAGACGCGACATCTAGTCGGATGTGCTTATCTCTGCAGAATCTCACCATGGCACCCTCAGCAAAATTCGTACTGTTATCCGTGATGATGCTATGCGGGTAGCCGTACCTCAGGATCACATCCTTCAGGAAACTCACAGCAGTGGCTCCATCACATTTCCGAATAGGCTTCACTTCAATCCACTTGGTGAACTTATCAACCATGACCAAGATGTGAGTCATGTTGCCTCTAGCCGGCTTGAAGGGACCAACCATATCCAGACACCAAACAGCAAATGGCCAAGTAATGGGAATGGTTTTCAACTTGGAAGCAGGCATGTGGATCTTACTTTCAAATCTCTGGCAGCCGTTGCACTTTCTCACAATATCTTCAGCTTCCTTCAAGGCAGTGAGCCAAAAGAACCCATGCCGAAAAGCCTTCTTGACTACAGCCCGAGAAGAGGCGTGATGCCCGCATTCTCCTTGATGTATCTCCACCAGAATTTATTCTCCTTCTTCCGGTTCCACACAGCGTTGCAACACGCCAGTGGAACTTCTCTTATGTAGCGCTTCTCTGAAAATGGTGTAGCCCTTGGATCTTCTCTGAATTTTCCTTGCGGCAACCTCATCATTTGGCAGGGTGCCGTCCTTTATAAAGGACAATATGGGAATAGCCCAACTCGGTGTTTCCCGTGCGGGAAACACTGGTTCGTCCACTTCCATCGGAACAGCCACCACTACGTCTTTTTCTGAGTTGGGGTTGACTCTCTGCAGCCCCGAACGGTTAGCAAGGACCTCTTCAATGAATCCGACAGTCCCCGAGTTGAGAGGGGCAGTCCCCGAGTAAGGAGGGGCAGTCCCCGGGTTGCAGGCGCCAGTCCCCGGGATGGAGACTGCATTCCCCGGGTTCTCTGTTGCATTCTCCCAGTCAATCTCCATGGGAACTTCTTCCTCACTAGGCAGAGAAGGGACGAAGATGGACTCCGAGTTGGGGGATGGCTTGATGGATGGCTTTCTCAAATGCTCCAAGGCAATCCCAGCCGGGATGTACTGCCGAGAAGACCCCAACTTGGACAGTTCATCCGCTGCTTCATTCTCTGCTCGGTGAATGTGTTGGAACTCGCAGCCTTCAAAGAATCTTGTCATGGTTTGGACCAGGAAGCGGTATGACGCCATGTTGGCATCCAGAGCATCCCAAGTACCAGAAACTTGCTGCACCACCAGATCCGAGTCGCCATAGCATATATTGCGCTGCACACCAACTTCCTTGGCTACCCGCAAGCCGTGCACCATGGCCTCCTACTCTGCAACATTGTTGGACGCCTTGAAGTGGATTCGCAGCACATACTTGAGTCGATCTTGCTTGGGTGACGTGAGCACCACGCAAGCACCATGGCCTTTCTTCACTTTGGAGCCATCAAAATGCATCTTCCAGTAATTGGTTGCGGGAGAAGGAGGCTCATACTGTACCTCAGCCCAATCCACCAGAAACTCCGCCAGAATTTGAGACTTGATGGCTTCTCTTCTCGCATACGTGGGAGCGTACGCGGCCAGCTCGATCGCCCACTTGGCTACCCTGCCACTTGCCTCCTTGTTGCCCATGATATCCGAGATGGGAGCTGAACTCACCACGGTGATGGGATGTTCTTGGAAATAGTGCTTCAGCTTCTTGGCGCCTAGGTACACGCCGTAAGTCATCTTCTGGTAGTGCGGGTAGTTCTGCTTGGAGCTGGACAGCACCTCACTGAGATAATACACTGGCCGCTGCACACTTCTGCCTTCCTCTTCTCGTTCCACTACGATCACCACACTGACTACCCGATTGGTAGCGGCAATGTATAACAACATTGGCTCTTTGGGTAGCGGACTAGCCAAGATGGGAGCGCTACCCAACATTGC
Source organism: Alopecurus myosuroides (assembly GCA_028641055.1). Lineage (NCBI taxonomy): Eukaryota > Viridiplantae > Streptophyta > Magnoliopsida > Poales > Poaceae > Alopecurus > Alopecurus myosuroides. The sequence continues at coordinate 41,216,989 of CM054059.1, read as the reverse complement.
CTTCAGCTCATTGAATGCCACATCCGCTGGCGGTGTCCAGACAAACTTGTCGCTTTTCTTCATCAACTGGTATAGAGGCAGGGCCTTCTCGCCCATTCTGCCCAAGAAACGACTCAGAGATGCCAAGCAGCCTGTGAACTTTTGCACATCCTTCAGGGATCTCGGCAAAGACATGCTTTCAATAGCTTTTATCTGTGAAGGATTGGCCTCAATGCCCGGACTGGATACCAAGAAGCCGAGTAGCTTGCCAGCCGGGACGCCAAAGGTGCATTTACTCGGGTTCAGCTTCATCTTATACTTGCGCAGATTGGCAAAAGTTTCCTCAAGGTCACTAAGCAGAGTATGTGTTTTATTCGTTTTGATGACAATGTCATCTACGTACACCTGCACATTTTTGCCGAGTTGATCATGCAAGCATTTCTGCATGCATCTCTCATAAGTAGCACCCGCATTCCACAACCCAAAGCACATGACACGATAGCAATAAGCCCCGTACGGGATAATTAAAGCAGTCTTTATTTGATCAGCAGGGTTGAGAGCTATCTGATGAAAACCAGAGTAGGCATCTATGAAAGACAAAAGCTCACAACCAGCAGTGGAATCGATCACCTGATCGATACGGGGTAGCGGAAAAAGATCCTTGGGGCAGGCCTTGTTCAAGTCGGTGTAGTCGACGCACATGCGCCATGCGGTAGCGGCCTTGGGGTCCTCTTTCTTCTTCTCAACCATGACCGGGTTGGCCAGCCAATCCGGATGCAACACCTCCATGATGAAATTGCTTATCAGCAGCTTGGTGATCTGATCACCAATGGCTTTCCTTCTCTCATCTCCGAAGCGGCGCATGGCCTGCTTCACTGGTTTGGCGTCAGGGCGCACATGTAACGAGTGCTCAACCAACTCCCTCGGGACACCTGGTAGATCCTCATTGGACCAGGCGAACACGTCCCGATTCTCACGGAGGAAGTGGATGAGCTCGCTTTCCTATTTCTCCCCCAACCCTGAGCCAATGATGGCAACACGGTCGGGGAACTCAGGGTCAACCTGGATCTTCTTTGTCTCTTGGGATGCCTGGAACGCCGTCCCGTACAGGGAACCCGGCATGCCTGGCGCACCACCTTGCGTTGCTTGCGCCATAGCCACCACCTCATGTATCTTCTTCTTCTCGGCAGCAATCACCATGGACTCCGCCAACTGAGAACCAGCAGAGGCACACTCCATAGATTTCTTGTAATCACCAGAGATGGTGATCACACCATTGGGACCAGGGATCTTCATCTTCAGATATGCAGCATGAGTAGAGGCCATGAACTTGCTCAGAGCAGGCCCGCCGAGTAGGGCGTGATAGGGGCTCTGGTGATCAACTACCTCGAACTGCAGGCTCTCTGTGCGGCAGTTCTCCCTGGTGCCGAATAGAACGACTATCCACACTCGGCCAATTGGAGAACAAAAACTCCCGGCACAATGCCGTGGAAAGTGGTCTTGCTGGGTAGCAGCATGTTCTCGGCCATACCGAGTTTCGCAAGCGTGTCTCTGTACACAATGCTGATGCTGCTGCCGTTGTCGATCAATACCTTGCTGAACCTCACGTTCTTCTGAGTACCCAAGAAGGTGGGATCCACCACCAAGGAGTAGCTACCCGGGTTGGGCATCACCTTAGGATGATCCGCTCTGGACCACGTGATTTCTTGGTTGCACCAGTGCAGGTAGTGAGGAACAGCAGGGATGACAACATTGACCTCCATGGCACGCCTATGCTGAGACTGCTTGTCGACGGGCTCAGAGGTGAAGATCATATAGCTCTCGTGATGCTCCTAGTACTGATTGCGGCCTCCATCGCCATTGTCGCCATTGTTGTTGCCTTGGTTGTTGTTGTTGCCTCTGTTGTTGTTGCGGGTATAGAAGTTGCGGTTGTGGTCGTTGTTGTTGTTGTTGCGGTAGCCCTCGTTGTTGAAGTAGCGGTTGGCTCCTAAAGCCACCTAGTTCACGTTCTCTCTTCTCGGGAAAGCTGGAGGCCTGGCAGCCGGTGCGCGAGCAGGCTGCATGTTGGCATTCGCAGCTGGCAGAGGAGGAGTAGGAGGCAAGCCCTCATTCTTGATCTCTTCCCACCAACTGCACTGCCGAGTAGTGTGGTTGGCAGGTCTAGCGGGATGCCGAGTATGGAAGCTGCATGGGCCATCCTTCATGTCCTTGAAGACAAAGTTCTGAACAGGACCCGAGTTGCCGCTACCCTGCTGGGGAGCGTTGTACAGCTTCTTGATGCCTTGGCCCTAATTCTGGTTCTGCCCGTATTGGGCTCCAGCAGTTTTTGGCCTCTGGCTACTCCCAGCTCCGATAGCCACAGCATTTACTTCCTCCGGATCATACCGAGTATCAATTCGGTCGCCTCTGCGCTTGTTGCGGAACTCATTGCGTTTGTTGTTGTTGTAGCTTCTTCTCGGCTCGGCAACGTCAAGAAGAGGCTGAGTTGGGCCGCTGAGTGCGTATTGATCCGCAATCCGGATGGTCTCAGCGAGAGTGCTCGGCATCTCTCTCTGCAGCCTTTGCCACAACATGCTACCATGCTTGCAGCCCTGCGCAAACCAAGTGATGGCCTGGGCCTCGTTCACACCTTCAGAGGTGTTCCTCTTAGTACTCCATCGAGTAAGATACTCTCGGTCCGTCTCCTCTTTCCGCTGCCTGCACGCGGACAGCTGCTGCGGCCTATTCGGCCTCTGGTAAGTGCTGGTGAAGTTGCTGACAAAGGCCTCCGCGAAGTCAAGCCAGCAGTTGATGCTGTGCTTGGGCAGATTGTTGAGCCAAGTTCTCGTTGGTCCTTCTAGCATCTGCGGGATGTACCACACGGCCCATCTCCGGTTGCCGCCTGCAATGTGCACGGCAGTGAGATAATCATTGAGCCAATCTTCTGGCTTGGTGCTGCCGTTGTAGCACTTGGTCCCCCTGGCGAGCTGAAACTGCTTCACGGACGGCTCATTCATGATGCGGGGACCAAAGCATTCTGGGCCAGGCGGCCCCGTGTTCTCGAGTTGCACGGACAAGTTGATCCGGTCCAGCTTGAACCTGGCATCACTGGGCTCCAACATGCGCTCACCCAGACGGTCAGCTATGTTCCTTGGGTCAGCATAGCCGGCCAGCCCCATCGCCGAGTAACCATCATCATACCTGTTCTTCTGCACAATAGCAGGCTGCACCACTGGGTTGGCTGCTGGCGCAGCCGCACGCGGCTGTGCTGCAGCCGGCTGCTGCGTCCTCTGCCGAGTAGGCTGAGCACCAGGATGCCGAGAAGGCCCCGCGTTGTCTCCGCTGCGCTCCTTGCTGTGAGCTTTATGGGCTTGATAGCCTGCTCCTGCAGTGTTGCGTTTTTTACCGGACTGTCGCGACACAGCGTGCTGTTTCGCGGCGACAACCGGGTCGTACACCTGCATCTGCCTGTCTCTGCCAGAGTAGCCACTCTGGTCCCTCTCACGACTGGGATGCGGCGATGAGGCCTGATCGTTAGATCTGACCGCATGCGAATGCACCACCTGAGAAGCTCCAGCACCCGGATTGGCTTTCCGGAACTCCTCGTTCTGCCTGGCAGCCTCTAGCACTAGCTCATTGAGCCTCTCCTGCTGCCTAACGCGCGCGTCGCCAGCGAGATGCGGCAACTCAGCAGCTACAGCCTCAGCAGCTCTAAGGGTTTTGGCGGGGGTGCTGTATTTGGGCCTGGTGGTAGCGGTGTTTTGGCTATCAGCGTGGCCAGCGGTCTCACCAACTGCTGCCATCTCGGTGCTTAGGTTGCGACGAGTGGTGCCTGCCTTGACAGGCCTCCTAACCACAGGCGTAAAGCCGTGAGCCCTGTTGTACTCGTTCTGGTCCAAGTTAAGCTCGAGCCTAACCTTTTCCAACTCCGCCTGCTCGGCGAGCAGCGCCTGGCGCTGCTGGTCGATCTGCGCCCTCATGGTCATGAGCTCGAGCTCGGTGGGAGGCGGCATGCCTACTCGCACGGCGGATGCCGGTATCGTCGATGTCGTGGAAGGAGGGATGTAGCCCGGGAGGTTCTGGGGCAGCTCGTAGGGCTTGTGCGTCCTGGTAGGCTCGCTTGGGCCAGCAACCTCCTCGATGACTGCCGCAGCTGCGGCTGCGCCCTTCCCAGCAGCGATAGCCGGGGCGGTCATCAACACTTACGCGCTGTCCGCAGAACAGCCTGTTGGCTTTCCGCGGGCATCGATGACAGCAGGAGGATCTTCCGCGACGTGCACCTGCTCGGGGTACTCGCGGACGATGGTGGTGGCGACGTAGACGAGGTGCGAGCCGAAGGAGATCACCGAGCCGCCTTCCGGCATGGCCCTGCTGCCGAAATCGCCGGCGTTGTCGATGACGAAGTCGAAGGAGCCGAAACTGTGGACAAGGCCACAGACCACGCGCTCCCAGTAGCAGAAAAGGACCCCATCCGAACGTGAACGCCAGCCATCGCCGCTGGTTGCCCCACGGTGGGCGCAAACTGTCGTGGTGGTATCACGGCAGATGCCATAGGATGGCTAATTGTTTGGGGTCGATGGACGCTGGAGGTGCTCGGGGAGGGATCACGCAACGAGTAGCCGCGTGTGGGATGAATCAAGCACTGCAGACAACAAGATCTACCCAGGTTCAGGGCCCTCGTGTGGAGGTAAACCCCTACTCCTGCCTTTCTCTCTTTGTATTTATGTGTCACCGAGTAGCCACAGTACAAGTTTGGCCTACAGCCGAGTAGCCACTCTTCTCTCTACGTGATGATCTAGGTCAAGAATATGAACTCATGCAACGTCGCCTCACGTCCCCCGCGCAGGAGGGGGTAGGGCACCTTATATACTGGTGCCCAGCCGGATACAGCCAAGAGGGAAAAGTACAAACAGATGTGGACATAGTGTGCACAATGCACACTTCCAGCTTCTCGCTGACAGCTTTGGCTTCCTAGTTTGTCTCATGTGGAAAGTCGTTGTGAAAAACCAAGATGACGATCTGTTATCACTACCACAGCCACGGGGTAGGCCCCCTAACATGCGCCGCCCTGCTGACACCCTGGCGCGGATAAGCACGCGCTCTGCAGATGAACAGTGCACCAGTACGGACCCAGGATTCGCGGGATCCTGTGTCAGAACGGCTCCTTTGACTTCTGGCCCGAGTAGGAAACCACTCCCTCTACTCGGACCACTTCCTCTACTCGAAGGAAAATAACTTCCTTGATTCTTTCCCCTGGCCATCAACGTGTAGGGCCGAATAGCAGTCGACCGGGTAGCGTGTACCGGGTAGCCAGCTACTCTGCCAAACGTCTCTTCTGATCTTGCCCTTAGCACTTGCCTTTACCCTACTCGGGGGTAACCCCCCGACACTTTTTTCTTTACGGAAGATGGAAATAGAGGTTAGCTTCAAGTCCTGAAAGAGACACCTCCCCTTTCTTAACCGAAATCGGACAACAATTGGTAAAATTGAGCCACCTAGTTTCTTGAGCTGTAGGAACATCAATATGATAGAAGGCAAGCACAGTGTTGCCACTACCAAAATACTCTGCATTTGGATATTATTTATACCACTCAGGGAAAGAGTGGAACGAGTGTCCAGGCTGGTTGCAAATGAAAGACACCTTCCGCTTCACTCCGTTTCCCACAAAATGTCCAGGATCACCACAGTTGTAGCAGATCAATTTGCTATACTAGGATCAAGCACCTGTACTGCAGGGGTCGAAACCTTAGAGCTAGCCGACTAAGAAGATCTTGAGCGGTCTGAAGATGGATGAGTCTGTTGCTGCCCATATTGCTGACCAGTAGAGTGCTGCGAGCCACTAGACTGACCACTAGATCTGCGGAAGGGGAAACTAGAGAAACGCCGATGGGGAACAATGGTACCTCTGGTTTGGTAATGCTTCCCTTGAATCGGGGCTTTGGGGGAGAAGGCGTAGGAGCCACAATGGGTATAGGAGTAGCGGCAGGGGCGCCATAGATGGAGCACCTTGCCCTGCCCTCTCCCGCGCGAAGATCTTGCTTGTTGCATCGAAGCAAGGACCGTCGCAAACAAAGGGCCACATGGATCCCTTCTGAACCCAAACGAGGAGACTGCGAGGATAAGACTGATGCGTCAAAAGAGAAGACGAAAATGCCCACAGCTGTCCAAAATGCTCCTCCATGGCTTCATCCTATATCCCTGAGCCGTTGACGAGTGGGACCATACACGAGCGTAGTCCAAGGCCACAGCCATTTGAACTAGATGGGCGCCCGCCCATAAGAGGTCTCCAGGCCATGGCGGTGCCGGAGCAATCGTGTAAGAGCGCAGGTTGATTCGAATCTATCCCACCGCAACCGAAACACCACATCGCGGCGAACTCCCGAGAGTACCGATCACGGGCGACGCAAAACGATGCCTCGCGGTCTCGCAGAATGGCTCACGAGAACTTCCGGCGGAGACCGTCGATGCGCACGAGGAAACCTCCAAACCCTCAAGGACCACACGTCAATTTCGACCAAACACGTGCTGGCACTGTTTCCCTCCTCCTTGACGTTTCTACTACTAGACCACCACGGCACCTCCCCTCCCGCCCCTACTCGTGTCGCCGCCCGCCATCTGCACTGCACAGCCATATGCCATCCCGTATTCTCCAGTCACTGCCACCACCAACTCCTCCTCCCCCTCCTCTGCCCGCCAAGAACCACCGCCACGTCCTGATCGCCGTCACCACCGCGGCCGTGTCAGCAGGCTTTCTCCTCTTCCTTCTCCTCCTCCTCGCGCTCCACCTCCGCCGACACCGGCGCCGGCACCCCACACTACCGTTCTCTCCGCCTTAGGCGCCCGCGCGCCCGCTGCGTCGTTACTCCAGCCGCGCGCTCTGCCGAGCTACCGGGGGCTTCCACCCCTCCCGCCTCCTCGGTCGCGGCGCCGCCTCGAGTTTCGAGGTGGCGGCGGCGCTCTGTTGTGTTTCTGTGGAATATGACGAACTCCCTCGCGTTTTAGGTTTACGGGGCATATGTAGTCGAAAGGGGAGTCCGAGGGGGTGAGTGAGTGGCCCACACCACCTGGCGGCGCGGCCAAGGCACGCGCGGGGGGTGGGGGGCGCCAGGGGGTGGTGTGGCCCCCTCCTGGCCCCCTTCTGGCTCCCGGGGTCTTCTAGTGTTTTAGCGCCAATGGGATCTTTTCTGGGCAATTTCCCGAAAGTTAATTTTTCTGCACAAAAACGAGACATCAAGGTAATTTTGTTGAAAACAACGTTAGTCCGTGTTAGTGGTATCCAAAACTTACAAGTTTAGAAGAAAATAATAAGAAAAATGTTCGGAAAAGGAGATACGTTTTGGACGCATCAGCGTGCAACCGTCGTGGTTGCGCTTAAAAGGAGGTCTTGGCGCCGTATCCCGAGGCGAAGCGACACGACGGGACGCGAGGCGGCTGCAGGCAGGCGAGACGACGCGAGGGGCGCGAGGCGGATGCAGGAAGGCGAGGCGCGCCTTCCCAATGCGCACGTCCCCACTATGGCCGCCATTTCTCCCACTACGCGCACGTCTCCACGACCGAGGTGCCTGCCCACGACAACTATAAAATCCCCTCTCGCCGGAGAGGGGATCATTCCTTCCCCTCCCCCATCGCTCCGGCGATCATACACCACTTCTCCGGCGATGGCGAGAGCTCCAAGAGCCGGACACGTGGCCCGTGGAGGGCGAGGAGGCCACGGAGGGCAGGTGGTCGCGTGGCCCATGGAGGTCGAGCAGGAGGCCGCCAGCGACAGCGACAACGACGACGAAGGAGGAGTTGCCCTCCCCGAGTTCTTCGTCATACTCTAACAACCATTGGGCAACTTCTTGAGACTGCCAGATAGGATCAGTGTCCTGCTCGAAGGCAGGGAGCCGGACTCCTTGAACCTCCAGCTGGAAGGGTGCCCGCAACGCTGCAAGGCCGTCGTGTTCAGGCACCACGGCCACCTGTTCCTAGGCAACGACGGTGTTGTATTCACCCTCATGCACCAGCTGCAGCAGGGTTGGATGCTCACCTTCCGCTACGCCGGGCATGCAAGTTGCGCATCAAGATGTACGATGGCACTTGCGTCCGCCACCCCTGCTGCACGGACGGCGAGGACCCGCCCGACGCGGAGGGACCCGGCGGCGAGGAGGAGGACCACTCCGACGACGACGAGTAGGAGCGCTACGTCGGCAAACTTTGTTTTATTTTTTTGTTTAAACCTTGTTCTAGACGAATATGTTTGACACCATGCCGTTCGTCCGACATGCCTACAGTGTGTTTGATTTAACGACTCCGCAAATGGCGGGTCATGTTTAGAGTGTGCCACTGCAGCACACGTCCACCAAATTCTCGGACATATATCTAACCCCACCAAAAAGGGTCCAATTGGGCGCCGGGACACATATTTGATACACATATTTGAGATAGGTGCACGACCTGCACGAGGAGATGCTCTAACGAAGGGGACCGTCGGATTGCAGGTGGGGTCTTAGCCGCCCGTGAGCCACACAGGCCACAGCGAATTTTCGGTTGTAGCCGCCACTACAGAAAAACCAAACACGGGCTGGCACTGTTTCCCTCCTGCTTCACGTTTCTGCTACTAGACCACCACGGCACCTCCCCTCCCGCCCCTACTCGTGTCGCCGCCCGCCATCTGCACTGCACAGCCATATGCCATCCCGTCTTCTACAGTCACTGCCACCGCCAACTCCTCCTCCCCCTCCTCTGCCCGCCAAGAACCACCGCCACGTCCTGCTCGCCGTCACCACCGCGGCCGTGTCAGCAGGCTTGCTCCTCTTCCTCCTCCTCCTCCTCGTGCTCCACCTCCGCCGACGCCGGCGCCGGCACCCCACACTACCGTTCTCTCCGCCTCAGGCGCCCGCGCGCCCGCTGCGTCGTTACTCCCGCCGCGCGCTCCGCCGAGCCACCGGGGGCTTCCACCCCTCCCGCCTCCTCGGTCGCGGCGCCGCCTCGCCTGTCTACCTCGCCACCTTCCCCGACGCCTCTCTCGCCGCCGTCAAGACGTGCTCATCACCGCACGAGCTCCACGTGCTCTCGTCGCTGCCCGCTGACTCCCCACGGCTTGTCTCCCTCCTCGGATACTCTGGCTCCGGCTCCGGCTCTGGTGCCGACAAACCCCTGCTCCTCGTCTTCGAGTACTTGCCGCAGGGATCCCTTCAGGGAGCGCTCTTCGGCGATGTCCGCGACGGTAGGTTCCTGGACTGGACGCAGCGGTTCGCCGTCATCCGCGATGTTGCCTGCGCTCTGGCGTTCCTCCACGCCGAGTGCCAGCCGCCGGTCGTGCACGGCGATCTCAAGCCCAGCAACGTTCTCCTCGACGCCGACTTCCGCGCCAAGGTCGCCGACTTCGGCCTCGCGCGTTTCAAGACCCCCGATGCCGGCATCGACACCTTTGGCCCCGCCGGGGACGACTTCATGAGCCAAGAACTCGGCGAGGCCGGCGACGTCTCCACCACTGCCTCCGCCGCCGGCCTAGTCAAAGCGGACGCCAAAGAGGACTCGGGTCCGGCAAGAGCGTGGGGGAAGGACTGGTGGTGGAAGCAGGACGGCAGCGGCGACCTCGACTCACGGGATTACGTGGCTGAGTGGATCGGCAGCCAAATCTGCCCGGAAAGAAACCCGGATTGGGCCGACGACAGCGACAACGAGCACAAGAACTCGCCATCCGCCACTGACGACAACGCCGCGTCAGCCTCACCCGAGGAGAAGAAGAACGCGGATTGCAACCGTAACGCTGACAGCGCCAGTAAAGGCAACGCCGTCGCCGGCGACAAGAAGGAGGCGACCCAGATGCGAGAGTGGTGGAAGGAAGAGTTCTTCGAGGAGATGAGCAAGAAAGGGGGCAGCTTCGACAAGCGGCGCCGAGGCAGCGGCAAGCCGTGGCTGCGATCGATCAGCATGAACACCAGCAACGTCAACGGGGACGGCAAGGTCGATCCGAGCGCTCTCGACATGAGCTTCCGGGGGAAAAGAAAGAGGAGCCGGTGGCGCGGCCAGTCTGCGGGCAGTGGCGACATGCACAGCGGCGACCTGTTCAGCCGGGAGCTGAGCACGACTACGAGCATGCGCGGCACGGTGTGCTACGTCGCGCCGGAGTGCGGCGGCGGCCCGTGCGAGCACGGCAGCGACCTGCTCGAGAAGGCCGACGTGTACAGCTTCGGCGTGCTGGTGTTGGTGATCTTGTCGGGCCGGCGTCCGCTCCACATCCTGTCGTCGCCGATGAAGCTGGAAAAAGCGAACCTGGTGAGCTGGTGCCGGCAGCTCGCGCGCACTGGCAACGTGCTCGAGCTAATGGACGAGAGGCTGGAGGGTGTCTACCACAAGGACCAGGCCACGCTCTGCGTGCAGCTCGCGCTGCTGTGCCTGCAGCGGCTGCCGGTGCACAGGCCCGACAGCACGGACATTGTCAAGATCCTTGCCGGCGATATGGAGCTGCCGCCCGTACCGGTGGAGTTCTCGCCGTCGCCCCGAGTTCAGCCGTTCCCGCGGTCAACGCGGCGGGCGCAGACGGATGCCACTGAGTGATGGGGACGTTGCTGACGTCTTCAAGTCGGCATGCTTCTCTTTGCAAGAGATATTGAACGAATGTGTGGTGTTTTCATTTTTTTTTTCTGTATATACGAGTTTATTCATTCTTGCTCGCCTATTTTTGTAACAAGGAATTCTTTCGGTTCTAACTACTTGATCTTGTAAGCTGCAACACAGTTAGCAATAGTTCTAAAGGATTTTGCTGACCATTTCAGTGCTAGTTCTAAAAGATCTTGGTTGCAAGAATCGATGCCAATACCTCAGCATTCAACTGAAGCATGGTCTCTATCAATTACTGTTAGGACGAGAAATAAACCAGATATTTTAATTTTATTTTTGTCAATGAAACCTACACGTCAAGTCATTTTCAGTGCTACATCACCCAGGCCACACCAGATAACATAGAAAAGGAAGCACATTGCGTACTCTCTTGTGCTAAAAATACCAAAGAAATGTCTAACCGTGATTCGCCCCCCTCTCTCCCTCTCTCTTCGGCTGAAAATGGTTTCTAGCAAAGACTCTACACATTGGTCAAAAAACAAAAGCAGAAAAGATTTGGATTGGCTTCTCTTAAATGTCCAGTTTAGTCTCTATAGTACTGTATCAGTTTAAAACATGAGAACCTCAGGGTGAGTTCATACCGGAAATTTCAATTTCAAAACTTTGAGCTCGTGCATGCAGGGAGTTTCAAACTGGGACATAGTGGCAGGCACACGTCGCTGCTATCTTGTGTTGGTCGACAGTTCTTCCACCAACCAAAGCATGGTTTGCCTGGCCCTGGTTGGTATTTCTCCTTCTATCTTCTATTCCCATGGGTAAATTTTCTGCTTACTTTTCTTCAACCATTAGCTAGTATAGAGCCAGAAGAATCTTCTACTTACTGCCAACCCTGATCCCGAAAAAAAGAGAGGCTTTTGTAGAATTTTCAGGGTTAACCAAAACTTCTACACGTGGTAAAATTCCATCAATATTCCTTCGAATTCAACGGTGTGGTATGAACACAATTCATTAATAGCATATCCGCGTTCTTTGTGTAGATGTCTTTTTTTTCCCCGGTTCATACTTCTGGCTTCAATCCATAGATTCCACAAAGGCCATCTTCCAGTGGGAACGTGCAAGGTGCAAAATTTGGCCTCCAATGCTTTTCACATCAGCCTTAATCTGCAGCAGCAGTAGTTCACTAATGGTGTTGGTCATTAGTGTGGTGACTTGTGCACTCAAAGTGCTTTCTACGATGTGGTGTGGCACTGCCCTACCATCGTCCTGGCAACCCACATGACTTTCCAGCTCCTAGTGCTGTCCGTTTCTGTTTGTTTATGGCCTCCGTTTGGTTGGATTAGGCTGTGAAATGTCCCTGTTCTGCGCTAGACAATCTTTCGGTCGGTAAGCCAACAATCATTTCTTATTGTTGGCCAATTATTTCAGTGGCCTAAGATGTCACCAGCTCTTCAAGTTGATGCCTGTCTTCACAAGATTATTTTGTCTTGCTGGATTGTCTCGGCACAGCTCTTACTGTAAATGCTGAAAAAAAATCTGTGTTGCTAGTTAGAAGTAACATATTATTTCCATAAGGGAAGTTAGGAAGAGGATTGTCTCAGCAGAGCTCCTACTGTGAATGCTGGAAAAAAAATATGTGTTGCTAGTTAGTAGTAACATATCATTTCTTTAAGGAAAGTTAGGAAGCATAAATCAGTGTGTGCAAGTTGTTTAATGATGTGAACTGGTCATAGCTTCGAGGACGCAGTAACTCGACAGACAGGCCGGTCAAATACTGTTAAAGGACAAAAGTACTACCAAGAGCAGAAAAGAATAGATGGTCCTGTCTCGACGCATGATGGACCAGGTTGGCCAGCAAGGCTGTTAAAAGTGCGTTTTTAGTCAGTTTTATGTCCAAACCATGAAAAGAAGGGAAAGCTTACATGGTCCATATTCTACCCAGTAGTGTAATGTTGAATGAGTCCGGAGAATATGGTTAATCAATATTCCACTTGGCAAGAAATCATTTCTTTTAGGAAAATTTTGTTGGGTTAATCCTACATCACAATTTGGATCTCAACTTTGATCAAAAAGTTGTGAATACAAATTTAAGGGCTCAAAGTCTATTTTCTTATATGAAAACTCTTCTCTTCGAGTAAAATTTCGAACCGGAACACTTGCGCTATATTCATTCGGAGTATTTTACCCCTGCCCATCCACAACACTTAGCTCCCCTTTGATGCCATCCATGAAGATGTAGGTGCATGAGACCTCGACCGGGGACGAAAACGACGTCCAGCATGGGACTTGTCAGCTCCGTGCAAGCAGATAGCTCGCCGACATCACGCGGTCACATCTCGCCGTCCAATTCCCAAGCGTTGGCAGTTTTCTCCAGAAGAGCTCTCAAAGAGATCCAGCCTCCAATTCTTCAGTTAGCCAGACAGACAGGCATGGAAGAGGCAAGGTTGTGCCTGCCACACCTAGCAGAAGGAGTGACCGAATTGCACAGAATCAACTAAATGGCCTATCTGCCAAGCAAAAGGCACAAGTAGTGTTGGCAAAGAGAGCTGGTTGTGAAATCAAAGATGGATCCCTAGTGCCTCCCGGCAAAGAGCCTGACACACGGCAAAGAGTTTGGCACACGGCAACAACCGTGTCTCCTGTAGTGCTTGTGGAAGGAAGCCATGAGCAAACTGAAGTGTTAAGCCTCAAGATCGCTAGGTCTATATGTTTACGCTAATAGACAGTGACTATGCCTCTATGACTTGGATTCAAGACCGGGAGAGAGAGTGAGATACAGAGATAGAGGGAGAACACACCACCTTCGGATCCCTTAGACGATGACAGTGTAGAGGTGGACATGGTGGAGCTTTCTGTGAGCACTGCGTTAACTCTAGACCGGAAGGGATATTGGGTAGGGAGAGTGGCGACGCGGTTAACCTCGTACCGCGTGCCTTGGCCCCCACCACCTTTATATACGCAGATCACAGGGGCCCACAAACCATATTAGGGTTGGGCGCCCCCGATCAGGGCGCGTAAGACAAGAGATGAGAGTTGGCCGTTGGACCACTCTCGGGAGATCAATCTAACATTCTCTCTCTTGATCTCAACTTTTACTTTTAACTTTATGCCTTCTGCTTCGGTGTCTCCCCCTAACCAAAATTAAATACATTAACGGCTGAGATCGCTCCGTACCCCTTCGTAATTAAGGGTATGATAGTCATTGACAAACTATTAAATAGTCATTACCGACTAACTGAGCCTTGTATTGGCATCATTTTCCTACGGCAAGAAAATATTCAGTAGAGCTACATGGTGATCGCTTTTTTACATCGGACAGTTCTCGGGAAGATTTCTAGTTAGTATACATACGGCCATATGGTCATTGTGTATGGGCTTCGCAAGGCCGGCGAAGTCTAATATGATTAACAACTAGTTAACATTACTTAATTGTTATAAAGGACAATACTTCCCTTTTATGTTTTGGAAAGGGGGAGACACCGAAGCATAGCCCTTATGCCTTCTACTTTTACTCGTTTCATCACATATTGGTACATAGAGGATGTTTCATCGTCACAACTCAATTGCGATAGAATCAGACAGCTACAATATACATTTCTATTTTGAAACAAAAGTTGTTCCTTTCCGGATCTCTCTTGATTCAGGAATCATAGGATTTCCCTTAAACCCATGCCGGCTAAGTGTTCCTTAAACACATTGGGTGGTAAACCTTTCGTAAGCGGATCCACAAGCATATCCTTTGTCCCTATATGCTCGAGACTTATAGTTTGATTCTGGATTTTATCTTTCACAACATAATACTTTATTTCTATTGACTTTGTAGCATTACTCGACTTGTTGTTGTGAACATATAATACTGTGGGCTGGTTGCCACAGTACATCTTTAGTGGTTTGTCAATGCAATCTACCACTTTCAAGTCCGGTGTAAATTTCTTTAACCATATCATCTACCCCGTAGCCTCATAGCATGCTATAAATTATGCAACTATTGACTGTTTGAAACTTATCCACAAAATAGCTCCTCCTACGAGAGTAAATAAATATCCTGACGTGGATTTTCTATCATCTTTGTCTCCAGCAAAATCTGCATCTGAATACCCTCTTATCTCTAGGGAACTAGATATTTTGTATGTTAGCATGAGGTCTTTAGTGCCTTGCGCATAACGCAATGCTTTCTTTACCATTTTCCAGTGCTCTGTGCCTGGATTCTCTTGATATCTACCGAGTACCCCGGTGATAAAAGCTAAGTCAGGGCGAGTGCACACTTGTGCATAATGTAAGCTTCCAACAGCTGAAGCATATGGTACTGTTTTCATTTGATCGATCTCGTATTGGTTCTTGGGACATTGGATTTTCCCAAAACTGTCGCCCTTGACTATAGTAGCAGGTGTGGCAGAACTCAAAATATGCCTTCTACGATAGCCCTAAGACTCCATTTTTTCTATCTCGGTGAATCTCTACGCACATATGATGCTTCACCAAGATCCTTCATATCAAAGTTGGAAAAGAACTTCTTTGTTTCTCGTAGAAGACTGACATGACTGCTAGAAAGCAAGATATCATTGATGGCGTAGGTGTGCACTTGTTGGGAAACCCCAAGAGAAAGGTTATGAAGAGTGCAGCGGCAAGTTTTCCGTCAGAAAGAAACCAAGGTTGAATCGACCAGTAGGAGAAAGAAATCACTTCTGAAGGTTGATGCAGCTGATGTTGGCAGGGCGCACTACCTGTTCAGCAGCAACGTGGAATCTACACAACGCAACCAAATTACTTTGCCCCAACGAAGCAGTGAGGTTCTCAATCTCACCGGTTTTGCTGAAACAAAGGATTAGACGTATAGTGTGGGAAGTAGTACTTGTTTGCAGTAGATGAAAGAGAACAATAATTGCAGTAGGAAAACAGTGGTTGCAGTGGTTGTATATTAGTGTAAAGAAATGGACCGGGGTCCACAGTTCACTAGACGTGTCTCTCCAAAACAGACAGATAACATGCTGGTTAAACAAATTACAGCTGGGCAATTGACAGATATAAAGGCTGCACCGTAGTGCATATGCATGGCATGATGATTACTATGTGATTTATGTGGGCATTACAACAAGATGCATAGATCGTTATCCAACTGCATCTATGACTATAATCCACCCTCAGAGTATCATCCAAGCAAACCTTGGGTATTAAGTTACAAGCAACAGATAATTGCATTAAACAAAGTGTGTAATGTAAACAATAAAATTATCCTTAGACAAAGCATTGTTGTTTTCTCCCTAATGGTAACAGCACATCCCCCACCCGTTACGTTTCTGTCACTCGAGCCTGAGTGAAAGGGAGGCATGAACCCACTATCAAGCATAAATACTCCCTCTTGGAGTTACAAGCATCAACTTGGCCAGAGCATCTACTAGTAACGGAGAGTTGATGGTGCAGATCTTACACTCGTTGGGAGAACCCAAGAGGAAGGTGTTATGAGCACAGCAGCAAGTTTTCCTCAGAAAGAAACAAAGGTTGAATCGACCAGTAGGAGAAAAAGAAGAACCTTCTGAACGTTGATGCAGCTAAGGTGGCAGGGCTCACTACCGGTTCATAGCAACATGGAACCTACACAGCACAATCAAATCACTTTTCCCCAACGAAGCAGTGAGGTTGTCAATCTCACCGGTTTTGTTGAACACAAAGAGGTTAAACGTACTGTGTGGAAAATAATATATTTTTTGCAGTTGAAAGAGAATAATGATGGCAGTAGTAAAACAGTAGCAGCAGTACGAAAACAGAGATTGCAGTGATTATATTATCAGTATGAGGAGAAAGGACCGGGGTCCACAGTTCACTAGAGGTGTCTCTCCCAAGACAGATAGATAGCATGTGTGGTAAACAAATTACAGTTCGTCAATTGACAGATATAAAGGATGCACCGTAGTGCATATGCATGACATGATGATTACTAGGGGTGGGCATAAAAAACCGAGAAACCGAACCAGAACCGAGACCGAACCGAACAAACCGAATTATAAGTTTGATTCGGTTTTCGGTCCATATATCGGTTCCAAACTTTAGAAAACCGAAATTATATCGGTTAGTTCGGTTTTTAGTCCATGTTAACCGAACTGACCGAAAGGACCGATTCATCATGCAATCAAATATCTCAAGACCATGCGACAATCTATATATAGGGAAATAAATCAGTTGTCCCATTAAAAATATCTATCATTGCCAACATAATACTATTTATTGCTTTCTCTTATGCAACTTCAACTAAAGTTCACAATAAATACATACTCATCCATATGTCGTGTAATATTAGCTGCCATGACACTAGGTTCAAACGTCCATGTTGTCCCGGCGAGGCTCCGCAACCCTATCCACTCATTTTTTTCTATTTAATTCTTGATTTCAATTTTTTGCATGTTACAATCTCGGTTAATTCGGTTTAAACCGAAAACCGAACCGAATTTCTGAAGAACCGAATTGTCGGTTCCTGAAAAATGATAGGTTAATTCGGGTGTCACTTTCTAAAAACCGAATTATTATAAAACCCGAAAAACCGAACCGAAAAGGCCGAAAGAACCGAATGCCCACCCCTAATGATTACTATGTGATTCATGCGGGCATTAAAACAAGCTCATAGAATTTTATCCAACTGCATCTATGACTAATAATCCACCCTCAGAATGTCATCCCAGCAATCCTTGGGTATTAAGTTGCAAGCAACATATAATCGCAGTAAGCAAAGTTTGTAATGTAAAAAATGTAAACATCGTTGTTTTCTCCCTAATGGCAACATCACATCCTCCATCTGTCACGTTTCTGTCACTCGAGCACAGATGCAAAGGAGGCATGAACCCATTATCGAGCATAAATACTCCCTCTTGGAGTCACTAGCATCTACTTGGCCATAGCATCTACTAACAACGGAGAGCATGCAAGATCATAAATAACATACACATGAAGATAACATGATAGATTGATAATCAAGAGACATAGCATTCAATATTCAGCGGATCCCAGCAAACACAACATGAGGCATTACAATCAGATGATCTTGATCATGTAGGACAGCTCACAAGATCTAAACATGAGGCATAAAGAGGAGAGAACAACCATCTAGCTACTGCTATGGACCCGTAGTCCAAGGATGAACTACTCACGCATCATTCCGGAGGAAGGCATGGTGGTGTAGAGCCCTCCGGTGATGATTTCCCCTCCCAGCAGGGTGCCAGAGAGAACTCCAGAACCCTCATGAACTCGGGTTGACGATGACGGCAGCCTCGGGTGTTTTTCGTGGAAAAGGTTGATTCTTTTAGGTTTAACACTCTGAGGGGAATAAATAGGCGAAAGGGCAACGCCGGTGGGCGGCCAGGGGGCACGCCGCCCTATGGTGTGGGGCCCCTGTGGGCCTACTCTGGGTCTCCTCCAGAATCCATGGATCCTCCGGGAATTCTAAGACTTCTGGGCTTCGAATCGTCCAATTCCGAGAATATTTCCAAAACTTTTCTGAAACTAAAAACAACAGAAAACAGGAAGTGGCTCTGTGGCATCTTGTCAATAGGTTAATCCCAGGAAAACGATAAAAATGACATAAAGTGTATAGCAAACATGTAGCAAATAACATGAAAACAACATGGAATGTCAGAAATTATGGATACATTTATGACGTATCAACATCCCCAAGCTTAGTTCCTACTCGTCCTCGAGTAGGTAAACGACAAAACAAATAATTTCTGAGGTGACATGCTACCAACATAAATTTGATCATCTAAATTGTGAAAGCATAAGTATAGCTGAGATCATAGTACTTTAAACACAAGAATGATAGATATAATTTTAACAATGAAACATAGCAATCACCTTGCATCATGAAAAGTAACACAAACAAAAGATCATGAATAAGAATGCACTTGAAAGTTATACGTTTGTTTCAAGCATAAAGAAAACATAGCAAAGTGATATTTTGCTTGTCTTTAAGAGTGGGACAAAACATAAATGCCAGGACACCTTCAAAGTTCAAGTGGATGACTAGAACAAATAATTTGAGGGCAAATAATAACACGTCGTGAATCGATTAATAATGTTTCTGGGACAAATGCACATTAAACTCAGAATGGCAACTATGCCTCTCAATTGTGCATAAAGTTAGAAGATGGAGACTCAACATAAAATTAAAAGAAAGGCCCTTCGCAGAGGGAATCAGGAATCACTCATGTGCTAGAGCTTTTTATTTTGTTAAACAGAGGTATTGAAAACACTTTTTTAGAGAGGTGCGTATGCTTATGTCAACGAATGGTAAACAGAAAGTACAGTACGTCACAAGCCAACTAGACTTCACAAGAGAGGATCCCATAGAAGGACGCATCTGGGTAGAAGGTCATCCCTCTTTCTCTTTTGTTTAAACAATTATGATTTGACTGATAAATCAGGGGCAAAAATAGTGAAGAGAATTTGTTGTATTAAGTTTGGGGATGGGAACCTCGTGGCCAGTTCTTCTAGAAATTGGATAAGCAGATGAAGCCACTAGTCCAGGGTGTGAAATCCAATCAACAAGTGAGATAAAGATTCTCTATTCACGTCCTCATGTGCTAAAACAGGAGCACAAAACAGGAGTAATTTTGAAGGTTTTAAAGGTAACACATGAGCAATTTACTTTGGAGTGGCGGTTAAATACCACATGTAGGTAGGTATGGTGGACACATTTGGCATAATTTGGTTTTTGGGAGTTGGATGCACGAGTAGATCTCATACTCGGTACAGGTGGAGGCTAGCAAAGACTGGGAGCGACAAATCAAGAGAGCAATAATGGCCAAAACCATGCATAGCAACAAAAACATTATTAATCAAAGCATAAGTGGTATTAGAAGTAAAAAAACTAAATAATCATAGAGGCTATAAGTGACTGGTTTGTAGTCATAAACATGGTGTAAGCATGCGCCAAGTCAACCAAATAAAGCATTCAAAGGAGAACACCACAAATTTATGCTTCTATATGACAAAAACAACTCATGATTCTTTAAATGGCACATTAAACACTCTCAACTATTTGAGACAAGTAATGCTACAAAAATAACCACCAGTCTTAGAATTAAAATAACATCTAACATGACATGAAAAAGTCTAGCCATAGTCTATACAAGCTTATTTTTGCACCGTTATAAGCATGAAAACTGTACTACTGTTTTCCAACACTAAGCATTTATACTAAACAAAAACTCTCCAAGATATATAGAAATCAAGCAAGAGAGTAGTAACATAACTCTACTAAAACTAACAGCTCTGAATAAGAGATGCATGAAAAACATGAGCTAAAAGGGAATTTTGCAGCAACTAGAAGAAAAACTAAGAATACGAGCATAACGAGTATTCATACAAAAAAGAGGAGTGTGTCTCTCTTGAAAACAAGAATGCTAGGTTCCAACACTATTATTGCAGCAAGGAAAACAAAAGAAAACAAAACGAAAAATAAAAGACGCTCCAAGTAAAAAATTCATATGATGTGACCGAATAAAAATATAGTTTCACTAGAAGTGACATGATAATTTGTTAATGAAGAAGGGGATGCCTTATGCATCCCCAAGCTTATAACCTTGAGTCTTATTAGTATTTGATGGTATTAACTAAGGGGGAATCTCCAAGTTTTGGCTTTGCACTCTTCTTGATCACATTATATCACCCTCTTCTCTTGACCCTTGAATACTTCCTTCACACCACACTCAAAGTAATTCACATTAGAGGGTTAGTGAACAATTAAAAACTCATGGGTTATGCATGGGAACATGTGCTATTGATAGTTTTAAACATTAGCTACAGATACTGATGTTTCATGAAGCAAAGAAATCCAGTCTACATAGTAAAAGAGCAAATGCAGGAAAAATGGCAGAATCTGCCAAAACCAGAACAGTCTGTAATGACGAATTTTTTTGGGGCACTTAAGTTGCTCAGATAAAAAAACATAAAGAACAAAAAAGTTTCATAATTACCAAAGGAATAAGCACAATATGTTTTTGGTAATTTTGATCTTTTTGTGAATTGTACGATTTTTTACGGTGGACAGCAGAAATCTGTTATTTGCGCAGAAATCGAAAACCAACTCCAACTTTCGCTAGAAACTTTACTTGGCACAACTAATACATGAAAATAAACATACAAAGAAGTTGCTAAATAAGTATACAACACCTTGACTTAAAGAAAATAGAGAAAAAAGCAAAAAATAAAATCATGGGTTATCTCCCAAGAAGTCCTTTTCTTTAACGCCTTTTAGCTAGTTATACGAAAATGGAATCAAGTGTGTTCAAGTGAAGAAGCATCCAAATTGTAATTTGTTCGAATAATAGAATCAAAATTAAACTTAATTATCTTTCTAGGAAAGTGTTCCATAACTTTCTTGAGTGAGAATTGATATTTAATATTCTCTTCTTTCATATCAATAAAAGCACCGACAGTTCTAAGAAAAGGTCTTCCCAAAACAATTGGACAAGAAGAATTGCATTCAATATTCATAACAACAAAATCAACAGGTACAAGGTTATTATTAACCATAATAAGAACATAATCAGTTCTCCCCAAAGGTTTCTTTCTAACATTATCAATAAGACGGATATCCAAATAACAGTGCTCCAACGGTGGTAAATCAGGCATATCATAAAGTTTCTTAGGCATAATAGAGATACTAGCACCAAGATCATATAGAGAATTAAAATCAAAATCATTCACTTTCATTTTAATGATGGGTTCCCAGCCATCATCTAACTTCTTAGGGATAGATGCTTCACATCTTAATTCATCCTCTCTAATTTGCATGAGAGCATTTGTAATATGTTTTGTGAAAGCCATATTCATAGCACTAGCATTAGGACAACTAGAAAGATTTTGTAGGAACTTAATCAATTTAAATATTTTTCAATCATCAAAGTCAAGATCATTTTTATCAAAGGTAATGGGACCATTGTCTCCCATGTTTCTAAACATTTCAGCAATTTTATCAGGAACATTTTTAGTAGTTTCAGGCAATTTTGCACGTTTAATAGAAGAAGTGGGAGTATTGCCAACAACAATTACTTTACCATTGATAGTAGAAGGTTTACTAGCATGAGAATTTTCAGTTTTACTATTGGTGTTAATGGTGCAAACATTAGCTATATTATTCTTTCTAGCTATTTCATCTTCTCTTTTCCATCTAGCATGCACTTCAGCTAACATCCTAACATTGTCATCAATTAGAATTTGAATGGCATTCAAAGTTTTGCTTTCTTTAACATCATGAGGCATAACCTTTAGTTTCAGAAAATCAACATCATGAGGAAGGCTATCAACTTTAGAGGCAAGAACATCAATTTTGCCAAACTTTTCCTCAACAGAATTATTAAAAGCAGTTTGTGTACTAATAAAATTCTTAAGCATGTTCTCAAGATCATAGGGTACACTTTTATTGTTGTTGTAGGAATTACCATCAGAATTGACATAACCATTATTACTATTGGGAGGATATGGCCCATAATTATTGCTACCAAAATTATTCCTATAAGCATTATTGTTGAAATTATTATTTTTAATGAAGTTCACATCAACATGCTCTTCTTGAGCAACCAAAGAGGATAAAGGAACATTTTTTTGGATCAATAGGAAAATGGAAATTCACAAGCATAGATATAATAGCATCAAGTCTATCACTCAAAGAGGAGGTTTCTTCAACATAATTTACCTTCTTACTTGTTGTAGCTCTCTCGGCGTGCCACTGAGAATAATTTACCACCATATCATCAAGAAGCTCTGTTGCTGCCCCCAAAGTCATGGAAATAAAGGTTCCTCCAGCAGCTGAATCCATAAGGTTTTTTGAGCAAAAATTCAGTCCTGCATAAAAGGTTTGGATTATCATCCAAGTAGTTAGTCCATGAGTGGGACAATTATTTACTAAAGATTTTATTCTTTCCCAAGCTTTAGAAACATGCTCATTAGCAAGTTGCTTAAAATTCATAATGCTACTTCTTAAAGATATAATCTTAGCAGGAGGATAATATTTTCCAATGAAAGCATCTTTACATTTAGTCCAAGAATCAATACTATTTCTAGGCAAAGATAGCAACCATTCTTTAGCTCTTCCTCTCAAAGAGAAAGGAAGCAATTTCAGTTTAATAATATCTCCATATACATCTTTCTAGCTTTGCATCTCACATAGTTGGACAAAATTATTAAGATGGGCAGCTGCATCATCAGGACAAATACCAGAAAATTGCTCTCTCATAACAAGATTTAATAGTGTAGGCTTAATCTCATGAAAATCAGCAGTAGGAGCAGGTGGAGCAATAGGTGTGCTAATCAAATCATTGTTGTTGGTGCTAGTGCTGTCACACAACTTAGTGTTCTCAGGAGTACTCATTTTAGCAAGATTAAAAACAGGATAAAAATAAAAACTAGAATAAGAACTAATTTTTTTGTGTTTTTGATAAAGAGAAGCAAACAAGGCAAAATAAAATAAATTAAGAAAAACAAAACAAAGTAAAGAGATTGGGAGTCCGAGACCCCCCTTGCAGAAATTCTCTTCCTCCCGGTAACGGCGCCAGAAAAAGTCTTGATGGTGCAGATCTTGCACTCGTTGGGAGACCGCAAGAGGAAGGTGTGATGAGCACTGATGCGTCATAAACGTACCCTTAGTGTCTGTTGTTCCATGTTGTTTTCATGTTATTTCCTACTTGTTTGCTATATATTATGTCATTTTTATTGATTTCCAGGGACTAACCTATTGACAAGATGCCACAGAACTAGTTCCATGTTTTATGCTGTTTTTTGTTTCAGAAAAGTTGTTCTAGAAATATTCTTGGAATTGGAAAATTCGATGCCCAGAAGTCATAGAAATCCTGAAGGTTCCACGGAGTCCCAAAGAGGCCCGGAGAGGGGCCACAGAGGGTCCACACCATAGGGCGGCGCCCCCTGGCCACGCCTGGGGGTGTTGTGGGCCCCTCGGGCATCCACCGCCATCGCCCTTTCGCCTACTTATCCCCGCGATACATCAACCCTAAAAATATACCACTTTTTCCCGAGAAACACCCGTGGCCGCCGTCATCGACATCCCGAGATCGGGAGGGTTCTGGAGCTCTCCCCGGCACCTTGCCAGGAGGGAAATTCATCACCGGAGGGGTCTACACCACCAGGCCCTCCTCCGAAATGATGCGTGAGTAGTTCATCCCTGGACTACGGGTCCATAGCAGTAGCTAGATGGTTGTATTCTCCACTTTATGCCTAATGTTTAGATCTCGGGAGCTGCCCTACATGATCGATATCATCTTTATGTAATGCTACATGTAGTGTTTACTGGGATCCAATGAATGTTGAATGCTATGTCTTCTGATTATCAATCTATCATGTTATCTTCATTCTTATGTTATTTATGATCTTGCATGCTCTCCGTTATTAGTAGATGATCTAGCCAAGTAGATGCTAGTAACTCCAAGAGGGAGTATTTATGCTCAATAGTGGGTTCATGCCTCCTTTGCATCTGTGCTCGAGTGACAGAAACGTGATGGATGGAGGATGTGTTGTTCCATTAGGGAGAAAATAATGGTTTTTTACTTCGTTTACATTGTTTACATTACACACTTTGCTTACTGTGATTATTTGTTGCTTGCAACTTAATACCCAACGTTTGTTTGGATGATATTCGGAGGGTGGATTATTAGTCACAGATGCAGTTGGATGACAGTCTATGTATCTTGTTGTAATGCCCGCATGAATCACATAGTAATCTTTATGTCTTGCATATGCACTACAGTGCAGCCTTCATTTTTGTCAATTTCCCACCTGTAATTTGTTCACCACACATGTTATTTATCTTCTATGGAGATACACCACTAGTGAACTGTGGACCCCGGTCCATTTTCTCATACTGATAATACAACCACTGCAATTACTATTTTCACACTGCTGCTACTGTTTTCATATTGTTTTCCACACCATACGTTTAACCTCTTTGTGTTCAGCAAAACCGGTGAGATTGACAACCTCACTGCTTCGTTGGGGCAAAGTGATTTGATTGTGTTGTGTTGGTTCCACGTTGTTGCTGAGCCGGTAGTGCGCCCTGCCATCTCAGATGCATCAACCTTCTGAAGTTACTCCTTCCTTCTACTGGTCAATTCAACATTGGTTTGTTTCTGAGGGAAACTTGCTGCTACACTCTTCATACCTTCCTCTTGGGGTCTCCCAACGAACGTGTGTTCACACGCATCAATCACAATTTCTGGCGTCGTTGCCGGGGAGGAAGAGAATTTCTGCAAGGGGAGTCTCTCACGTCCAATCATTTTTTACTTTGTTATTGTTTTGCTTGTTACTTGCTTTATCATGCTTGCTAGCAACGTTTGATGTCTTTGAAACTAGATCTTATTGGCAAGGTGGGTTCACGGATGAACAACAAAAATATTATAAGGAACACCGCTTGTCACAAAAAGGGATACACTTATGGGAGCAAATTAATAAATTGCATGACTATGCTAAAAACTTGTGCTCTACTTATAATGTTACTTATTGCTTTGATAAATCTTGTTGTTGTAGGAGGTATAAACACCTCCCTTTTCAATGTGAGTATAATGATAATGTCACCATATCTTCTTATGTTAAGGGAAATTATGACTTTGATGATGTGGAACAAATTGAGGAATTTATTGCTTGGAAGGGTGCATTTGAAATTGCCTATTTGCTTGAAAGTATTGATGATGCACATTATAAATATGAGATTTATGATATAATTGAATATTTCTTTGATAATTAAAATGATTGTAATTACTACATACTTAATATCTTAATGAATACTTTCCCCGAAAGGGAGAGACTAATGCCTTGCAGGAACCTATGGAAGAAGAAACTGCTGAATCTAGAAGATCATTGGATGAAAAAGTGGAGGAGAGTGATGATCAAGAGGAGGAAGAATGGAGTAGATACCCATGTCTACCTCCCAATGAGAGTAACTCTTTAACTCATAATTGTGATGATCTTATTGATTATTTTTAAATATCCCTTTTTGATGAAATTGATACTTGCTATACTTGTGACCTTGATACTACTATGAATGAGACTTGTGAGAATGATATTGCTACTGTTATTTATGATAATTCATGCTACTTTGATACATCCTATGATAATCCTCTATTTATTCCAACTATTGATATGCATGATAATGAGGAAGTTTGTTTAGAAAATTTATATGATAATGCTCTAGATGATGGTCCTATGATACTTGATGTTGTAAATTATAATGCTACTGAAAATAGGATTGCTATAATGTGTCCTATACCTTTTAAGAGTGACCAATCATATTGTTTTGTTATTGCTAAAAGTAGGAGAAAAGAGGATGTCGATACATCGTAGTAAGGATCATAGACGTGGGTGCCACAGGCCTACGGGTAGAGACGTGGGGGACGTGGTAGTACGACAATCGAGGACACCAGGTTTTACCCAGGTTCCGTACGACGCAACTAGGCGGTGTTCCTACTCCTGCAATCTCACTAAATCAGGGGTGAAGCCTGAAGTATACAAATTACAATGTGAGCATGGTTTCGCTAACTCGGCGAGGATCAACTTCTCGGCGAGCTAGCTAATTGTTGTCTCTGTTTCATCTCTCCTGTCCGGCTTTATATAGATAGCCGGGTTAGGGCTTATAGAAAGGAAACCTAGAATACTACAGAAAGTATCTACCTTGGAAAGTAAGGAATCCGTCTTCTTCTCCAAGCTGCAGCACTTTGGGCCGTGGTCCGGGTTCTTCCAGAATCCGTCTTCATGCGCATCAACTTACTGGGCCGCCCAATGGACTGTGATCCATTACCAACAGGCCACCCTGGTAATCCGGCTCTTTAGGCCAATGCGGGACATACCCCTAATCGGTGAATATCTGACAGTAGCCCTCAAGAAGGATTAAGACTTCATTCTGCCGCCTTTTGTTGATTTGCATTCCCTTCCGAGAAATGTCGGTGTTTTGTCTTGATTCTTCTTTTTCCCAAAATCTTTTAACTCAAAACTCGGATTTTATTAAGTCCGGCTTTTCTTCCACGAGCCTTCGTGGAGAAGGAACTTCGTGACGTCAGCAATGAAATCCTGCTGACATCACGCACGTTTGGGTTTAGTTAAAACCCTGAAACGTATCCTTTGACAGATTCTCGCGGGAAACGAGGAGATAGCACTTATCACCCCTTCCCCTCATTTCCCGGAAATTTCGGGCGTAACACGCGTCGATCATCCAACGGTCAAAATAGCCGTTGGAGCTAATCTACACGCTTCCGGCTATAAATAGCCACCTCGAAGGCTCCATTTCTTCTTCCGCTTCTTCTTCCTCCTCGCGCCCAGTGTCCTAGACTTAGCTTCCAGAGCACGAGCCCGAGAGAACGCAGAGCACTTAGCCACTGAGCCCCTCCCCGGAACCATCATCGGAGGATCCCACTCGCGACTGCGCCACCCGCAAATGGAAACCGGAGATTCTCCCGGCGCCTCCGACTCGGCGAGCGCCACAGTGAACCTGGACGACATCATCAACGACATTGATCCCCTCATCAACTCTCCTGTTCGCGCCGCTATGAACACGC
Source organism: Alopecurus myosuroides (assembly GCA_028641055.1). Lineage (NCBI taxonomy): Eukaryota > Viridiplantae > Streptophyta > Magnoliopsida > Poales > Poaceae > Alopecurus > Alopecurus myosuroides. The sequence continues at coordinate 41,189,942 of CM054059.1, read as the reverse complement.
CGAAGGGGACCGCCAGCGACCCGGCTCGTGGGGATCTGCCTCCCGCGACCGAAAACGTGCCGCCATCATTGTCCGCCACTCCTCCTCCGCCTCCTTTCCCCGAGCCCACGGAAGAAAACGCCACTCTCGGCGGCAAGGAGGTCACTGCTTCCGGCACCGCCGGAGGTGAAGAAGAAGGCGAAGAAAATGCCGGGAACTGAAGCCACTGCAACGTGGTTCCGTCCCTTCATCCGGCTTTGGAAAAGGAAGGGTTTGTCGTAAAGGACAAATGGCAGTACAATGAAGACGACACCGAGCCTTCTCCAGCACCCGGCGAACGGGTTCTCCTCGCCTCGCACGTAAATCGAGGTATGGGGTTTTCGCCATCCGCCTTGTTTCTCCAAATCCTAGATCACTATAGGATTCAGCTGCACAACCTTCCCCCCAATTCTATTCTTTATCTTGTCGGGTTTCAGGCCCTGTTCGAGGGGTATCTAGGAATAGAACCTAGATTAGATTTATGGCAGTATTGCTTCGGAGTGAAACGCAATCTCTCCAAAGGCGCCCTTCCGACATGCGGGACCATCTCCTTTACCCTTCGTAGCTTTGGGGAGGATTGGTTTCCGAAAATCAAAACCTCAGAATCCGTCAAATTTTGGACGGGTTCCTTTTTCTATCACTCGGATGTTCCATTTCCTGGAAAGGAAACGGGCATTCCACGTTTCGTCAATTCCGCGACCACTCCCCAAGACAATTGGGCAGTGGACGCGGTCCAGACTCTGCCTCCAGATCTGATGAGGATCAAGAGGCGAATCCCCAAACTGGTTTCCACCACTCCCTCTTACCGGCACGAATACCGTTCTGTGTTGGCTCAGGAGGATTCAGCCCTTGGATCAACGCGGGAAACGGCTCATGTGCGATTACTCGGGCCCGGAACGGACAAAGCTCTGACGAAAAAGGAATTCAAGAACCGGCTAAATCAGCTGGTTTCTACTCGTGATCAGTACGAGGAGAGACGGCAAATGTACCATGACGGAAACCCAGCTCCAAAGGTATAGTTTCAACTCTTTGGGAATTTTCTTGAGTTTCTTTCTTTCTCGGATTTTTTCCTTACTCGAACTTTGTTTCTTTTCACAGCTTCTCGACCTTCCTGAGGCTGAGCTTGCCTCCGATGCCGAGTTGGACGCGCTTCGCGCCAACTTTCAATCAGGCGGACGGAAGCGCAAGAAGCCTTCCACCACTCGGGAGGTGATCGATCTTGACGGCGTTGCCATCGCAACTTCTAAGTAAAAATCCCAGGTTTTTCCATTTCTATGCTTTTATCGCATGTTTTGCATTTCTCGGAATTTTTCTTTTCTTTTTCTTTCTAGCCTTGCCCCTACCACTTTTAAGGGGAAAGGCCAGAAGAAGCATAAGGCTGTTGCTCAAAGAGGAGCAAAGCCGTCTCCCGCTGCTGCACCAGATACTCCAATAGCAACGGGGGAGGAAAACTCGGCTGCCAGGGAGGGAGAATATCGCTTGCAGTCGAGCCACCCCATTTCATATGACTCGGATGCGAGGGAAAGGGCGGTGCCAGAAGAGGGAGGCCCTTCAAACATCCCGAAGGAGGAGCCAATCCCTAATTTTGACAAGGAGTTCAAGGTAAAACAAGAAGAACATTTTGACGAACAAGGATACATTCATCCGTGGGAAAAAATATTTCGCTCGTGCTCCTTTAATCCATCCATGGCTGCAAGGCGGACTTATAATTAGGAATAATTACGTGTTCTCGCCTCGGCATGTCATTCAAGACGGTCTTTGCCATGTCGGAATTACCTTTGCAGAGTATACAAAGGAATTTACCAAGAATCTGGCTAGCCTGCAAAAGATGAGCCAGGTAATATCTCTAGCCCCCAAGCATTTAGACAAATGTATCTTTTTTACTTAATTCTTTCTTCTTATTCCTTCTTGTTTTTTGACTTAAGCGACTTTTCCCTTATATATGTTTCAGCAATCTCCCGAGAGAATAAACATGGAAGTTTTCAACAAACTTACCATCAAGAATAAGGAGGTTAAAACTCTCCTTAGCATTCTTGAAGATAAAGACTCGGAGTTGGCATCTGTTCAGCGGGAGATAAAGAACTCAACATGTACATATCTCTTCATTGATACTGATGTTTTTTCTAAGTCTTTTTCCGAGTTTCACACTCTTTATTTTCCTTGCTTTTCAGATTCTTTGGTGAAATCCAAACAAATAGCTGAAGATGCTGGCAATGTCGAGAACCTCCGCAAGGAAAACTCAGAGCTTTACAAGATGAATGTAAAGCTTCATAAGGACCTGGAGGCCAGCCAGCTGGCTGTTGGGATTGCCGAGTCCCGCGCAGCTTCTCAAGCTGAGAAAGATGTAGCGACTATCCGGGACCTGGAGAATGCTCTCAACCATCGCCTTGAAGAAGTCGTTGAGATGGACAAGATTGTCGGTAAGTTTTTACTTCTTTTACCAAGTTTTTCCTTATACTTTTTAAGTATGCTTCTTTTTTCTCCTTCTGTAATTTTCTAACATTTTCTTGTTATGTCAAACAGAAGGGAACCCCTTGCTTACCCGGATTGACAGAATCTGGGCTTTCGGGAAGATCTTCTCCACCCTGAAGACTGCGGGGATGCTACTTGTGAACAAGTACATTCCCGACAAAGCGGAGAAATCTCGGAAGTAAGCAAGCTTCCGGAGGCAATTGAGGAGGTGGCGAACCAGAAGGAATCTTGGTTCCGCTCCACTGCTCACGGTGGTGCGCGCATGGCCCTTGGGCTAATGCGTAATACCCAACCGCAAAGTCCTAGCGTGTGGCGACCGGTATCCCTCAAGGATACACGGAAGCGCAGAGAGCCGACATCTTCGATTCTGTCAAGGGGAACGCTACCAAGATAGCAAAAATGGTGTCGATCTCAACCTTCTACCCGGAGGAAGAGATTCCGGCAACTCCCGAGAACCCCAGCTATAGCGACGAGGAGGACTTGAATTCTGAGGAGGCCGCCTGTTTCCTGAGTAGTTTGGAAGGAATAAAATAGAAGCATTACTATTCTTTCAATGTAAAATCCATTGTAATGTTATCTATCATTTGTATAAACAAGTATTCCCCCTTTTGAAGTGAAATTTTTAGTCTTTGCAAGTTTTCTGGGTTTTAATTCCCTTTCCTTCTAAGTTCTCTGGCTTATACGTTTTAACTGTCCTTAGTGTTGAAATGGCTCAATAGTACTTAATCTTCATGCCAAGTAACTGGGTTCAAGACTATGAGTCGAAACTCGGAAACATGGATTTTACTTAGGCATTTTTACTTACTAATTCCAGTGACCCAACATACAAACTATCAAATAATACTTAGAAAAAAGTAAGGAATTTTGAAAAATTATGAAACTCAGGCACGCATGCACAATCTTGGTTTCCTTAAGACTTCTTAGGCCAGAAAAGCATTCAGATTTATAACTCTGAGCACGTAGGCAAAATTCGGGTTAACATTGAAGCAATTTGAAAGATCTTTGGTAAATAGATAAGACGGTACTTATACTTTGAACAATAACAACAAAACAGACAAAAAATAGATGAATTCTTACAACTTTATTTCATGATCTCAAAGATGTTTATATAGGATTTGAACTAAGTGTAAAAGGGACGTAACTGCTGGATGCTCCAGGGTCTCTTTTTTTCTCCCAGTTCTACATCTATCTTTCTCTTTCTTTTGTGATTCGGTCTTTTAGGATCATCTTCTGTATCCCGAATATCTACAAGATAGTAAGATCATTTTTCATAGCCTTGCTAATGAAAAATGGTCCCTCCCAAACTAGGGCCAATTTGTGCTTCCTTTCCTGCACCAATATTAGCACTAAGTCACCTTCTTTGAAAGAACGGTGTTTGATTTTCCGACTATGGTAGCGTCGCAATCCTTGCTGATAAATGGAGGATCTTTGTATCACAAGCTCTCGTTCTTCTTCTAAGAGATCGACGGCATCCTGTTGTGGGTTTTCGGCATCCGAGTCTTCGTATGCTAGCACGCTTGGGCTGTCATGGAGCATGTCCATAGGAAGCACTGCTTCTGCACCATAAACCAGGAAAAATGGAGTTTGTCCAGTTGATCTATTTGGCGTCGTTCGAATACTCCAAAGCATGAAAGGTAATTCTTCTACCGATGCTCCAGCTGCTCTATGAAGAGGAGATTCGAGTCTTGGGTGTATTCCCTGCAGGATAGAACTATTCATTCGTTCAAACTGTCCATTAGATTGTGGGTGTGCTACAGATGTTAGATCTAGGCGAAATCCCGTTTGTCGGCAATATTTTGCCAACTCTCCAATAGAGAAATTTGTCCCGTTATCCGTGATTATGCTGTGTGGAACGCCATATCTCATGACTTTGTCAATGATGAAATTTCTGGTAGTCACACTGTCAAGTTTTTTGATGGGTTTCGACTCCACCCACTTAGTATATTTATCTACTGCAACCAGTAGATGTGTAAGTCCGCCTCTTGCAGTTTTGAATGGTCCCATCATATCTAACCCCCAGACCGCAAATGGCCATGTTATAGGGATAGATTTTAGTGCTTGAGCTGGCATATTCGTCTGTTTGGTGTAATACTGACATCCGACACATGTGTTTACTATGTGCTCCACGTCTACCTTGGCTGTGAGCCAGAAAACCCTGCGCGGAATGCTTTTTTGACTATGCTTTTTGATTTAGCATGAAGTCCGCAATCTCCTGCATGGATATCCTGCAGAATTTCTCGTTCTTCTTCTGGCGAAATACACCGCTGAAAAATTCCGATAGTACTGTGTTTATACAAGGAACCATTAATCATCGTGTATCCTTCGAATCGGCGTTGTATCTGTCTTTGCAATACTTCGTCTGCTCCATCCGGGAACTTCTGATCAACTAAGAAGTTCAAGTATGGAATTGTCCAGTCCGGGTTAACAAGCGGGACTTCAATTGACTCAGAAACGAGAGGATAATCAACATCTCCACCTTTGATTGATGGTTCATGCAAGTGTTGGACAAACACACCAGGTGGTAGGGTTTTTACTCTTTTCGATCCCATGCGGGCTAATGCATCCGCGTTCCAATTTTCTTTCCTTTTGATATGAAGTACTTCAAATCCTAGGAAGCAAATGGCAAACTTGTCCACAGTTCTCCGATATTCGGCCATAATGGAGTTGTTGGCATCCCATGTTTGGTTTAGCTGATGCTGCACGAAGTCCGAGTCACCATAACAAAGTATATGCTTGACGCCTATCTCCTTTGCAATATGCAAGCCATGAAGCAAAACTTTGTATTATGCCACATTGTTGTTGGCGTTAAAATGTATTTGTAATACATATTCCATTATGTCACCTTTTGGAGATTTAAGCACTACACCAGCTTCAGCGCCTTCTTTCATTTTAGATCCATCAAAATGCATGAGCCAATATTCCGACTCCGGCATTGGTGTGTTTTCCATTACTTCTGTCTAATCAGCGACGAGATCTGCCAACACCTGGGATTTAATTGCCGTCCGGGGTTGATACTTAATGTCGAACGCAGCTAGCTCAATGCCCAATTTGGCGACTCGGCCTGTTGCGTACGCATTGTTGATGATATCCCCTAGTGGTGGTTTGCTTATGGAATATACTTGAAAATAATGGTGTAGTTTTCGAGATGCAAAAAACACGCCATATGCCAGTTTTTTATAATGTGGATACCTTTGTTTTGAATCGTAGAACACCTCGCTGACGTAGTACACTGGATGTTGATCTGGTACGCTTTGCTCATCTTTCCGTCTTTTCACAATTATCACCGTGCTAATAACCCTGTTTGTTGTTGTTAGATACAGTAACATGGGTTCTTCGTTTTTTGGGGATGCCAAAATCGGAGCTTTCATCAAGGTTTCTTTTAGCTGGGTTAATGTTTTGTAACCCTCTTCTGTCCATTCAAATTTGTCGGATTTCTTCAACGATTTGTATAATGGCAGAGCTTTATCACCTAGCCGGCTTATAAACCTTCTTACAGCGGCTGCAGAGCCCGTCAATCTTTGGACATCTTTTAGGCACGTAGGCCTTGTGATGTTTAAGATTGCCTTGATCTTTTCCGGGTTTACTTCTATTCCTCTGTGAGAAACGATAAAACCCAGAAGCTTTCCTGAGGGAACTCCGAATACGCACTTTAATGGATTCAACTTCATCTTATGCAAATTTTCAAAGGTTTCTCATAGATATTCAAGGAGTGTATCCTTTTCCTTGGAAACTACGGCAATGTCATCCACGTAAATATGGACGTTTTTGCCTATTTGACTATGCAAGAATCTTTGCATGCAATGCTGGAAGTTGTGCCGGCGTTGTTCAAGCCAAAAGGCATGGTTATGTAATAGTATGTTCCATACGGGATTATGAAGGAAGTTTTTATTTGATCCTCCTCCTTCATACATATTTTATGGTACCCAGAATAAGCATCCAAAAAGCATAAAAGCTCAGAGCCAGCAGTGGCATCTATTATTTGATCGATTCGCGGTAACGCGAATCTATCTTTTGGACACAATTTGTTCAAGCCGGTGTAATCTATACACATTCTAAGAACAATATTGTCTTTCTTCGGGACTAATACTGGGTTCGCAGACCAATCAGTATGTATAACTTCTCGGATAAAATCAGCTGCTAAAAGCCGGATAATTTCCTTGCCTATAGCCTTTCGTCTTCTTCCATCAAAATGATGGCGACCTTGTTTGACGGGTTCTGATCCTGGAATTACTTTGAGTTGGTGCTCAGCAAGTTCCCTGGTCACACCTGGCATATCAGCAGGACACCAGGCGAAAATGTCCCAGTTCTCACGTAGGAACTTGATGAGCATGTCTTCCTATTTGTCAGTCATCCCAGTTCCCACTACGACAAACTTTGTCGGATGTTTGAGGTCTAGGATAACCTGTCTTGTATTTTCTGAGGCCTTGAAACTATCTGCCGGATTCCGGATTTCCTTTCCTGCCAGCATTTCCATCCGCAAAACTTCTTTAGCTAGCTCCTTCAATTCCTCCTTACGAATTACCTGTTCAGCGCAACGGGCATTTCCTTTCTCCAGCTCGTTCGCCAATTTGTAATCTCCAGTTATGGTGATTACTCCTCCTTTTGGCCCTGGCATCTTTAGCTTGTTATAGATATAACATGATCTTGCCTTGAATTTGGCGAAAGACGGACGTCCGAGTATTGCGTGATAAACACTCTCGAACAGCACCACCTCGAATGAGATCTTTTCCTGGCGGAAGTGTTCTCTTTTTTCCAATGGTTACATCTAGGGAAATTTCTCCTAGGGATTGTGCTTGTCTGCCGGGAACAATACCATGAAAACGTATGTTACTGTGCCTGAGCTGGGTCTCAGAAATGTGTACCTGCTTCAATGTACTCAGGTACATGATATTGATACTAGATACCCCATTGTAACATCCCATTTTTGCTAACAAAAGGGTGTGTGGTGTTGTGTCATATCATACATGCATAAAAACATTGGTTAAAATTTTGCATTTGAAAATAACAAATGAAATGACCAAAAAAATCACTTAAAGTGATCACCCAAATTTTGTTCTAAAAATAATTTCAATTCTGGAAAGCAAATACATGGTGAGCTTGCAAATTTCATAAGGTTTTCAAAAAGTATTTTTGCCAATTTTTCTGTTCATAAAAAGGCCCTAAAAACTTGGTTCTTGTTCTGTTTTCAAAGAGAAAAGGACTAGGCTGAAAAACTTAAAACAATTCGGGGTTTTTGCAAAATCGTCATCTTCAACCTTTGACAGTAGGAGCTCCTGCGTGTCGTTGCCGCCATCCCCGCGCGGCCACCTCCTGCTTGCCTCCCTCCTCGAGTGGATAGGGGCAAGGAGAGCCCCGTGACCTCCTTCCTCTCCCTATCCTCTTCCCCGTTGCTCCCTTTCTCTGTGAGTTCATGAACCGAACCGGGTCGGAACCCTAGCTCGCCGGAATTCGTTCCTCGCCGGCGATACACGCTGCCCCGCGATGAACCGAGCGCACCGGCAGCTCCGCCGTCCTCCCCTTGTCGTCCTCGTCAAGTATCAGAAGCCGGGATGGCCCCAACCGTGCGAATCGTGTCGTCTTCCCCGAGTCCGGCCGCCGGCTCCCCGTGCTCGTCGCCGGCGACTCCGACCGCCCCTGCCCCCTCTGACAACTCCTCCAGCATCCCCGAGTCGTGGTGAGCCTTATGGTACCTTCCTCTGGGCCGCTCCCCCTCTGTACCCTCTGGCCACCGTCGACCGCCGGCCGCCACCGCGCCATCGCTCGCCGCCGGTCACTCCGGTGACCATTTGGTCACCAGTTGGTACCCTTCACCTCCCCTTGATCTCCTCTCCGCGATGGTATAGTTTGTTCCCTCAATTTCGCGCTAATTTTGTCGAATTTGAAGATCATCCGTGGGTACAGAGCACAGTGACATCACAATGACGTAACAGTGATGTCATATCTCCTGTGCTTAATAATTTCAGAAATGATTTAAAATTGAATAATTAATATCTCCCAAAATATAAGTCAGAAAAATATGAAAAATACATGGTTGAGTTCAGAAAAATATTTGGAACCCAAAAATGTCACTTTCATACATGTTTAACACATTTCATTTTTGGACATTATTTTAATATTATTTATTCAATTTAAAATAGAAAAATAAGTTTTTATTCACTAAAATTAGAAAATTAAAAGTTATATACCAAAATGCTCAAAATGACAAATGCAACTTGTTTATGATGTTTTCAAACCCATTTGAGCAATTTAAACTGCACTTACTTTCAGAATCGCCCGAAACCCCCTCCGGGGTCTATTTCGGGATAAATTCAGTAAAAATGCCTAACTGACATATGAACCCTAGCAACCCTATCTACATGTTTAGGGACTTATTTAAGTGCATTAACTTGCTCATGCATACATATTGCGCATTGCATTGATGCCATGTGTTGATTGTTGTTTCTCTTTCGGTGTTGTTTCCCTCTTGGTAGAACGTGACTCCGAAGAGAAGGCCAGCAATCCAACGAAGAATACTTGATCTTAACCGACAAGTCAAACACTTATTCCTGAAGACTTTATCTGGTTTTCTTATAACCAAGGCAAGCATAACCTCTTATCTTCTCATATATGCTTTCGAACAACATTTGAATCTCGTACTTTGCATTCGATTCCAAACTATTTGATGCTAGTAGACATAGTTCACCTATATACTGCATTTGCCTCAATATCCTGATCCACTGCTCCTAGCCGCCATAGATTTGCTTGTGCGCATCGCCAAAGCCTCATATCTGCTACCGCTTAGTTTCATATGTTTGTTACCTCTGCTCCATCCGGTTGATGAATCAGAGCTACGATAATCTAGTATGATATGATGACGTGTTGAGATGAGCTTTGTGTGGATAACTTGACTAAGGCTGGTATGGGAGGCCACTTGGTAAGTGGTTGTTCGTCCTGTACTCGCCAACTCTAGGATTATGGTCTCGAGCGGAAGCCAAGACTGAGCGTGCAACCACACGCGGGGTCTAAGTAACCGCGCTCGACCAACTAACTTGTTTGGCCAGATCCATGAGTCACGTAGTTTGAGATTTCCATTCGGCACCGCAAATAAAACCTTTTAAACGGTTTTTGAAAACAAAATGCTCCGCTAGGGCGTGACTGGGGCCAAGTGATGGACGTACACGGATCTTGACCCCGCCTCACAGAGACAGGTGCCGTCAGGAGGATGGCCAACTCCCTGTTGACGGGGTGGCCCAGTCTTGGGTTGACTCATGGATAGGGTCGGGTAAGGTAAAGGTCGCGGCCAGCCACCCTCTGCCGCATTCCATGGAAGAAGGTACATGTGGCGCTAAGAGTCGGATGGTACGTGTGGGTAAAGTGTACATCCCTGCAGGGCAATCTTTTCGAAAAGCCGTGTCCACGGTTAAGGACGACTTGGTGAAGGCAAAGACCATAGACAACCTAACGTGACGTAAAATATGTTGACAAAGCATGGAGGTAATAGATGAAGGGTGCCTCCCCGGAGATGCCGGGAGGGGTGATCCTCGTAGCATGTGAGGTGCTGGGAATTGATGTTGGTGGATCCAAAAGATGATGATTACAGTAGTGAGCTTCTCATCTGTTTTGAAAATATTCTATGAGACGTGCTATTCCTCCTCTATTTGGAAAACAAAGATTGCTTTACGCAAATCAGCCTTTCATAAAACCCTTTCTGAAACCAGCAGATATATAATAGGTTAACTAAGTCTTGTTGAGTACCTCCCGTACTCAGGTTTGCTTAATTTTGGTTCAGGTGGAGTTCGTCACTTCAGTGGTGGTTCAGCATGGACATCGACGAGTAGTTTGGGGTTCCCAGGTAGCAGCCTGGAATCTATGGGCTGGGACGTCGCCTTATGTTGCGGCCTCTTAGGCCTTTTTGGTTCTTGTTGATTAGCAGCATAATTTGCCTTCCGTTGTATGATGTAATGTTGGGTCGTGTGACCTCTGCTTGTAAGCTATACTCTAGTAACACATGTTTAATAAAGCTTCATGTCTAGAGTACTGCTTTGATCGGTTGTTGGTTCTGAGCTCATTGTTATACAGTTTTGGCTATGCCTGCATAGTTGTCGCAGTCGAGGGGTTGTGGAGCCGATGATCCATGTCCGAGCCCGCCTGTCGATTTGATCGGCCTGGGGCGAGGTAACCCCAGTAACCCTCGATTGTTGTTGCACTTTCTGGACACATAGCATCTCTGTATAACTTTGGTCCCGTTTCCTTCAGTTTTGTTCGACTCGTGGACGCTTGGGTATGCATAATTGGTTATGACTAGCATGGATACAAGGAGTAGTAGACCGGGGATCCGGACTACGTGCCGATGAATCCGGTCTGCCTGCCGTTGTTTGTTGCGGCCGGGGCTGGTAACCCTGAAGCCCTTGTGAGTCCATGGCTAGGAGCACATAACAGTATGTATATCTCTGGGTCCGGGGTCGTGACAAGTCTTGGTATCAGAGCAGGACTGCCTGTAGGAAAACCTTACTGCTTGGTCGATGTCGAGTTTAGTGTTTGTGAAAACTACTTTGAAACCTCAAATGGATTGTGAAAAACCTTCTTAGCATTCTTTTTACTTCGTATCTGGTATCGCTCTAACTCTGGGTCTCCTTACTTGTTTTGATTTGAAAGGTTTTCTATCTTTTCTATTCATTCAAAACCTAGGTGCCTTCTCTGGCAAGGACGTCTTTTACCCAAGTTGACCTAGTGTTAAGTTCTAGAGTCGTGTGTGTTCCATGTTCCGTTTTCTCTTAAACTGGGAGATTTCCTTTCCGTCCTAATCTCTCAAAGTTGTATGGATTCCACATTCTTACATGTTTCAAAGTCTTAAATCCTGAACCTCGAGATCTGCTTTCCATCTCGAATGTAACCGTTATCCTCTGCCCAAATTCTTCCGGAGTTTGTCCTTTTGGAAAAATACTTCGTGATTGCTACTCATAGTGTCCTTTAAGGCACTAAGATAGTAGTTACTCCTCTCCCTATGTTTTAAACCTTGGACTTGAACCGAAGGTCCCGGAATGTGCTGAATTGTGGTGAGTTGAGTTATGTGGTTCCATAACCATGTGATGCTCATGCCATCAGTACAGGATGCTGACCTTTAACCCAAGTTCTGTTCCTATGGATCCCGAGGAATATGTTCTACCTCGGGATTGCTAGGAAATTCCAACTAGCTGTAGGCTTTCCTTTGGAATAAAAAGGAATCATAACAAGGGTGTTCTCTATGATTCCCATATCTTTGTTCCTGGTTCAGCTATACCAACCTTTTGGCATGGGTTCTACACATGAGTACTACCCTGTGCAATCAACGTGATCTCTGATTCTCCGGAGCATGTTCCTACCCTCCAGTTGCCTAAAATCTCCATTCGTTGGTTCGGACACCAAGTTGCCTATGTGTGTTGGATTCTTCCTATGCATTTGCTCCTGTTTTCCGTCAGAACATTCCACCTTGGAATGTCAGGAGAAACAAACTCCAGAACCTTGTTCATCTCCAGGACCAGGTCAAAGTTTTGTAATCCACAGAATAAAGAAGTTTCATTAGCTTCTGTTCTGTTCTACCTTCGAGTGTCACACTCTTTTATATCAAGAGGTTGTGTTCAGTTTCATGGCCTTGTTGATAAAGTGATGCTCTCACACCTCTTCACTCTCCCTTCCTCTAAGCTTTAATGCTTGAGAATGATGGGTCTGTTCATCGACGTGTGCATCAGATATTCCTAGCAATTTGTATTGCTTTGGAAATTCTAAGAAAACATTTGTATCCTTCTTAGCACTATTGGTTACCCGGTCTCCACTTAAAGTTGACTGTGTTATTAAATCCGTTCACCTTCTCGATCAGAGAATTAGGTTTATGCTGAAGCTCTCAAGATCATATCAGTTGCTTTGAAAAGCAAACCTCCCTTCCGAACTCCAAGACATACCGCTGGTTCGTGATATTCTGGTTGTCTTTCTAGAAGTATCACCAGGTTGTTACCTGACCGTGATGTCTAAACCAGGAGTAGTTTGAACTACTCCTTTCCCCAAGGAACTTCGCTGGACACCCTGGACTAGTAGGTTGAGCTTAAACAACAACTTGGAGAGTTGAAAGGCAAAAGCTCTGCCTAACTTGATCCTCTATTAAGGGATGTTTAGTTTCTTCTATGTTGAAGAAGGATGGTATCTCCTCGGCGGACATGCTATCATTCTACCTTGATTTGATTTGGGCTATCGTCAAATCGAGAAAAGATCCAAGGACTATCTTTATGGTGTTTTCACTCATGGTCTTCCACCTAATTACACCTTCACGTCCTTTGGTCTAACCAATGTTTTGCCTTGTTCATATATCATATGAAACCCCTCTTCTTGGAGTGTTTTGATAAGCGTGTTGTCGAGCCCATCGATGACATTCCTATTTTCTCCAAGTTGCAAGAGGTTCATGTTGAACACTTGGCACTAATGTTGGAAACTTTTGAGAACCATCTTTGTGTTATCACGAAGTTGTGCTCTCGATGTTCGAAGTGACTTACTCCGGTCCATGTGCTCCTGGTGAAAGCTGTCGCCATGGGTTCGAGTAAAGTTTTCTTGTTCCTCGGGAATAATCCCAGTCGGTCATGCATGTGTGGAGTATTCCTGAGATGGTAGGTTGTTACCTCCATCTATCCGTAGAAGTTTACATCCACACTAAGCTACTGACTGATTGTTTGTGAAAGAGAAGAAGTTTCAGAACTTCGTTATCTTTGTATCGTCTTTCCCACAGGGACTCCGATGTGTTTCGTCGCAAGTAATTCATGTAGGTGCAACCACCTTCCACAAGTTGTTAATACATGAGTTTTGCAATCTCGCTCATCTTCTCGAGCTTGAAATCTTAGTCCATGTCTTGAGAATCCAACATAGGTATCTCTTTGATAACCGGTGCAATCTCTTTGATCAAACATACCGAGTCTAAGTTATCAACCCACTAACCTAAGCTGAATCTCAAGCAGCAACGATGGTTGGTGTTTCCTCAAGGGTATTGAATTAGGTCTTTTCAGAATCCGGCATGGTTGATGTTGTGGTTGACACAATTAGCCGGAAGGCCTAATGTCATGTCTCTTTGAATCCGTAAGAACAACCACTTTCCGTGAGAATTCTTGTGTGGTTAATTCTAACAAGTTTTCCTCACCGTTCTTTCAAACCGGAGTTATACTTTCACTTGATGACCTACAGAAGGCTTGTCGTGAGCTTGTTGTCTGTACCTATAACATCCAGGATAACTTGGAAGTTGATCTTTCGAGTCTTTCTCTATCAATCCTACCAAATCCTTGTTCTCGTGGAAACAAGTTCATCGTGAAAAACATCTCGTGGTGTTTCGTAACTGCCGTTGATCAGTTCCCTTTTTCAAGTTGTTAGTACCTGAAGTTCTGTTCATCTCACACATTGTGTGAATTTGTCAGTTACTTCAGCCATGGGATCTTAACCACGTGGTAAACGTATTGCTACGTCAAATGCACAATAGTAAAGAGATTCCCTATTCCTTCTGGTGTTTCAATCCTCGTTGGTTAACCATCCTTATGGTATGACCAAGAATTCCTCCTTAATCACGGTGTTTCAACATTCCGTAGTTACTCATCCTCCGTTGTGAAGTAACATCCTAATCTTTAAAAAGGTTTCTCAACAAACTTGGATGAACAAAAGTTCGTTGTTCTTCGTGACCACTCCGAAGAGTGAACATGATCATGTATCAAATTCCCTCCGAAGCACGATTACAGTGTTTTCTCGTGACTTCCCTCGTCTACGGATATTACGTCGTAGTATCCAAGACCATCTTTTTCATCTTGGTTATCTGTTTGAAGAAACCTCGATATCATTAGTTGTTACACCTTTCTTTTCGAAAAGGATTTAAAGTCTTGTGCAAAGCTCATATTCTAAATCCTTTCAAGAACCAATCGTCCGCAAACTTGAAACCATCTTCTATTCACTCCGTTACCTTGATGTGTTTCATGTATGTTAACTCAAAAGTTCTTTATGAACATTCTGTCATGAGTTACCCATGAGATACCCGATCTTCGTGAAGATCATTTCCTAAGAGTTTCCCTCTTACCTAGGTGTATCCGTTCTATACTTCAAGATGCTACGGATCAACCTGTACAAGAAAAGAACCGTAAGGTTCAAGAAGATCGTTCAAAACCGGTGTTCCTTCTTTCTTCTCCTTCGGGAATCTCGGGACGAGATTCTTGTAAGGGGGGTAGATTTGTAACATCCAGATTTTGCTAACAAAAGGGTGTGTGGTGTTGTGTCATCTCATACATGCATAAAAACATTGGTTAAAATTTTGCATTTGAAAATAACAAATGAAATGACCAAGAAAATCACTTAAAGTGATCACCCAAATTTTGTTCTAAAAATAATTTCAATTCTGGAAAGCAAATACATGGTGAGCTTGCAAATTTCATAAGGTTTTCAAAAAGTATTTTTGCCAATTTTTCTGTTCATAAAAAGGCCCTCAAAACTTGGTTCTTGTTCTGTTTTCAAAGAGAAAAGGACTAGGCTGAAAAACTTAAAACAATTAGGGGGTTTTTGCAAAATCGTCATCTTCAACCTTTGACAGTAGGAGCTCCTGCGTGTCGTTGCCGCCATCCCCGCGCGGCCACCTCCTGCTTGCCTCCCTCCTCGAGTGGATAGGGGCAAGGAGATCCCCGTGACCTCCTTCCTCTCCCTATCCTCTTCCCCGTTGCTCCCTTTCTCTGTGAGTTCATGAACCGAACCGGGTCGGAACCCTAGCTCGCCGGAATTCGTTCCTCGCCGGCGATACACGCTGCCCCGCGATGAACCGAGCGCACCGGCAGCTCCGCCGTCCTCCCCTTGTCGTCCTCGTCAAGTATCAGAAGCCGGGATGGCCCCAACCGTGCGAATCGTGCCGTCTTCCCCGAGTCCGGCCGCCGGCTCCCCGTGCTCGTCGCCGGCGACTCCGACCGCCCCTGCCCCCTCTGACAACTCCTCCAGCATCCCCGAGTCGTGGTGAGCCTTATGGTACCTTCCTCTGGGCCGCTCCCCCTCTGTACCCTCTGGCCACCGTCGACTGCCGGCCGCCACCTCGCCATCGCTCGCCGCCGGTCACTCCGGTGACCATTTGGTCACCGGTTGGTACCCCTCACCTTCCCTTGATCTCCTCTCCGCGATGGTATAGTTTGTTCCCTCAATTTCGCGCTAATTTTGTCGAATTTGAAGATCATCCGTGGGTACAGAGCACAGTGACATCACAATGATGTAACAGTGATGTCATATCTCCTGTGCTTAATAATTTCAGAAATGTTTTAAAATTGAATAATTAATATCTCCCAAAATATAAGTCAGAAAAATATGAAAAATACATGGTTGAGTTCAGAAAAATATTTGGAACCCAAAAATATCACTTTCATACATGTTTAACACATTTCATTTTTGGACATTATTTTAATATTATTTATTCAATTTAAAATAGAAAAATAAGTTTTTATTCACTAAAATTAGAAAATTAAAAGTTATATACCAAAATGCTCAAAATGACAAATGCAACTTGTTTATGATGTTTTCAAACCCATTTGAGCAATTTAAACTGCACTTACTTTCAGAATCGCCCGAAACCCCCTCCGGGGTCTATTTCGGGATAAATTCAGTAAAAATGCCTAACTGACATATGAACCCTAGCAACCCTATCTACATGTTTAGGGACTTATTTAAGTGCATTAACTTGCTCATGCATACATATTGCGCATTGCATCGATGCCATGTGTTGATTGTTGTTTCTCTTTCGGTGTTGTTTCCCTCTCGGTAGAACGTGACTCCGAAGAGAAGGCCAGCAATCCAACGAAGAATACTTGATCTTAACCGACAAGTCGAACACTTATTCCTGAAGACTTTATCTGGTTTTCTTATAACCAAGGCAAGCATAACCTCTTATCTTCTCATATATGCTTTCGAACAACATTTGAATCTCGTACTTTGCATTCGATTCCAAACTATTTGATGCTAGTAGACATAGTTCACCTATATACTGCATTTGCCTCAATATCCTGATCCACTGCTCCTAGCCGCCATAGATTTGCTTGTGCGCATCGCCAAAGCCTCATATCTGCTACCGCTTAGTTTCATATGTTTGTTACCTCTGCTCCATCCGGTTGATGAATCAGAGCTACGATAATCTAGTATGATATGATGACGTGTTGAGATGAGCTTTGTGTGGATAACTTGACTAAGGCTGGTATGGGAGGCCACTTGGTAAGTGGTTGTTCGTCCTGTACTCGCCAACTCTAGGATTACGGTCTCGAGCGGAAGCCAAGACTGAGCGTGCAACCACACGCGGGGTCTAAGTAACCGCGCTCGACCAACTAACTTGTTTGGCCCGATCCACGAGTCACGTAGTTTGAGATTTCCATTCGGCACCGCAAATAAAACCTTTTAAACGGTTTTTGAAAACAAAATGCTCCGCTAGGGCGTGACCGGGGCCAAGTGATGGACGTACACGGATCTTGACCCCGCCTCACAGAGACAGGTGCCGTCAGGAGGATGGCCAACTCCCTGTTGACGGGGTGGCCCAGTCTTGGGTTGACTCATGGATAGGGTCGGGTAAGGTAAAGGTAGCGGCCAGCCACCCTCTGCCGCGTTCCATGGAAGAACGTACATGTGGCGCTAAGAGTCGGATGGTACGTGTGGGTAAAGTGTACATCCCTGCAGGGCAATCTTTTCGAAAAGCCGTGTCCACGGTTAAGGACGACTTGGTGAAGGAAAAGACCATAGACAACCTAACGTGACCTAAAATATGTTGACAAAGCATGGAGGTAATAGATGAAGGGTGCCTCCCCGGAGATGCCGGGAGGGGTGATCCTCGTAGCATGTGAGGTGCTGGGAATTGATGTTGGTGGATCCAAAAGATGATGATTACAATAGTGAGCTTCTCATCTGTTTTGAAAATATTCTATGAGACGTGCTATTCCTCCTCTATTTGGAAAACAAAGATTGCTTTACGCAAATCAGCCTTTCATAAAACCCTTTCTGAAACCAGCAGATATATAATAGGTTAACTAAGTCTTGTTGAGTACCTCCCGTACTCAGGTTTGCTTAATTTTGGTTCAGGTGGAGTTCGTCACTTCAGTGGTGGTTCAACATGGACATCGACGAGTAGTTTGGGGTTCCCAGGTAGCAGCCTGGAATCTATGGGCTGGGACGTCGCCTTATGTTGCGGCCTCTTAGGCCTTTTTGGTTCTTGTTGATTAGCAGCATAATTTGCCTTCCGTTGTATGATGTAATGTTGGGTCGTGTGACCTCTGCTTGTAAGCTATACTCTAGTAACACATGTTTAATAAAGCTTCATGTCTAGAGTACTGCTTTGATCGGTTGTTGGTTCTGAGCTCATTGTTATACAGTTTTGGCTATGCCTGCATAGTTGTCGCAGTCGAGGGGTTGTGGAGCCGATGATCCATGTCCGAGCCCGCCTGTCGATTTGATCGGCCTGGGGCGAGGTAACCCCAGTAACCCTCCATTGTTGTTGCACTTTCTGGACACATAGCATCTCTGTATAACTTTGGTCCCGTTTCCTTCAGTTTGATTCGACTCGTGGACGCTTGGGTATGCATAATTGGTTATGACTAGCATGGATACAAGGAGTAGTAGACCGGGGATCCGGACTACGTGCCGATGAATCCGGTCTGCCTGCCGTTGTTTGTTGCGGCCGGGGCTGGTAACCCTGAAGCCCTTGTGAGTCCATGGCTAGGAGCACATAACAGTATGTATATCTCTGGGTCCGGGGTCGTGACACCCATCCATCAGCACTCTTTTGAGCCTAGTGTTTTGAACATTAGGCCTTACGACCAAAGCATGCGTTCCGGGTTCTGGGATGTTTCCGGGATGATCTGACTGATCCCAGGTAATTGGCGTATCTGAATACTTCAAATACTTTTGTGTTGGAGGGACAACCGCGTTTATTTATCGAAGTGTTATTTTCGTCTGTTTCGCTGAGGGAGTTGCCAGGAAAGTTAGGTTGCATTCTCCTTCAACTCTCAGGAATTTCAGCGCGCCTTTTCGTTGTTGTTCCTGGATTTTATCGTTAGTGTCCGATTCACTTTCTTCATTCTCAGCTTCTGGCTTTTGCTTGTTAAATTTCCTCTTGGAATTCTTTCCATTATTCCCGGATCTTGCAGTGCCCTTCATATGCTTGTTGAGGTGGCACTGCGCATTTGTATGGGTAGGATTCCCAAATTGTGAATGGTGGCCACAGTTTTCCGACTTTATCTTTTCCCACTCCTCCTTAGAGTAGGAGATTGGTTCTGTGGTTCTTCCTTTCCATTTGCTGCCATTATCCCTTCCAAAGGTTGCGTTTACTTCTTTGGGTTTTGGTTGTGCCTCTGGAGTAGCCTTCTTCTCAGAACGGGGTGTCTTTTTGGCCTGAACCAAAAAATTAATATTTCCACCTATTGCTCTGATATCACCTTCGGCTGTTGCGTGCTCGTTGACGGTGGTGAGCATAGATCCGAGATCTTTATGCTCCTTTGAACCAACCATGAACGGTACGAGGCCGGGTTTTAGACAATTGATGAAAGCATGCATTGCTTTACATCACTTACTCCAGAGCAACTATTCTTAATTGTTTTCCATCTTGATATAAAGTCGACATATGACTCGTCTTCAAATTGGATGCAGCGATTTTAGCTGGTTGATGCTATTAGGGCGCTTGTATGTACCCCGAAAATGCTGAGCAAACACTCTTGTCATCTCGTCCCAGCTATCGCATGTTCTTGACGGAAGCCCGTTGATCCAATCTCTTGCTCCATCCAGCAACATTAGGGGGAGGAATTTTACAACCTCTAGATCTGTCCCTTTGTTGATCTGCACGACAATATAATAGTCTTAAAGCCATGTATCCGGGTTTGT
Organism: Alopecurus myosuroides; assembly: GCA_028641055.1. NCBI lineage: Eukaryota > Viridiplantae > Streptophyta > Magnoliopsida > Poales > Poaceae > Alopecurus > Alopecurus myosuroides. The sequence continues at coordinate 41,170,592 of CM054059.1, read as the reverse complement.
ACTTCCGGTGTATTTTTGTTAGGTTGGACCAAGTTTGGCGAAGCCAGAATGTAGAGTTATTCTTTGGATCCTGTCGGTGAAGCACTTGGGTCCAAAGTATAGGTCATCTCTTTCTGCCTTATCGACGTGAGCGGAATATCTGCCGGCTGAATGGACAGAAGGGGATATGCTCCTTTCTGGCCCATTGTTGCGTGAATGCCCTCTTCTGGGATTATCCCTGTTTTGTCTGCTGTCGTGTCCTTTGGAATAAGGTGGAGTTCTACTCCTTGGCCTTTCTTTGTTCCTAGGAGGAGTACGGGATCTCTCACGCCTGTGAGGATTGTCATATCTTACGGCTTTTTCAGCTGGGCGTCTCGAAGGCGGCATTATTTTGTTGTCTTTCCGGTTGTTTTCTTCCCGTTCCTTGTGATCATGGGGATTATTTCCACCTTTCGGCAGATGGGATCCTGTCCTGGACTCTTCATCCTTATTGTCCGGGATTTTCTTGTCCTTCTTGGGATCTCCCTTCTTTTCTTTAGAATCGCCTGAATCTCCAGGTTCGCCAGGTCCAGGTGCTCAAGCGGCGCAAGTGGCAGTTTTGCATAGGGTCGAGTCATCATGCAACTTCCCTGATCTTGCATGTCCTTGCTGTTGCTGTTGTAATGCTTTTCCTAGGAAAGCATACACTCCCTAAAGTTTTTCGTCATTGGAGTATAGATCATCATTAAGGATGGCAAATGCGGCTTCCGCGTTTTCAGCTGCGGTTTTGTAGATGCGTTCGCCCTTAGCGTTTACGCTGTTAACCTGTCTTTGGTAAGAAGGGTTTTGCAACCGTTTTTTTACTGGCGGTACATCCGGTTTTGCAATTCTGGGTAATCTCGTGGCTTTTATCCCGGACATATTCCGTCTTTCGAATTCTTCAATTTTCTCCTGCTTTGCTTTTACCGTAGCTTGGGCTTTGATGAGGTTTTCTTGGGATCGGAATAGGTGTTGCTGCTAGTGCATAAGGGCTTGCCTTCTGGCTTCCAGCACTTCCGGTGGTTCGTGAGGTCCGACCGAGGTTTCGATCAAATCGATCTCGTCCAGTACTGACATTTGGGAAACAAGGATTTCTTTCTTTTTCCTCTCCGCAGGTGTGACTCTACTTCCTCCTCCTACTTCCAGGTTTTGGTTGGCAATATCTGGCAACTTTTTCTTCTGGAGTTTATATTGGAGTTCTTAGAAGTCTTCTTTTTCTTTTTGTAAGAGGGAGGCTTTTTTCTAGGTTCTTCCTCTGTCAATTATTTGACATCGGGGTAAGTTGGACTGGTTTCGCCATCTTCTCTTTCCTCATCTAGCGGAGGTGTTTTGGGGTCTTCATCTTCTTCGGCATCCGAGTTTTCAGTCGGTTTTGCCATAAGTATTTCATGGAAGATCCCCTGCATAGATTTGACCTTTCTCTCGAAAGCGTCTTCGTCTTCATCTTCAGAATCTATGTCTTCAGATCCGGGTTCTGACTCGAATCTTGCTTCTATAGCAGCTAACACGGAGTCGGCTTCTGAGTTCGTCGTTTCACTAATGTCGCACCCGGACTTCTAAAGGATACTCGCCGTTCCGTTGAACAGTAGTAGATTGGATTACGGGGCTTACCGGCACCCGCGTCCTCTTACGAGTAGGCTAACACACGTATGTGTGATAACCAACCCCTATCTGTTCAGCGTCGACGTAAACCATCCCATAGAAATCAGGACACTACCATTGACGTACTTCATACCATACACACATGGTACGTCAACGGTTTGTAACAGAATGATAGCACAACATATCTCTAAGACACAAAAGATTGAAATAAGTTGCAAATAGCTCTCACTAGAGCAGAGATAGCAAATACAAACATCCAGAGGACACATGTCCCAACATAACATCATTACATCTCAATGGAAGCATTCAAAGGGGTCTGAGTACAGACAAATCAAATAGGCTTAAGAAGCCGGAAACTGAGATAAAGACGGAGCCCATCCACGATGTCTCGGATCCTGCCCGGGTCCACTAACTACTCGTCAGCAGCCTCGTCAAACTCCACGTAGTAGCCGTCACCTGGATCCTCGTAAGCGTAGTCTGCGGAAACCACAGCCCCAAAGGGGTCAGTACATAGACGTACTGGCAAGCAAGACTCACAGTTCACCAAAGTGTAACCCGTCAACACCAAGTACAGATGCCTTGGGTTCAACGGAAGGACAGGGATATAAAAGATGCTGCCACTGGCTGCGCTAACCAACTACAGAGATTCTACCACTTCCGACTAACAGAAAGGAGATAAGATCGAGTATTGTAACCAACTGAAAGATAACTTCAAACAAACCCATCCTGGATCTCGCCCCTTGTCCAAAGAAGCAATCCAAGGATAACTCACACAGTTGGATTAAAGATGAATCAAGTTATTGTGTCAATAATCCTATTACTAGTCAAGTTGTTAACCATTGGGTGTAATGTTGTTGATCATTAGGTTCAATTTGTCCTGAGTACTTGTTAGCCAGTACTTTCACCAAGTTAACCATAACCGCGGAAAACACGGCTTCTCGAGAAGATTATCCCTGCAGGGTTGCACCAATTTGGCCGTACACGTATGAATAACCAGCCAGATGGGATGCCTCCCACCAAGCGGGGCACTCAACACAACTCAACTCTTCTTCGCATCAAGCCCAAAGCACCTTGGGCGCACGGCTAATCGAGCCCAGAAGAAAATGGACCCTCATAGCACTCTAAGAACGTGTCCCCCTATATGCCGACTACAAAAGTTCCACCCTGCCACTAGTAGGAAAAGGCCTTTCTCTGGCGCACCAAAATTGGATTCTGTGGCGCACCTAGGGGGCGTAGGGGTGCGCCACAGAATGTACGCCACAAAAAATATTTCTGTGGCGCACCGTGGCCGTGCGCCACAGAAATGTCAATTCTGTGGCGCACCAGGGGGGGTGCGCCACAGAATTTTTTTTTGAATTTCAAAAAAAAAGGCGGCCAGATCTGGCCGCGAAAAAAAGGCGGCCAGATCTGTGGCCGCGGGAAATTTTCGAAATTTCGAAATTTCGCCGGATTTCGTCGGATGCTCGCCGGAGTTGGTGGGTGGAGGATGGGGGTCACCGGAGTTGGTGGGGAGGAGAAGGAGAAGCTCGCCGGAGGTGGTGGTGGTGGTGGTGGTGGTGGAGGAGGAGGAGGAGGAGGAGGAGGAGGAGAGGTGATGGTGGTGGAGGATGAGGAGGAGGAGAAAGAGGAGGAGGAGAGGTGGTGGTGGTGGAGGAGGAGCTCGCCGGAGGTGGTGGTGGTGGAGGAGGAGAGTGGTGGTGGAGGAGGAGGGGTGGTGGTGGTGGTGGTGGTGGTGGTGGTGGTTGTGGTGATGGAGGAGGAGAGGTGGAGGAGAGGAGAGGTGGAGAAGAAGTGGAGAAGAAGTGGAGAAGAAGTGGAGAAGAAGTGGAGGGGAGAAGGGAAGAAGAGGAGGGGAGGAGGGTAGAAGAGGAAGAAGAGGAGGGGAGGAGAGGCAGGAATTTCGAATCCTGCCTCCCAATTCTGTGGCGCACCCCCCCTTGGTGCGCCACAGAATTTTTTTTTCTTTTTTTTTATTTTCTAGTCAAAATCTTAAAACGGCCATAACTTTTGTTCCTTTTGGAATTTGGCGATTCTAAAAAAAGCTCACAGGCCGAAGGCGAGTGAGGTTGGGTTCCTTTTTCTCTCTAGTTTTTTTTAATATCTTGATCATTTTTTTTCGACATCGTATGCAAAAGTTATGCCCATTTTACTTTTTTTATAAAACTTTTGCTCAGAAAGTCGAAATACATATTTCAAAATTTGACAAAAAAGTAGACATTAAACTCTCCGTGCATCTATAAGGGATTTATTTTTTGATGCTTTTTAGACTGCCAACTCTTCCGTCAAAAACTAGAAAAGGCGTTCCCGGGGGGGGTGGAGTTGGTGCGTGTGGACAGAATTTTTTCGGATGGGAATTCTGTGGCGCACGTGGCAGTGGTGCGCCACAGAAATGTCATATTTCTGTGGCGCACTAACCACCATGCGCCACAGAATAGGAGTGTGGCAATCATGGTGTGGGCCCCCAACTTATTTCTGTGGCGCACCCCTACCCGGTGCGCCACAGAATTCCTGTTTTATGTGGCGCACCCCTATCCGGTGCGCCACAGAATTCCTGTTTTCTGTGGCGCATGCCCACCCGTGCGCCACAGAATTACATTTCTGTGGCGCACCGGATAGGGGTGCGCCACAGAATCTGTTCCATAGAAAGGCACTTCTCTACTAGTGTGCGCTGGGCTCGCAAAAACATGCATGCGGCAAATGGAAAACACGAACTAAATGAGATGATTTGGACGAGATGCGAATCGAATCAAATTAAGGGGGGCGCCCATACTCGCTTCCCACATGCGGGTAGTGCGCTCATCATGGATCAGTAGACAAGACCCTTTTCCTATTAGGGTCGACACTAGCAGGCCTCAAAACCACACAGGGCCTCCTGCCGGTGCCTTATCATCAAATTATTATTTACAATAACATTAGCTTGATGGATTGATTAAACATCGAGCCCCCAGATCATAATGGAAATATAGTAACTGAAAGTAACGGGTAACAGACTCGAGCAAAACAACCTAAGCATGCTAGTAAGACACTGGCTCAATCAATGGGGTTGTAGGAGTGGTGGTGAGGCAATATCAGGGTTAAAGGATTCATGGGATAGGTTCGTAACAGAAACAACTACCACTAAGGCTAGCAGAAATAGACAACGGAATGTATCGGTAACCAGGGTTGAAAGGAACACAATGGTTCATGTGAGTGATAACTTGCCTGCAAACTCAGCAGCCGGGTACTGAGCTAGATCCTCAGAAGGGGTGCTGTAAAGATCGTCTGTCTCAACGTCGTCGTCTATCCGAGAAGAAGCAAACAAACAAGACAGAAATATAAACAATCAATATCATGGCATAGTGCACAATCAGGGGATGATGCATGTCAGGTTAATGGTTGCATCAAAGTAACTAAGAGACATGATAACACAATTTAAATGGACCCCTATGCAATTTTGAGTTGCATATGGAAAAGGGTCCATGAATTAAGTGGAAACAAATGATTTACCATTTATTACCATGGGAAAGTTGTTAGCATGATGCATGCATGATGATAACAACATAATAACAACAATAGTTGCAAGTGTTAAAGGAATTTAACAAGTGTTGGAAATTATTTATTAAGTTGGAAATTTTTGGGTTACTTAAACATGTCACACAAACAATTGTTGTTTTCATCAAATTAAAGTGTTCAAAACAAATAACAAAATTTATATTTGAAAAGAACATCAAATTTTAGTTGGATTACATGTTTCAAATTTTGAAATAGGAGTTAGTATGAATTTATTATGACTTAAACAATATTAAATAAGTTTTAAATGAATTTAAAACAAGTTTGAATATTATTTGAATTTTATTTATTTAAAACATAAATTCAAATTCACATTTGAAAAGTTTATGCTTTGATGGTTTGAAAACATATTTTGCATGTTCAAAAATATTTTATATTGAGCAAGTTATGATTTTATCAAATTTAAATGAATTAAACAAGTATTAAATTATTTAGGCAATTTAAATTATTCAAACCATGAAACAAAAATTATATTTGAAAAGGTGAGTTGAAATGGTATGAAAAACATATTTTATTTGCATTATTTGGATTAAAGATGAATTAGTTATGGAATTTAGAAAATTGCATTTGAATTATTTGAATTCAAATTTGAATTGCATTTTGAAATTTCAAAACAGGATACAAATGATACCAAAAGGTAGACAATTTAATTTAGACCAGCACACATATTTTATTTTTGGTAATTTGGAATTATAAAACTATAGTTATAAGGTTTTTTAAAACCAGGGGCCAATCTGTTAAATAAAGGACTTGGTTTTGAATACAGAAAAATGTTAAAACTGTTTTATACCGCACTGGAACCTACCCCAGACACTGCCAGGGGGGCCCAGGGCCGGCGCGTGCTCACGTGGCTGTTGTGTGGCTGACAGGGGGCCCTCCCTGTCAGCGTGGAGGTGGAAAAAGTTTTGGGATTTTATCCCGCGAGCCCAACGCTCGAACTCGCGAGCTCACGTGCTACGCGCAAAGACTGAACCAGCTGGGCTGTTCGCGTTTCTTGTCAGTTAACGGAGATGCATATAGGTTAAGGTGTTAGACGTGGATCTTCAGTTAACCGACGAACGATTGCTTGTCTGAACTCCGACAGAGGCCAACGATCAACTACGGTGATCACCGGGCTCGTGCTCGTTGCGCGTGTGCTGCGATGAGGTGTTGGGCGTGTGCAGATACGCGCTGATGCAACAGAGGGAGAGAAAGGATGAGACGGTGGCGTGCTCACCGCGGTGCGTCGTGGAAGCAGAGGCCTGGGGTAGCTCCCGCGGCGGCGATGGCGATGCAGCAGATGGCGGCGGGGATCCACGTCGTGCACGGGCCCGCTGCGGTGTCCAACCGGAAGAGGAGAAGGTGGGGTACTGGTTTCTGGGTTTAGGAGGGCAAGTGGTGCGTTGCAGCGGTGGATGCCATGGCGGGTTCAGAGGGGATCGTCTACGGCGAGGTTCAGACGGTGGGGATCGCGGCGAGAAGAGGGAAAACCGGCGGCGGTGTCGAGGGGAGAGGGGCAGCTAGGGTTAGGGCACCTGCCAGGGGGTCTAGGGAGGTTAAATAGGGGGCTAGGGTGGTTGGTAGCCGTCGGAGGTGGCCGTACGGCGACGTGGCGCGGCGGATCTGCCGCCGTACACGAGAAAGAACGGGGGGCGCGCTGCGAAGCGTTTTTTGGGCCGCGCGGGCTGGCTGCGCGCTAGGTAGAGGCTTAGGTGGGCTGGGTAGTCTGCTAGCTGCCGCGCGCGCGCGTTGCTGTTTCCTTTTTTTTCTTTTTCTGTTTTTTTTGTAGCAATTAGAAATGGAAGAAAAGGAGGGTTTGTAGATTAGTAAAAATGTTAGAAAAATTAGGTTAAGCTTTTTAGGTCAATAGAAAACAAATGTTAACTTTTGTTTTCAGAAAGTTGGAGATTTAACTTGCTGTTTGTAATTAAACCAAAATTGAATGAATTTTTATATTAAGTAAACATTATGAAAACAATCCATTTTAATAGGGTGGACCCTATGGTTAAGTTGATTAAAAAAATAGTTGATTGGTTTAGATAATGTTCATAAGTTCAAATTGGTTCTGCTTGATGCATTTGATTTGAATTTGAAGGGGATTTGGAAAACATTTGTTTGATTAAAACCAACAATTTAAGAAGTGAGCAACATGGAATTATTTGGAAACAAAAGAGGTTTTGATTTGCATTTCTTTATTTGAAAAAGGTTGTAACATGACAAGTATGAAATAAACATTTGAATTTGTTTGAGTTTCATTATGAAAACAAAATAAAACAGATGCAAACAAATAGTAAACAAATGCAAACAATGAAATAAACATGATGACATGATGCGATGCTTTAATTAAACATGAAATCAAACATTCTAGGGGTATTTTCATACTTGGGATGTTACAACTAACGGGTGTTGGATCTTCCAATTGTTCTGTGGGGTTATTGTTTTCTTATTTTTTCCATGGGATTAGATTCTTTCGTGTTGTCCGCAACCTCGGATTGCACCATGCCAATAAAGAGGGACCTGATTGCTGGCATCTCTGGAGAGGCGGCAATTTTAGCACTGTTTTGGCAGTTTGAGCAGAATCTGGTATCATAGTTTTTCTCAATAGGGTATAGGGCGGGTGGGATAAATTTACTTCTCCCACAGAATCCTATTGCCTCTGCTGTTAATCCGATAAAAATATTTGCAGATCCAATCGGTAAAACGTAGGAACTTACCAGGTGATTCTGTGCTGGCATGTACGATCCATTGTCGAGCAAGCGCCCGGCGTCGCCGTCGAAATCCAAGCTTCCGACAGTTATTGTACTACCGATTCCGCCAAGTATTCCCGATCGAAACATAACTCCTGACGCCGCTGGCCCCACGGTGGGTGCCAACTGTCGAGACATCGTAGTAAGGATCATAGACGGGGGTGCCATGATCCTACGGGTAGAGACGTGGGGATGTGGTCGTACGACAATCGAGGACACCAGGTTTTACCCAGGTTCAGTACGACGCAACTAGGCGGCGTTCCTACTCCTGCAATCTCACTAAATCAGGGCTGAAGCCTGAAGTATACAAAGTACAATGTGAGTTTGGTTTCGCTAACTCGGCGAGCATCAACTTCTGGGAGAGTTGGCCTCTAGCTAACTGTTGTCTCTATTTCGTCTCTCCCGTCCAGCTTTATTTAGATAGCCAGGTTAGGGATTACAAAAAAGAAACCTAGAAGACTACGGAAAGTATCTAACTTGGAAAGTAAGGAATCCGTCTTCTTCTCCAAGCCGTACCACTTTGGGCCGTGGTCCGGGTTCTTCTAGAATCCGGCTTCCTGCGCATCAACTCACTGGGCCGTCCAATGGACTATGATCCATTACCAACAGACCACCCTAGTAATCTGGCCCTTTAGGCCAATGCTGGACATACCCCTAATCGGTAAATATCCGACATAGGAGCTTATTTTCAATTTTGATCCTACTGTTTTTGAGTTTGATAGGAATTGTGTGCTTTTAGACCATGACAAACATGCTTTATGTGATAATTATGTTATTGAGTTTGTTGACGATGCTACTGAAAATTATTATGAGAGAGGAAAATATGGTTGCAGAAATTTTTATGTTACAAAAACACCTCTCTTTTTGTTGAAAGTTTTGAAGTTGCTCTTGTTCTACTTTCCTATGATTTCTAATTTGAGATTCTTTGATTTATTTCTTTACAAGATTCCTATTCATATGAAGTGGGTTAGACTTAAATTTGTTTTGTACTCTCTTCTTGATGCTCTCTTTTGTTTAATTCATATTTCTTATTTGCGCATCATCTTCACTTGAAAGCACGTGAATCACTTTTCTGGGCCTAGCTAAAAGGCGTTAAAGAAAAAGCACTTCTTGGGAGATAACCCATGGTTTTATTTTTGCTTTGTTTTTCTCTGTTTTCTTTTAGTCAAGGGGCTGTATACTTCTGTAGAAACTCCTTTGTATCTTTATTTTCATGTTTTAGTTGTGCCAAGTAGAGTTTCTGACGAGAGTTGGAGTTGGTTTTTGATTTCTGCGCAGGAAACAGATTTCTGATGTCCACCGTAAAACATCATGAAAAATATAGAAAGATCAGAGTGACCTGAAATGTTTTGTACTTATTCCTCAGCTAATTCCGCAAATTTTTTGTTCTTTAAGTTTTTCGATTTGAGTAACGTAAGTGCCCTGAATTTTTTTATCTTTACGGACTATTCTGGTTTTGGCAGATTCTGCCAGTTTTCTTGCATTCGCTCTTTTATGATGTCAAGTGGATTTCTTTGCTTCACGAAACATGAGTGGTTGTATATATTGTTTAAAAGTTTTAATATCACTTGTGACCATACATAACCCATGGATTTTTTATTGTTTCACTAACCCTCAAATGCGAACTACTCTTTGAGTGTGGTGTGAAGGAAGTTTTCAAGGGTCAAGAGAAGAGGGTGATATAATGTCATCAAGAAGAGTGCAAGGTCAAAGCTTGGGGATGCCCCCGTTTTTCATCCCAGAAAATTCTAAGAAGACTCAAGCATCTAAGATTGGGGATGCCCAAGGCATCCCCTTCCTCATCAAGAATTTATCAGGTCACTTCTAGTGAAACTATATTTTTATTCGATCACATTATATGAAATTTACTTAGAGCGTATGTTTGTTTTTATTTCGTTTTACTTTGTTTTTTTTGTTTTACTTTCTGCAATAATAAAGTTGGACCCTAGCATTCTTTGTGTTGGAGAGAGACAAGCTCCGCTTTTTCGTTTGAATACTCGTTATGCTCGTATTCTTAGTTTTTCTTCTAGCTGGTGCAAAAAATTCCTATTTAGCTCATGTTTTTCTTGCATCTCTTATCAAGACCTGTTAGTTTTAGTAGAGTTGTTTTAGTAATCTCTTGTTTTGTTGCTGCATCTCTTGGAGAGTTTTTGTTTATTATGAAATGCCTAGTGTTGGAAAGCAGTAGTACAGTTTTTGTGCTTATAACGGTGCAAATAGAAGCTTGTATAGACTGTGGCTAGACTTTTTCATGTCATGCTAGATGGTATTTTAATTATAAAGCCTAGTGTTTATTTAGTAGCATGATTTGTCTCAAATAACTGAGAGTGCTTAATGTGCCTCAGAAAGAATCATGAGTTGTTCTTGTCATTTCGAAACATAAATTAGTGGTGTTCTCCTTTGAATGTTTTATTTGGTTGACTTGGCGTATGCTTACACCATGTTAATGACTACAAACCAATAACTTATAACCTCTATGATAATTTAGTTTTTGAACTTGTGGTACCACTTATGCTTTGATTAATGATTTTTTTGTCGCTATGCATGATTATGGCCATTATTGCTCTCTTGTTTTGTCGCTCCCAGTCTTTTACAAGCCTTCGCATGTACTGAGTATGAGCTCTAATCGTGCATACAAGTCCCAAAAACCAAATTTTGCCAAATGTGTCCACCATGCCTACCTGCATGAGGTATTTAACTGCCACTCCAAAGTAAATTGCTCATGTGTTACCTTTAAAACCTTCAAAATTACTCATGTTTTGTGCTCCTGTTTTAGCTCGTGAGGACGTGAATAGAGATTCTTTATCTCACTTGTTGATTGGATTTCACACCTACGAGTAGGAACTAATCTTGGGGATGTTGATACGTCATAAACGTATCCTTAATTTCTTATGTTCCATGTCGTTTTCATGTTATTTCCTACACGTTTGCTATACACTTTATGTCATATTTTATTTATTTCTGGGACTAACCTATTGACAAGATGCCACAGAGCCAGTTCCATATTTTCTATTGTTTTTAGTTTTAGAAAGTTGTTCTGGAAATATTCTCGGAATTGGAAAATTCGAAGCTCGGAAGTCTTAGAATTCCCGAAGGTTCCACAGAGTCCTGAAGAGGCCCGGAGAGGGGCCACAGGGGGGCCTGATACGTCGAAAACGTATCTCCTTTTCCGAACACGTTTCCTATTGTTTTCGTCTAAACTTGTGTGTTTTGAATGCAACTAACACAGACTAATGTTGTTTTCAGTAGAATTACTTTTGTGTCTCGTTTTTGTGCAGAAAATCAACTTTTGGGAAATTGCCCAGAAAAGACCCCATTGGCCCTAAAACACCAGAAGACCCCGGGAGCCAGAAGGAGACCCGGAGAGGGGCCAGGAGGTAGCCAAACCACCTCTGGTGCCCCCTAGGCCGTGCCACTAGGTGGTGTGGGCCACCCAGAGCCCCCTCGGTCTCCCCTTTCGACTACAAATAGCCTTCAACCCTAAAACCCGAGGGGGTTCGATAGATTTCCAGAAAGAAGTCCGTAGCTCCGCCGCCATCGCGAATCCTTTTTTGGGGTTCAGAAACTCCGTTCTGGCACCCTGCGAGGACGGGGAATTGGAGGAGATCATCGCCATCGTCAACACCAACGCCTCTCCATCGACCATCCATGTTTCCTCCATCCATGTGTGAGTAATTTCCCCGCTGTAGGCTGAAGGGGATGGTAGGGATTGGATGAGATCGTTCATGTAATAATGACGTGATTGTTAGGGCATAGTGACTAGTATCTTCTATTAGTACTATTGACATTGTTGCAACTTGTTATGCTTAATGCTTGCCACTTTCGGACCGAGTGCCATGATCTCAGATCTGAACATGTTATTGAACCACGATGATAATTATTGTTTCTTGATCATACATGCAAGTTGTTTACACATATCGTTTTCCGGAACCTGAGGCCCCGAAGTGACAGAAATTGGGACAACCGGAGGGGATGGCTGTGATGTGAGGATCACATGTGTTCATGTAGTGTTAATGCTTTGCTCCGGTTTTCTATTAAAAGGAACACCTTAATTACCACTAGTTCCCTTGAGGCCCCGCTGAAAACGGGCAGGTAGGACAAAAGATGTTGTGCAAGTTCTCATTGTGAGCACGCATGACTATTTACGGAACACATGCCTATGGTTACTTAGTGCTTGGATGCTTTATCTTATTTATCTGCAATGCCCATGTCTTGATTATTATATGAACTATCTTATCCATGTAACGCCCGTTCATCTATCCCTATGCCCACAATATTTAATCCCGATGTTTACTTCAAACACTGTTGCTTCTATTTTCATCTCACTGCTGCTATTATTTCACTACTGCTGCTACTATAAAACTGTTACTACTGATAAACCACTGCGAACAAAAGTACTTTCAGGTGCAGGTGAATTGACAACTCACTTGTTAAGGCTCACAAATATTTTTTGGCTCCCCTTGTGTCAAATCAATAAATTTGGGTTTTACTTCCCTCGAAGACTGTTGCGATCCCCTATACTTGTGGGTCATCAAGACTATTTTCTGGTGCCGTTGCCAGGGAGGATAGCTTTATTTGCGAGCTCACCGGAGAGTACTATTATCTACTGCGAATCATTCATCATGGGTAAGACTCGTGATGGAAAGTTTCCTATATTACCATCCACTACAAGAAGAGGTACAACTTTGAACACATCTGTTGCTCTTGATTCACCGTCTGTTATGAGTAAGTTGCTTACACCACCACATACACATGCTACTTCTGCTGAATCTGAAAATACTTCTGATACTTTTGATGATGCTTCTACTGTGCTTGATGAGAGTGGTTCGCTCGGTCCTTTCTTACATGCTACTATTGCTAAATCTAAAAATATTGCAAACACTGAAACTCTTGATAAAAATCTTGTTACTCCTGGTGTTTCACCTGAGCTTAGAGAGAATTCTAGTGATGATTTTGATGATTCCTATATTGAACTTAATAATGATCTTATTGATGAAATTCATGCTATGAAGGATAAAGATGCTGTTATAAGTCTTATTAAAAGTCGTGTTGTTAAATATAAATTATCTCCTAATGCTAAGTTTGCCACCTCTCCTATTTATATTAGGGATAAGGATTATGATTTCTCTCTTTATTTATCTTATATATCTATTGTTGAGAAAGAACCTTTTTGTGGTACTGAAAATGAAAGTGCTATGAAACATATGAATGAGCTCTCCTCTTTGAGTAGTTTATTCTCTGATGATCTTAAGAAACGTAGCTACTTTGTTGCTAAAATATTCCCTTTCTCATTAAAAGATGGAGCTAAAACTTGGTTTAATAATTTGTCTCCGGGATCTATTGATAGTCCTATTGGTTTGGTTAATGCTTTCTTTGAGAAATATTTTCCTGCTAGTGCTCAACATGCTGCTTTACAAAATATATTTAATTTCAAGCAATTGGAAGGAGGGAAATTGCATGTATCTTGGGCAAGGTTATGTTCTTTAGTTAGGAATATACTTGGGCATAAGCTAGAAAATAATGAACTTCTTGATATATTCTATAATGGACTAACCGTTGAATCTAGGACATACCTGGATAGTTGTGCTGGTTGTGTTTTCAGGCAAAGAACTCCAGAAGAAGTTGAGGAATTAATGGCTAAAATAAGCCAAAATCATGATGATTGGACTACGGTTGAGCCTGATCCAACTCCTACTCAAGTATCAACACCAACACCCAAGAAGAGGGGAATGATTGAATTAAATGATGAAGTGATGAGAGAAGCCAAGAAATCTCTTAAAGAGAGGGGTATTAAATCTGAAGATGTGAAGAATCTTCCACCTATAGAAGAATTATGTAAGCCAATCCCTCACTCATACACTATTGAGGTACACTCTCTCCAATATTTTGATAGTAGAGACATTCCCTATAATAAACCTCTTGATCAATGTTTAGATGAATTTGATAATTATGTTATTAAGCAAGATAATTTTAATATGAGAGTGCAAAATCACCTAATGGAAAACTCTAGAGCTATTGATAATTTGCATGATATTATAGAAAGAACCTATAATGATGTTAAAATGCTTGTTAAACATTTTCAAATGGTTCAAACTCAAATTGATCAACTTGCTAAAGTGCAAAAAGATTTGCTAGTTAATGCTTCTAAAGAAAACATGCTTATGAAATAAGAACTAGAAGTGGTATTACTACACAGGATCCTTTATATCCCGGGGGACATCCTAAAAGAATTGAACAAGATTCTCAGCAAACTAATAATAATGTTATTCATACTAAGAAGAAAAAGAAGAAGAAACATAAAACTGCTGTAGAATCCTCTGAACTTGCTAAAGATCCTAATAGTATATCTATATCTGATGCTGAAACTGAAAGTGGTAATGATAAAAGTGAAGCTCCTGATAAAGAAGAACCTGTAGCTGAACCTGAAAAGCAAACTAAAACTGCCAAGTATACTAAGGACGATTTCATTGCCAATAAACATGGTAATGAGAAAGAACCTTGGTACAAAAACTAATGCATTTTCCTAATAAGAAACACAAATCAAAAGAAGAAGAACATTATAAAAAGTTTTGTGAGCGGATGAAACCTTTGTTCTTGCAAATTCCTTTAACTGGTGCTATTAAATTGCCTCCTTATGAAAAATATATGAAAGATATTGTCTCTAACAAAAGAAAGATTCCTAATGAGGAAATCTCCACTATGCTTGCTAATTACTCTTTTAATGGCAAGGTTCCCGAGAAGCTTGGAGATCCTGGTATACCAACTATTCCCTGTTCTATTAAAAATAATTATGTTAGAACTCCTTTGTGTGATTTGGGAGCTGGAGTTAGTGACATGCCTTTTACTCTCTATAAAATACTCCTCCTAGAAAAATTGATACCAACTGATATATCTTTTAAAATGGCTGATAAGTCTACTGCTATTCATGTGGGTATATGTCAGGATGTTCATGTGCAAGTTGCTAATAATTGTCTGATATTAACTGACTTTGTTGTGTTGGAAATTCCTGAAGATGATAATATGTCTATTATCCTTGGAAGACCTTTTCATAATACTGTAGGGGCTGCTATTGATTGCAATCAAGAAAAGTTACTTTTCATGTTAATGATAAAGAACACACTGTTTATTTTCCCAAGAAGGTTGATACAAAATATGGTCTAAATTCCATTGAAAATATTGAGACCATCAAGATTGGAGAATTTTATTGTCCCATTCAAGTACCACCAAAAGAATATGAAATCATTATGATTGGGACTATGTCTATCAAGGTTGAGGTAACATATTCATTTAGTGATTAGCAAAGTTTTGCTTCATATGAAAATTGTTCTGGTAACATGACTTGATCACCCTTGTTAACAACATGATTTTAAATGAAGAGGACAATGTTTTCACTATGTTTTCACCTTCCCCATTATGTTGTCACCATGTTTACTTCTGTTATCAAATTTTTACTTGAGTACAATCATGTTTTCCACCATCCTTATGCATGTTTTCCTGATGTTTTCACCTTGATTACTGAGGTTATGCATGTTTTCACCATCCTTAGTTTTGTTTTCACCACCACCACCATTGTTTTCCTTGGTTATTTTTCCATTAGAGTGTCATGGAACCTTTGTAGTGCTAGTTTTGGTTTTGTTTTCCACCTTTTCAATTTTGTTTTCCTGGTTTTTATTAATTATGAAAATTCTGGAAATACCTCAAAAATAAAGTTTCTCGGAAAATTCCAGAAAAATTATAATAAAGTTTTACGTCAAAAATGAGGCAGAGAGCCACCTGGGAGACCCCAGGGGGACCCACCATTCAGGCACACCATAGGGTGGCGCGGCCAGCCCCCTAGTGGTGCCAGCACATGGTGTGGGGCCCCCTAGCCCTCCACTTACTCTCTCCACTGCCAAAGTCTTCTCTCTCACCTCCCAAACTGAAAACATTTCCTGTAACCCGTGTTCTTGATATTCTTCCTCTGGATTTTCGATCTCCTTCTTCAGCCCATCATTTGTGCTGAGATTTTGTGCATTTGATCTCTGGTATGTGACTCCTCCGATGATCTAAGTAGAATTTTGTTTAGTGAAGTATTTCTTGAGTATTTTGGTGTTGTAGGTGATAGCTTCTGTGAGTTTGCATTCTTGATTTGAGCAGAAATAATGTATGTTTAGCTCTCATATAAGTCCCTATGGTAGTTTCTACCTTATAGCTGTTTAAAATTAATTTTTGTGATGATTGTTGAAAAATTTCAGAGATGGATAGTTATAATTTCGGAGAGATATTTAGGAGTGATACTCCTAGAAGGACAAGGCCCTCACACTCATCCACATCAGCGAGGCCATCGTACAATGAAGACGTTATTGCACCAACTATTGACGATGCAGGAGATGATGGTATCGTTAACCCATCTAGCTTTCCTTGCAGTACATTTTTAAGAAGTGCAGGTTTATTAGATGACTTTCGTATGCTTATTGAAAGAATTGGTCTAACCAACTTTATGGAGGATGAAAGCCCTCAGTATGCCACTCTCACAATTTTTTTTGTTAAGAGCTTTAAATTTCAGAACACACAATTTGGTCCAACTGTTGCATTCAAGTTATATAATAGTCCTGTTTCTTAGACCTTGGTAGATTTTTGTACTATTATAGGTATCAACACCAACGGGACAGCGAGCATGATTCAAGATAGACCAGCATACCTCTAGGGGCTTTACCGTGAGATCACCAACAATGACGGTCGCTTATCCCAGCGTGGGAAGATAAGGAACATTCAACTTCCTGCTCTTAGATACTTTACTTATTATCTTGCTACTAGTATCCTTGGTAGGGAGAACACTAGAAACATTTCAAGTTGCCACCTTGCTTTCATTGATGCTGCACTGAACCGTAGCACGAAGTATAACCTTGGTGCACTTGTTGCATGCCACCTTGCTGCTTCTGGGCCTATTTTTGGGGGGCATTATCGCTACACGTGTAGCAGCTGCTTTGAATGTTTCCATTGACCCTAATGATGAAATAATTGCTCCATGTAGGCTTAACCTTTCTTCCATGAAATCCCATCAGTTTCTCACTACTAACTCTGTTGCTGAACGTTTAGTATATAGAGTTTTATAATAGATGGAGAGGAGTGAAAAGTTACTTTGTCGCAGCCTGTTTTGTTTAAGATTGACAGGTCACCATGGTCGCTCTCTAAGGAGAAAGTAGACGAGTATCTGAGCAGCACAGAGTTTCACAGGCAGCAGGAGAGGCGAGACGCGCCTCCCGAGGACCACAACACGTAGTACACCGGTGCATCCTCGAGCACATATCAGGAGGAGGGTTCCTCCTCAGCATACTACGGGGGCGCCACCTCATGGTCCCCTTGGTGATTGATCTCCACTTAGGCCAAAAGCCTAAGCTTGGGGGGAGGTATACCGACATCACACTCATTTATATGTCATGTTTGATCGGTTCTTTGTATATCCCTGTTTTTTCATTACTCTCGTTTGTTTCCATTTTCTTTCATTTCTCTTCGTTTTATTGCTTTGTTCTTGTTTTCCAAAACACAAAAAGACCAAAAATATTTTTGTTGATTCTCTTTGTTTGCTTCTTTAGTTTCTTTATTTGGATGGCTTTCTTCTGTTGTTTCGGTTTAATATTCAAAAAAAAAATATCGAAAAATATTTTGCATTGTTTGCTTGTTCTTTTTCTGTTCTTGTTTTAATTGAAAACCCCAAAAATATTTGTTATTCTTCTTTGGTTTTGTAAAGTTTACTACAGAGTTCAACAGTCGTCCGTGACTCCATTGGATCTTGGTTTTCATTATATATTATTCGAGCCACAAGTGAAGAGCAATAATGATGATCTATGACAATTCGAGTTGTGGTGAGAGGTTGGTATGAACTCTATTTGCTTCCATTTTTGTACATATATCCATCTATGTGAGCATGCTTAGTTTTTTCGTATAAGATATATGTGACTTAATGGCTGCTTAATAGTTCGTGCTCTCTCATGTTTTGTTCCAATTTATTAATGGTAAAGGACATGTCGTATAAATATGTGTTTGCATTGTTCTATTCGTAGAACGGTATGACATTGTGGTAGCCTCCTCTGACTATTTCATTTGAATTGAGTTGGCATATACTCACGCATGCTAAGACTGAAAACAAAAAATCAATAAGATTCGATGATTTATTTTGCCTCAGAGTTCTTGTATCAATTTTATGCCTTAGTTAATTTTACTTTGTCGCAAACATGATTACGATAGTTGTTGCTCTCTTGATTGTCGCTCCCTGTCTATTGCTAGCCTTCACACCTGTATTGAGTATGAGCTCTACCCGTGCATCCAACTCCCCAAAAAAACCAAAGTTTGCCAAATGTGTCAACCATACCTACCTATATGTGGTACTTAACCGCCACTCCCACTAAATTGCTCATGTGCTACCTTTAAAACCTGCTTAAAATTATTCCTGTTTTGTGCCCTTGTTTTAGCTCATGAGGACGTAAATAAAGAATCTTTATCTCACTTGTTGATTGGATTTCACACCCTGGACTAGTGGCTTCATCCGCTTATTCAAATGATAGAAGAGCCGGCAGCGGGGTGCCCAGCCCCAAATTAATACACACTAAATCTCTTCACTATTTTTGCCCCTGATTTATCAGTCAAATCATAATTATGTAAACAAAAGAGAAAGAGGGACGACCTTTTACCTAGATGCGTCCTTCATATGGGAGCCGCTCTTGTGAATCCAGTTGGCTTGTGACGTACTGCATTTTCTGTTTACCATTCCTTTTACTAAGCATACATGTCGCGGGATAGTCACGGCAGACGTTACCGGGGGTAACTTAGATTGGGGCGAATCGACTCTGGTGTTTGGGAGAGGGTTTAGCTCGGATGCAATCATATTAGCTGGTGATCTAGGGTCTCGGGCTGCAATGTCACCGAAACTCTTATCTAGGGTTACAAAGACTTTCTCTCGTATACCTAGAATACTCGAATCCTTATATATCTCGATCCTTGGTCTCTATGCCCTAGAGCGGCGTTTATATAATACCCGACCTCCTGGCTTTCCTTACAAGATATCTCTAGAATCCTACTCGGGACCCACACATAACCCTAAGTTCCCTACCGTGACCTCCAAGGCACGAATTACAAGATCTGCGCTGCCCTTTGGGTCTTCTAGAACTTCCTTTCTCTTGGGCCGGGTCTCGTGCAGTCTCCCTTTGGCCGGGTCTCGTCCCAAGTGTGGGCCTACCGGGTTATCATCCCTCCAACAGTAGTCCCCAGAATAGCTTGGGCATCTTGGAACCAACCATGAAGCGCACGCTATTCCCTGCGAAACAATAAATATTCATATGCATAACATGACGGGTTAGATTGCTTTAACTATAGCTAGGCCTGCTCTTTCGGCGGTCCATATAATAACCCGGTTTATTGCTATAGCCGGGTATCGTTACTTGGATCAAATTTCCAAAGGCACGTTCTATAACCCGGCTTTCATCTTCCCCGCAAGCTGGTCCAAGTGAAAATCTTCAAGTCCAGCTCTTTTGGCGGGCTTGAGTGACTTGGCCACTTCGCAATAACTCCCAAGATCCTTATCCCATGATTGACGGGCCGGTTCATATCCTCCCGCAAATCACTCTACTTACCGTTTTGCCTCCTAGGGTTTCCCTGCACCTACAAATAGGCCCGGGGGGAAACCCTAAAATCCCAAACGCCTCATTTTCACATCTTCTTCCTCCTCCAGCTCTCCACCAGCGCACAGGAACCCGAGCTCCAAACGAACGCCCCCGGATCCCCTGCGCACCCGCCGTTGACCCTTGTCCACCGGTCGCCGCCTCGTGCCACCGTTTCGTGCCGTCGCGGTCGCCGTTCTCCTCCCGCAAGATCCAGCCGCGCCATTGGAGGTCGAGCTCCAAGCTCAAGGTCCAGGCGCCCGCTGCTATGCGCACCGTCCACCGTCCTCGAGAACCCGGACACCACGTCACGCCGCACTCGCCGGACTTCATCTCGCCGCCGTCCTCCGGTGAGCCCTAACAGATCTAGACTTGTTCCCCTTAATTTTGAATCCATGTTCATGTGCTTCTAGCCTCCATTTCTTTTTCCTTGCTTTATTCTTAATTTTTTATTTTCTCTAGATTCATTTCCATGGCACCAAAAGCCGCACCCAAGTCCAAGGGAAAAAACCCGGTTCTGAAGCAAAAATCGGGTCAGTCGATCTCAGCCAACTGGGCTAAGTCGACTGTCACCAAGGCAAAATTGGAGGAACTAGCCGAGTCTGGGGTCCTCCCAGCTGAGTCGGAGATCTCCTGGAGAGCACCAGAAGAGGAGACTCGGCCTTCGCCCGGCTCAGGTGAAGTTGTTGTCTTTCTGGAGCATGTGACCCGGGGTTTCCGTCCCCCGGGTCACCCTTTCTTTCGTGAAATCCTACATCATTACAAACTCCGGGTTTTCGATATAGGCCCCAATTCGATCTTGAATATTTTTCAATTCATTTTTCTCTGTGAGGCCTATCTTTGCATCGCTCCAAACCTTGCCTTGTTTTTAGAACTCTTTCAATGCAAGCCTTGCCGTGAGAACACGGATGGACCCCTCCTCGTCTATGGGGGTGTGTCCATCCAGAGGCGCAAGAAATCCTTGATGCCGAGTCTCAGTCTTCACTCCCACGTGAAGCACTGGCAGAAAACATTTTTCTACTGCAAGGACACATCCAGACCCGGCGAAAAGCCTTTGCCGGGTTTCTCCACTAAGGCCCTCTCTCCACAAATTAGCCGATAGGCAATCCATCCAACCCCTCCTCCACAAATTAGCCGTCTTAGCAGCCCAGGGTCTTTGCGGGCTAAACTTGATCCAGACCTGGATCAGTTGTAGGATCCAGCCAAATAGCATCCGACACAAACTCATCTGTGATTACTCGGGCCATCTGACCGACTCTCTCCGATACTCGGAGAAGTCATACCCGGCTGCGGACATCCACAAAGTCATGAAAAATTTCCTGGTTGAGAAGATGGATACCATCAAGAGCGTTTCCGGGCTCTCCCCCTTCTCTCGCTCTAACCCGGCTCCACCGGTAAGAACCGATTTATCTCTTTTGCACCGATTGATTTTTCTAACTCACACATACTAACTTTTATCTCTACTGTTTTTCACCCAGGAAACCAATGAGTTTTGGAAGATTGTCACCCCTCCCCCTTCTGAAACTCGGAGGAGGAAGGTCCGAGTGACAGTGATGAAGGTAATTCCGAGTTACTACTAAACAGATACTTTGTCAATCTATTAGATCAAAATTCTCCTCTTTCCGACAATGCACCACAATCACCAGCACCGGCTGACAAGGACGGCTCTCAATCGGAGGAGAGTGAGGCAGAGCCGGAAGGTGAGGTTGGCAAGAAAAAGAAAGCCTAGAGGAGTCACTTTCAAGGTGCCATACTCCTCCATGACCACAGAGCCGTACTCCTATGCCGGTATGTACAAACTTAACAAATATCTAACCACTATATCATCTCTGAAGGACACAACTCCAGCCAAGCGACGGACAACCCGGACTTCCCCGGGTGACGATCCCCTCAACCCCGGGATCCCTATGTCACCTGCTCGCCGAGCCGGTACTCCTTCAACTTATTCTCACTACACTCCTCGAAAATATCCATCTCCAAATCATCCGTTAGCCGGACAGCTTCGAGTCTCACTTTCCAATTCTTTATCAGTGTCTTCCGGGTCTAGTAATGATCTTCCCAGCGACTTTGTTATAAATGTCGGGTAAGTCACATGCCTTACTTGCCAATACCTTTATACTTTGCCCACTTTTCCTCTATAGCACATTAACTTCTTGTTTTTCTTTCCTCAGAGCCAAGGTCACACTTAGTGATCTGGTGGAAACCCCTGTCGACAATCCGACAACAGAAGACCCGGAAAGCGCCGCTAAGCCACCACATGTTGAAGACCAAGAGCCGGATAAATCGGCCATCCCCAGGACCGAGTCTCCTCCACCCACACATCAGTCGGCTGATCCCGACATCGAGTATCTTGGGATGCAAAGGGCAGCTCCTACCCCCAATACCCAGGCAACCAGAGTCGACACAGGGAAACAGGAGGCAACCCCGCCACCGGGTGACCAAAATGCCAGTTCTTCCAGGCCAACTCTCAACAGCCATGAGTTTGAAAAACTGCTGAAGGAGTACCGCTCCCTGAAAGCAACTGAAGAGGAGATTATCGAGTCTGTGGCAGCTGAGCATCAGGTTAGCTTAACTAATACTATTTACATACTCGTCCTAGTCCCCAAGTTCCGAATGAACTGCCAACAGTTATTCGGTACTTTGCAACTATATAATCTTTCTTGTGAAACTTCATCTCATAGTCGACTGATGTTTCCTTGTCTTTTTCAGGCTTATGTTACCCGTACGGGTGAAATGTTGGCAAAGACCAATGAACTCCTGCGGGCTGAAACAAAACTCCGTGAAGACCTAGAGGCCAACGTCAAGGAGCTTTCCAAGCAGTGCAAGAAGTACAAGAAGAGACTCCATACCGCTGAGGAGCTTTTGAAGAAACTCTCAACTTTCATTGCCGATACTTATAGCTCCATCGTAGGTAAAGCACATCTAACTTCCGACTATCACTCGGATTTCCCGTTTTAGAGGGTTTTTGACCCGGGTCTCACTATCTTGCTTCTCTTTTTGTACTACAGGTTCGGGTGAAGTTGTTGGGGAACACGATGATCTCAAGAAGATGAAGATACTCAAGACTGTCATCCGACAATTCTCGGCGGGTACAAAGTGGACCCTTGAAGCTGTGAAGTGGACCGGCTCTTATGGCGGTGTAACACAAATGCTTGAAGCATACTCGACAATCCCTGCCTGGATTGACATCTGGAAACGCTCAACGTGCCGAGTTGGAGTGATACGCGGTCTTGCATTGGCCAAAGCTTATTATCCGAAGATTGAGTCGGCAACGCTTGTGAATGGATTTCCCGAGTTTAATACTGATGGCTCGAAGTTCACAGAAAAGGACCTCAAGGCCATCAATGCTCAGATCCGTCACTCGGCCAGCTTGATTGCCGAGAAGCTCGACGTGAACAAGCTCACCCCCCCATATAATGTTGAAGATAAGCCGGTGCCCTCTGAATTCCCTTCTCCCTTTGATATATTGACTCGCTACAAGGAAGAGGCCGCCAAGAAGAAAGCCGGGGCCGGTTCTGCGCCAACGTCATCGACTCTAGTTGTTCCTCCTCCAGCTCGCGCTGATTCCGCGGTTGACCCGGACATGGAGGCAGAGAAAGCTACGGAGGAGAATACCGAAGACCCGGCCACCAAGACCACCCTTGATGACTCGGCTACAGCGGCCGAGTAATGTTCTCGTTTTTACCAGCAAACAATCATTCGGCCAATAGGCATTGTAATATGCCATTTACACTTGTTATTTGATAGTGCGCCTGTGCACTTTTGATACTATTCCTCTGGTTTGTAACACGTTTAAACTCCTATGGTTTTGATGGCCCTTCTGGTCATCGATTTGATATGCACTTTACCACTTTATGTTGGCACAACTTTGCTTTCTATATACTTTTTCTTGTTAGATACCGATTCTTGGTTTTTTGGATGATGAAAAATTTCTTCCAAGTCCCCAAGACCCGGATTTTGAGTCTAGGGATGTTTGGCTTTGAGAAGCTTTGTTTCTCAAGTCCTCAAGTCCCCAAGACCCGGACTTTGGGTCTTGAAGTCATTGGCTTAAGAGAACTTTTTGCTTTCTGAAGTCCCCAAGTCCCCAAGACCCGGATTTTGGGTCTGAGGATTGTGGTGTAAGAAAAACTTTTTGTTCTACC
This sequence comes from Alopecurus myosuroides, assembly GCA_028641055.1. Lineage (NCBI taxonomy): Eukaryota > Viridiplantae > Streptophyta > Magnoliopsida > Poales > Poaceae > Alopecurus > Alopecurus myosuroides. The sequence goes on along the minus strand of CM054059.1, from coordinate 41,146,940 downwards.
AAATCCCCAACCATGTTATTATGCTTATATGCTTTGAAGTTATGCTTGATGTATTGTGAGTTTCCGGCTGTTGCCTTTACTCTGCATAACTTTTGGTTTAGATGGCCCTTTTGACCCCCTTTGTTGCAAGCCGGCTTTCGCGTGGATATTCAATGCTGCTATAACTCTATGAAAACAGGGTCAGGAAAGTCCCGATGGGCATCATGACTGATTGTATTTACAAGTTAGCAAAACATGCCACTTTGTTACGAGTCACATCAAGCTTAAACAAGAAAAGCCAAGCAAAATTTGGCTCTATTGTCCGGGTTATGAGATTGCAACTGTACTTATTGCAAGTAATCAGTCCTCACAACTTAATGGCATCATGGCCGGGTCTGAGATTATAACTGTGCTATTCAAGCAATCAGCCCCCAAGACCTAGATATATATGCTATGCAACAGTAGGCTTTTCAGCTCTACCGGCTTACAAATAACTTAAAACATAATAAAGAAAAAAGATTTGAAAAAATTTAAACCATTAAATTATATTTCTTACAATTGGATAAACATAACTAACTAAACATAATACACTTACCTAATAGAAAACATAATCAAATATTTAAAAACACGCGAAAAATTAATAAAAGTTAAAAAATGCGAAAGTTATCATGATTTAACCATCTCTTTATTGATATGAAAAAGGTTAGGTCAGCAGGCCGCCTTATTAAAAACCCTCCAGTCCCCTTAGGTACCCTGGATAGGAAAAGAGTGCGTCTGAAACCTGCTGCCTGTTACATCGTGTAATACAACTTGCAAAACGAGTCTATACTAAGTATAGTAAGGACGCAGCTGAGCCACGTTCCATGGTCTTTCCCGCTCTTGCATAGATGAAGTGGTATGAGTAGTGTCATTGACAGTATCCGACTCTTCCCTTACATCTATCAAGTAGTATGATCCGTTGTGCAGATTCCGGCTTATAATGAACGGACCCTCCCATGGGGGAGATAGCTTGTGCTTTCCTTCCATGGATTGTACTAAGCGCAGCACCAGGTCTCCTTCCTGGAAAACACGGGTTTTGACTCGGCGACTATGATACCACCTCAAGTCCTGCTGATATATGGCTAATCGCTCCAATGCTTGCTCCCTGTGTTCTTCTAACATGTCCATGGCGTCTTGCCGGGTCTTCTCGTTTTCCACCTCAACATAAGCCGCCACTCGTGGCGAGTCATGGATGATATCACTCGGAAGGACCGCCTCTGCACCATAAACTATAAAAAATGGGGTCATCTGAGTAGATCTGTTAGGTGTAGTGTTGATTCCCCAAACCACAGAGGGTAACTCCTCGACCCATGCTCCAGCAGCTCGGAGACACGGGACTCGTAATCGTGGTTTCAATCCCCGAAGTAACTCCTGGTTTGCTCTCTCCACCTGCCCATTGGCTTGCGGGTGAGCCACCGAGGCCACATCAAGCCGTATACCATTATTTCCACAAAACTTCTCCATCTCTCCTAAGGACATGTTGGTTCCATTGTCTGTGATTATGCTGTGGGGGTATCCATATCGATGTATGCTCTTCTTCAAGAATTTCACAGTTGTGTCCACCTCACAATTCGTAACATGCATGACCTCAACCCACTTTGTGAACTTGTCAATAGCCACCAGCAGATGGGTCTTTTTGCATGGAGACATGTGGAAGGGGCCGACCATGTCCATACCCCAAACAGCGAACGACCAAGTCAAGGGAATTGTCCGTAACTCCATAGCCGGCACATGAGTTTGCCGAGCATACCTTTGACATCCATCGCATCTTTCCACCAAGCGTTCTGCATCCGCTATAGCCGCGAGCCAAAAGAACCTGTGCCGATATGCCTTAGCCACAAGGGATCTTATGGAGGCATGATGTCCACAATCGCCTTCGTGAATCTCTTTCAATATTTGACGACCTTCTTCTGGGGCTATGCAGCATAGAAAGACACCTGCAACGCTTCTCTTATAAAGCTCCCCGATAATGATAGAATAACCTTTTGCTCGTCTCAGGATTTGCCGGGCTAAAAATTCCTGTTGTGGTAACTCCCCCCATGACAGGAATGCTAGGAACAGCTCTGTCCACTCCGGGATAGCACGCACCACGGCCACAAACTCCAAATCTGGGTCTTGACTAGCTACTTCTTCCTCTGACTCGGTTTTAACAGAAGGCCGCCATAACTCATCCAGGAAGAAATTAGGCGGAACTGGCTCTCGACGGGAACCGAGTCTCGAAAGCGCTTCCGCGGCCTCGTTCTTTCGCCGATCAATGTGCTCCACCTGATACCCGGAAAAAGACCCGGCTACCTTGTCCACCTCTCTGCGGTATGCTACCATTGTTGCATCCTTTCTGTCCCATGTTCCTGAGACCTGCTGTACCACGAGATCCGAGTCTCCGTAGCACCATATACACTTGATGTTCATCTCCTTTGCTATTCTTAGTCCATGCAACATGGCCTCATACTCGGCTACGTTGTTAGAGCAATCGAAGTGAATTTGCAATACATAACTCAACTTATCCCCTTTTGGCGATGTGAGCACCACACCAGCTCCTGACCCTTCATACTGCTTGGAACCATCAAAATGCATCACCCAAGACTCTGAACTTGGCACCACTAAAGGCATGCTTGTTTGAGTCCAATCGTTGACGAAATCGACCAAAGCCTGAAACTTGATCGCAGACCGGGGCTCGTAGTTGATGTGATAGTCTCCCATCTCGATGGCCCACTTGGCTACCCTTCCTGTTGCGTCCGAGTTTCTTATGATATCCTCCATGGGTATGGAACTCGCCACCGTAATGGGGTGTTCTTGAAAGTACGACTTCAATTTCCGACTGCCCATGAATACCCCAAAAACCAACTTCTGCCAATGTGGATACCGCTGTTTTGCTTCTGATAAGACCTCGCTGCATAATAAACCAGCCGTTGCACCGGGTGATCCTTTCCATCCTCCTTGCGCTCAACCACAACCAGTGCGCTAACTGCCCGAGGCCCGAATGCAACATATAGCAACATAGGCTCCTTAGGACCCGGCACAGCCAAAACCGGCGCCTCAGATAACTGCTTTTTTAGAGCCTCAAATGCCTCGTCCGCCTCTTGATCCCATATGAACTTGTCTGTTTTCTTCAAGAGTCGGTATAGGGGTATCGCTTTTTATCCAAGACGAGATATAAACCGGCTTAACGCTGCCACGCATCCTGTAAGCTTCTGAACATGTTTCAGCTCTTCCGGCTTTTTCAAGCTCTGGATGGCTTTGATTTTTTCCGGGTTAGCCTCGATCCCTCGCTCAGAAACGATGAAACTGAGTAACTTCCTCGCAGGGACCCCAAATACGCACTTTCTTGGGTTGAGCTTCATCTGGTACCTCCTCAGGTTCTTGAATGTTAATTTCAGGTCATCAATGAACGTTTCTGCCTTGCTTGTTTTGATCACCACATCATCAACATAAGCATGGACGTCGCGTCCAATCTGGTCCTCAAAGCACTTCTGAATACACCATTGGTACGTTGCACCTGCATTCTTCAATCCAAAGGTCATGGTTTTGTAACAAAAGGCTCCAAAAGGGGTTATGAATGACGTTTTCTCCCAATCCTCCTTTTTGAGTTTTATCTGGTGATACCCGGAATAAGCATCCAGGAAACATAACAGGTCACTTCCCGCCACTGCGTCTATGATCTGGTCTATCCTCGGAAGGGCAAACGGATCTTAGGGCAATGCTTGTTGAGACTTGTGTAATCTATGCACATTCTCCACTCATTATTATTTTTCAACACTAAAACCGGGTTTGCCAACCAGTCCGGGTGAAATACCTCCATGATAAAGCCGGTCGTTAGGAGCCGAGCCACCTCTGCTCCTATGGCCTTTCTCCTATCTTCGTTCATTTTTCTCAAACCTTGCTTCACGGGCCGGGACTTGGGATCGACATGCAAACTATGGTCAGCGAGCTCAGTCGGGATACCCGGCATGTCGCTAGGTGTCCAAGCGAACACATCCTAATTCTCGCGAATGAACTTTATGAGTGCCTCTTCCTCTTTATTATCTAGGTTAGAACCTATAGCAAACTGTTTGGAAGAGTCGCCCTCAACAAAAGCCACCATCTTCGTATCTTGAGCTGCTTTAAACTTAGCTCTCTCGTCATCCGTGTTCGGTTTCTTCAATGATGTTCGATCTTCCGGATCTACCTGAGACCGGTAATACCTGAGTTCTTCCTTCGCACAAGCTTGTTCCGCAAGTGCCACATCTCCCTCATCACACTCTGTTGCTACAACCCTGTTCCCATGTATAGTGATGGTTTGTTTGGAACCCAGGATCTTTAGCTGTAGGTACACATAACACGGCCTTGCCATGAATTTGGCGTAAGCCGGCCTTCCGAACAGCGCATGATAAGGACTACGCAACTTCACCACCTCGAATGTGAGCCACTCTACTATGTAATTATCCTTCGATTCTCCAAAAGCGACCTCCAGTGTTATCTTTCCCTCGGGGCAGGCCGAGTGTCCTGGCATGATTCCGTGGAAAACTGTGGAACTTTTCTGTAACTGAGACTCCTTGAGCCTCATACGTAAAAAGGTCTCCCAGTATAGGATGTTGATGCTACTTCCACCATCCATCAAAACTTTCTTCAATTCGTAGCCATTGACCTGCGGCGCTACCACCAAAGCTAACACACCCGGATGTTCTATTGCTTCCGGGTGATCTCTCCTACTCCATGTTACTTCTTGATCTGACCATCTCAGGTATCTTGGGACGCCCGAGGAAACCGAATTTACCGCTCTCTTGAGCACCTTTATTTCCCTTTTGGAGGTCCCAGTAGTCTGGACATGATATTGTCCTAACTGCTTTGGATTAGCCTGAAAGCCACCCGCATCACCCTGGTTATTACCCGGATTGCCGCCTCCTGTGTTGCCTGCGGGGGCTGGTCTGTTGCCCGGTGATACGTGCATTTTATATCATCATTTATACCCTCCATATAGGCATTATTGGGATGTCTTATCGATGTTATGTCATTGTTTTGCATGTTTTAGATGATTTTATGGGATTTTCCTACAAAGTCCCTATTTTTGGTATTTAATTTCTGGGTGTCAGAAAACACCTGTTTTCATGTTTTTGATGTTTCAGGAGCTACAGGTATCCAAATTGCGAAAGGAAAGAAACCCTGTCAGTTTTTCTTCGGGAGAAAGGCCGTGGGCACAAGACACAAAGGAGGAGGGCCAGGAGGCCCAAAAGGGGGTAGCCCACGCGGCCAGATTCCCTGGCCGCGTGTGGGGCCCCCAAATGGGCCCACAGCACCTCCTCCCCGAGATCTTTTTGCTGACGACTCCGTCTTCCCCGAAAACGAACACCCTAATTTTCCCGAACGAGACGGAGCCGCCAGGGCGGCGAAACTCTCGAAACTCTCCGGGGGGAAGACAGATCCTGCAGCTCTGGAGCTCCGGAGAAGGGGAAAATCATCCCCATCTTCATCCCCATCTCCTCCTTGGCATGGGAGGAGGCATCTCCATCACCATCCTCACCAGCACCTGCATCTCCACCATCACCATCACCGTGATCCACTCTGTTCCCCTCATAGTTTCATCATTGCTACACCCTAGATACGTGTTATTATACTCCGTTGCATGTTTGAGATTGAGTACTTGTCATTATTTGGTGGTGGATCCATTGTTGCAGATTGTGTTGTACCACATATGTCACCATACATGATCATGTTCCTGAGGGCATAGGATGAATTGGCAATGATTTGTTACATAAGATGAGTTGTTACTTGGTCTAGTATTTATCTTTTATGTGATTCTATGATGGTGTTGTACGAACGTCGACTGTACAACACTTCACCTACATGGGCTCATAGGAGAACACCGTAGTGTAGTGACGTGATGATGTCTTTAGGTGACAGGAACTTGAGACAGAGTCGTTGAATTGCATTATGAGGGTACTTGTATCGGGGACCTTAGAGCATAAGGCTATGGTGGGGCATCATGTCTTAATAATTCTCGTGCTGTCATTTAATTGGCCACGTGATCCATCATAAGGGTTGATAGTTTATTTATTTAGCTATTCCTATTTGTGGCTCCGTCCGAAGAAGATTAAAACTAGACAAGATATACAAACATGTTATGCAATGAATCACTATGCCAGCTAAATCCATGCAGCCCTCGGGAACGTTTTCCACATATAAGACACAAACACACACTTGAGATTGTCCTCTTGCGCATTAGAGGATTGGGATTTGTCTCTCATTGAGACCAACTACTTGCTGCAATTTACTTTCCGCATTTTACTTTACTTGCACTACACAATTAAAACACAAAAACACCTGTTGCTTTTATTATTCCTTTGCTATTCTACTTACCAGTTCCTTCTGCTCCTCGTGGGTTCGACAACCTTTCTAATTCGAAAAGTACTACAATTGATCTCCTGCACTTGGGAGCCATCAAGACACTTTTCTGGCGCCGTTGCCGGGGAGTGTAGCTCTATTGGTAAAAAGTTTGGTAAGGAAACTTGAAAGCTGAATTTTACTTGATGTTGCATCCTGCTATTATTATGGATTTTATGAGAGATGCTTCGCTGAAACTTGTATATGAGAGTGCTTATGCTATTAAACCTAAAGTTGTTGAAAAAGCACCTCATGATGATGGTTATATTATTCCCCTTGAATTTGTTAAAGCTGTTAGGAATGAGTATTTTGCAGGGGATGGAACAAAGGCTGCAAGTGATCACATACGGGCTATTGAGGATATATGTGGGCTAATTAGGCTCAAGGCTATTTCTGAGGAGGAGGTAAAATGCAAGTTATTGTACCAGTCCTTAACTGGTGATGCTCGAAAATGGTATATGTCCCTGGATGAAGAAATTACACATAATTGGGATACTTTTATGAAGGTTTTGTTTCTTAAATATTTTACTCCTAGAGAGGCTTATGAGAACCGTTGCTTTATATTTAATTTTTGGCCACACCTTGGAGAGAGTATTACTCAAACTTGGGGGAGGCTTAAGGACCTCCTTCGTAAGAATCCTTGTCATGATCTCACAAATAAACTTATATTGATAAACTTTTATGTGAGACTACCTGATAGGCTAAAGAAATATTTTTATTGGTTCATCTGGTGGAAGCTTTACAAATAATACTGTAGAAGAAGCTTGGAATTTATTGGAAATTATTTCGAAGAACTCTGAATATTGGGACCTAGACAAAGGTAATGAAGCTTATTTTGATTATGTATATTCATGTGTAGAAAGTTTCTCTAGTTCTATTTTGTTCAAGAATGTTATTAAAGATTTTGGTCTTGATCCATATGTTGCAATTGAAATAGCTAAGAAATTTGCTGAGCACATTCGAATTCCTAAAAGTGACTTTGATTATTATGTTAAACCTGTTAAATCTTCTATTGTTGTCCCTAAATTTATTAAAGAAACACCAGTGTCATCTGTAGTAATAGAAGAATATATTGAACCACCTCCCTACCCTGAGAAAGTTAAAGAGAATTTGCTTATTGCCGTTGCTGACAAAAGTAGAAAGAGATGTTCTCAACCTAAAGAACAGGTGGAAGTCAAGAACCAAGTCTCTATTATTAAGCAATTAAATGAAGAAGATCCCGTTGATGTTTATTTATGTGAAGATGCTACCAGAGTTATTAAAGGGAATTCATCCAAAGTTGGTAAGCCAATTATATCATGCTCTATTGGGACTTCTTGTTATCATGGTTTATGTGATATTGGAGCAAGCATTAGTGTCATTCCATATTCTCTCTATCAAGAAATTAAGCCTGATATTGATCCTATCACCATGGAAGAAACAGGTATGACCATTCAGCTTGCTAATAAAGATTATATTAGTCCCTTTGGAATTGTTAGAAATGTTGAAGTATTGGTAGGGAAAATAAAATATCCTACTGATTTTATTGTGCTTGGTTATCCACAAGATACTTTCTGTCCTATTATATTTGGTAGACCTTTCTTACATACTGTTGGTGCTGAAATTGATTTGCCTAGAGAAAGGGTGTTTATTGAATGTGCTGGAGAGAAACTTGAATTTAATTTTTCTAAATTTGCTGATAAACCTGCTAAGAAAGAACCAAAATCTAAAGATATAATTGAAACTCTTGCTCATATAGTTGTAGCTTCATCAGACGTGGTGGAACGTTATATGCTTAATCAGGAAGAGCCATTTAATGATGCAGAAAAAGAAGCTTTAGAACAAATATTATGGCAGCAACCTCCACAATTACAATTGCATATCCCACCTGATAATCTAGGAGTACTCCCACCTCCTAAAGGAGATCCTAGTTTTGAATTAAAGCCTTTGCCTGAAAATCTGAAATATGCATACTTGGATAAGAAAAATATATATCCTGTTATTATTAGTGCTAACCTTTCAGCTGAGGAAGAAGAGAAATTACTTGATGTGCTTAAAGCTCACCGTAAGGCTATTGGTTATTCTCTTGATGATCTTAAGGGCATAAGTCCAGCTCTATGTATGCATAAAATTAATTTGGAAGAAGATGCTAAACCTGTTGTTGATTTCCAACGCCGTCTACATCCAAAAATGAAGGAAGTGGTAAGAAAGGAGGTAATTCGACTCATAGAGGCTGGTATTATTTATCCTATAGTTGATAGTAAATGGGTTAGTCCTGTTCATTGTGTTCCTAAGAAAGGTGGAATTACTGTGGTTCCTAATAAAGATGATGAACTTGTTGCTCAACGTACAGTTGTTGGTTATAGAATGTGCATTGATTATAGAAAATTAAATAAAGCAACTCGTAAGGACCATTATCCATTGCCCTTTATTGATCAAATGCTAGAGAGATTATCTAAACATTCTCACTTTTGTTATTTATATGGGTATTCATGCTTCTCTCAAATTCCAGTTCATAGTGATGATCAGGAAAAGACCACTTTTACTTGCCCATATGGTACATTTGCTTATAGGAGAATGCCTTTTGGTTTATGTAATGCACCTGCTACTTTTCATATATGCATGAATGCTATATTTGCTGATTATATTGAAAAGATAGTGGAAGTCTTTATGGATGATTTTTCGGTGTATGGTACTTCTTTCGATAATTGCTTGTTCAACCTTAACAAAGTTTTGCAGCGTTGTGAAGACCAACACCTTGTTCTTAATTGGGAGAAGTGTCACTTTATGGTAACAGAGGGAATTGTTCTTGGGCATCGTATTTCTGGAAGAGGAATAGAAGTTGACCCAGCAAAAATTGAAGCTATTGAGAAATTACCATATCCAAGAGACATCAAAGGTATAAGAAGTTTTCTCGGTCATGCAGGTTTTTATCGTAGGTTCATTAAAGATTTCTCTAAAATATCAAAGCCTCTAACCAATCTTTTGCAAAAAGATGTTCCGTTTTCTTTTAATGATGATTGCATAGAATCCTTTAATGTTTTAAAGAAAGCCTTAATAACTGCACCTATTATTCAACCTCCTAATTGGAACTTGCCCTTTGAAATTATGTGTGATGCTAGTGATTATGCAGTTGGAGCTGTTTTAGGCCAAAGGGTTGATAAGAAATTGAATGTTATTTACTATGCTACTAAAACACTAGATGGTGCTCAAAGAAATTATGCTACAACTGAAAAAGAATTTTTAGCGGTAATATTTGCATGTGATAAATTTAGATCTTACATAATTGATTCAAAAGTCACTGTGCACTCTGATCATTCTGCTATTAAATATTTGATGAATAAGAAAGATGCTAAGCCTAGGCTAATAAGATGGGTACTTTTGTTGCAAGAATTTGATTTACACATAGTAGATAGGAAAGGAGAAGATAATCCCGTAGCTGATCATCTTTCTAGAATGTAAAATATACCTGATGATCCTATTCCTATTAATGATAGTTTTGCTAATGAACAACTTGCCCTTGTTAGTGTTTCTAGTGCTAAAGTTGCATCTCCTTGGTTTGCTAATTATGCAAATTTTATTGTTGGGAAAGTTATGCCACCACCATTTACTTACCAGCAAATAAAGAAATTCTTTTATGACCTTAGACATTATTTTTGGGATGATCCATTCTTGTATAAGAAAAGTGTTGATGGCATTATTAGACGTTGTGTACCTGAGCATGAACATCAGGCTATTATAAGAGATTGTCTCGACAGTCCCTATGGAGGACATCATGCAGGAGATCGTACTGCAGCAAAGGTATTACAATGTGGTTTTTATTGGCCTACTCTATTCAAGGATTGTGCTGAATATGTTAAAACTTGTGATAAATGTCAAAGAGTAGGGAACATTGGTGGAAGGAATGAAATGCCTATGAACTATACATTACCACTTGAACCATTTGATGTGTGGGGTTTTGACTTTATGGGACCATTTCCTGCATCTAGTACAAAACATACTCACATTTTGGTTGCTGTTGATTATGTTACAAAATGGGTAGAAGCAATTCCTACTAAGAGTGCAGACCATGCCACAGCCATGCAAATGCTTAAAGAAATTATTTTCCCTAGATTTGGTGTTCCTAGATTTTTAATTACTGATGGTGGATCTCATTTTATGCATGGTGTTCTTAGAAAAACATTGGCAAAATATAATGTTAATCACAGAATTGCATCACCCTATCATCCTCAAACTAGTGGACAAATTGAATTAAGTAATAGGGAAATTAAACTTATTTTAGAGAAAACAGTAAACAGAGCTAGATCTGATTGGCCAATTAAAATTAATGATGCATTGTGGGCTTATAGAACTGCTTATAAAAATCCTATGGGTATGTCTCCTTATAAAATGGTTTATGGAAAAGCATGTCATTTACCCGCTGAATTAGAACATAAAGCTGGATGGGCTATTAAGAAATTAAATTTTGATTTAAAAACGGCGGGGGAGAAGAGATTGCTTGACCTAAATCTATTAGATGAATGGAGGAATGAAGCATATGAAAGTGCAAATTTTTTTAAAGAGAAAGTTAAAATTTGGCATGACAAGAAAATGAAAAGAAAGGAATTTAAAGTAGGTGATCAAGTCCTATTGTACAACTCTCGTTTTAAGTTTTCTGCAGGGAAATTAGCTTCAAAATGGCAGGGTCCATTGGTAGTACAGGAGGTATACCGTTCGGGGGCCATCCGTCTTCATGGTGATATGAAAGGTAAACCTCATGTGGTCAATGGACAACGCCTAAAACATTATATTGCGGGAAAGAGCTTCATAGGAACCATCGAGGAGATAAAGTTAATGACACCGAAGGAGGTAATTGTAAGGGATCCTGCAGTTTCAGAAACCCAAATTCAATAATTTACAGTTATTGTGTTTGGAAGTTTCTCGGAATTGCGTGAAAACTTACGGAACTCATTTTTTATGGAAATTAACGTGTGGGACAAGAAAATCGGAAGGAATTGGACCTCGAGGGGGAAAAGAGGACCCCACACGCGGCCAGATTCCTTGGCCGCGTGGAGGTACCCCTTTTCCACCTCGGAGTCCCGTTCCGTCTCGTTTTCGACTCCGACGCTTCGTCTTACCCCAAAAACCATCAATATATACCCCCTTTTGTCGATCTAATCCCACACCGAGAGTTCTCGCACGATCTTTGTTTTGTCTATTCTGTCTGTCAGGTTTTCCAAGCCATGACTTCGGGAGACTCCTACAATGCACCTCCATGGACGATGATGATGATGAGCTTGAGGGCAACAGCCCCACATCCATCCACGGGAGGAATAGGAAGAGGAAGGACTACTCGGATGACGAGGACGTGGAGCTTCGCGAGATCATGGATGAAGAACCTGACGAGGAAGATGACGAGGCCATCTTCGACATACCACCTCTTGCAACAGCACCTCCATCACCAATCCCTGTTGCTGGCGTACGGGTGAACATGTCTTTTGGAAACAAGAGACAGTCCGCACGTATGAGCACCGGAGGGAAGGCTCCAAGGCACTCACTTGCTAGCAAAAACGAAGTTTCTCCTCTTATTGGCAGGGAAACTCCCACTGAGAAGAATTGCACTAGAGATTGGGATCACCTTATTCCCAAGAAGAAAGCACCAAGCCCGGAGTGGAAAACTCCCAAGGAGACGGTGGAGAAGGACCTCATGGAAAGGTTGGGAAAAGCTGCAGGAGCATTTGAGCAAGCCTATAACCTCATGATGCGCAACATTGGAGAGCTTGAAGGAAACTATGAAGAGAAGAAGAAGAAAGAGTGGTGGGCTGAGTACAAGAAGAAGGGAGAATGAAGAAATTACCGCAACCATCTAAGCTTGGGGGAGTTTCACCTATCCCCCGTCTTTTATCAGCTTTATCATGTCTATCTAGTTTTGGTGTGTCTTGCTTTTATTATCTAGTATCGTTTTTCGTTTAGGCTTGAGTGAGCTCATTGAGAATTATCATGCATCCCCGTCTTATGGTTTATCAATGAATAATAAAGTATGGTGTCATCCATGATTCCCTTGTTTTGGGGATTTATGGGTAACACTCATGCAAGTGAGCATGGCATATTTAGAGGTTTCAATCACATCTTGCCTTGAAATTAATTAACTTGAGTGTGTTGGACAATTGTAGAATTATCTCAATATGACATAAATCCACTATGTATCTATTAGCTTAATGTCTATTCTGAGCATGTTCACCATGTTATAGTTTCATTTATGCTCTAAATTAAGATGCTTCTGTTATTAATTGGCATGGGCTGAATTTGGGATAAGACTCTCACGAACTTTTGAATGCACACATTTATTTCTATTGCACTTAACAAACATGACCCATTAATGGGAGCTAAAAGTTTTGTGCTTGACAAGGATTTTGGTTGGGAGTTGGCTAACACGTGCATCACGTGAAAAGCTTTCAACATTGCACAAAGAAATTTTATATTTAGTTGATGTCATGTGCTTTTGTTTTTGGACTCCTGCCATGCCGAAATGAAATAGAGGAATAGTAAGTTTTGATGAGTAAGTATATATGACTAGAGAAATTGCATTGGGCCGCTAACCCAAGCCATGCTTGATCATGGTGGAAATTTACTTACAGCTAGAGTGGACTCTACAAACACATCCTACAATAAAATAAGAAGCTATGCATATAGTGAATGAAATAAAAAAGGATGATGAGTCTACTCCGTTTGTTCATCTTGTTATTGTGACATGGGCTGGTTTCTATGTCATGGGGCAAGAGGTACCTCTTTGCAATTCTCTATGATGTCATTAATACTTATTATGATTGTACAAAGCTTATTAGGAATCTTAAGTTGAGTAATCATGGAGTAGGTTTTCACACTCACGGGGCATGAGTCACTCAACCAACACCTTGTCAACCACATTACTTCAACATTCATAAATTAAGATGATAATGATAAAGGGGCAATGAGAGTCTTAGCCCAATGGATGCCACATTACAATTAGTAATTTAAGCTGAATAGTTTGGGAACTAAATGATACTTGATCATGTTTTACCTCTACTCATTTATCTTTCTCCAAATTAAAGAGTATAATTCGATTGTCCAACATACAATGGTTATTTGCTTTCAAAAGTATGGGGTGTTTGCTAGAGCTTCGAATATGTTATCCTTATGTGTATGAGTTCTATTCATTCATCTTGCATTATAACTGAACATGATGACGATACAATGCCCGTATTTATTTATCAACCATAAGTCCATTGATGCATGTAATGATCTATGTCCTAATTTACTCGAGGACGAGCAAAGGTTTAAGCTTGGGGGAGTTGATACGTGCATTTTATATCATCATTTATACCCACCATATAGGCATTATTGGGATGTTTTATCAATGTTATGTCATTGTTTTGCATGTTTTAGATGATTTTATGGGACTTTCCTACAAAGTCCCTATTTTTGGTATTTAATTTTTGGGTGTCAGAAAACACCTGTTTTCATGTTTTTGATGTTTCAGGAGCTACAGGTATCCAAATTGCGAAAGGAAAGAAACCCTGTCAGTTTTTCTTCGGGAGAAAGGCCGTGGGCACAAGACACAAAGGAGGAGGGCCAGGAGGCCCAAAAGGGGTAGCCCACGCGGCCAGATTCCCTGGCCGCGTGTGGGGCCCCCAAATGGGCCCACAACACCTCCTCCCCGAGGTCTTTTTGCTGACGACTCCGTCTTCCCCGAAAACGAACACCCTTATTTTCCGGAGACGAGACGGAGCCGCCAGGGCGGCGAAACTCTCGAAACTCTCCGCGGGGGAGACAGATCCTGCTGCTCCGGAGCTCCGGAGAAGGGGGAAATCATCCCCATCTTCATCCCCATCTCCTCCTTGGCGTGGGAGGAGGCATCTCCATCACCATCCTCACCAGCACCTGCATCTCCACCATCACCATCACCGTGATCCACTCCGTTCCCCTCATAGTTTGATCATTGCTACACCCTAGATACGTGTTATTGTACCCCTTTCCATGTTTGGGATTGAGTACTTGTCATTATTTGGTGGTGGATCCATTGTTTCAGATTGTGTTGTACCACATATGTCACCATACATGATCATGTTCCTGAGGGCATAGGATGAATTGGCAATGATTTGTTACATAAGATGAGTTGTTATTTGGTCTAGTATTTATCTTTTATGTGATTCTATGATGGTGTTGTACGAACGTCGACTGTACAACACTTCACCTACATGGGCTCATAGGAGAACACCGTAGTGTAGTGACGTGATGATGTCTTTAGGTGACAGGAACTTGAGACAGAGTCGTTGAATTGCATTATGAGGGTACTTGTATCGGGGACCTTAGAGCATAAGGCTATGGTGGGACATCATGTCTTAATAATTCTCGTGCTGTCATTTAATTGGCCACGTGATCCATCATAAGGGGTGATAGTTTATTTATTTAGCTATTCCTATTTGTGGCTCCGTCTGAAGAAGATTAAAACTAGACAAGATATACAAACATGTTATGCAATGAATCACTATGCCAGCTAAATCCGTGCAGCCCTCAGGAACGTTTTCCACATATAAGACACAAACACACACTTGAGCTTGTCCTCTTGCGCATTAGAGGATTGGGCTTTGTCTCTCATTGAGACCTACTACTTGCTGCAATTTACTTTCCGCATTTTGCTTTACTTGCACTACACAATTAAAACACAAAAACACATGTTGCTTTTATTATTCCTTTGCTATTCTACTTACCAGTTCCTTCTGCTCCTCGTGGGTTCGACACCCTTTCTAATTCGAAAAGTACTACAATTGATCTCCTGCACTTGGGAGCCATCACCCGGGTTTTCACCCAGACCTGGTCCTCCTCCCCGGCCTACGCCTCGCAGGGCCTTCTGTATTTCCTCGTTTTTCCACCTCTGTAAGTCCACGCATTGCTCCAATGAATGATTAGCCGGCTTGCCATTTATACTATGACGTGGGCATGGCATCTTGAAGGCTTCTATGTGATTAGCCGGCCGTGGTGGTCCTTGATAATTGCCTCCTCTGTTGAAGTTTCCTCCGTTGAAGTTTCCATCTATTATGGGCCTTGGAAACCCGGCCTCAGTATTGGCGACTAGCTCGGAGTTCCCCTCGTACGGACGTTTATGATGGTTGTTCCCATTACCACCTCCATTGTTACCCGACCCTGCCCATTGCCGGGTCTTCCGTTACTGTTCACGTTAGCCTTTCCTTTTTTTCCTCAATGTCCTCTTCTGTTGTGTCAGTGGAGGCGTGCTTATTGCACGCATCCATCAACTCCCCCATAGTAATTTCCGAAACAT
This sequence comes from Alopecurus myosuroides, assembly GCA_028641055.1. NCBI lineage: Eukaryota > Viridiplantae > Streptophyta > Magnoliopsida > Poales > Poaceae > Alopecurus > Alopecurus myosuroides. The sequence goes on along the minus strand of CM054059.1, from coordinate 41,131,288 downwards.
GCCTACTGGATTTCATGCGCACCAATTTTTGCACCAAAGGCGTGTATCTACATATTTTTGCCATAGCTTGTATCGAGTCCTTTGGTTGAATATCAGTGGAAGAATGAAGTATCTCCATGACCCGGCGTACCCAACTGCGTGATGATTCTCATTTTCTTTGGATACACCTATCTAAGTCGTCGACTGTGTATAGTTTTCTGCAAGTTCCATGAAAATGCTTGATAAAAGCCGATTTTAACTCGCTCCACGAATTGATAGATCTTTCGGGAAAATTGTTGAACCATAGTTTTGCTGATCCTTCAGACATCATAAGATACATAAACTTGGCTTGGAGTTTTTCTGAAGCGTTACGAATAGACATAGCCATTTCATAACTGCTCAACCAAGTCTCAGGATCCATGGTTGGCTCGTAATTGACAACTTTACCTGGTTCCTTAAACTTATCCGGGTATGGTTCAGCTCTGATGGCATCTGACAGGCACTTGGGCCCGGCTAAGTTTGTCAGTACCGGCCTTGCGCGTGAAACATGAGACTCGGCAGGCGCGGCAGGGGGTACGCCACCTGCTGGCCCTCGCGCCGCCGACCCGGCCATACTCCTTGCCCGAGAACTGTCGACAATTGCCTGCGCCGCTGAGACCGCGGGAGCCGCGAGCCTGTGAGGAGGAGGCGGCATTTGCTGCTGCTCTGCCCTCCGTCGTGCTGAGGTCGAGGCTGTGGAGTTGGGAGACAGGATGGGGATAGAGATCATTCAGGCAGAAGTTCCATACCGGAGTTACAGAGGAGTTGAGCATAGAAGGAGGTTAGGATACTGGATTTTTGTTCATGGGAGGAGAAGTCAGTACCGTTTAACTCAATAACCGCGATTTTGTTTTGCCGAAAACGGTAAAATGCTGGAAATTAAAACTCAAGTCAGTCATACTGAAATAAGATGAGAGCTAAGGAGGCTTTCATCAAATCGCCAAGCGATTTCAACAATGAAAATTTACTCCTTTTAGATCACTTAGAATTTCCATGATCTACTGAGACTAACACCAGCAGACTTTGGTCAGCTAGTAGCTACAAACACACATTCGAAGCTCACACCTTTCTATTTTCTTGGTCAATCGGGCTGTGTTCTTCCCTGTCCATGTCAGGTTCTCAACCTGAAGTTTCTCCTGCTGTTGGGTTCTCTTCCAAGCTAATATATATCACAGAGAAAGTTGCTGGTTGGTATGGCTTTTGTAATCTCTCTGTCTCTTTAAAATGAATACGTGGTCCACAACATTATGACGGCGCCTAAAGAAGCCAGAGCCAAGTCACACAACAGAGCAAAAAGAAAAACGAACATGGAATTCCGAACATCACAAAGCATGGATTAATGGAGTATGTGTTTCAAGTACTCCCAACATAAGGAATAGGTTGAGTTCTTAAAGCTAGACCAATATTCAGAATTCATAGTCCGCCCAAAATTAAAGAACATTAGTCTGTCATCAAGCAGACAACATGGCACCAGAAACGCAGCGGTACCACAGGTCCTTCACACTGGAGTCATAACCTGCTGCCCGCTTCCATCTATGATATGCAGTGATTCCCCAAGTAGCTTCTGCGCCTCCTCTCTCCTCCTGAAGATATAGCAACAAAAATACATAATTAGATGTCGAGCAACATTGCATGTTAATCATTACAAGATCTAAACAAACATGCCATACATAATGTCTGTTGAAGATAATAAGAACATCGTCATTTGAACTATATATATATATTACATATTTTGGACTGCAACAGCAAGTTATACATGGGTGCTCCAACAGCACAATTTTCTTTTAGTCAAAGTTGCAGTCGGTGGCAACAGCAAAAAATAAATAAAAAAGCTAATAATATTGAGCTGCCTAACATTGTTGCTTAGAAATTTCGAAGTTGTGATTTATCAACGATATGAACAGTTTGCCCTTAATGAACACAATCCATTTCCCCTCTCGACTTAATTAATAATATAAACTATACTGGTGGCTGCTTCTATGTATAATGGAGCATTTTCAGGAAACAGATAATTTCCCTTTTTCTTTTTGTAAGAGGCATCATGAGTCCTGACACAAGAGCTAAGAGGTCTATATCACTGGCAACAAATGTGCTCAATGGAAGATCAACAGTTATGCTGATTTAGCAGCCATGTCAAGCTGAAGAAAGATCATTTACTCACTGTTTTATATCCTCAATTGCTTGCTCACGACGCTGTATTTGGCTCTCAAGCATGTGAATCAATGTGGCTCTTCCCTAAAAGAAAATTTTGAAACGAGTCATTTTTGTGAAGTTTAGAGACATCCGCCACAGTAAATAGAACTGCGTCTCCCACCTGGTGCGGTCGCAGGGAATTAAGAAGATGATGCAAGTTCTTGAAAATGAGTGAAATGTCTTCTACCCTGCGAGCATACTGAGATGGTCTCTCCACTAAAATATCTGCTAGCTCCAAGATATGAAGTTGAAGTTCTCTGTTGAGAGTCCTTAGCTCCTTTTTGAAGTCTGAAGGTTGATCAGTTTCACAAAAGATCCACATGTTAGATGAAAGAAGGTACAAGTTACATTGTGCTCAAAATAATGACAGGATCAATTTCTCAAGTTTACTGACACTACAGATCGACTAGGATGGCAGCCCTAATCATTTGGCAGGTCACAATAAAAAATCACAGATACATGTGTTGTAGACAAACGGATAGATGCTGATAAGAACTACACGCACCGATGTTTGGGCCCTTTGGATAGAGCTGACGGACACCTTGATCCTCCAAAGTTGGCAGCACCACCTCTGTCTAGAGAGCAGATAGGAAGACCACAGTCAGTTGGTCAGTTAGACATATGCAACGACACACAAGAAAGATGAATGTGATAAGCAGCAACATACCGTGTACGTAGCCCCAAAGAGTTGGTATGATCCATCCACAGGTTGTGGAGGTTCAGGCGCAGACGAGGGGTCCTGCTCATAATCCTTGTACAATCGGTAAAATGGAGGAGGCGGAGGGTATGCCGATGACGTGGCCATTGCCATCTTGCCTTAGCCTTTGCAAAACCAGATAGGGAATGGACTCAGTTTCCTAGTCGCCACTAAATTCATGAATTGCAATGTTCATTTCAAGTTTTCTTAAGCTGAAAGAATCAAATATATTTTGAAATATATTTTGGATTACAGGTAGCATAAGCAGCAGAGATACAGAACACAGTACTTTTAGGGGGCATACAGAACAATATACATGAGGGGTCTTTTAATCTGACCAGTGGTAATAACTGCAAAAATTACCGACTTAGTCTCATCACTACAAATTGACTAATGTAAACAAACACGGGAATCAATCAGATGTTCAAAAGTTGATAGGTCTTTGCCGGCGTGTACAAATTTGATCATACTGTGGTAGTATAATCCTAAGCTTGTGGAATGATTTCATGAGATATCTATCTAATCTAAAAAAGATATCTATCTACATGAGCGATTTGATCACATACATGCCCCAGGATTGGTTGCAATTGGATCATATACCCTCCTTTTGAAGTGTAACTGACCATATGCCACAGAAATCATTGGCACATTGATAATATGAACACTCTCTGTTGGTTCAGCGCCGCCCACCTCTCTCTCTCTCTCCTGTTCGCCTACCGTCGGCCTACCTCCCCCTAATTACCATCCTACAACCTGGAGAGAAAATTCATCTGGGGCAGGCGCTACTTCGGGAGAAGAAGCGACGGTGCGGTCCGGCTGCAATGCGTGGGGGCAGAGATTCGGGGTCGGAAGAGGTTTGGCGGTGGCCAGGGCAAGCAGCTGACCGCGGGGAGCTGGCGGCGGCACATCCAGCATGAATAAAATCTAGAGGAGAGCGGGTGGGTACCTACGGAGGAGAGGGCAACCGGCGTGCGGCGTGCGGCGGCGGCGAGTGACGAGACGACCGGTGCGGCGGAAGGGCGACGGACCTGGTTTGGTTTCGTTTTGGGGCCGCTCGTGTTGGGCTGGGCTGGAGAGAGCCGAACTCCCAGCTCGATCTGGACCGTCCACGCGCGATCGGGCGGGCAGGAGCAGGAGCAGTCTGAGTCCTTTTCCGCCCCTGGAGTTTGTCATTATTACACACCAGCCCCCACCTTCCGCAAGAAAGAAAGAAAAGAGGGGAAGCAAAGCACAAGGCGGCCGTCGCAGCAGCAGTAACACACGAACACACACAGGCGGGAGAGAGACAGTCCAGTCCGCTCGCCGCAGATCCGCTAGGGTTTCGCCGCAGGGAGAGAGAGAGAAGGAAAGGGAGGAGGAGGAACAGGAAGAGGAGGAGATGGACGTGGTGAAGGCGGCGCAGCTCTCGGGGCGGACGCTGGAGCGGGTGGTGGTGCACCCGCTGGTGCTGCTCAGCATCGTCGACCACTACAACCGCGTTGCCCGCGACACCCGCAAGCGCGTCGTCGGCGTGCTCCTCGGCAGCTCCTCCCGCGGCGTCGTCGACGTCACCAACTCCTACGCCGGTAAGCCCCCGTCCCCGTTAGGGTTTGCCCACCGGTTCGTTCGGGTCGGCCTGCCCGCCGGTTCCCGGAGGATCCAGCGGGCCTAGGGCTCGTGGAATTGGCTGCGGCTGTGAATTTAGTTAGATCTACGGGCTTGAATTTCTCTGCCCTTGCACGATTAGATCTGCCAAAGTCGTTTTGTTGCGTAGATGTGTGACTCTGTAATTTTCCAGTGCCGTTCGAGGAGGAAGACAAGGACCCCAGGATCTGGTTCCTCGACCACAACTACCACGAGTCCATGTTCTCCATGTTCAAGAGGATCAATGGTATTGTGCTGTTTCTGATTTCATTCTAAGATACATATGTTGATCGCTTGTTTCTGTCTCGTGGTGATGGGCTATTTTGGATGCAGCCAAGGAGCATGTTGTTGGCTGGTATAGCACTGGTCCGAAACTTAAGGAGAACGATCTGGATGTTCACGCATTGTTCAATAAGTAAGTACGATGCTGTGCTACTTTTAAATAACTTGATTTATGATGTGTCAGTCTGTAACTTACCTTCATTTTCAGTCTATGTATGGCTTCCTGCTGTTAATCATACCTTTGAACTTGGACAATATCTCCTCACTTGTGAACAAAACCTACTTATACCATAGTAGTTGCTAAGCTTAAAAATAATCATAGTTAGTCCTGTATTCTCTTAGCTTACTATCCATGTTTTCCTTAGATTTTATCTGCCACTAGCCTACCAGTGAAAAAATTCTGATGATAGGATCAGGCGATGAAAGTGTTGCCATCCTTAGAACAATCAACTTGCTTAGTCAAAACTGTTAGCAAAGTGGTATTTATATTAGATATGATCTGCTACTCCCTTTTACCACATTCTCCATCACTAAAACAATCAACATTTCAGTCAAAACTGTCAATTTAAATGCAGACGTTTAGTCCTTCTGCTGGTTTGGAAGCATAAAGAAAAAGTGCTAAATCTCAATACCCTTTTACCACATTCTCCATAGCTAAAACAATCGACTTGCTTAGTCAAAACTGTCTATTTAATTGCAGACGTTTAGTTCTTCTGCTGGTTTGGAAGCATAAAGAAAAATGATAAATCTCAATACCCTATTACCACATTCTCCATTACTAAAACAATCAACTTGCTTAGTCAAAACTGTCTATTTAATTGCAGACGTTTAGTCGTTCTGCTGGTTTGGAAGCATAAGGAAAATGCTAAATCTCAATACCCTTTAATTTCTTGCCTAGGTCCCAGGGTTCTTATCTTGTATTCCCTTTGGCTATTGTTTCATCCTGTAGCTGACATATATTATCGCTTTACATTATGCAGCTATGTTCCTAATCCCGTCCTGGTAATTATTGATGTGCAACCCAAGGAGTTGGGAATACCTACCAAAGCATACTATGCTGTGGAAGAGGTTAAAGAGGTAAGCTGGAATCTAAGAAGTTACGCATGCCTGCTTCTTCAGCTTCACTAACGTGCATGTTTTTCATCTACAGAATGCCACCCAGAAAAGCCAAAAGGTGTTTGTCCATGTCCCTTCAGAAATTGCTGCTCATGAAGTTGAGGAAATTGGTAAGACTTGTTTTTCTGAAATTGTATGAGAAGGATCATAGAGATTCTTTCTGATGACTAGTTCACCTCAAGCAGCACATAATTATTGTTGGGAGGTTTTTGAGCTTTACTTTTAAATTCTAACTGATATATGCTTAATCCTACCTTCAGGAGTTGAGCACCTTCTGAGGGATGTGAAAGACACAACGATAAGCACGCTTGCAACAGAGGTAATGTTTCATTAGGGATGATTAAGTTTTCAGTTTTGCAAGTTGATTTGCTTATGCCGCACCTCTAATTTATCATTTGCAAACAAAGGTATCGAGCAAGCTTGCAGCCTTGAAAGGACTTGATGCTAGGCTCAGGGAGATCCGGGGCTATCTGGATCTTGTAATTGAAGCGAAGCTCCCGCTGAATCATGAGATTTTATACCACTTGCAGGTTCACACCTTTCTCTTGTGATTTCTTATGTTTTATTTTATTCTCTTATTCTGGGCTCCTGTATTTGATAAACTATCATGCTTGTGTTTGAATAATCCCATATTTATCCATCGTCAACGTTCTCATGTTATGCTGTTGTTCAGTTTTACCAAATGTTAGACATATACCTGTATGCTTTGCTTAATGCTTCCCGGATCAAACTCCCAAAGAAAATATAAATGTGCTTTTAAGATACATGTTTCCTTTAGGATTTTTATGAAAGTTGACTCATTGCTTAGAAATTGGAGGGTCATGTTTAGAGCCCTGTGATATCACTAGTAATTTTTACCAGAAGGTAAAGCATCCTTTCTATATGCTTGCTATACTATATTCAGACCAGTAATTTGTCTGATCATTTTTTCCTTCGCATTGAGGATTCCTTACAACTGAATGGAGCATCTGATGGGGGCAGATGATCTCTAATACCTGGAATAAGGAAAATGCGATATTTTCTATGTGTCTTAAGACATGTTAGTTATGCTTCATGTTTGGCAGTACAGACATTTCATCAACAATTTTGAAGTCCATAATAAGTTCTTCTGGCCAAGCAAATTTACTGATGGTGTCAATGATCTATTGATTTCAAATTTTTTCTGCAGGACGTGTTTAATCTGCTACCCAATCTCAATGTAAACGAGCTTATTAAAGCCTTTGCAGGTAATCTTCCATGTTTCCATCGATTTCTAGAATTGACCTATGTTTCCTTTCATGTCCTGGGCTTTCTTACGTCAGCAGCTTAATTTTACTATTATTTTTCTCAGTGAAAACAAATGATATGATGCTGGTCATATACCTCTCTTCAGTCATCAGGAGTGTTATTGCACTCCACAACTTGATAAACAACAAGGTAAGCTGTTTACAGTCCGTGCAATCCTTACCTGTAATTTGCATCGTCTTTACAATGATCACATTTATGATGTTCCTTATTCCCCCTTTTTTCATCTTTTCTGCGATGAAAACTCTAAAAATTCTGATGTGGCTGCAGATGCTAAACAAGGAACACGAGAAAACCGAGGATTCGAAGCCAGCCGCCGTACCGGCTGCTGCGAGTTGAGTGCTCTTGTTTGCTTCACAATGGGCTAGGGATCTTTGGCTCCCCGCGTGGGCGAAAGTATTGTGACATGTTAGGATGGTTGAGTTGGAATCAACCGTCTTGTCTTGACCTTGGATTCACAGCAAGATGTCTATTTCATGTGTATGATAAGGTCAACGGCGAAATATTATATTCTGCGAGCTTAGGTCATACATATTTGCTTTTGTCAAGATCTTGTACTGTTTAATGTTTAGTGATGTTGGATCGTCTCCTGGTTAACTTGTAAGTGAACGTTTGCTTCATGCAAAACTGTAGGAACTGCTACCAGCCAGTACGCTGCACAAGCTGCAGTTACAGGATGCCTGGCTCCTTCGACTGAACTACTTTAAACTTTAAACCTTTTCTATGTTCTACGTGTGCTTGTTTTACGGCCTGAACAAAGAGGTTCATGCGTGCTGAACTAATACGGTGGCGTTTCAGCTAGTTGCTAGTCCGACCTATGCAAACGTGTACAAACCTATAAACAGAAATTTGGGAACGCGATACTTGGGGGTATGATATTTTCGGTTGGCACCTAGAATCACCCTACCAAAATTTTGGCAGCCTGTGATATTTGGCTCTTGGTTGTGTTCCAAAATTTTGTACTCTTGCACTCTCTCCACAAATAATTTTCATCATTTTGTCCAGTGAAGAGTCAATTAATCCTAGCCATTTCTTTTCTCTAGTCAATGATTGGCAAAATTTTATACAACATGTTATGGCATGAACATACCGTGCTGGAGATAGAATGTACCTTCATAAATCATAATTACATCTCTGTGCAGCTCTCTTATCTAAGTCATCCTTTACATTCTCCAAAAAAAAAAGTCATCCTTTACATCATGGTTGTAGTATCCGTAGCAAAGAAATAATTGAGTTACCTTCCCCCTAAAACCGTAAGAGTGAGGCTGTTCTTTGAGCTTTGAGTGTTGCCTGTTACATGTTGTGCTTCGTTATTGGTATGGGCAAAATATACAGGTTTTTTTGGGATGGGAAGTGAGGGGCTTCCATTCTCCAAGATGAACACCACGGATGACATGGGTGGCCGATCGTTGGGGTTGTCCTGCACGCACAGGAGTCCCAGTTGGACGCAGAGCAACGCTTCTTCTGGTATACAACTCTCCACAATATTGGATTCTACCAAATCCTTGCTATTGCCTTCATTCCATAGGTTCCACGCCTGAATAAAACAAATTAAATCACAACCAAGTTCTCAAGAGAAATCAAGAAGTTTAATTATCTACCCTTTGGAAATCCAGGGATGCTTATACTCACATTCACTATAAGATTTTCATCCTCGTCTATCTGATTAGTAGAGCTTATCTTCACGCCACTTACGACCTCCAACGTCAAGACACCAAAGCTGTACACATCTGATTTGGCAGAGAACATGCCTCTCATTGCATATTCAGGAGCCATGTAGCCACTGTTGATACATCACCAAATCAATTATTATTATTTTGTTACCTAGGTTCACTTGTATGAAATGAAATTAGGAGTCCTACGTTAGAAAAAAAAGACTTTCATGTAAGTTTTTGGCTCACTATGTTCCGACGATGCGTTTGGTGTCTGCCTTCTGTTGGTTGTCGTTAAACATCCTTGCCATTCCGAAATCTGCTATCTTGGGCTTCATTTCTTCGTCCAGTAAAACGTTGCTTGCTTTGAGATCTCTGTGAATAATCGTTAGTCTAGAATCTTGATGGAGATATAGCAGCCCTTTAGCAACCCCTTTTATTATCCTAAACCGTGTTGACCAATCCAACATTGAGTTTCTTGCACCCTCTACAGAAGGCAACAGATATTAGGACTAGTGAACGAGGCATTGCGTCAATTCAAGAATTTGTGATGAACTATTGGATCGTACTGAAAAGGTGAGCATCTAAGCTTTTATTAGGCATGTACTCGTAAATTAAAAGCTTTTCATCTCCCTCCAAGCAGCAACCAAGAAGTCTAACCAAATTCCTATGTTGTAGTTTGGCAATCAGAAGAAGCTCATTCCTGAACTCTGTCATTCCTTGGTCAGAATCCCTGCCGAGCCTTTTGATAGCAACTTCACGACCATCTAACATTACCTTTGTAAATTAAAGAGGAAAATGAATGAGACTGAAGTTCATGCATGTATACTTACAAAACAAGACTAGATACGACACATGACTAATGACCTTGTAAACTTTGCCAAAACCGCCTTGTCCGATCACATACTTTTTGTTGAAGCTGTCTGTCGCAACCACGATATCTTTGAAGCTTACAAATGGAAATTCAAAACTTCCAGTGGGGCTTCCTGCTCCAAATCCTTCAGGAGTGTTCGAATCTTCTAGCACTAGCATCTTGAAATTTTCATGTTTCTGTTTATTGCCTGCTTCCAACATATTTCGAGCATGTATAATCTCATCAGAATATCATATAACTGGATGGTATTATGTCGTATATGCATGTCAATGCTAGCAAATGTGTTTATACCTTTGGACTTACGAACCCATATCGCAACGGATAAGCACATGAGCACCAGAAGAGTTGCTAAAACTGGTAGTACAATTTTCATTGCATTTCTTTTCTTTGTTTTGCCTTGAGAAATGCATCACACGGAGTCATCAGATCATGTTTGTGGTACAAATAATAACTGTAATCATCTGATAATACCCCATTTCGAATGGTTTGGGGGTATGATTCTGGCAATTGAAAACCGCTAAAATTGTTTGCTGTGTTGTTCAAACAAAATTTCTGAAAAGGGGTATCAGTCTAATGATTTCACTTCTTTTGCGACTGAACTTGCGGTTGGACCTCTTAAAATAAATGCAATAGTTAAGGATTTGCAGATTGCTTACCCGGTCAGTTAATAGGAAATAATACAGCAGGTCAAGATAAGAATGGAGAAGATTAGTTGATACTCGGTGGGGGTACCTGCAGTAGACGAAGCGGCAACCCGGAGGTACAGCGTATCGGCGACGCCACCGGTGTCGATGAGGTCCCCCGCCCAAACCAGGCACCTCGTGGCGTCTCGCCTGGAGCTGCTGCTCAGGTTGGCGTGCGCGTACGCCACGCAACGCACGAGCAAAGTAGGACTGTACTCATCGAGCAGTAACAAAGACTAGTCGATTCGCCTCGCGCGCGTGCTAGGCGAACAACCAGTACGTACGGCTCTCGTCTTTTTTTTTTCTCTCGCGTGCGCGCCTACCTACATGAAGTCTAGCACCAGTGCACGGACAGGGACCAAGTCAACTTGATGCCTCACCTGTCCGTCCCCGTCTCGCTCGTGACAAGATGTGTAGGAGATGGATTTCTATTTCTTTTTTTTTTCTCTCGCGCGCGTACTTGATGTACTCCTAGTATTCCTTTGCTCCGACTACTAGAACGCACCAACAACTAGCTAGTACTCCAGGCTCCCACCATGCATGAAGGATCGCTCGCTTGCACGACCGAACGAACCACGTCAACTTGATCCATCAGTGACAAGAAAGGCAACACGCGCTCTAGCACTAGCTAGTACATAGTTTATTTTCATTTCAAGCAAAATAATCTCCTTCCCTTGCCTTCTTTTTTCCCCTCCTCCTCTAACATCCAACACAAGACCTAATCTCCGACGACTAACACCGGCATATATGAGATGCACGCACCAAGAACAAGGACAACCAAACAAACGAATCTCTGGGTGCATGACAATACCTTGGGGGTGGATCAGATCAGCACAAGCTTCGCGGAGGACTAGCGATCGAACCCTCCCCTCCCCTCGCCAAGCCCAAGTCACAAGTCACGCGTATACCGCACGCGGCTTATGAACAAGGCCTTCTACTTATAGAGATATGGATGGGGTTCTGAGCTATGAGAGGTAGCGCTAAGGGAGGAAGAAGGCGAGCTGCTCTCATGCTCTGACGTTGCTTCTTGGGAGGGAGTGGATGGACGGGTAAGATGGAAGCTCACGCGGATCGATGACGTGGAGATTCTGTCTTGGGAATGCCCTACTACTATTTAATTTAGTAGTGGCATGGCTTCTTGACGTGCATGCGGCTGGTTTTCTAGACAATTAATTAAACACTGTGCAGGATGCTTCGTATACCTAGCCCGAATAATTCTGGCGGCCCGTTAATTGGTGAGCGTGTGCCCCTAGCGCGCATGGATCAAGCTACTTTTCAGGATCCGGAGACCTCCATTGCAGCTAGATACTCTCTCTCCGTTTTTTTTTTACTCCGCGTATTAGGTTTGTACAAAGTTAAACTTGCTAAATTTTGACCAATTTTATAGCAAAAAATATCAATATTCATAATACCAAACTAGTATCGTTTGATTCACCATGTAATATACTTTCATATTATATCGACGTAGTATTACAACTATTGATATTTTGTTCTACACATTTGGTCAAACTATGCAACACTTGACTTACGACAATTCTAATACGCGGAGTAAAAAAAAATTGGAGGGAGTACTAGGAATTTGTTAGTCCAAATATGTCTCTATATCTTGTTGGACATGTGGGGCTCAACTGTTTCTTTTTCTCTGCTTTCATGCATGCTCTACACTAGGGATAAGATGGAGATGAGAGAATATTCAGAGTTAAAGCCTGGCATTGCATTGCCTCTCCATTTTAGTATTAATTTCAAAGCCTGGGAACCTGGATGCAATTGAGGTGCTACAAACTTAACTCGAGATACAGCAACCACCACACAATCTCTATGTACTAGAGCAAGCACAAGAATGAACAAAACAGACTCAAAACAAAATGACGAGACAACAAGCACTAGACACAAAACATCACATCTTCCAGCTCCAATATATCACCCTCGGCTTCAGGGATACAGCAGCAACAAGTAATTATGGTGTTGGATGTGCTCGTAGTGTCAAGTCCGGCAACACCAAGGTTTCTCTACCTTCAACTTAAGCTTGGGTTTCTCAAGTTAATTTACATTGCAGAAGCTGGCCTAAGTGCTGCAACTAGCACAAACCATGTGCAAGACTTCCAGATGCTCCAGGCCACACAATTTGACCTTCAGCTCACTACCTACCCTACTACACAAATCAGCTCAAGACATAAACAACGAAACGATGCCCGGCAGCCATGGCTCCCTCCCGGTAAGGCTCCACCTCCACTTTCACTGGACCAACCCTATAATCTTTGCAATAAAACTCAGAATCCAGATTAGCAGATCACCTCCATGACAACAATTCAAATTATAGTCCATTGGCTAGATGGTCGGAGCACAGTAAAGCAACAACTTGATTGCCATAGTACCAAAGAGCAAGTTGGCGAGAGAAGGGTGAAGAACCAATAATTTACCTGAACCAGAGGCACATGTCGTCCTCATTCCTTCTTTCATGTAGCAGCCATTTGCCAAAAAGAATGCCGCGTGTACCGCTGATTCAACCACAACATCTTACCTATCAAGGAGAAGACACCCACAACAGCTTACCTATCAAGGACAGTCCGATGACATGTAGTGTCAATAAGAAAGAATATACAAATAAATCAGCAAATAAGTGACAGCAACACCCTAGTAAATAAGAAACCAACAGCTAGAGCATAGCACCTACATTGTAGCCAATTTGGCACAGAAATTGCACCATTCAGGAAAACACAAAATTAAATGCACACGCCAGCAAGAGCATGCACAAGTGCTGCTGATAGCTCTGAATTAGTCAAGATCAAGTAGGCACTACTTCACCACACCATCAAAACAATATGGGCTTGATTAAACACAATTATTACATGTCAAAGAACACTGCTGCTGCTAGTAAGGTTACAGACAGCGCCAACAGCCATCTAAAACACCTCGGATGCAACAACCACTGAATACACATATCATTCATAGTTGTGCACATCACAAACATATCAGACAAGTATAGGCCTCCTATATAAAAACAATTGTCAGTGGCTACACCACGCAATCCACCTACACATTTTCAGTGGACCCTAGCATTGTCCATGGATAATTATACCAGATTTCAAGAAAAGAACTAACACATTAATACCCATACAAGCTAGACTCGACATATGTACGAGCAGCTAGAGCGTCACAAAGCCTACACCGTAACCAACTTCGAACATAAATTACTACATCATCCGGAAAACAGGAAAATAAAGGCACATGTTAGCAGCAGGAGCATGCATTAGTGCTGCTAGTTGATCACAATTGGTCGGTATCAACAAGGCACTACTTCACCACATCGAACTAAAAGAAGATGCATTTCATTAAGTAAAGAGAATTATTACAGGTCAAAACAATACTGGTGCTAGTTATAAATGGCACCAACAGCCATATAAAGCACCTCACATGCAATAGCCACTATGAGTATAGCCTCAGGAATTTAATTTTAGGACTTCATCATGTGATTTTAATAAATGTCATAGAAACCAGACCAGCCAGCTCCATTGTTTATGGATCAAGGGACGAAGCACTTATTTGCAACTGAAACAAGCTAAATTGCAACTAGACAGAGAATAGACCACACAAGAACATGAAGAATAAGTCCATCTTGGACTGGTGGTAGTCGTACCTTCTGGTCAGGATAAGCTCGAGGCCGGACATGACGACCTGCTTATCAAGCTCGTCGGGCTACAGGATCCTGGCTGGCCACCACCACCTCTTCTGCGTCAAGGTCGTCCCACGCCTCCCCTTCCGCTTCGTCATCCACATCCAAGCCCCAGATGACGCGCAGCTCTAGCCGCCCCGGCGAATGGCGGCGACCACCACAGACCATCCTACAGTTTCAATAAATGGTTCAAATTTAACCGCAACCCAAGACATTACAATATAAAGACAATTATGTTTGCTTGCTGCAATCAAAAGAAGATCACAATTTTTTTATAATGCATCGAACCTAAGGGAGCAGCTAGTACAACAGAAGAATTTATAGCACGACTAGTCAACATTCTATACACGATATGCTAGCCCACAAAACTACAGCTACACCGAAACTACAGCAGCATCTGTTGCTCCCCAAAAAATCCAAGGTCTTAGTGTACATCTAACGAATGACAATGAAATCATCACACAAGAATCGATGCAGCGAGTAGCACATATCTGTAAATTCTGGATCTTAGCTGTTGTATTGCACAGAGCAGATCATCGTCATCCTCAAATGCGCCGGTAGCGTAATAAATTTCCTAAGCATCTACTGTAGTTCCGAGGGGCATACGACATGATGCACGCAGGTGGGCATCTACAGCATAGAAAAGCACACAGATGGTTAGGGAGACTACCTAGACGCCGCGTGTAGCTTGTGTTGACGCCGGTGAGTGTGGTCGTCCACGGCTGAGCAGCAGGAGGATGGCCGCCGAGGACGTCGGGAACCACCACGGAAGCATGTGCCATCCATGGTTGTCGAAGCAGATCAACCCCTTTGAGTAGTGACCGTGCTAGCAGAGCGCCGCTGCTTGAGCTAGAAACAAGTGGCAGGCCTCACTCAAGGTCAGGGAAGCCGTGCCGATAGCTAGAGCGCCGTCGGGCAAAGCAACTCCAGGTTCCGGTTTGTGGCTGGCAGACACCACAAACAGAACTAGCTGCAAAAGAAGGTTAGAAAGAATAGATTAGTGAAAACCCAAACAGAAGTAGAAGCTAGCTTGCAAGCACTAGGTACTACTCAGGGTTCAACAACATCTCCAAAACTAACCACTGCAATGGAACAAACTGCTGGTTACTGGAAAACAAACCATACCATGGTTCTATTCGGGGTTCAAATAAAACATCGAAACTAACCACTGCAATGGAACGCCTGCTGGTTGTTGGGTAATAAACAAACATAGGGTACCATGGTTTGGGTTGAAATTTCACATCACATGGCTACCAACAAGTGTATCAGCTAAGAGAACCTTCATGCATAACTGCAAACTAGAGGAAACAACATGTAGATTCTGGATCTTAAGTGTCATGCAGAGTAGATCATCATCATGCTCAAAGGCAATGCAAGCTAAATAAATTTCCTAGCATTTACCATGCTTCAATGGACATACAACCATACAACCGGATGCACACACATTAGCATGTACACCACTGATTAGTACCAGGTCAGGGCCGGAGATTAACTCGATATACGATGAAACATCAGGAAATGGGGTAGAGCTTTCAAGACATGAGAATAACAGATCAGACTGGATCAAGTGCACAGCATGGTGACTAGCGCAAAGTTTCCTTCCTCAGAACCCACATTAGAGCAAGTGCAACTGAGCACGTATAAGCTATGATCCAATAACAAGAGAAATAGGCTCTGACAAATAGCCAACAACCACATATCACATAGACATAGGATAGGATGAAGTACATCGGCATCGCCTCAATTGTGGTTTACATCAGAAAAAAAAAGGACGCGGTTAACAATCGCAGAAAACATGCCATACCAACCACACTAGTCGAGATCAAGTAGGCGCTACTTCACCACACCATCAACGCAACATGGACTTGGTTAAACAAAATTATCAGTCAAAAGACACTTCTACTGCTAGTAAGGTTATAGACAGCGCCAACAGCCATTCTGAAAAATACACACATTATTCAGAATTGTGCACATCACAAACACAACCAGATCATACTTGTACATGCCTCCTGTATAAAAAAAATTGTCAGTGACTTCCCTACACAATCCAGCTACACATGGTCAGTGGACCCTCGCATTATAATTGAAAAAATAACAGATTTCAAGAAAAGAACTAACACATTAATACCCATACAAGCTAGTCTCGATAAATGTACCGGCAGCTAGAGCTGTCACAAAGCCTCACTGTAACCATCATTGGGAAAAACATGAAAATAAAGGCACGGGCCAGCAGCAGGAGCATGCGTTAGTGTTGCTAGTTGATCACAATTATTCAAGATCAACAAGGCACTACTTCACCACATCGAATTAAAAGAAGATGCATTTCATTAATTAAAGAGAGTTATTACAGATCATAGAATAGTACCGCTGCTAGTTATAAGCAGGACCAAACAGCCATCTAAAACACCTGACATGCAACAGCCACTCTGAGAGTCTGAGTAGAGCCTCTGGAAATCAATTCTAGGACTCCATCATGTGATTTTGATAATTGACATAGAAAACCAGGCGAGCCAGCTCCATTGTTTAGGGATCAAGGGCTGGAGCACTTATTTGCAGCTGGAATAAGCTAAATTCCAACTACACAGAGGCTAGACCACACAAGAACATGAAGAATAAGTCCATCTTGGACTGGTGATGGTGGTACCTTCTGGTCGGGATGAGCTTGAGGTCAGACGCGACGACCTGCTCATGAAGCTCGTCCAGCTCCAGGGTCCTGGCCGATCCCCACCTCCCCTTCTGCGTCAAGACCGTCCCACTCTTTCCCTTCCGCATCGTCGTCAGCATCCACGCCCCATACGACACGCAGCTCCAGCCGCACCGGTGAATGGCTACAGCCACCACCAACCATCCTACAGTTCCAATAAATGGTTCAAAACTTCAAATTTAACCTTAATACAAGACATTACAATATCTAAAAAATATATGTTCGATTGCTGCAATCAGAAGAACAACACCACAAATTATGTCATGCATCAAACCTAAGTGAGCAGCTAGTACAACAGTAGAATTTATAGCACAGCTAGTCAACATGCTATACAGGATATGCTACCCCCACAAAACTACAGCTACGACCAAACTACAGCAGCAGTTGTTGCAACTTCTGCTCACCCAAAAAATTCAAGGTCTCAGTGTACAGCTAACGAAACAAGATGAAATCTTTAGACAATAATTAATGCAGCCAGTAGCACATATATGTAGATTCTGGACGTATTGTGCAGAGTAGATCATCGTCATCCTCAAATGCACTGGTAGCAGAATAAATTTCAAAGCATCTACTGTACTTTCAAGGGACATTGGAAATGATGCAAGCAGGTGGGAATCTGCAGCATAGAAAAGCACACAGATTGGTAGGGAGACTACCTGGACACCATACGTAGCTTGTAACAATGCCGGCGAGTGTGGTCGTCCACGACGGAGCAACAGCAGGATGGCCGCCGGGGACGTCGGGTGCCAGAACAGAAGCATGTGCCGTCCTTGGATATCAGAGCAGAGATTGGCCCCTTTGAGCAGCGACCGTGCTAGTAGAGCCCCGCCTCTGGAGCCAGAAAAAAGTGGTACTGCGGTAGGCTTCACAAGGTCGGGGAAGCCATGCCCGCAGCTAGAGCACCCC
Source organism: Alopecurus myosuroides (assembly GCA_028641055.1). Taxonomy (NCBI): domain Eukaryota; kingdom Viridiplantae; phylum Streptophyta; class Magnoliopsida; order Poales; family Poaceae; genus Alopecurus; species Alopecurus myosuroides. The sequence continues at coordinate 41,113,583 of CM054059.1, read as the reverse complement.
CAAGCAAAGAAACTCCAGGTTCCGTACGCAGCTGGCAGACACCAGAAACAGAACTAACTGCAAAACAAGGTTATCAAGCAGAGCTTAGTGAAAACCGAAAAAGTAGAAGATAGCTTGAAAGCACTACGATCTTTATATCTGTGGCATGGTACTACTCAGGATTCAACATCTCCAAAACTAACCACTGCAATGGAACGAACTACTGGTTACCGGATAATAAACAAACTGTACCATGGTACTAATCGGGGTTCAAATAAAACACCAAAATTAACCACTGCAATCGAACGGCTGCTGGTTGTTGGATAATAAACAAATAAACCTACCATGGTTTGAGTTGAAATTTCCCATCACATGGCTACCACAAGTGCATCGGCTAAGAGAATATTCATACATAAACACCAGGACAAGTGTTCTAACTAGCTAGGCGCCTGCAAACTAGAGGAAACAACATGCAGATTCGGATCTTAAGTGTCCTGCGGAGTACATCATCGTCATGCTCAAAGGCACTCCAAGCTAAATAAATTTACTAGCATGCTTCCAATGGACATACATCCGAATGCACACATATTAGTATGTACATCAAACAAATTAGTACCAGGTCAGGGAGATTAACTCGACATCATTGTACATAGCTGGTGATGATGCCGACCAGTGCGAGCTTCGGGCGAAGCAACAGCAGGATGGCCACCGGGGACATCAGAGTCGTCGGGTGACAGGGGAGAAGCATGCGCCCTCCCTGGTGATCAAAGCGGATTGATCCGTTTGAGTAGCAGCAGTAGTATCATCCTGAGGTGGTGACCGTGCTAGCGGAGCGCCACCGCCAGAGCCGGCAGATCTAAACGGATGGATCCAGAGAGACGAGAAGAAAGGGAAAGGAGATCCATTTCCTTTCTGTTGGTCTCCTCTGCTCCTTGGCGGCCTTCGCCTGGTTGGTTGGGAGAGGCTGCTGGTGTCCGGCCAAGTCATCTCTTCCTCGTGGCCGTCCAGGTTGCTGGCACCATTATCATCGAGCACAGCTGCAGTAAAGTACATGTTTATGAATGTATATCTAAAATTTCACTATGGGTGTTGAAGGTTTTTGTTAAAGTACAACTTAAAAATTATTTTACGCATAACGGACTGAAGAAGTGTACTCTTTAGCTGCAGGAAAGAAAACAAATTGGAAGCAAACTAGTAGCCGGCACAATCCATAAAACGGTACTACTGAATAGATAAGCATGGATAACTGTGATCTTAATTTTAAAAGTTAAAACTAATTGTTATTTTCTCGGTAATTCCTTATTTGTGTGCTATGAGAATATATGTTAGACAAAAATTATAGCTGGACAGAAATGCCGAAAAGGGGCACAATGGTAAATAGCACCACATACCGGAGATAAGGGACAGAAAGAGAAGATCAGTCAGCTTGAAATTGACCCTTTTTATGAAACATTGGATCAATCCATCTCAAGATCCAGACTATACATGAGAAATTGGACCAAGTGTCAGAAGATATCAAAATACCAGCAAAGGTAGGTAATATGATGAACAATCCAGGGGGTAAACTTTGAAGAATATAATTTTTTTTCGAGTTTTCATATTAAGAGGATAATAGAGAGCATGGTAATTGAAAAACTAGCATTGCATGTACACAGTTCAACTCGTAGTAGCAATAGTTCTTTTTTTTGCGAATGTTCAGTAGCAATAGTTAACCCAATAGAATTTCATAAAGCTCAAGAACCAATACAGACTGAACTAAGGAACTCAGTCATTACCTTCTTATCATTACCTTCTTAAGAGACAGGGGAAATGTGAGCTTCCCGTAAACTTGAGAGGATTCATCACTATATCCTTGCAAATCTCTCTCCTAGTCGTGCAAACGGAAGCAGGCAACAACATCCTTGCGGGACGGCGAGTTGTTGTCGTTCTGCTCCAGCCTTTTTATCACGTCCTGAAGCAACTCGGGAGGAAGGCCGACCCAACTCCTTTACATCATCGCAAGTTTACGGGAAATGTGAGCTTCCCGTAAACTTGAGGATTCCACATCTGTCTCCAAGTCGTGCAAACGGAAGAGCAGGCGACAACATCCTTGTGGGACGGCGAGTTGTTGTCGTCTTGCTCCAGCCTTTCCTTCACGTCCTGAAGCAACTCGGGAGGCTACCATGTAGCTCATCTGAAGACTCAAAGAGATTTCCCGCCGAGATGGCCTGAGAGGCCCAGGACTTTTTTTGCCTCAAAATTCCGCATCTAGGAGTTAATTAGCCATTCTAGTGGTGTAGGTCGAGCCTGATAGAGATTATAACACTCCCAGCTGACTAATCTAGGAGTTAATTAGCCATTCTTGTTGAGTACTTGACACAACCATAGGCAACTGGGAAAACTAGAGGAGGCTAGAAAATGAATTACCTAAGCATCTACGTAGGAGGGACATATGAGAGATGTTGCATGAGCAGATTAGCGTCTACAACACTCCAAAGCACCAGGTGAAGGAGATTACCCGGACGCCGTCGATCGTATGTAGATGGTGGCGCGGAGCAGGGGGCGTCGGAGTCACCCTTGGTTGCTGAAGCGAATCGGCCCCTTTGAGAGGCGACCGTGCTAGCGGAGCGCCGCCGGTGCTGCTGGCAGATCCAATCGGGACGGATCCGGAGAGGCGAGAGTAAAGGGAAAGGAGACCCCTCTCCTTCCTGTTGGTCTCCCCTCCTTCTTCCTTGGGGTCCTGCTGCGTCTGGTTGGCGGGGATCCAGAGATGCTGCTGGTGCCCGGACAGGTCACCGTGGCCATCCAGCTCTGGAGCGGAATCGAAGCAGGAGGCAAGGGCTTGAGCAGAGACTCTGGGGAAGCAGGGGAGGGTGGGAACCTTGGAGACCAGCGGGGAAGAGAGAGCCGGCGGGCGGAGGCGGAGGAAGAGTGGAGTGAATATTGGAGGAGAGGAGAGGAGAGAGGAGGAGGCCTGCAGAGTCGAGAGCTGGTGCGGTGCGTTGGGTGGGCTGGGCCTGGGTCGGTTGGGCTGCTGGAGTCATTACGATCCATCCATCGGGCAGAGCAGAGAGCTGGTGCGGCTTCATCTTCCTATCTTCTCATTGGCCAGCGACGAGTCTCCACGGATCGCCGATGCATCCCACGGTCGAGATCCTTTCCTGGCGCTACCACTGCTAGCTATTGGAGTACGTGCTCATAAAGCTAGCTATTAAAACAACGAAGTGATTACTGTGAGCCTTTCCCTAGAAACCTAGCTAGCTATACATTACCCATTCGATATGAACCGTTTAACAATCCATATTCGATTAATTCCACCGTGATGCTAATTTGTATTTCTATGTGTGCGTGTCTCGGTGGGAGACTATACCGGGTCTATTCCGTCGACACGGCCTTCGACGGTATCGCTCGTCACAACCCTCGTCACCGACACCGCGCCTACATCCTTACCATGCGCCCAATACACAAGTCGAAAGCACATCACATCTTGTTGGTGTCCACCGCATGATGAAACACTCGTCGGACGGTTCTTCCTCGTCGTCGTGCTATTTACTCATGTTGTGTGTTTACATCCTACACACGTCAAACATCCGTCACCGGACGAATTGCCGGACGTTGAACCCCGAACCTAGAACCGAGGGTTAGGCGTGGAGGAGGAAGGCGGAGGAGGCAGACCGTGCCGAGATGGCTACTACCTGTCATTTGACGTGTCACCCTCTCGTCCTGTATCCCTGCTCCATTCTATGAGATAGCTATTTCCTGTGATGCGTTTCAAACCCGCGTTTGTTTTTGTTTTTTGAGGCTATTTTCGAGAGGCTATAACACAAACGTGTTTTGGGTTTTCTCGCGTAATTTTTTTAAACCGGTGATTCCCTAAGAAGGAGGAGTAATCTAGTTTGTCACATGTTAATAGTGTTTTTGTATTTTATGCTACTGAAAAGTTACTAGCGTTATTTTCACATGCTCTATCACGTTCCCTTATTTTATGCTATATCCCGAAAAACAATAGTTAAAAAATCGTTTTTGATATTTCACCGCCTTTGTTTGTTGCCTAGCATAATTCCTTTGGGGCTTCACCACACTATTTTTGTTTCTATCGTCTCATTCGTTGTTTTTTCCCCTCAATTATTGAGATAGTCGTAAGGTTGAGAGACTCGATATTTTAGGCTTAAAACTTAGATAATGTTTTCTTACATAATATCCTATAAAAAAATTGGAGATAAATGACCAAAAAAGTATGGGTGCTACGGATTTGTGTTGGATCGCCAAACATAGAAGTCATGAAAAAACTAGCTTACTAAGAGATTTCCGAACGACTTTGGCATTGGCTTATTTCGACCTCGTAGGAAAATTTTACAACTGGTCACGCCCTTACTCGACGGTGTCGCTCGGCACCACACTCTCCATCGCCCATCCCACGCCAACATTCTTCGTATGTCCAAATGTGCCCGCTTCCCAAGTCAAAACCGGGCACGTTTTTCTAATTGTATAAGGATGAGATTGGCGTAATATGATGGATGCATTATTGAGCCTCACGGGCCAGTATATATAGCCGTACATGAGTCATCTTGGAGCACACGCCAAGTTAGACAACAGACCGAAACAAATTCTGACTCTATCATATACTACCATACCAATTCGTACTGCAATAGTCTAACATCCCCCCGCGGTTATAGTGGTAGCGTCGCGAACAACTGGAGCATCATGGACGGTCAGACTGAAGAGATACAGAAGTAGAATCAGTAGGCTGACATCCCCCGCAGTAGGAGTGGGAACCTCGTGGACGATGTCGCGCCGTTGATGCTTGGACTGTAGAGGAAGCTAATGAGATGCTCCAGCAAGGTGGTATCCCTTTGTGCCGATGTCGAGGCAGCCGAGAGCGTGTGGCGGTGCAAAATTGGACGAGGTAGCCATAGCCATGGTCGATGTCGTGGTCGGGTGCCGGTGTCGAGGTAGCCGCACATGAGCCGCATACGCATAGTGTTTGAGGAGAGTGACAACGACGCGTCGAGGCTGTCGTCAAGGAGGAGGGCCGATGACAAAGTCGATGCAATCTGAGCTGTCAAGATGAAGTGCGGCAATGGTTTTGCCAGAAGCAGGTGCACAACGGGGACGCGGTCGGGGCAGTCTAGAGGAGGAGTCGATGTCGGGACGTTGTCGAAGCCGATGAAGACGAGGCGTCGATCCGAGTAACGTACGAGTGTTGTCAGCACCGGAGTGTGGAGGCACGGACCATCATAAACCATGCTCCAACGTCAAAGGGACTAGCAGAGGAGGCCTCCAGAACGGTTACAGGGCGCATAGCGACATAGAGAGAGAGAGAGAGAGAGAGGTGTCGATGCAGTCTGTGGTTGTCGGAATAGACGAAGTAGTCGGGACGAGATGATAACGTTGGCGCCGAGGTCGTACGTGGTGGACGAAGACGTAGAAGGTGGCGAAGGAAGTGACGACCTGGATCCTTACTATGCCCTAAATAGCCTCAGTGACTACCGACAGTATGTGTGCACGGGACCGAGCTACTAATATGCAGAGTAAGGGAAGCGTGTATACTAGGAGGCACGCTTCTAATACCATTTCCCTCACCAACATGACTTGGTGAGTTCGGGAAGCGTGGATTTATAATGACACGCTTTCGGTAAGATTTACTGGAAGTAGGGGTGAAAACAGAGCATATACGGTGGAATAGTAGTGAAACCATGCACGCAGTCGTCTTTTTTTCGGATTCGGAGTCGGAGCGGATTGGGGATACAAATACGGAATCGGACCATCCCGGTTACAATATGGACCAAATACGGGGCGAATATGGTTCGGTCACGGATAAATGTTTCCTCGGATGTTTACTAAAAAATGCAAACATACGAGAATCAATGTGAAGGCTAGGGTTACAACATTAGGAATAGAAGGAGATGACTTCTAGGATATATCGTTAGAGGAACTAGGGGAATAGATAGGGAACTAGTTTTGGTTCAGGCCATAGTTTTACATGTTAATGGGCCGTTCAAGGTATTATTTGGCGGATACTTATCGGATAATTACCGGATATTAACCGTGAAATATAGTATATCCTCGGATACGGACGAATATTAGTAAAACCACATCCTTTTCCGTATCCGTGAATTACTATCCATATCCGTGACCGTATCCGTCAACTATCCGACTGTATCCGTATTTTTCTTCCGTGAGCCTCCGGTCGGTCGGTCGGTCGGAAATAATCCGTACCGTTTTCACCCCTAACTGGAAGTGTGCCCAAGTTGTACTCGCTGCAACTAAATTGTAGAAGCGTGCGGGCCAAGTGAATCACCGCTAGTGACTTTTTCCCTATAAGCCTTTTCCTACTAGTGAATAACGCATGACAACAAAACGATTCATGAAATTGTGCGTAATAACTATCTTCTAGCATAAAATAATAACACACGACAACATAACGACACATGAAATGATATGCAATTCATCTAACAAAAGATAATGACGTGAAACAATAGAATGGCACATGCAATTGTAGGCAACAACAATCTCCAGGCAAAAAAAAGCCATTAATGTGTGTAAAAATGGCACATGCAATAAGAGTTAATTTATATCTTCTATCTTATGTCTATTTTTTATAGAACTTATCAAATAAGCATGTTAATTATTTAATATAGTTGGAAATAAATTTAGAGAAGAATATTGGAAATAATATGAGGAGAAGAGGCTTAACGATGACCTGGTAAATGTAGCAACCCCAATATTTTATGTTATGACCCTTTGGTAGTTATTATTGTCGTGACATGAACACGTGAGGCCGACAATGTGCCATTTCATGTGCAGTTTGGTCGTGGTGGACGAAGACGTAGAAAAGAGAGAGAGAGAGAGAGAGAGAGAGAGAGAGAGAGAGAGATATGATGACGCTGGCGCTGAGGTCGTGGTGGATGAAGACGTAGAAGGTGGCGAAGGAAGAGACGGCCTGGAGTGTACATGTTGGATGCCTAGAGATGGTGGTGTAGTCAGCGGGGTCTGCGACTGCCGGGACTGACCACACAAGTTAGATGTGGAAGTGCGGTGGCGGTACTCGAAGTAGGTGAAGAAGAATCCGACGGCACGAAGAAGACCATGTGCGGATGTTGACGGCCCACATTGAGGGAGGAGACCCGGAGGGAACCAAGCACGTCAGTGCGCGGGGGCGGCGAGTATGGACGCGTATAGCGACGATACATCCCAAGGCGCCGGGGTAACTGCTGGGCAGGGGTCGGTGCAGCGTACACGCCTGATAAGACGCAGTTGCAGCCGGCGAAGTGGACCAAGGGCGGCAGCGGTGCAGTCCAAAGGGGCGACGCGGAAGCAACCCGCAGCTCGATCGGAGGTAGGCGTGTACTCGATAACATGCTTGGCGAAGACGAACACATGGTCGGTTGATCAGACCAACGGGACGATGTACGTGCCATGGCGTGGACGAAAAAGTGCAGATCGGATTTGATGGCGAGGTTGTCAATGGAGTCCCGATAGATAATGGCAAAAACAAACGGACGATGGACATCGCGCGAACGAGAGTAGCCTGGAACGACGCATCAAGGATTCCCTCGGACGACGCGTCCGGCCTTGTCGCGCGGTTGGTGAAGACAAGTCGGTCGATGCGGAGTCAGCGCCAGTTAGGTGTCCATGAAAGACTACTGTGGCAGTCGACCTAGTAGACGCGATAGCAAACATGGAGACTAGAGCGGAGTCAGCGCCAGCGAGTCAGACGCATAACTGGCTAGGGAAAACCGGCCGGTACATAGTCGATGACGTTTTCAGATTAGAGGTGCGCGGGGACGACGGGCGGTGGGCAACGCAATCCGATCTATGATCAGCAAACCAAAAAAGAAAACTCCGGTAAGCGATCGGCGGAGAAAAGACTCTCCAGGATAGCCAATCAACTGGCCGGCGACCGAACCGTAGGTATGGTGCCGCGGTCCCCGGAGAGATCATGGAGATCAACCTCCCTAGGGGCGGCGTGGTGCGGAACCGTGTTTATAGGTTAGGTCAGGATTATGCATCTGATACCATAGAAGGATGGGATTGGCGTAATATGATGGGTGCATTATTGAGCCTCATAGGCGGGTATATATAGGCGGGTCATTTTGGGGTACAAGCCAAGTTAGACATCAGATGGAAATAGATTCTAAACAATGTTATCTGACTGCACGATGAAACACCCATCCACCGATTCTTCCTCGTCCTCTCGTACTATTCACCTTCGTTCACATCCTACACACACCATCATCGACAGACTTGTCAGACCTTGAACTCCGCCATCGCAGAACCGAGAGGTCGGCACGTAACTGGACACGGAAGAGGAGGGCGATATAGGAAGAGGCTGAACCGAGATGGCTATTACCTACCATTTCGAAATGTGTTACTTTGTCACAACACGTCCTTATTCTATGCTATGTATGAGATATCTATTGCATATGGTTTTATTTTGCCTTGTGATTGATTATATAATGGTTATCTATTTTATCGTGTGTTATTAGTGTTCTTAATTATTTTATGCTACTAAAAAAATGTTATCTTTAATTTCACATGTACTTTCATCATAGCGGATTATCAGCTTCATTATTCTATGCTATGTCACGACAAACCGCGAAAGGTTTACAAAGACATCTTTTTAGCCTTTATGTTCGTTTTCTAGCCTAGTTTTTAGGGGCTTGACCATACTAATCGTTTCTAGCGTTCCCTTGGGGTTTTCCCGCTCAATTTTTAAGACAAACATGGATTAATTTTCCGCTAGTCTTAAAATTTTGTATATAAGACTCAATATTTTAGGCTTACAAAATAGATAATGCTTCCTTGCGTAATAATCGGTTGAAAAAATATGGCGGGAAAACCCAAAGAAGTATGTGCGCTATCGATTTTGACAGATCGCTAAACGTAGAAGTCATAGAAAAAATAAATCCCCAAAAGCTTTCCAACGCTTTGGTGTTGCGTCGATGCTATGAAAAAATTATAGCTCATGGAATATTGAACCTCTAGACGCCCTCTAATTTTGGGCGGGAAATGTTGGTCGTGAAAATTAAGAAAAAAAAATCAAAAGGTATGTGTCTTATAACCTCTATAACTGCGATAATAGATATAAGCTAGAAAATTGGCAAGTAGTTCATACATGTTTAAAGACTCGATATTTATACTTACAAACTATGTTCACATACTTAGACAATCACTTGTAATGAAAATTGGGCCATAAAAAAAATCCAATTTTGACCTCGATCGGGATGCTTGAGTTGGCTGGCACTAGAACAAGGATATGCGGCCATCCGTCCGCCAGCGCTGATGATGGAGCTTAGTAATGGCTTCGAACCAAATCTAGCTAGATGACACTAGGCTTGTCAACTGATAAGTAGCAATAGGTTTGTCGAAAAAGGCAAGTGTAGCTTGGGCTACATGTAACTTGTTTAAAAAACAATAAACGACATTTTTAAGTTCAAAAATATTCCGACAAAAAATCTGGATGGTCATAATGTTATATTCTACATTTCTACTAGCACACAAAATTATAGCATGAACAAAAAAGACAAATCTAATAATTTTTGGAGGTTCAAAATGTGGTACTCTTCACTAGTTAAGATGTGCATTTTTTCCATTGTTAAGAATAAAATCATTTCGAGTAAAAAAATGCAATATGATAGAATAAATCATTCCCTATATTTAGGATTTTTCTAGATTTTTTAAGCTTTAAAATATTATTATTATTAAATGAAAATAAAGAGCTACATGTAGCTCGGGCTACAAAATGCTACATTATAGGTTTGCTAGCCTTTTAGACTTTCATGTTGATGGGACTTCTCTATTGGACTTTCCTTTGTCCAAGAAATGGGTGGTATACCAATGTAATGCACATTATTTCATAAATTGATATATACTATATAAATATATAATGGACATTATGTTACATGTTATAGTCTCTATAGTGGCTCGCCAACCGCAAGCATCATCGTCCATCATGTTCTGTTTTATTCTATTATGTTGGAATGTGCGTTGGGCTGTTGGTGCAGGTTACTCATGATTCTTATTGTTTACATGGTAATTTAATTTAGTATGTCTAGGAGTAATCATTTCCTATCATTTCACGGATAATCTTTTCACAAGCGTTTGTTAAAAAAAATGGAAGGAGATGTCACTCCTGCTTCTGGCTTGTGTCCGTTGCCTTCACAACCCCGGTGGTTGAAAAACTGGTCTCGTCTTGGATGTTATACTACAAATGAATCTATGTCTGTTGGAGTCAACTTATCAATATGTTTCCAATGCCTCACTAATCGCCTTATTTAGAGCTAGCATGCCAGATTAGCGATCACGGATGAAAATGATGATGATGTAATCTTCAACACATCAGTATACTAACATGCTGCTACGACGTGAAATAAATAAGTAAATAAATAAAAGGTAATGAATGTCTCTTAGCATACAGGAAAGCTCTTTACCGGCTGATTGGTGGCACAATCACAAGCGTGATTGCGTGAAACCCCATGGACCCCACCCATGTTACTAGTGCTAGCACTCAAGAATTAGCACAACCATGACATGGTCGGAATTTCGACCGTCCCAACGGGTGACCGCAAGCTAGCAACCCCCTTAGCATAACATAATAACATGCGATAAGAAACGATACATGAAATGATAGGTAATAACTATCTTCTAGCACAAAATACTAGCATGAGATAATGAAACAACATGTGGAATGATATGGAATAAATTTATCATAGCATAAGATAATAATGAAGTTTAATAGAGCAGCACGTGCAGTTTTAGGTAATAACTAAGGACTACTAATATGTGTCAACAAAATGGCACATAACAATAGTGTATATCTATCTTCTATTTGACATAATCAATAGTAGGAAAAAATCCTTTATGTGGCGTGTGAAAATGGGTCATCAGAAGCGCCCCCCCCCCCCCACGATAGCGGTATCGCGTTGCTGGTATTTAGACAGGAAGCGTGTAAATTATACACGCTGCCAGTAACCACTTACCAGAAGTGTGTGGTTTGGGCAGCACGCTTCTGATATCGGCAAATATCATAAGCGTGCCATTTGCGCCGCTCGCTTCTAATATAACTAGAGGAATACCCCGCGCATTGCAGCGGGTATCCTTTTATTTTATGAACTCTATTGTGAGAATGAAAACAAATAAGATGCATGAAATCTGATGTTGTCTACATGAATATGCATGTTGCAACTTTTTGTTGGAAATTTCTTAAAAGCTTACATATAGAATAACAATTAACGGTTATATGTGTTTTGATCATTTAAAACAATTGCTAGAACATTTTCTTTGTTGGTTGAATCGACCAATCGCTAATATAATTGGCGATGAGATAGATTGTATGGAGAGTTAGTCAAGCAATGATATGGACAATTAGATGGATACAATAATGGATGCTAGTATATATTAATGGGATGGGGTGGAAAATTGGTTGTTTGGAAGGATGGATGAGGTGGATAATTGATTGGTGGGAAGGATAGATGATGTGGATAGGTTGCATGTTGAGATAGAAAAATCATAAATGCAAGTTAGTGGGGTTTTGCTTTATAAGAAGTATAGATTTTGCGAATTAAAAAATAATGTGTTTTCAGTCGATTGTGATCAGTAATATATCACAGAATACAACATATTAACAAAAACATGATAGCAGTCATACTTAACAGTAAGTAGCAGTCAACATAAGTGAACTTGATCGATAGCTATCTCTAATGTATGTAGCTATAGCTCATGCATCTTCACTCTCATTAGCTATCGATCTAGTCTAAGTAGTTCTTGCCCACGTGCAGCCTTTGCACCCTCTTTTGTATTACTAGTAGTAGTAGTACACTATGCTTGCGTACATGGATCAGGGGTATGCGGGTAGCCATGCATGATAGAGATCCTCGGGGTTTCTCTGACTCCCGCTCCTTGTGAGAACCCCTAGCTAGCCGGGACAATCATGATCTTCCTCTACATGTACGCATGAAATCGTAGGAATGAAATGAGACCGGATTGCATGCATGCATCCATAAATCTCTCTAATGGAGAACTTTCTTCTCCCAGGCTTGAACACATGCATGCATGATGCATGTATGCTCGACATGTTTCAGCGGCCTCATCGTGAGCGGCATCGCTTTCTTTCCCTCTGTCGCTGCTGGCCTTCTGGGAGGCGTGCACAAATGACGTGTAGGAGAGATTAAGTGTGTCCATGACATTGCACACCTTGTCCCTGTCCATCTCGCCAAGCGTAGGGTGCCCCTTCAAGTCGATGTTAAGAGCATGTCGTGGGTGGGGGCGTGAGACTCCTTTGCACCGTGCCCCCTGCAACTCCCACCAACTTGGAGATCGCGAGGAACTCTTCTATTTCGATCTCGTCCACCTTTCGGTTCCGTCCGCGCCCAAGAGTCCAGTGTTAGTGGCATGCTCCCCGAGACGGAGAGAGCGAGATGGCTACCTGATCACCCGCGGTCACAACACGGACTACACCTAACTTCTAGATTGATTATGTTTCATATCTTCTTCAACTCCTGGTTTCGTTACTTATGCATCGATCCACGGAATTTTCTTCAAGAAATAAAACTAGTATCTTAGCTAACTAAACCAATTAAAGGATAATTTGTAAGAGCGATAGAATTTCTCGGCATGACCTTTGCTTTTCTTCGAGCATCCAGATCACACAACAGTTAATCAGGAATGAAACAAAAAAAACTATATCTTCATACAACAGAACTCATGTGACATCCAAATATACAAATTCATCTCCATCAGCAGTCTATTTCATTCAAGAGAAACTTGGCAAGCAATACTAAATAACGACCGGTCAGCATGAAAATGTCCGCAATCGATCTTGGGACAACGGTTATTACAGCATTATGTTGTTTTAATTAGGAATCTTTTCTTGAGTTTTGGCTCATGCATTGTAGCCATATAGCAGCAGAGATGCCCGCCTCCTTGTCCCATGTGCTGAAGGCAGTTACAGGTCCCCACCACAAAGGCCGCGCTTGGATTAGCGTATTTTAGCTAAGACGGCCGTGAACTTTCCGGATGGTAACTACTCCCAGTATTAGCGTATTTTAGCTAAGACGGCCGTGAACTTTCCGGATGGTAACTACTCCTAGTATTAGCGTATTTTAGCTAAGACGGCCGTGAACTTTCCGGATGGTAACTACTCCCACTATTAGCGTATTTTAGCTAAGACGGCTGTGAACTTTCCGGATGGTAACTACTCCCACTATTAGCGCTTTGGTTGGCAGTTTTTTTTGTCGCTCCGTAGTTCGCGTCCCTAATTTCCTTCGTGCGCGCGCGCGTATATTTTACGGACCATTTGAGCTCCGACTAAAATCCGGCAGTTTTGATGGGGACAATAAAACTGGCCCGTAAATCTTCGCGGACCGGATAACGAAACTGCAATCCAAGCAGACCCAAAGGCTTCTGAGAGAGACATGAAAGGTCACAAGCCTGACCCTTCACGAGTTACGAGCTAAATCATGTATGGAATAGAGCATAATCAGCCATAAAAGGGAAACCTTGCTATGTGTTGTTGATTGCGTATCGAGAAAACTATAGCATGACATAAATACACCATGATGGACACACACACACACACAAACCGTAATGGCAGAGATTGTGCAAGTAAAAAAGGTTATCAGCATAGAGAACTCTTCACCGGACAAAATGATGCTATACTACAGTACATGTCTATGGGGGTAGACATGATATGCAGCAACACAATTACTAGGACAGCAAAAGAATAATACAAATTAAACTGAAATAGGCGACAACGACTCAGCGTTACACAATCTTGTCAAGGGTTATGAATAAGACTAGCAGTACAAAATATAGATTGACCGGAAGCATTTGATAGTAAGCATGAAAAGTTAGAAGAAAAATGTAGGGCGTCACTTCTGCTTTGAGACCATTAATTGCTATAAAGCATGAAAAGAAAAACTAGTTGCGCAAAAAAAGAAGGGAAATGCAAGGGCTGAACCAGCAAAGATCAACTACGAGTCGGTGGGTGCAATGGACATGTGGTTAATTGGCCTAAAAGTTGATTAAAATTGGTGAGAGAAAAGAATAAAAATGATTGAGGAGTAGGTAATATACCACAGAACCCGTGCATGTTGTAGCAAAGCACAAGCCTGGCCTGACCTGCAAGATTCGGAGCTAAATCATGTCGTCGATGGTAAAGCAAAAGGAGATGCATGGACTAGAGGCTATGAGCAGTACTGTCAAGATGGAGCAAAAGGATGTGGTATTCATTTTGTACCGGTAGTTAGAGGTATGTAGCACAGATTGATATATTGTGTTGAGTCTATTTGGAAGCGAGAAAAAAAATCAGCTAGCTAGGAGCTAGTAGGAGGAGGAGGTACGTACGAGTATCGGCTCTGCATCTGCATGCGCGCAAGAGAGAAAAAAAAAAACCAGACAAGGGAAGGGGAGGGAGAGCCGGAGAGCATCAGCATGCGTGCGAGAGACCGCGCGCGAACGTACGGATGGATTCCCTTTTTTTTTTTCTCTCGTCTTCTACTACCGATCGCATCGAGCTGCAAGGAAGGGACGGGCTGCGTACGTGGCGGTTCCTCTTTTTTTGTTGCTTCACATAGATCACCAGCAAACACAAACGCAGAGGCAGTTCTTAATTAGCCGGCCGGCGGCCCTCTTAGAGAGGTAAGCTTCTTGGTCGCCTTCTGCTCGACAGACAGCGTGCAGCGGACCGTGAAGGTGTCGTCGGCGCGGACGCACAACGCCTCCTCCAGCTCTATCCTCTTGACGAACCGGACGTAGCCCTTGCTGCCGTCATCGTCGACCAGCGACTGCTCGGATCTGGCGGTGCTGTTGTCGAAGACGGCGCGGTCCCCGCGAACGTCCAGGATCTCTATGAAGACCCTGGCGCCCGGGCTGAACCTGAGCATGTTGAACCCCGCGATGGAGACGAAGATGGCGACGTAGTCGGCCGACTCCTCATTGAAACCAGCGGGGTACACCTTGAATCGATAGCGGCCGTCCCCGCGCGAGAACTTTCCGAACTTGAGCATGGGGCCGGCGGGCATCCGCGCCCACTTGGAGAAGTCGGGCACGGTGAAGAGTTTCGTCGTGGTCACCGTCTTCACCAGGGTGCATGACGACGGCAGGTTCGGCGAGGAGTGGCTGGCGGTGGCTCCCACCCTGGCCGCCGGCTTCCGGGAAGACAGGGCCGCCTCGGCCGCAAACACCTCGGCTGGCCGCTTGTTTACCTGTGCGTAGATGGACACGGTGCACCGGACGACGAGGCTGTCGTCGCCGCGGCGGACGCATGACGAGGCTTCCATCTCGCTCCTCTTGACGAACCGGACGTAGCCCCTGCTGCTCCGCGGGTAGTCTTGCAGCGTCTGTTGCCCCGACTCGGCCGTGTAATTGCTGAACACGGCGCACTCGCCGGCGTCGTCAAGGATTTCGAAGAGGATCCTGTGGGTGCCCTCGGGGAAGTAGTTGAAATTCTTGTGGGCGGTGAGGAACACGGCGAAGTAGTCTGCCGATTCCTCGTCGAAGCCCGCCGGGTAGACGTTGAGGCGGTAGCCTAGGCCGGCGGCGAAAAAATGGTCGAAGTTGAGCACCGTGCCGGCGTGCATCCGCGCCCACTTGGAGTATTGAGGCACGGTGAAGAGGCGCGTCACCGACTCCTTGGGCTCGAACAGAGTGCATGCCGTCGGCATCGACGGTGGCGACGCGCGGCTGTCGGTGGCACCCATCGATTGAATCGGTCACGCCGGGGCTTGATCAATCGGTAAAAGCAGAGAATTTTGGCTACAGAGCACCAGACGTTTGAGGCGCGCGGTATATAATATGGGATCCCTCTCGTATGGACGTTTTTGGCTTTCCATGTTTTTCCTTCCAAATTTTCCACATACCGGTACACGTACATGCATATGGTAAACGAGATCATGTGTTTGATATCTTCCCGGACCCCGGTTGATAAGAAGAATTTTTGTAGTACTAGATCATAGATGGAATGTTTGGATTTTGGAGATCGCAGCCCGGCCTCCTCTCTAACCCCTGGCCTCTATTTGGTTTGCACTTTGCAGTTTTGGAGATCGCAGTTTGCTGCTATGCTGAAATTCACTCAGCTTCGATGCCCCGGATATCCCGGCTCGGGTCACTGCAAGGAAATTGTGGAGGATGTAAGGCTGTGGACGCACCGATGTCGTGTTTTAGTCGTTATAAGGAATTTCTCTTCCCATGGTGTAATATGTTTGAGCCCCCTTGAGCTCCGGATGTATTTCCTCTCTCTGTTTCCTTCCATCTCTATGTAATCCTGAGATTGTAAAACACTCTGACTGTTCATATTCATATAGTTCAGGCTAGCTTTGGCCCGCCGTAGTTACAGTCAAAAAATTCATAAATTATGGATAGCAAGAATCTATATTTCACCAAACAGTAGAAGACGACAGAGAACAAAAAGCGACTTGTACATGAAACCGTCTTTGTTGTTGCGAATGCATCAACGGACCTAGGTATACATCTCAAAAAAAAAAAAAAAAAAAAAACTAGGTATACAAAAAATGGCGTGGCAGGTTTGCGAGGACGTCTTGACGAGTTGGCTGGCTGAGCGGAAGAAGTAACATGTGCCGCACCCTCGGGTATCAGCTTGAGTTGGGACGACCTCTTCAGTTCTTTTTTTTTTCTTCCAACCGGGCTGTTCCCTTTCCATTACTTAAAACGGAAATACAATAGTTCAACATAGAAAGGACGGGGAGGGGAGAAGCGAGCTGGAGCAATAGTAGGAAACCCACTGAGAATCTCTCCGACTCGGAGAAATCCTCTATGGGACGAAAACCTACTATCACCTACAAGTTCAAACGACAGTTATTACAGCAACCAAACTAAGGCAACAAGTCTACCAGGTGACAGCAGCACCAACATAGAAGTTCCAAAAGATCTAAACGAAACCAACTAGATCCAGGCAGCAACTCAGCAGGACGAAGAATCTCCTCAGGCTCCCGAGATCATCAACGGTGGCCTGACATCCACCCGAACACCAGCACTCGCCTGGGAGTAGAGCTCAGCTGTTGCTTCCATCATCTTCGCAGCCTGTGTCTTGAGCGTATCTTTGTCCACCTCCTCCTTCTGTAGACCTGCCCAATAGATTAGCAAAGAAGAAGCAACATAAACCGTCTCGAACGGAGAACTCATTCTGTGATTATCAAATGTAACCCTGTTACGTGTTTTCCAGATGGCCCAACATATAGCAGCCAAACCAACCATATAGAATTTCTCTCCTCCAGGTAAATAAGAATAGAACCATGCCAACGCCTGCCACAAGGAGTTCGGACAGGTATCAGTACCAAAGGTTTTCCCCATCACCCCCCAGGTACAACGAGCCACTGTACAAGAGAAGAATAAATGTTGTGCAGACTCATCTTGACTACAGAAAGAACAAACCGGATTACCAGGCCACTTTCTCTTCTTCATATTGTCCCGCGTAACTAACGCATTTCTGAATAATTGCCAAAGGAGAAAACCGGAGCAATTCTTGCTATATACTTGAGCTGCAGAATACAAGAGAGCATCCGAAGAAGTATCAACAGTTTCATACTCAACAGCAGAGAAACCAAACATCACAAAACTTCCAGCCAAATCATTGAGAGAAGGCAACACCACCGGCACCCGCACGTCCCCATTGGCAACATCTTCAGATTCAGAGGTACCAGATGCAAAGAGGCATGTAAACATCCCAGGAGAGAACCGTACATCTTTACCTTTTTTTTTAGACAAAAGCTAGCTTTATTAGACGGTTACAATTCTAGGGATACAAATGCCCACCGGCGGCTCCACAAGCCAGACAAAACGACCAAAGGACGAACCCAAAACATGTTGGGCGAGACAGTGAGGCTCCCTGTTCACTTCTCGACGCTCGTGAACAAACACCACCTCGTCGAAGGAAGCCGCTGTCGCTGTTATTTCATGTGTAATACTGTTATATCTTCCCCTATCTTCCTCCTTCAAAGCATTGATAACTGAAAGGCAATCACTTGCCACTCGAAACTTCTGCAGCTGGAGATCTTGTGCAAGGTTAAGCCCCTCTCTTACCGCTAAAGCTTCCAGAGTTTTCGGGTCTGTTAAGCCCTCGTAAACCACCGCTGAAGCGCCTAAAAACTGTCCATCATCAGCCCTGGCCACGGCTGCGACAGCTCCCCGGTCCTTCTTCTGCGCTACTCCCCCGTCCGTATTCACCTTCTCCATACCCTGCGGCGGTGGGATCCATCCAGGTTGCCGCGGTACCCCAGCCCTTGCTGGTCGTGCTTGTGCCACATTCTCTGTTAATTGAGTCAGCTCACCGATAAAATTCTCCACAAAGTGATAGGTGCTCAACGGACTTTGGAAAACTCCTTCATGGATGGCCATACGCCTGGCGTGCCATAATGCCCACAAAGTCACACTCATCCGAATTAGTTGCTCCCTCGATAGTGTATCAACCATGGTGAATAACCAATTCCTCGCATTGGACTCCCGAACATGAGCCATATGTTCGGTTAATTCTTCATATGCTAGCGACCACACACAACGAGCCATGTTACACTCGATGAGCGAGTGGCGCCACGAATCCTCGGCACCGCAAATTCCACACGCTTTGGATTGTGCAATGTGCCGAGTATGGAGAACATCCGCCGTTGGCAACGACAATCTCGCAAGTCTCCACAAGAAAGTTTTGATCTTGGTTGGCACTTGAATACTCCATAGCTTAGTCCAGCACTGTCCCGTCTGCATCACGTTTGAGCTCGAAGCCGACCCATATAGCCATGCCTCTCTCCTTCCTTTAGTTGAGGACAACATCCTGTAAGCTGATCTCACAGTAAAGAGGCCACGCCTCTCATAGTGCCACGCCCAGAAATCGTTTTGGGCGCGCGTACTAATCGGAATTGATTTAATCACTTCAACATCCATGGGTATAAAAGCCTGGATTAGCTTCTCCGTGTCCCATTGCATGGTGGATTGATCAATGAACGCAGCCACACGATGCGGTGGGTCGTCCGATCTGCATGCCACCGGCCTCAGAGCCCCGTCCCTCGGCAGCCAATTATCATTCCACGGATGGGTGTCCATACCTGTGCCTATACGCCGGATCAGACCCTGCTGTAGGACCTCCTTCCCCTCCATGATCGCACGCCAAACTTGAGATGGATGGGCACCCACCTCAGCATTCAGAAAATCCGTGGACGGGTAGTAGACTGCTTTCAGAATCCTCGCACTCAGAGTTTCTGGTTGTTGTAGGATCCGCCATCCTTGGCGGGCAAGTAGCGCCAAGTTAAACAACTCAATATCCCTAAACCCCATGCCTCCAGCATATTTAGGTTTAGTCATCTCTTCCCACGACACCCAGCACATTTTCCTCTTTCTATCTTTGCTTCCCCACCAAGAATTTCGGATCATCGTGTTAATGTGCTCGCATAGTCCCCGTGGTAATTTGAAGCATGACATGGAGAACGTGGGTATTGCTTGCGCAACCGATTTAATTAACACCTCTTTTCCACCCACCGATAGACATTGCTCCATCCATCCCTGAACTTTCTGCCACACTCTATCTTTCAAGTATTTGAAGGCGCCATTCGATGACCTCCCCACCGATGAGGGCATCCCCAAATACTTGACACTTAGCGACTCGTTTTGAACATTCAGTATGACCTTGAGCTCCTGCTTGACAGTCTCCGGGCAGCGTTTGCTAAAGAATATAGATGATTTCTCCAAATTGACTCGCTGACCCGATGCTCGACAGTATACCTGAAGAGTATCCCTTGCCTCCCTGGCGCTCGCAACATTTGCCTTGATAAACAGCAGGCTATCATCTGCAAAAAGAAGGTGATTAATCGCAGGAGCGGTGGTAGCCACCTTTAATCCTTGGAGATTTGATGATTCACTAAACTTCAAAAGGCACGAAAGGCCCTCCACTGCTAGCAAAAACAAATATGGTGAGATGGGATCACCCTGACGAATCCCTCTGGTAGGCTTGAACTCCTCCAGGCGGTCTCCGTTGAGCATTACTGAGAATGTGACCGTGCTAACCATTCTCATAATCATGACAACCCAGGATTGATGGAAGCCCAGCTTCAACATGATCTCTCGGAGATACTCCCATTCAACCCTGTCATATGCTTTCGGCATGTCCAACTTTAGGGCACAAAATCTATGTTTGATGGCCTTGTTCCTCTTCATGAAGTGCAGACATTCATACGCGGTAATGATGTTATCTGTAATTAGCCTCCCTGGGACAAACGCCGACTGCTCATCCGAGATGATCTCGGGGAGGACTTGCTTTAGTCTATTTGCAAGAACCTTTGATGCGATCTTGTATATGACATTACACAAGCTGATCGGCCGATACTGACCCAGGTCTTCCGGTTTCTCCACCTTTGGGATAAGCACAATGAGTGTTTTATTGAACACCGTGGGGTCATCCTCCCATTTCAACACTCGTATCACGATATTTGTTACCTCCTCTCCACAAATGGGCCAATTCCGTTGAAAGAAGTGCGCGGGTAATCCGTCCGGCCCCGGCGCTTTTGTGGGGAACATTTGGAAAAGTGCGTCCTTCACCTCCTTTTCCTTGACCGGTGCAATCAGAGATGCATTCATCTGTTCTGTGACCCGAGATGGGACACAGTCCAAAACTGCACGCATCTCCTCTGTTCCTTCAGCCCTGTAGAGATTAGAATAAAAACCATTAGTTAAAACCTCCATATCCACCGTGTCCTCCGTGATCTCGCCATTGGGTTTCCGCAGGCGAGTAATGCGGTTCCTTCTTTTCCTCTGGCTCGCTCGAAGGTGAAAGAACCGAGTGTTCTTGTCCCCCTCCGAAAGCCACTGTACGCGTGACCGTTGCCGCCACATGATCTCCTCTCGGTAGTCCAATTCCACTAACCGGTCGACAATTTTTAGCTCCGCATGTGTCGGTCCTGCTCTAGCCGGGTCCTCCCTCAACGTCTTGAGTTCAAGACGTAATGACTGAATCTCACTCCGAACACTACCAAAGGAATTACGCGCCCAGTTCTGTAGCTCTCCTGTGAAAGCCGAGAGTTTCTCCTGTAGCTCGGGTAGTGTTTCTGCCTTCCCCCTTGCGTTCCATGCTTGTTCAAGCGATGGCTGGAAGTCCTCATGTCGTTCCCACATCATCTCATATCTGAAACCAAACTCATTCCCCCTCCGTCGCGGGACGGGCATCTGCTCCCTCCACGTGAGTAGAATAGGGCTGTGATCTGAAGACGCCGATGTGAGGTGCTTTACTGTAGCCAAAGGGAACCTGGCCACCCAATCCGTGTCGGCTAGTCCACGGTCCAACCTGACTTGGCAGTAAGATCCTCCCGTCACCTTCTTCTCATAGGTCCAACTCGTTCCTTGGTATCCCAAGTCTTGCAGGCCACAAACATCTACCATGTCTTATAAACCTGCCATCTGCGCTGCACTCCTTTCCTGGACTCCTACATGCTCATGACGATGTAGGACTTCATTGAAATCCCCTAGGCATACCGAGGGTAAATCAGACGCCGAGCGGATATATTTCAGCATCTCCCACGTCTTGTGGCGCTCAGCCGTCTGTGCCTCTCCATAAACCCCCGTGATCCTCCACGGGTCTTCCCCCCCCCCCCCTCCTTGACAATTGCATCAATATGGTACTGGGAATAAGGTAAAATCTCCAATGATATATTGTTGTTCAAAAATACACCGATCCCTCCGCTCCGTCCCGAGCTGCTTACAACAAAACCATTACCAAAACCTAAAGACGGTGCTAGACGTTCCACCCTTTTTTTGTGAAGTTGCGTCTCTAGAACAAATAACACCGTGGGGCGTATCTCCGTGCAATATCACAGATCTCCTTCACTGTCGCAGCACCACCCAGACCGCAACAGTTGTAAGACATGGCACTCATTGCTTCTGGCGGTCCTCCTCCCCGGAGGCCGCCAATGGAACATTGTTTGATGCATCTCCCACCTTATCATTCGTCGTTTTCCTTTCCACCGAGCTCCCCCTCGCCTCCTTCTCCACTTGTTTTTGCTTCTTCCGCTCTTTAGGGGTTGCATAGTGTGGTGGTGGTGGAGGTACCCCCACACTTACATTTTCTGTAACCCCTCCCTCATCCATATTTAATTTTTTGCATACTCCCGGTCGCACTACCCCTTCACTTGTGCTATCCGCTGACATCGCCTGCTTGAGAGGGCTCTCCGATGTGTCCTCCAAGTCCTCCGAAACCCCAAGACCAGCCTCCGTCGAATTTCTCTTTTGCCCGTTTGATCCTCCCTTGGGTGCCCATTTGCGATTAATTCGCTCCCCACTGCCACAGCCAGCAGTTCCACCTCGTCCACCATTGCTATTTTGTCCCCGGTCTACCGCCGATCCACGCCCACGGGCATCAAAACCCCTCCTGGGCCCCCATGATCTCATGCCCGGCGTCCCCTGCTTCCAGTACATGTCCTCCGCGATCATCCACCCACCAAACTGCCTCTCAGACTCAGTGTGCTCCCCGGTGCCACACTCGAGATAACCATGCCCCATTAAACCACAGTGTTCGCAATGTTTGGGCAGTTTTTCATACTTTACTTGCAGGTACATGCGTTCGCAACCCTCAGGCGTGAGCGACACAAACCTCGTGAGGGGCTTGGCCGAGTTCAGATTCACCCTAGCGCGATGAAACACACCCGAACGTGTCTAGATTGCTTCCATCTCCACTCGCACCACATCACCCACCCTACTCGCCAACATCGTGAGGACCTCCTTCTTCCTGAATAGCGGTGGTACCCTGTGTATCTGGATCCAAGCTTGCACTTTGCTTGGTATGACCGAGGGGATAATCGTTGCACCATCAAAAGGTTCCAGCATCACCGCACAACCTCGAAACAGCCATGGTCCCTCCTCCATCATCCTTCTCCAGTCCCCCAAACAGTTAGCCTGCAGAACGAACAGATTCGGCTATATTTCATTGAACGTGATCTCATGTGCTGGGTTCCATGCTGCAAGCATTGTCCGTTTTAGGGTCTCCAAACCGAAGGTCTTTGTCGTCAGCACCTTCGCCGCCGCGAGCCACTTGACGTCTCTCCACAGCCTGATCTCCTCCCTCCCAAGAACCACATCGTTGAGCTCCTCTCCATGTAGCTTCAGGTTCTTGAGCAGGGAGTCAACCTCAAAGAAACTCTCCTTTCCTTCCTTCTCTCTCTACCCATCCGCCATGGTTCAAGTCTCTCCCTTTTTCCACCCGAAACCCTAACCTTCCTCGCGGTTCCCAAGCCAAGGCAGCCCGGCCGCACGTTGAGGGGTGAGGGATGCAGGGAGCATGATCGGAGATCGCCGCCGCCGTCTTCTGAACCCTAGTCGCCGAGTTTGCGAAAAGGTACTGCTACTCTTCTTTAATGTCATCTTTACCTAATCTCTACTATATAAAGCGGCTTAACGACCCGTACGTCGTACGTTGGAGGAAATTGCACATAACACCAACTATTGGGGATTTTGGTGCACCAAACCACAACTCTAGATTTTTTTGGCACAAAACACCAATGTTTGGGGTAATTACTTGCACATAACACAAATCCAGTGATTACCCTCTTTGATGAGTAACTAAGCACATAGATCCACCTGTTTATGAACTTGTCGATCTTCCAACAGAGAGCGCGTAATAGGAACAGACCCGGCGATGGCGACAGAATTAGGAAATATCCATTATGTAAAAAACATTAGGAAATATCAATATAACTCAACACATATATACAACTGCAGTCAGCTCTGATGACAATCCAAATCATGAGCTCAACATGGTGTCTTAAAAATTTGACAATATTGGTGTTCATAAGTACTTAATTATCTATCAAAGAGGTTAAGCGCGAGATTTGTGTTCTGTGCAAGTAATTACCCCAAACATTGGTGTTTTCTGCCAAAAAAGTCTAGAGTTGTGGTTTGGTGCAACAAAAATCCCAATAGTTGGTGTTATGTGCAATTTCCTCCGTACGTTGTGTCCGTTTTTTATTTTGCCCCCTCATAAATTGCAATATAAACCCGCACTCCTTGTATTTCAACATTTCAGTCAAAACTGTCAATTTAAATGCAGACGTTTAGTCCTTCTGCTGGTTTGGAAGCATAAAGAAAAAGTGCTAAATCTCAATACCCTTTTACCACATTCTCCATAGCTAAAACAATCGACTTGCTT
Source organism: Alopecurus myosuroides (assembly GCA_028641055.1). NCBI lineage: Eukaryota > Viridiplantae > Streptophyta > Magnoliopsida > Poales > Poaceae > Alopecurus > Alopecurus myosuroides. The sequence continues at coordinate 41,089,489 of CM054059.1, read as the reverse complement.
AGTCAAAACTGTCTATTTAATTGCAGACGTTTAGTTCTTCTGCTGGTTTGGAAGCATAAAGAAAAATGATAAATCTCAATACCCTATTACCACATTCTCCATTACTAAAACAATCAACTTGCTTAGTCAAAACTGTCTATTTAATTGCAGACGTTTAGTCGTTCTGCTGGTTTGGAAGCATAAGGAAAATGCTAAATCTCAATACCCTTTAATTTCTTGCCTAGGTCCCAGGGTTCTTATCTTGTATTCCCTTTGGCTATTGTTTCATCCTGTAGCTGACATATATTATCGCTTTACATTATGCAGCTATGTTCCTAATCCCGTCCTGGTAATTATTGATGTGCAACCCAAGGAGTTGGGAATACCTACCAAAGCATACTATGCTGTGGAAGAGGTTAAAGAGGTAAGCTGGAATCTAAGAAGTTACGCATGCCTGCTTCTTCAGCTTCACTAACGTGCATGTTTTTCATCTACAGAATGCCACCCAGAAAAGCCAAAAGGTGTTTGTCCATGTCCCTTCAGAAATTGCTGCTCATGAAGTTGAGGAAATTGGTAAGACTTGTTTTTCTGAAATTGTATGAGAAGGATCATAGAGATTCTTTCTGATGACTAGTTCACCTCAAGCAGCACATAATTATTGTTGGGAGGTTTTTGAGCTTTACTTTTAAATTCTAACTGATATATGCTTAATCCTACCTTCAGGAGTTGAGCACCTTCTGAGGGATGTGAAAGACACAACGATAAGCACGCTTGCAACAGAGGTAATGTTTCATTAGGGATGATTAAGTTTTCAGTTTTGCAAGTTGATTTGCTTATGCCGCACCTCTAATTTATCATTTGCAAACAAAGGTATCGAGCAAGCTTGCAGCCTTGAAAGGACTTGATGCTAGGCTCAGGGAGATCCGGGGCTATCTGGATCTTGTAATTGAAGCGAAGCTCCCGCTGAATCATGAGATTTTATACCACTTGCAGGTTCACACCTTTCTCTTGTGATTTCTTATGTTTTATTTTATTCTCTTATTCTGGGCTCCTGTATTTGATAAACTATCATGCTTGTGTTTGAATAATCCCATATTTATCCATCGTCAACGTTCTCATGTTATGCTGTTGTTCAGTTTTACCAAATGTTAGACATATACCTGTATGCTTTGCTTAATGCTTCCCGGATCAAACTCCCAAAGAAAATATAAATGTGCTTTTAAGATACATGTTTCCTTTAGGATTTTTATGAAAGTTGACTCATTGCTTAGAAATTGGAGGGTCATGTTTAGAGCCCTGTGATATCACTAGTAATTTTTACCAGAAGGTAAAGCATCCTTTCTATATGCTTGCTATACTATATTCAGACCAGTAATTTGTCTGATCATTTTTTCCTTCGCATTGAGGATTCCTTACAACTGAATGGAGCATCTGATGGGGGCAGATGATCTCTAATACCTGGAATAAGGAAAATGCGATATTTTCTATGTGTCTTAAGACATGTTAGTTATGCTTCATGTTTGGCAGTACAGACATTTCATCAACAATTTTGAAGTCCATAATAAGTTCTTCTGGCCAAGCAAATTTACTGATGGTGTCAATGATCTATTGATTTCAAATTTTTTCTGCAGGACGTGTTTAATCTGCTACCCAATCTCAATGTAAACGAGCTTATTAAAGCCTTTGCAGGTAATCTTCCATGTTTCCATCGATTTCTAGAATTGACCTATGTTTCCTTTCATGTCCTGGGCTTTCTTACGTCAGCAGCTTAATTTTACTATTATTTTTCTCAGTGAAAACAAATGATATGATGCTGGTCATATACCTCTCTTCAGTCATCAGGAGTGTTATTGCACTCCACAACTTGATAAACAACAAGGTAAGCTGTTTACAGTCCGTGCAATCCTTACCTGTAATTTGCATCGTCTTTACAATGATCACATTTATGATGTTCCTTATTCCCCCTTTTTTCATCTTTTCTGCGATGAAAACTCTAAAAATTCTGATGTGGCTGCAGATGCTAAACAAGGAACACGAGAAAACCGAGGATTCGAAGCCAGCCGCCGTACCGGCTGCTGCGAGTTGAGTGCTCTTGTTTGCTTCACAATGGGCTAGGGATCTTTGGCTCCCCGCGTGGGCGAAAGTATTGTGACATGTTAGGATGGTTGAGTTGGAATCAACCGTCTTGTCTTGACCTTGGATTCACAGCAAGATGTCTATTTCATGTGTATGATAAGGTCAACGGCGAAATATTATATTCTGCGAGCTTAGGTCATACATATTTGCTTTTGTCAAGATCTTGTACTGTTTAATGTTTAGTGATGTTGGATCGTCTCCTGGTTAACTTGTAAGTGAACGTTTGCTTCATGCAAAACTGTAGGAACTGCTACCAGCCAGTACGCTGCACAAGCTGCAGTTACAGGATGCCTGGCTCCTTCGACTGAACTACTTTAAACTTTAAACCTTTTCTATGTTCTACGTGTGCTTGTTTTACGGCCTGAACAAAGAGGTTCATGCGTGCTGAACTAATACGGTGGCGTTTCAGCTAGTTGCTAGTCCGACCTATGCAAACGTGTACAAACCTATAAACAGAAATTTGGGAACGCGATACTTGGGGGTATGATATTTTCGGTTGGCACCTAGAATCACCCTACCAAAATTTTGGCAGCCTGTGATATTTGGCTCTTGGTTGTGTTCCAAAATTTTGTACTCTTGCACTCTCTCCACAAATAATTTTCATCATTTTGTCCAGTGAAGAGTCAATTAATCCTAGCCATTTCTTTTCTCTAGTCAATGATTGGCAAAATTTTATACAACATGTTATGGCATGAACATACCGTGCTGGAGATAGAATGTACCTTCATAAATCATAATTACATCTCTGTGCAGCTCTCTTATCTAAGTCATCCTTTACATTCTCCAAAAAAAAAAGTCATCCTTTACATCATGGTTGTAGTATCCGTAGCAAAGAAATAATTGAGTTACCTTCCCCCTAAAACCGTAAGAGTGAGGCTGTTCTTTGAGCTTTGAGTGTTGCCTGTTACATGTTGTGCTTCGTTATTGGTATGGGCAAAATATACAGGTTTTTTTGGGATGGGAAGTGAGGGGCTTCCATTCTCCAAGATGAACACCACGGATGACATGGGTGGCCGATCGTTGGGGTTGTCCTGCACGCACAGGAGTCCCAGTTGGACGCAGAGCAACGCTTCTTCTGGTATACAACTCTCCACAATATTGGATTCTACCAAATCCTTGCTATTGCCTTCATTCCATAGGTTCCACGCCTGAATAAAACAAATTAAATCACAACCAAGTTCTCAAGAGAAATCAAGAAGTTTAATTATCTACCCTTTGGAAATCCAGGGATGCTTATACTCACATTCACTATAAGATTTTCATCCTCGTCTATCTGATTAGTAGAGCTTATCTTCACGCCACTTACGACCTCCAACGTCAAGACACCAAAGCTGTACACATCTGATTTGGCAGAGAACATGCCTCTCATTGCATATTCAGGAGCCATGTAGCCACTGTTGATACATCACCAAATCAATTATTATTATTTTGTTACCTAGGTTCACTTGTATGAAATGAAATTAGGAGTCCTACGTTAGAAAAAAAAGACTTTCATGTAAGTTTTTGGCTCACTATGTTCCGACGATGCGTTTGGTGTCTGCCTTCTGTTGGTTGTCGTTAAACATCCTTGCCATTCCGAAATCTGCTATCTTGGGCTTCATTTCTTCGTCCAGTAAAACGTTGCTTGCTTTGAGATCTCTGTGAATAATCGTTAGTCTAGAATCTTGATGGAGATATAGCAGCCCTTTAGCAACCCCTTTTATTATCCTAAACCGTGTTGACCAATCCAACATTGAGTTTCTTGCACCCTCTACAGAAGGCAACAGATATTAGGACTAGTGAACGAGGCATTGCGTCAATTCAAGAATTTGTGATGAACTATTGGATCGTACTGAAAAGGTGAGCATCTAAGCTTTTATTAGGCATGTACTCGTAAATTAAAAGCTTTTCATCTCCCTCCAAGCAGCAACCAAGAAGTCTAACCAAATTCCTATGTTGTAGTTTGGCAATCAGAAGAAGCTCATTCCTGAACTCTGTCATTCCTTGGTCAGAATCCCTGCCGAGCCTTTTGATAGCAACTTCACGACCATCTAACATTACCTTTGTAAATTAAAGAGGAAAATGAATGAGACTGAAGTTCATGCATGTATACTTACAAAACAAGACTAGATACGACACATGACTAATGACCTTGTAAACTTTGCCAAAACCGCCTTGTCCGATCACATACTTTTTGTTGAAGCTGTCTGTCGCAACCACGATATCTTTGAAGCTTACAAATGGAAATTCAAAACTTCCAGTGGGGCTTCCTGCTCCAAATCCTTCAGGAGTGTTCGAATCTTCTAGCACTAGCATCTTGAAATTTTCATGTTTCTGTTTATTGCCTGCTTCCAACATATTTCGAGCATGTATAATCTCATCAGAATATCATATAACTGGATGGTATTATGTCGTATATGCATGTCAATGCTAGCAAATGTGTTTATACCTTTGGACTTACGAACCCATATCGCAACGGATAAGCACATGAGCACCAGAAGAGTTGCTAAAACTGGTAGTACAATTTTCATTGCATTTCTTTTCTTTGTTTTGCCTTGAGAAATGCATCACACGGAGTCATCAGATCATGTTTGTGGTACAAATAATAACTGTAATCATCTGATAATACCCCATTTCGAATGGTTTGGGGGTATGATTCTGGCAATTGAAAACCGCTAAAATTGTTTGCTGTGTTGTTCAAACAAAATTTCTGAAAAGGGGTATCAGTCTAATGATTTCACTTCTTTTGCGACTGAACTTGCGGTTGGACCTCTTAAAATAAATGCAATAGTTAAGGATTTGCAGATTGCTTACCCGGTCAGTTAATAGGAAATAATACAGCAGGTCAAGATAAGAATGGAGAAGATTAGTTGATACTCGGTGGGGGTACCTGCAGTAGACGAAGCGGCAACCCGGAGGTACAGCGTATCGGCGACGCCACCGGTGTCGATGAGGTCCCCCGCCCAAACCAGGCACCTCGTGGCGTCTCGCCTGGAGCTGCTGCTCAGGTTGGCGTGCGCGTACGCCACGCAACGCACGAGCAAAGTAGGACTGTACTCATCGAGCAGTAACAAAGACTAGTCGATTCGCCTCGCGCGCGTGCTAGGCGAACAACCAGTACGTACGGCTCTCGTCTTTTTTTTTTCTCTCGCGTGCGCGCCTACCTACATGAAGTCTAGCACCAGTGCACGGACAGGGACCAAGTCAACTTGATGCCTCACCTGTCCGTCCCCGTCTCGCTCGTGACAAGATGTGTAGGAGATGGATTTCTATTTCTTTTTTTTTTCTCTCGCGCGCGTACTTGATGTACTCCTAGTATTCCTTTGCTCCGACTACTAGAACGCACCAACAACTAGCTAGTACTCCAGGCTCCCACCATGCATGAAGGATCGCTCGCTTGCACGACCGAACGAACCACGTCAACTTGATCCATCAGTGACAAGAAAGGCAACACGCGCTCTAGCACTAGCTAGTACATAGTTTATTTTCATTTCAAGCAAAATAATCTCCTTCCCTTGCCTTCTTTTTTCCCCTCCTCCTCTAACATCCAACACAAGACCTAATCTCCGACGACTAACACCGGCATATATGAGATGCACGCACCAAGAACAAGGACAACCAAACAAACGAATCTCTGGGTGCATGACAATACCTTGGGGGTGGATCAGATCAGCACAAGCTTCGCGGAGGACTAGCGATCGAACCCTCCCCTCCCCTCGCCAAGCCCAAGTCACAAGTCACGCGTATACCGCACGCGGCTTATGAACAAGGCCTTCTACTTATAGAGATATGGATGGGGTTCTGAGCTATGAGAGGTAGCGCTAAGGGAGGAAGAAGGCGAGCTGCTCTCATGCTCTGACGTTGCTTCTTGGGAGGGAGTGGATGGACGGGTAAGATGGAAGCTCACGCGGATCGATGACGTGGAGATTCTGTCTTGGGAATGCCCTACTACTATTTAATTTAGTAGTGGCATGGCTTCTTGACGTGCATGCGGCTGGTTTTCTAGACAATTAATTAAACACTGTGCAGGATGCTTCGTATACCTAGCCCGAATAATTCTGGCGGCCCGTTAATTGGTGAGCGTGTGCCCCTAGCGCGCATGGATCAAGCTACTTTTCAGGATCCGGAGACCTCCATTGCAGCTAGATACTCTCTCTCCGTTTTTTTTTTTACTCCGCGTATTAGGTTTGTACAAAGTTAAACTTGCTAAATTTTGACCAATTTTATAGCAAAAAATATCAATATTCATAATACCAAACTAGTATCGTTTGATTCACCATGTAATATACTTTCATATTATATCGACGTAGTATTACAACTATTGATATTTTGTTCTACACATTTGGTCAAACTATGCAACACTTGACTTACGACAATTCTAATACGCGGAGTAAAAAAAAATTGGAGGGAGTACTAGGAATTTGTTAGTCCAAATATGTCTCTATATCTTGTTGGACATGTGGGGCTCAACTGTTTCTTTTTCTCTGCTTTCATGCATGCTCTACACTAGGGATAAGATGGAGATGAGAGAATATTCAGAGTTAAAGCCTGGCATTGCATTGCCTCTCCATTTTAGTATTAATTTCAAAGCCTGGGAACCTGGATGCAATTGAGGTGCTACAAACTTAACTCGAGATACAGCAACCACCACACAATCTCTATGTACTAGAGCAAGCACAAGAATGAACAAAACAGACTCAAAACAAAATGACGAGACAACAAGCACTAGACACAAAACATCACATCTTCCAGCTCCAATATATCACCCTCGGCTTCAGGGATACAGCAGCAACAAGTAATTATGGTGTTGGATGTGCTCGTAGTGTCAAGTCCGGCAACACCAAGGTTTCTCTACCTTCAACTTAAGCTTGGGTTTCTCAAGTTAATTTACATTGCAGAAGCTGGCCTAAGTGCTGCAACTAGCACAAACCATGTGCAAGACTTCCAGATGCTCCAGGCCACACAATTTGACCTTCAGCTCACTACCTACCCTACTACACAAATCAGCTCAAGACATAAACAACGAAACGATGCCCGGCAGCCATGGCTCCCTCCCGGTAAGGCTCCACCTCCACTTTCACTGGACCAACCCTATAATCTTTGCAATAAAACTCAGAATCCAGATTAGCAGATCACCTCCATGACAACAATTCAAATTATAGTCCATTGGCTAGATGGTCGGAGCACAGTAAAGCAACAACTTGATTGCCATAGTACCAAAGAGCAAGTTGGCGAGAGAAGGGTGAAGAACCAATAATTTACCTGAACCAGAGGCACATGTCGTCCTCATTCCTTCTTTCATGTAGCAGCCATTTGCCAAAAAGAATGCCGCGTGTACCGCTGATTCAACCACAACATCTTACCTATCAAGGAGAAGACACCCACAACAGCTTACCTATCAAGGACAGTCCGATGACATGTAGTGTCAATAAGAAAGAATATACAAATAAATCAGCAAATAAGTGACAGCAACACCCTAGTAAATAAGAAACCAACAGCTAGAGCATAGCACCTACATTGTAGCCAATTTGGCACAGAAATTGCACCATTCAGGAAAACACAAAATTAAATGCACACGCCAGCAAGAGCATGCACAAGTGCTGCTGATAGCTCTGAATTAGTCAAGATCAAGTAGGCACTACTTCACCACACCATCAAAACAATATGGGCTTGATTAAACACAATTATTACATGTCAAAGAACACTGCTGCTGCTAGTAAGGTTACAGACAGCGCCAACAGCCATCTAAAACACCTCGGATGCAACAACCACTGAATACACATATCATTCATAGTTGTGCACATCACAAACATATCAGACAAGTATAGGCCTCCTATATAAAAACAATTGTCAGTGGCTACACCACGCAATCCACCTACACATTTTCAGTGGACCCTAGCATTGTCCATGGATAATTATACCAGATTTCAAGAAAAGAACTAACACATTAATACCCATACAAGCTAGACTCGACATATGTACGAGCAGCTAGAGCGTCACAAAGCCTACACCGTAACCAACTTCGAACATAAATTACTACATCATCCGGAAAACAGGAAAATAAAGGCACATGTTAGCAGCAGGAGCATGCATTAGTGCTGCTAGTTGATCACAATTGGTCGGTATCAACAAGGCACTACTTCACCACATCGAACTAAAAGAAGATGCATTTCATTAAGTAAAGAGAATTATTACAGGTCAAAACAATACTGCTGCTAGTCATAAACGGCAACTACAGCCATGTAAAAAACCTCACATACAACAGCCACTCTGAGTAGAGCCTCTAGAATATAATTCTAGGACTTCATCATGTGATTTTAATATTTTCATAGAAAAACAGGCAAGCCAGCTCCATTGTTTAGGGATCAAGGGATGAATCACTTATTTGCAACTGGACCAAGCTAAATTGCAACTAGAAATAGGCTAGACGACACAAGTATATGAAAAATAAGTCCATTTTGGACTACTGGTGGTGGTACCTTCTGGTCAGGATGAGCTCGAGGCCGGACATGACGACCTGCTTATCAAGCTCGTCGGGCTACAGGATCCTGGCTGGCCACCACCACCTCTTCTGCGTCAAGGTCGTCCCACGCCTCCCCTTCCGCTTCGTCATCCACATCCAAGCCCCAGATGACGCGCAGCTCTAGCCGCCCCGGCGAATGGCGGCGACCACCACCGACCATCCTACAGTTCCAATAAATGGTTCAAATTTGACCTCAAGACAAGACATTACAATATCAAAAAAAAAAAATGTTTACTTGCTGCAATCAAAAGAAGAACACCGTAAATTTTGCCATGCATCAAACCTAAGTGAGCAGCTAGTACAACAGCAGAATTTATAGCACTAGTCAACATTCAATACAAGATATGGCACCCACAAAACTACAGCTACACCCAAACTACAGCAGCATCTGTTGCTCCCCAAAAAATCCAAGGTCTTAGTGTACATCTAACGAATGACAATGAAATCATCACACAAGAATCGATGCAGCGAGTAGCACATATCTGTAAATTCTGGATCTTAGCTGTTGTATTGCACAGAGCAGATCATCATCATCCTCAAATGCACTGGTAGCAGAATAAATTTCCTAAGCATCTACTGTATTTCCGAGGGACATACGGCATGATGCACGCAGGTGGACATCTACAACATAGAAAAGCCTACACATGGGTAGGGAGTCTACCTGGATGTCGTATATAGCTTGTGTTGATGTCGACGAGTGTGGCCGTTCACGGGCTGAGCAGCAAAATGGCATCCGAGGACATCAGGCTCCACCACAGAAGCATGTGTCATCCTTGGTTGTCGAAGCAAATCAACCCCTTTGAGTAGCGACCATGCTAGCAGAGCGCCGCTGCTTGAGCTAGAAACAAGTGGCAGGCCTCACTCAAGGTCAGGGAAGCCGTGCCGATAGCTAGAGCGCCGTCGGGCAAAGCAACTCCAGGTTCCGGTTTGTGGCTGGCAGACACCAGAAACAAAACTAGCTGCAAAAATAAGGTTAGCAAGCAAAGCAAAGATTAGTGAAAACCCAAACAGAAGTAGAAGCTAGCTTGCAAGCACTAGGAGCTTTATATTATGTGACATGGTACTACTCAGTGTTCAACAACATCTCCAAAACTAACCACTGCAATGGAACAACCTGCTGGTTACTTGATAATAAAAAACAAACTGTACCATGGTACTACTAGGGGCTCAACAAAACACCGAAACTAAGCGCTGCAATGGAACGTCTGCTAGTTGCTGGATAATAAATAACCAAACTGTACCATGGTTTGGGTTGAAATTTCACATAACATGCCTACCACAAGTGCATCAGCTAAGAGAATCTTCATGCATAAATGCCAGGACAAATGTTCTAGCTAGCTAGGCTGCTGCAAACTAGAGGAAACAACATGCCGATATTAACTGTCGTGCACACTACATCATCGTCATGCTCAAAGGCACTTCAAGCTAAATAAATTTCCTAAGATTTACTGTGCTTCCAATGGACATACAACCGGATGTACACAGATTAGCATGTACACCACTGATTAGTACCAGGTCAGGGCCGGAGATTAACTCGATATACGATGAAACATCAGGAAATGGGGTAGAGCTTTCAAGACATGAGAATAACAGATCAGACTGGATCAAGTGCACAGCATGGTGACTAGCGCAAAGTTTCCTTCCTCAGAACCCACATTAGAGCAAGTGCAACTGAGCACGTATAAGCTATGATCCAATAACAAGAGAAATAGGCTCTGACAAATAGCCAACAACCACATATCACATAGACATAGGATAGGATGAAGTACATCGGCATCGCCTCAATTGTGGTTTACATCAGAAAAAAAAAGGACGCGGTTAACAATCGCAGAAAACATGCCATACCAACCACACTAGTCGAGATCAAGTAGGCGCTACTTCACCACACCATCAACGCAACATGGACTTGGTTAAACAAAATTATCAGTCAAAAGACACTTCTACTGCTAGTAAGGTTATAGACAGCGCCAACAGCCATTCTGAAAAATACACACATTATTCAGAATTGTGCACATCACAAACACAACCAGATCATACTTGTACATGCCTCCTGTATAAAAAAAATTGTCAGTGACTTCCCTACACAATCCAGCTACACATGGTCAGTGGACCCTCGCATTATAATTGAAAAAATAACAGATTTCAAGAAAAGAACTAACACATTAATACCCATACAAGCTAGTCTCGATAAATGTACCGGCAGCTAGAGCTGTCACAAAGCCTCACTGTAACCATCATTGGGAAAAACATGAAAATAAAGGCACGGGCCAGCAGCAGGAGCATGCGTTAGTGTTGCTAGTTGATCACAATTATTCAAGATCAACAAGGCACTACTTCACCACATCGAATTAAAAGAAGATGCATTTCATTAATTAAAGAGAGTTATTACAGATCATAGAATAGTACCGCTGCTAGTTATAAGCAGGACCAAACAGCCATCTAAAACACCTGACATGCAACAGCCACTCTGAGAGTCTGAGTAGAGCCTCTGGAAATCAATTCTAGGACTCCATCATGTGATTTTGATAATTGACATAGAAAACCAGGCGAGCCAGCTCCATTGTTTAGGGATCAAGGGCTGGAGCACTTATTTGCAGCTGGAATAAGCTAAATTCCAACTACACAGAGGCTAGACCACACAAGAACATGAAGAATAAGTCCATCTTGGACTGGTGATGGTGGTACCTTCTGGTCGGGATGAGCTTGAGGTCAGACGCGACGACCTGCTCATGAAGCTCGTCCAGCTCCAGGGTCCTGGCCGATCCCCACCTCCCCTTCTGCGTCAAGACCGTCCCACTCTTTCCCTTCCGCATCGTCGTCAGCATCCACGCCCCATACGACACGCAGCTCCAGCCGCACCGGTGAATGGCTACAGCCACCACCAACCATCCTACAGTTCCAATAAATGGTTCAAAACTTCAAATTTAACCTTAATACAAGACATTACAATATCTAAAAAATATATGTTCGATTGCTGCAATCAGAAGAACAACACCACAAATTATGTCATGCATCAAACCTAAGTGAGCAGCTAGTACAACAGTAGAATTTATAGCACAGCTAGTCAACATGCTATACAGGATATGCTACCCCCACAAAACTACAGCTACGACCAAACTACAGCAGCAGTTGTTGCAACTTCTGCTCACCCAAAAAATTCAAGGTCTCAGTGTACAGCTAACGAAACAAGATGAAATCTTTAGACAATAATTAATGCAGCCAGTAGCACATATATGTAGATTCTGGACGTATTGTGCAGAGTAGATCATCGTCATCCTCAAATGCACTGGTAGCAGAATAAATTTCAAAGCATCTACTGTACTTTCAAGGGACATTGGAAATGATGCAAGCAGGTGGGAATCTGCAGCATAGAAAAGCACACAGATTGGTAGGGAGACTACCTGGACACCATACGTAGCTTGTAACAATGCCGGCGAGTGTGGTCGTCCACGACGGAGCAACAGCAGGATGGCCGCCGGGGACGTCGGGTGCCAGAACAGAAGCATGTGCCGTCCTTGGATATCAGAGCAGAGATTGGCCCCTTTGAGCAGCGACCGTGCTAGTAGAGCCCCGCCTCTGGAGCCAGAAAAAAGTGGTACTGCGGTAGGCTTCACAAGGTCGGGGAAGCCATGCCCGCAGCTAGAGCACCCCCAAGCAAAGAAACTCCAGGTTCCGTACGCAGCTGGCAGACACCAGAAACAGAACTAACTGCAAAACAAGGTTATCAAGCAGAGCTTAGTGAAAACCGAAAAAGTAGAAGATAGCTTGAAAGCACTACGATCTTTATATCTGTGGCATGGTACTACTCAGGATTCAACATCTCCAAAACTAACCACTGCAATGGAACGAACTACTGGTTACCGGATAATAAACAAACTGTACCATGGTACTAATCGGGGTTCAAATAAAACACCAAAATTAACCACTGCAATCGAACGGCTGCTGGTTGTTGGATAATAAACAAATAAACCTACCATGGTTTGAGTTGAAATTTCCCATCACATGGCTACCACAAGTGCATCGGCTAAGAGAATATTCATACATAAACACCAGGACAAGTGTTCTAACTAGCTAGGCGCCTGCAAACTAGAGGAAACAACATGCAGATTCGGATCTTAAGTGTCCTGCGGAGTACATCATCGTCATGCTCAAAGGCACTCCAAGCTAAATAAATTTACTAGCATGCTTCCAATGGACATACATCCGAATGCACACATATTAGTATGTACATCAAACAAATTAGTACCAGGTCAGGGAGATTAACTCGACATCATTGTACATAGCTGGTGATGATGCCGACCAGTGCGAGCTTCGGGCGAAGCAACAGCAGGATGGCCACCGGGGACATCAGAGTCGTCGGGTGACAGGGGAGAAGCATGCGCCCTCCCTGGTGATCAAAGCGGATTGATCCGTTTGAGTAGCAGCAGTAGTATCATCCTGAGGTGGTGACCGTGCTAGCGGAGCGCCACCGCCAGAGCCGGCAGATCTAAACGGATGGATCCAGAGAGACGAGAAGAAAGGGAAAGGAGATCCATTTCCTTTCTGTTGGTCTCCTCTGCTCCTTGGCGGCCTTCGCCTGGTTGGTTGGGAGAGGCTGCTGGTGTCCGGCCAAGTCATCTCTTCCTCGTGGCCGTCCAGGTTGCTGGCACCATTATCATCGAGCACAGCTGCAGTAAAGTACATGTTTATGAATGTATATCTAAAATTTCACTATGGGTGTTGAAGGTTTTTGTTAAAGTACAACTTAAAAATTATTTTACGCATAACGGACTGAAGAAGTGTACTCTTTAGCTGCAGGAAAGAAAACAAATTGGAAGCAAACTAGTAGCCGGCACAATCCATAAAACGGTACTACTGAATAGATAAGCATGGATAACTGTGATCTTAATTTTAAAAGTTAAAACTAATTGTTATTTTCTCGGTAATTCCTTATTTGTGTGCTATGAGAATATATGTTAGACAAAAATTATAGCTGGACAGAAATGCCGAAAAGGGGCACAATGGTAAATAGCACCACATACCGGAGATAAGGGACAGAAAGAGAAGATCAGTCAGCTTGAAATTGACCCTTTTTATGAAACATTGGATCAATCCATCTCAAGATCCAGACTATACATGAGAAATTGGACCAAGTGTCAGAAGATATCAAAATACCAGCAAAGGTAGGTAATATGATGAACAATCCAGGGGGTAAACTTTGAAGAATATAATTTTTTTTCGAGTTTTCATATTAAGAGGATAATAGAGAGCATGGTAATTGAAAAACTAGCATTGCATGTACACAGTTCAACTCGTAGTAGCAATAGTTCTTTTTTTTGCGAATGTTCAGTAGCAATAGTTAACCCAATAGAATTTCATAAAGCTCAAGAACCAATACAGACTGAACTAAGGAACTCAGTCATTACCTTCTTATCATTACCTTCTTAAGAGACAGGGGAAATGTGAGCTTCCCGTAAACTTGAGAGGATTCATCACTATATCCTTGCAAATCTCTCTCCTAGTCGTGCAAACGGAAGCAGGCAACAACATCCTTGCGGGACGGCGAGTTGTTGTCGTTCTGCTCCAGCCTTTTTATCACGTCCTGAAGCAACTCGGGAGGAAGGCCGACCCAACTCCTTTACATCATCGCAAGTTTACGGGAAATGTGAGCTTCCCGTAAACTTGAGGATTCCACATCTGTCTCCAAGTCGTGCAAACGGAAGAGCAGGCGACAACATCCTTGTGGGACGGCGAGTTGTTGTCGTCTTGCTCCAGCCTTTCCTTCACGTCCTGAAGCAACTCGGGAGGCTACCATGTAGCTCATCTGAAGACTCAAAGAGATTTCCCGCCGAGATGGCCTGAGAGGCCCAGGACTTTTTTTGCCTCAAAATTCCGCATCTAGGAGTTAATTAGCCATTCTAGTGGTGTAGGTCGAGCCTGATAGAGATTATAACACTCCCAGCTGACTAATCTAGGAGTTAATTAGCCATTCTTGTTGAGTACTTGACACAACCATAGGCAACTGGGAAAACTAGAGGAGGCTAGAAAATGAATTACCTAAGCATCTACGTAGGAGGGACATATGAGAGATGTTGCATGAGCAGATTAGCGTCTACAACACTCCAAAGCACCAGGTGAAGGAGATTACCCGGACGCCGTCGATCGTATGTAGATGGTGGCGCGGAGCAGGGGGCGTCGGAGTCACCCTTGGTTGCTGAAGCGAATCGGCCCCTTTGAGAGGCGACCGTGCTAGCGGAGCGCCGCCGGTGCTGCTGGCAGATCCAATCGGGACGGATCCGGAGAGGCGAGAGTAAAGGGAAAGGAGACCCCTCTCCTTCCTGTTGGTCTCCCCTCCTTCTTCCTTGGGGTCCTGCTGCGTCTGGTTGGCGGGGATCCAGAGATGCTGCTGGTGCCCGGACAGGTCACCGTGGCCATCCAGCTCTGGAGCGGAATCGAAGCAGGAGGCAAGGGCTTGAGCAGAGACTCTGGGGAAGCAGGGGAGGGTGGGAACCTTGGAGACCAGCGGGGAAGAGAGAGCCGGCGGGCGGAGGCGGAGGAAGAGTGGAGTGAATATTGGAGGAGAGGAGAGGAGAGAGGAGGAGGCCTGCAGAGTCGAGAGCTGGTGCGGTGCGTTGGGTGGGCTGGGCCTGGGTCGGTTGGGCTGCTGGAGTCATTACGATCCATCCATCGGGCAGAGCAGAGAGCTGGTGCGGCTTCATCTTCCTATCTTCTCATTGGCCAGCGACGAGTCTCCACGGATCGCCGATGCATCCCACGGTCGAGATCCTTTCCTGGCGCTACCACTGCTAGCTATTGGAGTACGTGCTCATAAAGCTAGCTATTAAAACAACGAAGTGATTACTGTGAGCCTTTCCCTAGAAACCTAGCTAGCTATACATTACCCATTCGATATGAACCGTTTAACAATCCATATTCGATTAATTCCACCGTGATGCTAATTTGTATTTCTATGTGTGCGTGTCTCGGTGGGAGACTATACCGGGTCTATTCCGTCGACACGGCCTTCGACGGTATCGCTCGTCACAACCCTCGTCACCGACACCGCGCCTACATCCTTACCATGCGCCCAATACACAAGTCGAAAGCACATCACATCTTGTTGGTGTCCACCGCATGATGAAACACTCGTCGGACGGTTCTTCCTCGTCGTCGTGCTATTTACTCATGTTGTGTGTTTACATCCTACACACGTCAAACATCCGTCACCGGACGAATTGCCGGACGTTGAACCCCGAACCTAGAACCGAGGGTTAGGCGTGGAGGAGGAAGGCGGAGGAGGCAGACCGTGCCGAGATGGCTACTACCTGTCATTTGACGTGTCACCCTCTCGTCCTGTATCCCTGCTCCATTCTATGAGATAGCTATTTCCTGTGATGCGTTTCAAACCCGCGTTTGTTTTTGTTTTTTGAGGCTATTTTCGAGAGGCTATAACACAAACGTGTTTTGGGTTTTCTCGCGTAATTTTTTTAAACCGGTGATTCCCTAAGAAGGAGGAGTAATCTAGTTTGTCACATGTTAATAGTGTTTTTGTATTTTATGCTACTGAAAAGTTACTAGCGTTATTTTCACATGCTCTATCACGTTCCCTTATTTTATGCTATATCCCGAAAAACAATAGTTAAAAAATCGTTTTTGATATTTCACCGCCTTTGTTTGTTGCCTAGCATAATTCCTTTGGGGCTTCACCACACTATTTTTGTTTCTATCGTCTCATTCGTTGTTTTTTCCCCTCAATTATTGAGATAGTCGTAAGGTTGAGAGACTCGATATTTTAGGCTTAAAACTTAGATAATGTTTTCTTACATAATATCCTATAAAAAAATTGGAGATAAATGACCAAAAAAGTATGGGTGCTACGGATTTGTGTTGGATCGCCAAACATAGAAGTCATGAAAAAACTAGCTTACTAAGAGATTTCCGAACGACTTTGGCATTGGCTTATTTCGACCTCGTAGGAAAATTTTACAACTGGTCACGCCCTTACTCGACGGTGTCGCTCGGCACCACACTCTCCATCGCCCATCCCACGCCAACATTCTTCGTATGTCCAAATGTGCCCGCTTCCCAAGTCAAAACCGGGCACGTTTTTCTAATTGTATAAGGATGAGATTGGCGTAATATGATGGATGCATTATTGAGCCTCACGGGCCAGTATATATAGCCGTACATGAGTCATCTTGGAGCACACGCCAAGTTAGACAACAGACCGAAACAAATTCTGACTCTATCATATACTACCATACCAATTCGTACTGCAATAGTCTAACATCCCCCCGCGGTTATAGTGGTAGCGTCGCGAACAACTGGAGCATCATGGACGGTCAGACTGAAGAGATACAGAAGTAGAATCAGTAGGCTGACATCCCCCGCAGTAGGAGTGGGAACCTCGTGGACGATGTCGCGCCGTTGATGCTTGGACTGTAGAGGAAGCTAATGAGATGCTCCAGCAAGGTGGTATCCCTTTGTGCCGATGTCGAGGCAGCCGAGAGCGTGTGGCGGTGCAAAATTGGACGAGGTAGCCATAGCCATGGTCGATGTCGTGGTCGGGTGCCGGTGTCGAGGTAGCCGCACATGAGCCGCATACGCATAGTGTTTGAGGAGAGTGACAACGACGCGTCGAGGCTGTCGTCAAGGAGGAGGGCCGATGACAAAGTCGATGCAATCTGAGCTGTCAAGATGAAGTGCGGCAATGGTTTTGCCAGAAGCAGGTGCACAACGGGGACGCGGTCGGGGCAGTCTAGAGGAGGAGTCGATGTCGGGACGTTGTCGAAGCCGATGAAGACGAGGCGTCGATCCGAGTAACGTACGAGTGTTGTCAGCACCGGAGTGTGGAGGCACGGACCATCATAAACCATGCTCCAACGTCAAAGGGACTAGCAGAGGAGGCCTCCAGAACGGTTACAGGGCGCATAGCGACATAGAGAGAGAGAGAGAGAGAGAGGTGTCGATGCAGTCTGTGGTTGTCGGAATAGACGAAGTAGTCGGGACGAGATGATAACGTTGGCGCCGAGGTCGTACGTGGTGGACGAAGACGTAGAAGGTGGCGAAGGAAGTGACGACCTGGATCCTTACTATGCCCTAAATAGCCTCAGTGACTACCGACAGTATGTGTGCACGGGACCGAGCTACTAATATGCAGAGTAAGGGAAGCGTGTATACTAGGAGGCACGCTTCTAATACCATTTCCCTCACCAACATGACTTGGTGAGTTCGGGAAGCGTGGATTTATAATGACACGCTTTCGGTAAGATTTACTGGAAGTAGGGGTGAAAACAGAGCATATACGGTGGAATAGTAGTGAAACCATGCACGCAGTCGTCTTTTTTTCGGATTCGGAGTCGGAGCGGATTGGGGATACAAATACGGAATCGGACCATCCCGGTTACAATATGGACCAAATACGGGGCGAATATGGTTCGGTCACGGATAAATGTTTCCTCGGATGTTTACTAAAAAATGCAAACATACGAGAATCAATGTGAAGGCTAGGGTTACAACATTAGGAATAGAAGGAGATGACTTCTAGGATATATCGTTAGAGGAACTAGGGGAATAGATAGGGAACTAGTTTTGGTTCAGGCCATAGTTTTACATGTTAATGGGCCGTTCAAGGTATTATTTGGCGGATACTTATCGGATAATTACCGGATATTAACCGTGAAATATAGTATATCCTCGGATACGGACGAATATTAGTAAAACCACATCCTTTTCCGTATCCGTGAATTACTATCCATATCCGTGACCGTATCCGTCAACTATCCGACTGTATCCGTATTTTTCTTCCGTGAGCCTCCGGTCGGTCGGTCGGTCGGAAATAATCCGTACCGTTTTCACCCCTAACTGGAAGTGTGCCCAAGTTGTACTCGCTGCAACTAAATTGTAGAAGCGTGCGGGCCAAGTGAATCACCGCTAGTGACTTTTTCCCTATAAGCCTTTTCCTACTAGTGAATAACGCATGACAACAAAACGATTCATGAAATTGTGCGTAATAACTATCTTCTAGCATAAAATAATAACACACGACAACATAACGACACATGAAATGATATGCAATTCATCTAACAAAAGATAATGACGTGAAACAATAGAATGGCACATGCAATTGTAGGCAACAACAATCTCCAGGCAAAAAAAAGCCATTAATGTGTGTAAAAATGGCACATGCAATAAGAGTTAATTTATATCTTCTATCTTATGTCTATTTTTTATAGAACTTATCAAATAAGCATGTTAATTATTTAATATAGTTGGAAATAAATTTAGAGAAGAATATTGGAAATAATATGAGGAGAAGAGGCTTAACGATGACCTGGTAAATGTAGCAACCCCAATATTTTATGTTATGACCCTTTGGTAGTTATTATTGTCGTGACATGAACACGTGAGGCCGACAATGTGCCATTTCATGTGCAGTTTGGTCGTGGTGGACGAAGACGTAGAAAAGAGAGAGAGAGAGAGAGAGAGAGAGAGAGAGAGAGAGATATGATGACGCTGGCGCTGAGGTCGTGGTGGATGAAGACGTAGAAGGTGGCGAAGGAAGAGACGGCCTGGAGTGTACATGTTGGATGCCTAGAGATGGTGGTGTAGTCAGCGGGGTCTGCGACTGCCGGGACTGACCACACAAGTTAGATGTGGAAGTGCGGTGGCGGTACTCGAAGTAGGTGAAGAAGAATCCGACGGCACGAAGAAGACCATGTGCGGATGTTGACGGCCCACATTGAGGGAGGAGACCCGGAGGGAACCAAGCACGTCAGTGCGCGGGGGCGGCGAGTATGGACGCGTATAGCGACGATACATCCCAAGGCGCCGGGGTAACTGCTGGGCAGGGGTCGGTGCAGCGTACACGCCTGATAAGACGCAGTTGCAGCCGGCGAAGTGGACCAAGGGCGGCAGCGGTGCAGTCCAAAGGGGCGACGCGGAAGCAACCCGCAGCTCGATCGGAGGTAGGCGTGTACTCGATAACATGCTTGGCGAAGACGAACACATGGTCGGTTGATCAGACCAACGGGACGATGTACGTGCCATGGCGTGGACGAAAAAGTGCAGATCGGATTTGATGGCGAGGTTGTCAATGGAGTCCCGATAGATAATGGCAAAAACAAACGGACGATGGACATCGCGCGAACGAGAGTAGCCTGGAACGACGCATCAAGGATTCCCTCGGACGACGCGTCCGGCCTTGTCGCGCGGTTGGTGAAGACAAGTCGGTCGATGCGGAGTCAGCGCCAGTTAGGTGTCCATGAAAGACTACTGTGGCAGTCGACCTAGTAGACGCGATAGCAAACATGGAGACTAGAGCGGAGTCAGCGCCAGCGAGTCAGACGCATAACTGGCTAGGGAAAACCGGCCGGTACATAGTCGATGACGTTTTCAGATTAGAGGTGCGCGGGGACGACGGGCGGTGGGCAACGCAATCCGATCTATGATCAGCAAACCAAAAAAGAAAACTCCGGTAAGCGATCGGCGGAGAAAAGACTCTCCAGGATAGCCAATCAACTGGCCGGCGACCGAACCGTAGGTATGGTGCCGCGGTCCCCGGAGAGATCATGGAGATCAACCTCCCTAGGGGCGGCGTGGTGCGGAACCGTGTTTATAGGTTAGGTCAGGATTATGCATCTGATACCATAGAAGGATGGGATTGGCGTAATATGATGGGTGCATTATTGAGCCTCATAGGCGGGTATATATAGGCGGGTCATTTTGGGGTACAAGCCAAGTTAGACATCAGATGGAAATAGATTCTAAACAATGTTATCTGACTGCACGATGAAACACCCATCCACCGATTCTTCCTCGTCCTCTCGTACTATTCACCTTCGTTCACATCCTACACACACCATCATCGACAGACTTGTCAGACCTTGAACTCCGCCATCGCAGAACCGAGAGGTCGGCACGTAACTGGACACGGAAGAGGAGGGCGATATAGGAAGAGGCTGAACCGAGATGGCTATTACCTACCATTTCGAAATGTGTTACTTTGTCACAACACGTCCTTATTCTATGCTATGTATGAGATATCTATTGCATATGGTTTTATTTTGCCTTGTGATTGATTATATAATGGTTATCTATTTTATCGTGTGTTATTAGTGTTCTTAATTATTTTATGCTACTAAAAAAATGTTATCTTTAATTTCACATGTACTTTCATCATAGCGGATTATCAGCTTCATTATTCTATGCTATGTCACGACAAACCGCGAAAGGTTTACAAAGACATCTTTTTAGCCTTTATGTTCGTTTCTAGCCTAGTTTTTAGGGGCTTGACCATACTAATCGTTTCTAGCGTTCCCTTGGGGTTTTCCCGCTCAATTTTTAAGACAAACATGGATTAATTTTCCGCTAGTCTTAAAATTTTGTATATAAGACTCAATATTTTAGGCTTACAAAATAGATAATGCTTCCTTGCGTAATAATCGGTTGAAAAAATATGGCGGGAAAACCCAAAGAAGTATGTGCGCTATCGATTTTGACAGATCGCTAACGTAGAAGTCATAGAAAAAATAAATCCCCAAAAGCTTTCCAACGCTTTGGTGTTGCGTCGATGCTATGAAAAAATTATAGCTCATGGAATATTGAACCTCTAGACGCCCTCTAATTTTGGGCGGGAAATGTTGGTCGTGAAAATTAAGAAAAAAAATCAAAAGGTATGTGTCTTATAACCTCTATAACTGCGATAATAGATATAAGCTAGAAAATTGGCAAGTAGTTCATACATGTTTAAAGACTCGATATTTATACTTACAAACTATGTTCACATACTTAGACAATCACTTGTAATGAAAATTGGGGCCATAAAAAAAATCCAATTTTGACCTCGATCGGGATGCTTGAGTTGGCTGGCACTAGGAACAAGGATATGCGGCCATCCGTCCGCCAGCGCTGATGATGGAGCTTAGTAATGGCTTCGAACCAAATCTAGCTAGATGACACTAGGCTTGTCAACTGATAAGTAGCAATAGGTTTGTCGAAAAAGGCAAGTGGTAGCTTGGGCTACATGTAACTTGTTTAAAAAACAATAAACGACATTTTTAAGTTCAAAAATATTCCGACAAAAAATCTGGATGGTCATAATGTTATATTCTACATTTCTACTAGCACACAAAATTATAGCATGAACAAAAAAGACAAATCTAATAATTTTTGGAGGTTCAAAATGTGGGTACTCTTCACTAGTTAAGATGTGCATTTTTTCCATTGTTAAGAATAAAATCATTTCGAGTAAAAAAATGCAATATGATAGAATAAATCATTCCCTATATTAGGATTTTTCTAGATTTTTTAAGCTTTAAAATATTATTATTATTAAATGAAAATAAAGAGCTACATGTAGCTCGGGCTACAAAATGCTACATTATAGGTTTGCTAGCCTTTTAGACTTTCATGTTGATGGGACTTCTCTATTGGACTTTCCTTTGTCCAAGAAATGGGTGGTATACCAATGTAATGCACATTATTTCATAAATTGATATATACTATATAAATATATAATGGACATTATGTTACATGTTATAGTCTCTATAGTGGCTCGCCAACCGCAAGCATCATCGTCCATCATGTTCAGTTTTATTCTATTATGTTGGAATGTGCGTTGGGCTGTTGGTGCAGGTTACTCATGATTCTTATTGTTTACATGGTAATTTAATTTAGTATGTCTAGGAGTAAACATTTCCTATCATTTCACGGATAATCTTTTCACAAGCGTTTGTTAAAAAAATTGGAAGGAGATGTCACTCCTGCTTCTGGCTTGTGTCCGTTGCCTTCACAACCCCGGTGGTTGAAAAACTGGTCTCGTCTTGGATGTTATTACTACAAATGAATCTATGTCTGTTGGAGTCAAACTTATCAATATGTTTCCAATGCCTCACTAATCGCCTTAATTAGAGCTAGCATGCCAGATTAGCGATCACGGATGAAAATGATGATGATGTAATCTTCAACACATCAGTATACTAACATGCTGCTACGACGTGAAATAAATAAGTAAATAAATAAAAGAAATGAATGTCTCTTAGCATACAGGAAAGCTCTTTACCCGGCTGATTGGTGCACAATCACAAGCGTGATTGCGTGAAACCCCATGGACCCCACCCATGTTACTAGTGCTAGCACTCAAGAATTAGCACAACCATGACATGGTCGGAATTCGACCGTCCCAACGGGTGACCGCAAGCTAGCAACCCCCTTAGCATAACATAAAAACATGCGATAAGAAACGATACATGAAATGATATGTAATAACTATCTTCTAGCACAAAATACTAGCATGAGATAATGAAACAACATGTGGAATGATATGGAATAAATTTATCATAGCATAAGATAATAATGAAGTTTAATAGAGCAGCACGTGCAGTTTTAGGTAATAACTAAGGGACTACTAATATGTGTCAACAAATGGCACATAACAATAGTGTATATCTATCTTCTATTTGACATAATCAATAGTAGGAAAAAATCCTTTATGTGGCGTGTGAAAATGGGTCATCAGAAGCGCCCCCCCCCCCCCCACGAGTGCGGTATCGCGTTGCTGGTATTTAGACAGGAAGCGAGTAAATTATACACGCTGCCAGTAACCACTTACCAGTAAAGTGTGTGGTTTGGGGCAGCACGCTTCTGATATCGGCAAATATCAAAAGCGTGCCATTTGCGCCGCTCGCTTCTAATATAACTAGAGGAATACCCCGCGCATTGCAGCGGGTATCCCTTTTATTTTATGAACTCTAATTGTGAGAATGAAAACAAATAAGATGCATGAAATCTGATGTTGTCTACATGAATATGCCATGTTGCAACTTTTTGTTGGAAATTTCTTAAAAGCTTACATATAGAATAACAATTAACGGTTATATGTGTTTTGATCATTTAAAACAATTGCTAGAACATTTACTTTGTTTGGTTGAATCGACCAATCGCTAATATAATTGGCGATGAGATAGATTGTATGGGAGAGTTAGTCAAGCAATGATATGGACAATTAGATGGATACAATAATGGATGCTAGTATATATTAATGGGATGGGGTGGAAAATTGGTTGTTTGGAAGGATGGATGAGGTGGATAATTGATTGGTGGAAGGATAGATGATGTGGATAGGTTGCATGTTGAGATAGAAAAATCATAAATGCAAGTTAGTGGGGTTTTGCTTATAAGAAGTATAGATTTTGCGAATTAAAAATAATGTGTTTTCAGTCGATTGTGATCAGTAATATATCACAGAAACAACATATTAACAAAAACATGATAGCAGTCATACTTACAGTAAGTAGCAGTCAACATAAGTGAACTTGATCGATAGCTATCTCTAATTATGTAGCTATAGCTCATGCATCTTCACCTCTCATTAGCTATCGATCTAGTCTAAGTAGTTCTTGCCCACGTGCAGCCTTTGCACCCTCTTTTGTATTACTAGTAGTAGTAGTACACTATGCTTGCGGTACATGGATCATGGTATGCGGTACCAAGCATATAGAGATCCTCGGGTTTCTCTGACTCCCGCTCCTTTGAGAACCCCTAGCTAGCCGGGACAATCATGATCTTCCTCTACATGTACGCATGAAATCGTAGGAATGAAATGAGACCGGATTGCATGCATGCATCCATAAATCTCTCTAATGGAGAACTTTTCTTCTCCCAGCTTGTAACACATGCATGCATGATGCATGTATGCTCGACATGTTTCAGCGCCTCATCGTGAGCGGCATCGCTTTCTTTCCCTCTGTCGCTGCTGGCCTTCTGGGAGGCGTGCACAAATGACGTGTAGGAGAGATTAAGTGTGTCCATGACATTGCACAACCTTGACCCTGTCCATCTCGCCAAGCGTAGGGTGCCCCTTCAAGTCGATGTTAAGAGCATTCGTGGGTGGGGGCGTGAGACTCCTTTGCATCCGTGCCCCCTGCAACTCCCACCAACTTGGAGATCGCGAGGAACTCTTCTATTTCGATCTCGTCCACCTTTCGGTTCCGTCCGCAGCCCAAGAGGTCCAGTGTTAGTGGCATGCTCCCCGAGACGGAGAGAGCGAGATGGCTACCTATCACGCCCGGTCACAACACGGACTACACCTAACTTCTAGATTGATTATGTTTTCATATCTTCTTCAACTCCTGGTTTCGTTACTTATGCATCGATCCACGGAATTTTCTTCAAGAAATAAAACTAGTATCTTAGCTAACTAAACCAATTAAAGGATAATTTGTAAGAGCGATAGAATTTCTCGGCATGACCTTTGCTTTCTTCGAGCATCCAGATCACACAACAGTTAATCAGGAATGAAACAAAAAAAACTATATCTTCATACAACAGAACTCATGTGACATCCAAATATACAAATTCATCTCCATCAGCAGTCTATTTCATTCAAGAGAAACTTGGCAAGCAATACTAAATAACGACCGTCAGCATGAAAATGTCCGCAATCGATCTTGGGACAACGGTTATTACAGCATTATGTTGTTTTAATTAGGAATCTTTTCTTGAGTTTTGGCTCATGCATTGTAGCCATATAGCAGCAGAGATGCCCGCCTCCTTGTCCCATGTGCTGAAGGCAGTTACAGGTCCCCACCACAAAGGCCGCGCTTGGATTAGCGTATTTTAGCTAAGACGGCCGTGAACTTTCCGGATGGTAACTACTCCCAGTATTAGCGTATTTTAGCTAAGACGGCCGGAACTTTCCGGATGGTAACTACTCCTAGTATTAGCGTATTTTAGCTAAGACGGCCGTGAACTTTCCGGGATGGTAACTACTCCCACTATTAGCGTATTTAGCTAAGACGGCTGTGAACTTTCCGGATGGTAACTACTTCCCACTATTAGCGCTTTGGTTTGGCAGTTTTTTTTTGTCGCTCCTTATTTCGCGTCCCTAATTTCTTCGTGCGCGGCGCAGCGTATATTTTACGGACCATTTGAGCTCCGACTAAAATCCGGCAGTTTTGATGGGACAAAAAAACAGCTGGCCCGTAAATCTTCGCAGGACCGGATAACCGAAACTGCAATCCAAGCTGACCCTAAGCTTCTGAGAGAGACATGAAAAGGTCACAAGTCCTGACCCTTCACGAGTTACGAGCTAAATCATGTATGGAATAGAGCATAATCAGCCATAAAAGGGAAACCTTGCATGTGTTAGTTGATTGCGTAACGAGAAAACAATAGCATGACATAAATACACCATGATGGACACTCACACACACACAAACCGTAATGGCAGAGATTGTGCAAGTAAAAAAGGTATCAGCATAGAGAACTCTTCACCGGACAAAATGATGCTATACTACAGTACATGTCTATGGGGGTAGACATGATATGCAGCAACACAATTACTAGGACAGCAAAAGAATAATACAAATTAAACTGAAATAGGCGACAACGACTCAGCGTTACACAATCTTGTCAAGGGTTATGAATAAGACTATCAGTACAAAAAATAGATTGAACCGGAAGCATTTGAAAGTAAGCAAGAAAAGTTAGAAGAAAAAATGTAGGGCGTCACTTCTGCATTGAGACCATTAATTGCTATAAAGCATGAAAAGAAAAAACTAGTTGCGCAAAAAAAGAAGGGAAATGCAAGTGGCTGAACCAGCAAAGATCAACTACGAGTCGGTGGGTGCAATGGACATGTGGTTTAATTGGCCTAAAAGTTAGATTAAAATTGGTGAGAGAAAAGAATAAAAATGATTGAGGAGTAGGTAATATACCACAGAACCCGTGCATGTTGTAGCAAAGCACAAGCCTGGGCCTGACCTGCAAGATCGGAGCTAATCATGTCGTCGATGGTAAAAGCAAAAGGAGAAGCATTGACTAGAGGCTATGAGCAGTACTGTCAAGATGGAGCAAAAGGATGTGGGTATTCATTTTGTACCGGTAAGTTAGAGGTATGTAGCACAGATTGATATATTGTGTTGAGTCTATTTGGAAGCGAGAAAAAAAAATCAGCTAGCTTGAGGAGCTAGTAGAGAGGGAGGGTACGTACGAGTATCGGCTCTGCATCTGCCAGATCGCGCAAGAGAGAAAAAAAAAAAACCAGACAAGGGAAGGGGAGGGAGAGCCGGATAGCATCAGCATGCGTGCGAGAGACCGCGCGCGAACGTACGGATGATTCCTTTTTTTTTTTCTCTCGTCTTCTACTACCGATCGCATCGCGCTGCAAGGAAGGGACGGGCTGCGTACGTGCGGTTCCTCTTTTTTTTTTGTTGCTTCACATAGATCACCAGCAAACACAAACGCAGAGGCAGTTCTTAATTAGCCGGCCGGCGGCCCTCTTAGAGAGGTAAGCTTCTTGGTCGCCTTCTGCTCGACAGACAGCGTGCAGCGGACCGTGAAGGTGTCGTCGGCGCGGACGCACAACGCCTCCTCCAGCTCTATCCTCTTGACGAACCGGACGTAGCCCTTGCTGCCGTCATCGTCGACCAGCGACTGCTCGGATCTGGCGGTGCTGTTGTCGAAGACGGCGCGGTCCCCGCGAACGTCCAGGATCTCTATGAAGACCCTGGGCCCGGGCTGAACCCATGTTGAAACCCGCGATGGAGAAGACGACGTAGTCGGCCCGACCCTCATTGAAACCACGCGGGGTACACCTTGAATCGATAGCGCCGTCCCCGCGCGAGGAACTTTCCGAACTTGAGCATGGGGCCGGCGGGCATCCGCGCCCACTTGGAGAAGTCGGGCACGGGTGAAGAGTTTCGTCGTGGTCACCTGTCTTCACCAGGGTGCATGACGACGGCAGGTTCGGCGAGGAGTGGCAGGCGGTGGCTCCCACCCTGGCCGCCGGCTTCCGGGAAGACAAGGGCCGCCTCGTCCGCAAACACCTCGGCTGGCCGCTTGTTTACCTGTGCGTAGATGGACACGGTGCACCGGACGACGAGGCTGTCGTCGCCGCGGCGGACGCATGACGAGGCTTCCATCTCGCTCCTCTTGACGAACCGGACGTAGCCCCTGCTGCTCCGCGGGTAGTCTTGCAGCGTCTGTTGCCCCGACTCGGCCGTGTAATTGCTGAACACGGCGCACTCGCCGGCGTCGTCAAGGATTTCGAAGAGGATCCTGTGGGTGCCCTCGGGGAAGTAGTTGAAATTCTTGTGGCGGTGAGGAACACGGCGAAGTAGTCTGCCGATTCCTCGTCGAAGCCCGCCGGGTAGACGTTGAGGCGGTAGCCTAGGCCGGCGGCGAAAAAATGGTCGAAGTTGAGCACCGTGCCGGCGTGCATCCGCGCCCACTTGGAGTATTGAGGCACGGTGAAGAGGCGCGTCACCGACTCCTTGGGCTCGAACAGAGTGCATGCCGTCGGCATCGACGGTGGCGACGCGCGGCTGTCGGTGGCACCCATCGATTGAATCGGTCACGCCGGGGCTTGATCAATCGGTAAAAGCAGAGAATTTTGGCTACAGAGCACCAACGTTTGAGGCGCGCGGTATATAATATGGGATCCCTCTCGTATGGACGTTTTTGGCTTTCCATGTTTTTCCTTCCAAATTTTCCACATACCGGTACACGTACATGCATATGGTAAACGAGATCATGTGTTTGATATCTTCCCGGACCCCGGTTGATAAGAAGAATTTTTGTAGTAACTAGATCATAGATGGAATGTTTGGATTTTGGAGATCGCAGCCCGGCCTCCTCTCTAACCCCTGGCCTCTATTTGGTTTGCACTTTGCAGTTTGGAGATCGCAGTTTGCTGCTATGCTGAAATTCACTCAGCTTCGATGCCCCGGATATCCCGGCTCGGGTCACTGCAAGGAAATTGTGGAGGATGTAAGGCTGTGGACGCACCGATGTCGTGTTTTAGTCGTTATAAGGAATTCTCTTCCCATGGTGTAATATGTTTGAGCCCCCTTGAGCTCCGGATGTATTTCCTCTCTCTGTTTCCTTCCATCTCTATGTAATCCTGAGATTGTAAAACACTCTGACTGTTCATATTCATATAGTTCAGGCTAGCTTTGGCCCGCCGTAGTTACAGTCAAAAAATTCATAAATTATGGATAGCAAGAATCTATATTTCACCAAACAGTAGAAGACGACAGAGAACAAAAAGCGACTTGTACATGAAACCGTCTTTGTTGTTGCGAATGCATCAACGGACCTAGGTATACATCTCAAAAAAAAAAAAAAAAAAAAAACTAGGTATACAAAAAATGCGTGGCAGGTTTGCGAGGACGTCTTGACGAGTTGCTGGCTGAGCGGAAGAAGTAACATGTGCCGCACCCTCGGGTATC
The DNA here is from genome assembly GCA_028641055.1 of Alopecurus myosuroides. Classification (NCBI taxonomy): domain Eukaryota; kingdom Viridiplantae; phylum Streptophyta; class Magnoliopsida; order Poales; family Poaceae; genus Alopecurus; species Alopecurus myosuroides. Next base: position 41,060,662 of record CM054059.1, on the reverse strand, counting down.
AGCTTGAGTTGGGACGACCTCTTCAGTTCTTTTTTTTTCTTCCAACCGGGCTGTTCCCTTTCCATTACTTAAAACGGAAATACAATAGTTCAACATAGAAAGGACGGGGAGGGGAGAAGCGAGCTGGAGCAATAGTAGGAAACCCACTGAGAATCTCTCCGACTCGGAGAAATCCTCTATGGGACGAAAACCTACTATCACCTACAAGTTCAAACGACAGTTATTACAGCAACCAAACTAAGGCAACAAGTCTACCAGGTGACAGCAGCACCAACATAGAAGTTCCAAAAGATCTAAACGAAACCAACTAGATCCAGGCAGCAACTCAGCAGGACGAAGAATCTCCTCAGGCTCCCGAGATCATCAACGGTGGCCTGACATCCACCCGAACACCAGCACTCGCCTGGGAGTAGAGCTCAGCTGTTGCTTCCATCATCTTCGCAGCCTGTGTCTTGAGCGTATCTTTGTCCACCTCCTCCTTCTGTAGACCTGCCCAATAGATTAGCAAGAAGAAGCAACATAAACCGTCTCGAACGGAGAACTCATTCTGATTATCAAATGTAACCCTGTTACGTGTTTTCCAGATGGCCCAACATATAGCAGCCAAACCAACCATATAGAATTTCTCTCCTCCAGGTAAATAAGAATAGAACCATGCCAACGCCTGCCACAAGGAGTTCGGACAGGTATCAGTACCAAAGGTTTTCCCCATCACCCCCCAGGTACAACGAGCCACTGTACAAGAGAAGAATAAATGTTGTGCAGACTCATCTTGACTACAGAAAGAACAAACCGGATTACCAGGCCACTTTCTCTTCTTCATATTGTCCCCGTAACTAACGCATTTCTGAATAATGCCAAAGGAGAAAACCGGAGCAATTCTTGCTAATATACTTGAGCTGCAGAATACAAGAGAGCATCCGAAGAAGTATCAACAGTTTCATACTCAACAGCAGAGAAACCAAACATCACAAAACTTCCAGCCAAATCATTGAGAGAAGGCAACACCACCGGCACCCGCACGTCCCCATTGGCAACATCTTCAGATTCAGAGGTACCAGATGCAAAGAGGCATGTAAACATCCCAGGAGAGAACCGTACATCTTTACCTTTTTTTTTAGACAAAAGCTAGCTTTATTAGACGGTTACAATTCTAGGGATACAAATGCCCACCGGCGGCTCCAAGCCAGACACAAACACCAAAGGACGAACCCAAACATGTTGGGCGAGACAGTGAGGCTCCCTGTTCACTTCTCGACGCTCGTGAACAAACACCACCTCGTCGAAGGAAGCCGCTGTCGCTGTTATTTCATGTGTAATACTGTTATATCTTCCCCTATCTTCCTCCTTCAAAGCATTGATAAACTGAAAGGCAATCACTTGCCACTCGAAACTTCAGCAGCTGGAGATCTTGTGCAAGGTTAAGCCCCTCTCTTACCGCTAAAGCTTCCAGAGTTTTCGGGTCTGTTAAGCCCTCGTAAACCACCGCTGAAGCGCCTAAAAACTGTCCATCATCAGCCCTGGCCACGGCTGCGACAGCTCCCCGGTCCTTCTTCTGCGCTACTCCCCCGTCCGTATTCACCTTCTCCATACCCTGCGGCGGTGGGATCCATCCAGGTTGCCGCGGTACCCCAGCCCTTGCTGGTCGTGCTTGTGCCACATTCTCTGTTAATTGAGTCAGCTCACCGATAAAATTCTCCACAAAGTGATAGGTGCTCAACGGACTTTGGAAAACTCCTTCATGGATGGCCATACGCCTGGCGTGCATAATGCCCACAAAGTCACACTCATCCGAATTAGTTGCTCCCTCGATAGTGTATCAACCATGGTGAATAACCAATTCCTCGCATTGGACTCCCGAACATGAGCCATATGTTCGGTTAATTCTTCATATGCTAGCGCCACACACAACGAGCCATGTTACACTCGATGAGCGAGTGGCGCCACGAATCCTCGGCACCGCAAATTCCACACGCTTTGGATTGTGCAATGTGCCGAGTATGGAGAACAACCGCCGTTGGCAACGACAATCTCGCAAGTCTCCACAAGAAAGTTTTGATCTTGGTTGGCACTTGAATACTCCATAGCTAGTCCAGCACTGTCCCGTCTGCATCACGTTTGAGCTCGAAGCCGACCCATAGCCATGCTCTCTCCTTCTTTAGTTGAGGACAACATCCTGTAAGCTGATCTCACAGTAAAGAGGCCACGCCTCTCATAGTGCCACGCCCAGAAATCGTTTTGGGCGCGCGTACTAATCGGAATTGATTTAATCACTTCAACATCCATGGGTATAAAAGCCTGGATTAGCTTCTCCGTGTCCCATTGCAGGTGGATTGATCAATGAACGCAGCCACACGATGCGGTGGGTCGTCCGATCTGCATGCCACCGGCCTCAGAGCCCCGTCCCTCGGCAGCCAATTATCATTCCACGGATGGGTGTCCATACCTGTGCCTATACGCCGGATCAGACCCTGCTGTAGGACCTCCTTCCCCTCCATGATCGCACGCCAAAACTTGAGATGGATGGCACCCACCTCAGCATTCAGAAAATCCGTGGACGGGTAGTAGACTGCTTTCAGAATCCTCGCACTCAGAGTTTCTGGTTGTTGTAGGATCCGCCATCCTTGGCGGGCAAGTAGCGCCAAGTAAAAACTCAATATCCCTAAACCCCATGCCTCCAGCATATTTAGGTTTAGTCATCTCTTCCCACGACACCCAGCACATTTTTCCTCTTTCTATCTTTGCTTCCCCACCAAGAATTTCGGATCATCGTGTTAATGTGCTCGCATAGTCCCCGTGGTAATTTGAAGCATGACATGGAGAACGTGGGTATTGCTTGCGCAACCGATTTAATTAACACCTCTTTTCCACCCACCGATAGACATTGCTCCATCCATCCCTGAACTTTCTGCCACACTCTTCTTTCAAGTATTTGAAGGCGCCATTCGATGACCTCCCCACCGATGAGGGCATCCCCAAATACTTGACACTTAGCGACTCGTTTTGAACATTCAGTATGACCTTGAGCTCCTGCTTGACAGTCTCCGGGCAGCGTTTGCTAAAGAATTAGATGATTTCTCCAAATTGACTCGCTGACCCGATGCTCGACAGTATACCTGAAGAGTATCCCTTGCCTCCCTGGCGCTCGCAACATTTGCCTTGATAAACAGCAGGCTATCATCTGCAAAAAGAAGGTGATTAATCGCAGGAGCGGTGGTAGCCACCTTTAATCCTTGGAGATTTGATGATTCACTAAACTTCAAAAGGCACGAAAGGCCCCACTGCTAGCAAAAACAAATATGGTGAGATGGGATCACCCTGACGAATCCCTCTGGTAGGCTTGAACTCCTCCAGGCGGTCTCCGTTGAGCATTACTGAGAATGTGACCGTGCTAACCATTCTCATAATCATGACAACCCAGGATTGATGGAAGCCCAGCTTCAACATGATCTCTCGGAGATACTCCCATTCAACCCTGTCATATGCTTTCGGCATGTCCAACTTTAGGGCACAAAATCTATGTTTGATGGCCTTGTTCCTCTTCATGAAGTGCAGACATTCATACGCGGTAATGATGTTATCTGTAATTAGCCTCCCTGGGACAAACGCCGACTGCTCATCCGAGATGATCTCGGGGAGGACTTGCTTTAGTCTATTTGCAAGAACCTTGATGCGATCTTGTATATGACATTACACAAGCTGATCGGCCGATACTGACCCAGGTCTTCCGGTTTCTCCACCTTTGGGATAAGCACAATGAGTGTTTTGAACACCGTGGGGTCATCCCCATTTCAACACTCGTATCACGATATTTGTTACCTCCTCTCCACAAATGGGCCAATTCCGTTTGAAAGAAGTGCGCGGGTAATCCGTCCGGCCCCGGCGCTTTTGTGGGGAACATTTGGAAAAGTGCGTCCTTCACCTCCTTTTCCTTGACCGGTGCAATCAGAGATGCATTCATCTGTTCTGTGACCCGAGATGGGACACAGTCCAAAACTGCACGCATCTCCTCTGTTCCTTCAGCCCTGTAGAGATTAGAATAAAAACCATTAGTTAAAACCTCCATATCCACCGTGTCCTCCGTGATCTCGCCATTGGGTTTCCGCAGGCGAGTAATGCGGTTCCTTCTTTTCCTCTGGCTCGCTCGAAGGTGAAAGAACCGAGTGTTCTTGTCCCCCTCCGAAAGCCACTGTACGCGTGACCGTTGCCGCCACATGATCTCCTCTCGGTAGTCCAATTCCACTAACCGGTCGACAATTTTTAGCTCCGCATGTGTCGGTCCTGCTCTAGCCGGGTCCTCCCTCAACGTCTTGAGTTCAAGACGTAATGACTGAATCTCACTCCGAACACTACCAAAGGAATTACGCGCCCAGTTCTGTAGCTCTCCTGTGAAAGCCGAGAGTTTCTCCTGTAGCTCGGGTAGTGTTTCTGCCTTCCCCCTTGCGTTCCATGCTTGTTCAAGCGATGGCTGGAAGTCCTCATGTCGTTCCCACATCATCTCATATCTGAAACCAAACTCATTCCCCCTCCGTCGCGGGACGGGCATCTGCTCCCTCCACGTGAGTAGAATAGGGCTGTGATCTGAAGACGCCGATGTGAGGTGCTTTACTGTAGCCAAAGGGAACCTGGCCACCCAATCCGTGTCGGCTAGTCCACGGTCCAACCTGACTTGGCAGTAAGATCCTCCCGTCACCTTCTTCTCATAGGTCCAACTCGTTCCTTGGTATCCCAAGTCTTGCAGGCCACAAACATCTACCATGTCTTATAAACCTGCCATCTGCGCTGCACTCCTTTCCTGGACTCCTACATGCTCATGACGATGTAGGACTTCATTGAAATCCCCTAGGCATACCGAGGGTAAATCAGACGCCGAGCGGATATATTTCAGCATCTCCCACGTCTTGTGGCGCTCAGCCGTCTGTGCCTCTCCATAAACCCCCGTGATCCCCACGGGTCTTCCCCCCCCCCCCTCCTTGACAATTGCATCAATATGGTACTGGGAATAAGGTAAAATCTCCAATGATATATTGTTGTTCAAAAATACACCGATCCCTCCGCTCCGTCCCGAGCTGCTTACAACAAAACCATTACCAAAACCTAAAGACGGTGCTAGACGTTCCACCCTTTTTTTGTGAAGTTGCGTCTCTAGAACAAATAACACCGTGGGGCGTATCCGTGCAATATCACAGATCTCCTTCACTGTCGCAGCACCACCCAGACCGCAACAGTTGTAAGACATGGCACTCATTGCTTCTGGCGGTCCTCCTCCCCGGAGGCCGCCAATGGAACATTGTTTGATGCATCTCCCACCTTATCATTCGTCGTTTTCCTTTCCACCGAGCTCCCCCTCGCCTCCTTCTCCACTTGTTTTTGCTTCTTCCGCTCTTTAGGGGTTGCATAGTGTGGTGGTGGTGGAGGTACCCCCACTTACATTTTCTGTAACCCCTCCCTCATCCATATTTAATTTTTTGCATACTCCCGGTCGCATCTACCCTTCACTTGTGCTATCCGCTGACATCGCCTGCTTGAGAGGGCTCTCCGATGTGTCCTCCAAGTCCTCCGAAACCCCAAGACCAGCCTCCGTCGAATTTCTCTTTTGCCCGTTTGATCCTCCCTTGGGTGCCCATTTGCGATTTAATCGCTCCCCACTGCCCACAGCCAGCAGTTCCACCTCGTCCCCATTGCTTTTTTGTCCCCGGGTCTAACGCCGAATACACGCCCAACGGGCATCAAAACCCCTCTGGGCCCCCATGATCTCATGCCCGGAGTCCCCCTGCTTCCCAGTACATGTCATCCGCGATCATCCACCCACCAAACTGCCTCTCAGACTCAAGTGTGCTCCCCGGTGCCACACTCGAGATAACCATGCCCCCATTAAACCACTGTGTTCGCAATGTTTGGGCAGTTTTTCATACTTTACTTGCTGGTACATGCGTTCGCAACCCTCAGGCTGTGAGCGACACAAACCTCGTGAGGGGCTTGGCCGGTTCAGATTCACCCTAGCGCGATGAAACACACCCGAACGTGGTCTAGATTGCTTCCATCTCACTCGCCACACATCACCCACCCTACTCGCCAACATCGTGAGGACCCCTCCTTCTTCCTGAATAGCGGTGGTGACCCTGTGTATCTGGATCCAAGCTTGCACTTTGCTTGGTATGACCGAGGGGATAATCGTTGCACATCATAATGGTTCCAGCATCCTCCGCACAACCTCGAAACAGCCATGGTCCTCCTCCATCATCCTTCTCCAGTCCCCCCAAACAGTTAGCCTGCAGAACGTACAGATTCGGCTTATTTCATTGAACGTGATCTCATGTGCTGGGTTCCATGCTGCAAGCATTGTCCGTTTTAGGGTCTCCAAAACGAAGGTCTTTGTCGTCAGCACCTTCGCCGCCGCGAGCCACTTGACGTCTCTCACAGCTGATCTCCTCCCTCCCCAAGAACCACATCGTTGAGCTCCTCTCATGTAGCTTCAGGTTCTTGAGCAGGGAGTCAACCCTCAAGAAACTCTCCTTTCCTTCCTTCTCTCTCTACCCATCCGCCCATGGTTCAAGTCTCTCCCCCTTTTTCCACCCGAAAACCCTAACCTTCCTCGCGGTTCCCAAGCCCAAGGCAGCCCGGCCGCACGTTGAGGGGTGAGGGATGCAGGGAGCATGATCGGAGATCGCCGCCGCCCGTCTTCTGAACCCTAGTCGCCGAGGTTTGCGAAAAGGTACTGCTACTCTTCTTTAATGTCATCCCTTTACCTAATCTCTACTATATAAAGCAGGCCTTAACGACCCGTACGTCGTACGTTGGAGGAAATTGCACATAACACCAACTATTGGGGATTTTGGTGCACCAAACCTCAACTCTAGATTTTTTTGGCACAAAACACCAATGTTTGGGGTAATTACTTGCACATAACACAAATCCAGTGATTACCCTCTTTGATGAGTAACTAAGCACATAGATCCACCTGTTTATGAACTTGTCGATCTTCCAACAGAGAGCGCGTAATAGGAACAGGACCCGGCGATTGGCGACAGAATTAGGAAATATCCATTATGTAAAAAACATTAGGAAATATCAATATAACTCAACACATATATACAACTGCAGTCAGCTCTGATGACAATCCAAATCATGAGCTCAACATGGTGTCTTAAAAATTTGACAATATTGGTGTTCATAAGTACTTAATTATCTATCAAAGAGGTTAAAGCGGCGAGATTTGTGTTCTGTGCAAGTAATACCCCAAACATTGGTGTTTTCTGCAAAAAAGTCTAGTGTTGTGGTTTGGTTGCAACAAAAATCCCAATAGTTGGTGTTATGTGCAATTTCCTCCGTACGTTTGTGTCCCGTTTTTTATTTTGCCCCCTCTTAATTGCAATATAAAACCCCGCACTCCCTTGTATTTCAACATTTCAGTCAAAACTGTCAATTTAAATGCAGACGTTTAGTCCTTCTGCTGGTTTGGAAGCATAAAGAAAAAGTGCTAAATCTCAATACCCTTTTACCACATTCTCCATAGCTAAAACAATCGACTTGCTTAGTCAAATACTGTCTATTTAATTGCAGACGTTAGTTCTTCTGCTGGTTTGGAAAGCATAAAGAAAATTGATAAATCTCAATACCCTATTACCACATTCTCCATTACTAAAACAATCAACTTGCTTAGTCAAAACTGTCTATTTAATTGCAGACGTTTAGTCGTTCTGCTGGTTTGGAAGCATAAGGAAAATGCTAAATCTCAATACCCTTTATTTCTTGCCTTGGTCCCAGGGTTCTTATCTTGTATTCCCTTTGGCTATTGTTTCATCCTGTAGCTGACATATATTATCGCTTTACATTATGCAGCTATGTCCTAATCCCGTCCTGGTAATTATTGATGTGCAACCCAAGGAGTTGGGAATACCTACCAAAGCATACTATGCTGTGGAAGAGGTTAAAGAGGTAAGCTGGAATCTAAGAAAGTTACGCATGCCTGCTTCTTCAGCTTCACTAACGTGCATGTTTTTCATCTACAGAATGCACCCAGAAAAGCCAAAAGGTGTTTGTCCATGTCCCTTCAGAAATTGCTGCTCATGAAGTTGAGGAAATTGGTAAGTCTTGTTTCTTTCTGAAATTGTATGAGAAGGATCATCGAGACTTCTTTCTGATGACTAGTTCACCTCAAGCAGCCACATAATTATTGTTGGGAGGTTTTTTGAGCTTTACTTTAAATTCTAACTGATATACTGCTTAATCCTACCCTTCAGGAGTTGAGCACCTTCTGAGGGATGTGAAAGAACAACGATAAGCACGCTTGCAACAGAGGTAATGTTTCATTAGGGATGATTAAGTTTTCAGTTTTGCAAGTTGATTTGCTTATGCCCGCACCTCTAATTTATCATTTGCAAACAAAGGTATCGAGCACGCTTGCAGCCTTGAAAGGACTTGATGCTAGGCTCAGGGAGAATCCGGGGCTATCTGGATCTTGTAATTTGAAGCGAAGCTCCCGCCTGAATCATGAGATTTTATACCACTTGCAGGTTCACACCTTTCTCTTGTGATTTCTTATGTTTTATTTTATTCTCTTATTCTGGGCTCCTGTATTTGATAAACTATCATGCTTGTGTTTGAATAATCCCATATTTATCCATCGTCAACGTTCTCATGTTATGCTGTTGTTCAGTTTTACAATGTTAGACATATACTGTATGCTTTGCTTAATGCTTCCCGGATCAAACTCCCAAAGAAAATATAAATGTGCTTTTAAGATACATGTTTCCCTTTAGGATTTTTATGAAAGTTGACTCATTGCTTAGAAATTGGAGGGTCATGTTTAGAGCCCTGTGTATCACTAGTAATTTTTACCCAGAGGTAAAGCATCCTTTCTATATGCTTGCTATACTATATTCAGACCAGTAATTTGTCTGATCATTTTTCCTTCGCATTGAGGATTCCTTACAACTGAATGGAGCATCTGATGGGGGCAGATGATCTCTAATACCTGGAATAAGGAAATGCGATATTTTCTATGTGTCTTAAGACATGTTAGTTATGCTTCTTGTTTGCAGTACAGACATTTCATCAACAATTTTGAAGTCCATAATAAGTTCTTCTGGCCCAAGCAATTTACTGATGGTGTCAATGATCTATTGATTTCAAATTTTTTCTGCAGGACGTGTTTAATCTGCTACCCCAATCTCAATGTAAAACGAGCTTATTAAAGCCTTTGGCAGGTAATCTTCCATGTTTCCATCGATTTCTAGAATTGACCTATGTTTCTTTCATGTCCTGGGCTTTCTTACGTCAGCAGCTTAATTATTACTATTATTTTTTCTCAGTGTGAATACAAATGATATGATGCTGGTCATATACCTCTCTTCAGTCATCAGGAGTGTTATTGCACTCCCACAACTTGATAAACAACAAGGTAAGCTGTTTACAGTCCGTGCAATCCTTACCTGTAATTTGCATCGTCTTTACAATGTTCACATTTATGATGTTCCTTATTCCCCTTTTTTCATCTTTTCTGCGATGAAGAAACTCTAAAAATTCTGATGTGGCTGCAGATGCTAAACAAGGAACACGAGAAAAACGAGGATTCGAAGCCAGCCGCCGTACCGGCTGCTGCGAGTTGAGTGCTCTTGTTTGCTGCACAATGGGCTAGGGATCTTTGGCTCCCCGTCGTGGGCGAAAGTATTGTGACATGTTAGGATGGTTGAGTTGGAATCAACCGTCTTGTCTTGACCTTGGATTCACAGCAAGATGTTCTTTTTCATGTGTATGATAAGGTCAACGGCGAAATATTATATTCTGCGAGCTTAGGTCATACATATTTGCTTTTGTCAAGATCTTGTACTGTTTAATGTTTAGTGATGTTGGATCGTCTCCTGGTTAACTTGTATGTGAACGTTTGCTTCATGCAAACTGTAGGAACTGCTACCAGCCAGTACGCTGCACAAGCTGCAGTTACAGGATGCCTGGCTCCTTCGACTGAACTACTTTAAACTTTTAAACCTTTTCTATGTTCTACGTGTGCTTGTTTTACGGCCTGAACAAAGAGGTTCATGCGTGCTGAACTAATACGGTGGCGTTTCAGCTAGTTGCTAGTCCGACCTATGCAAACGTGTACAAACCTATAAACAGAAATTTGGGAACGCGATACTTGGGGGTATGATATTTTCGGTTGGCACCTAGAATCACCCTACCAAAATTTTGGCAGCCTGTGATATTTGGCTCTTGGTTGTGTTCCAAAATTTTGTACTCTTGCACTCTCTCCACAAATAATTTTCATCATTTTGTCCAGTGAAGAGTCAATTAATCCTAGCCATTTCTTTTCTCTAGTCAATGATTGGCAAAATTTTATACAACTTGTTATGGCATGAACATATACCGTGCTGGAGATAGAATGTACCTTCATAAATCATAATTACATCTCTGTGCAGCTCTCTTATCTAAGTCATCCTTTACATTCTCCAAAAAAAAAAGTCATCCTTTACATCATGGTTGTAGTATCCGTAGCAAAGAAATAATTGAGTTACCTTCCCCCTAAAACCGTAAGAGTGAGGCTGTTCTTTGAGCTTTGAGTGTTGCCTGTTACATGTTGTGCTTCGTTATTGGTATGGGCAAAATATACAGGTTTTTTTGGGATGGGAAGTGAGGGGCTTCCATTCTCCAAGATGAACACCACGGATGACATGGGTGGCCGATCGTTGGGGTTGTCCTGCACGCACAGGAGTCCCAGTTGGACGCAGAGCAACGCTTCTTCTGGTATACAACTCTCCACAATATTGGATTCTACCAAATCCTTGCTATTGCCTTCATTCCATAGGTTCCACGCCTGAATAAAACAAATTAAATCACAACCAAGTTCTCAAGAGAAATCAAGAAGTTTAATTATCTACCCTTTGGAATCCAGGGATGCTTATACTCACATTCACTATAAGATTTTCATCCTCGTCTATCTGATTAGTAGAGCTTATCTTCACGCCACTTACGACCTCCAACGTCAAGACACCAAAGCTGTACACATCTGATTTGGCAGAGAACATGCCTCTCATTGCATATTCAGGAGCCATGTAGCCACTGTTGATACATCACCAAATCAATTATTATTATTTTGTTACCTAGGTTCACTGTATGAAATGAAATAGGAGTCCTACGTTAGAAAAAAAAAGACTTTCATGTAAGTTTTTGGCTCACTCTGTTCCGACGATGCGTTTGGTGTCTGCCTTCTGTTGGTTGTCGTTAAACATCCTTGCCATTCCGAAATCTGCTATCTTGGGCTTCATTTTCTTCGTCCAGTTAAAACGTTGCTTGCTTTGAGATCTCTGTGAATAATCGTTAGTCTAGAAATCTTGATGGAGATATAGCAGCCCTTTAGCAACCCCTTTTATTATCCTAAACCGTGTTGACCAATCCAACCATTGAGTTTCTTGCACCCTCTACAGAAGGCAACAGATATTAGGACTAGTGAACGAGGCATTGCGTCAATTCAAGAATTTGTGATGAACTATTGGATCGTACTGAAAAGGTGAGCATCTAAGCTTTTATTAGGCATGTACTCGTAAATTAAAAGCTTTTCATCTCCCTCCAAGCAGCAACCAAGAAGTCTAACCAAATTCCTATGTTGTAGTTTGGCAATCAGAAGAAAGCTCATTCCTGAACTCTGTCATTCCTTGGTCAGAATCCCTGCCGAGCCTTTTGATAGCAACTTCACGACCATCTAACATTACTTTGTAAATTAAAGAGGAAAATGAATGAGACTGAAGTTCATGCATGTATACTTACAAAACAAGACTAGATACGGACACATGACTAATGACCTTGTAAACTTTGCCAAAACCGCCTTGTCCGATCACATACTTTTTGTTGAAGCTGTCTGTCGCAACCACGATATCTTTGAAGCTTACAAATGGAAATTCAAAACTTCCAGTGGGGCTTCCTGCTCCAAATTCCTTCAGGTGTGTTCGAATCTTCTAGCACTAGCATCTTGAAATTTTCATGTTTCTGTTTATTGCCTGCTTCCAACATATTTCGAGCATGTATAATCTCATCAGAATATCATATAACTGGATGGTATTATGTCGTATATGCATGTCAATGCTAGCAAATGTGTTTATACCTTTGGACTTACGAACCCATTATCGCAACGGATAAGCACATGAGCACCAGAAGAGTGCTAAAACTGGTTAGTACAATTTTCATTTGCATTTCTTTTCTTTGTTTTGCCTTGAGAAATGCATCACACGGAGTCATCAGATCATGTTTGTGGTACAAATAATAACTGTAATCATCTGATAATACCCCATTTCGAATGGTTTGGGGGTATGATTCTGGCAATTGAAAACCGCTAAAATTGTTTGCTGTGTTGTTCAAACAAAATTTCTGAAAAGGGGTATCAGTCTAATGATTTCACTTCTTTTGCGACTGAACTTGCGGTTGGACCTCTTAAAATAAATGCAATAGTTAAGGATTTGCAGATTGCTTACCCGGTCAGTTAATAGGAAATAATACAGCAGGTCAAGATAAGAATGGAGAAGAATTAGTTGATACTCGGTGGGGGTACCTGCAGTAGACGAAGCGGCAACCCGGAGGTACAGCGTATCGGCGACGCCACCGGTGTCGATGAGGTCCCCCGCCCAAACCAGGCACCTCGTGGCGTCTCGCCTGGAGCTGCTGCTCAGGTTGGCGTGCGCGTACGCCACGCAACGCACGAGCAAAGTAGGACTGTACTCATCGAGCAGTAACAAAGACTAGTCGATTCGCCTCGCGCGGTGCTAGGCGAACAACCAGTACGTACGGCTCTCGTCTTTTTTTTTTCTCTCGCGTGCGCGCCTACCTACATGAAGTCTCAGCACCAGTGCACGGACAGGGACCAAGTCAACTTGATGCCTCACCTGTCCGTCCCCGTCTCGCTCGTGACAAGATGTGTAGGAGATGGATTTCTATTTCTTTTTTTTTTCTCTCGCGCGCGTACTTGATGTACTCCTAGTATTCCTTTGCTCCCGACTACTAGAACGCACCAACAACTAGCTAGTACTCAGGCTCCCACCATGCATGAAGGATCGCTCGCTTGCACGACGAACGAACCACGTCAACCTTGATCCATCAGTGACAAGAAAGGCAACACGCGCTCTAGCACTAGCTTGTACATAGTTTATTTTCATTTCAAGCAAAATAATCTCCTTCCCCTTGCCTTCTTTTTTCCCCTCCTCCTCTAACATCCAACACAAGACCTAATCTCCGACGACTAACACCGGCATATATGAGATGCACGCACCAAGAACAAGGACCAACCCAACAAACGAATCTCTGGGTGCATGACAATACCTTGGGGGTGGATCAGATCAGCAACAAGCTTCGCGGAGGACTTGCGATCGAACCCTCCCCCTCCCCCTCGCCAAGCCCAAGTCACAAGTCACGCGTCTATACCGCACGCGGCTTATGAACAAGGCCCTTCTACTTATAGAGATATGGATGGGGTTATGAGCTCTGAGAGGTAGCGCTAAGGGAGGAAGAAGGCGAGCTGCTCTCATGCTCTGACGTTGCTTCTTGGGAGGGAGTGGATGGACGGGTAAGATGGAAGCTCACGCGGATCGATGACGTGGAGATTCTGTCTTGGAATGCCCTACTACTATTTAATTTAGTAGTGGCATGGCTTCTTGACGTGCATGCGGCTGGTTTTCTAGACAATTAATTAAACACTGTGCAGGATGCTTCGTATACCTAGCCCGAATAATTCTGGCGGCCCGTTAATTGGTGAGCGTGTGCCCCTAGCGCGCATGGATCAAGCTACTTTTCAGGATCCGGAGACCTCCATTGCAGCTAGATACTCTCTCTCCGTTTTTTTTTTACTCCGCGTATTAGGTTTGTACAAAGTTAAACTTGCTAAATTTTGAACCAATTTTATAGCAAAAATATCAATATTCATAATACCAAACTAGTATCGTTTGATTCACCATGTAATATACTTTCATATATATCGACGTAGTATTACAACTATTGATATTTTGTTCTACACTTTTGGTCAAACTATGCAACACTTGACTTACGACAATTCTAATACGCGGAGTAAAAAAAAATTGGAGGGAGTACTAGGAATTTGTTAGTCCAAATATGTCTCTATATCTTGTTGGACATGTGGGGCTCAACTGTTTCTTTTCTCTGCTTTCATGCATGCCTCTACACTAGGGATAAGATGGAGATGAGAGAATATTCAGAGTTAAAGCCTGGCATTGCATTGCCTCTCCATTTTAGTATTAATTTCAAAGCCTGGGAACCTGGATGCAATTGAGGTGCTACAAACTTAACTCGAGATACAGCAACCACCACACAATCTCTATGTACTAGAGCAAGCACAAGAATGAACAAACAGACTCAAAACAAAATGACGAGACAACAAGCACTAGACACAAAACATCACATCTTCCAGCTCCAATATATCACCCTCGGCTTCAGGGATACAGCAGCAACAAGTAATTATGGTGTTGGATGTGCTCGTAGTGTCAAGTCCGGCAACACCAAGGTTTCTCTACCTTCAACTTAAGCTTGGGTTTCTCAAGTTAATTTACATTGCAGAAGCTGGCCTAAGTGCTGCAACTAGCACAAACCATGTGCAAGACTTCCAGATGCTCCAGGCCACACAATTTGACCTTCAGCTCACTACCTACCCTACTACACAAATCAGCTCAAGACATAAACAACGAAACGATGCCCGGCAGCCATGGCTCCCTCCCGGTAAGGCTCCACCTCCACTTTCACTGGACCAACCCTATAATCTTTGCAATAAAACTCAGAATCCAGATTAGCAGATCACCTCCATGACAACAATTCAAATTATAGTCCATTGGCTAGATGGTCGGAGCACAGTAAAGCAACAACTTGATTGCCATAGTACCAAAGAGCATGTTGGCGAGAGAAGGGTGAAGAACCAATAATTTACCTGAACCAGAGGCACATGTCGTCCTCATTCCTTCTTTCATGTAGCAGCCATTTGCCAAAAAGAATGCCGCGTTGTACCGCTGATTCAACCACAACATCTTACCTATCAAGGAGAAGACACCCACAACAGCTTACCTATCAAGGACAGTCCGATGAATTGTAGTGTCAATAAGAAAGAATATACAAATAAATCAGCAAATAAGTGACAGCAACACCCTAGTAAATAAGAAACCAACAGCTAGAGCATAGCACCTACATTGTAGCCAATTTGGCACAGAAATTGCACCATTCAGGAAAACACAAAATTAAATGCACACGCCAGCAAGAGCATGCACAAGTGCTGCTGATAGCTCTGAATTAGTCAAGATCAAGTAGGCACTACTTCACCACACCATCAAAACAATATGGGCTTGATTAAACACAATTATTACATGTCAAAGAACACTGCTGCTGCTAGTAAGGTTACAGACAGCGCCAACAGCCATCTAAAACACCCTCGGATGCAACAACCACTGAATACACATATCATTCATAGTTGTGCACATCACAAAACATATCAGACAAGTATAGGGCCTCCTATATAAAAACATTGTCAGTGGCTACACCACGCAATCCACCTACACATTTTCAGTGGACCCTAGCATTGTCCATGGATAATTATACCAGATTTCAAGAAAAGAACTAACACATTAATACCCATACAAGCTAGACTCGACATATGTACGAGCAGCTAGAGCGTCACAAAGCCTACACCGTAACCAACTTCGAACATAATTACTACATCATCCGGAAAACAGGAAAATAAAGGCACATGTTAGCAGCAGGAGCATGCATTAGTGCTGCTAGTTGATCACAATTGGTCGGTATCAACAAGGCACTACTTCACCACATCGAACTAAAAGAAGATGCATTTCATTAAGTAAAGAGAATTATTACAGGTCAAAACAATACTGCTGCTAGTCATAAACGGCAACTACAGCCATGTAAAAAACCTCACATACAACAGCCACTCTGAGTAGAGCCTCTAGAATATAATTCTAGGACTTCATCATGTGATTTTAATATTTTCATAGAAAACAGGCAAGCCAGCTCCATTGTTTAGGGATCAAGGGATGAATCACTTATTTGCAACTGGACCAAGCTAAATTGCAACTAGAAATAGGCTAGACGACACAAGTATATGAAAATAAGTCCATTTTGGACTACTGGTGGTGGTACCTTCTGGTCAGGATGAGCTCGAGGCCGGACATGACGACCTGCTTATCAAGCTCGTCGGGCTACAGGATCCTGGCTGGCCACCACCAACCTCTTCTGCGTCAAGGTCGTCCCACGCCTCCCCTTCCGCTTCGTCATCCACATCCAAGCCCCAGATGACGGCAGCTCTAGCCGCCCCGGCGAATGGCGGCGACCCTCCACCGACCATCCTACAGTTCCAATAAATGGTTCAAATTTGACCTCAAGACAAGACATTACAATATCAAAAAAAAAAATGTTTACTTGCTGCAATCAAAAGAAGAACACCGTAAATTTTGCCATGCATCAAACCTAAGTGAGCAGCTAGTACAACAGCAGAATTTATAGCACTAGTCAACATTCAATACAAGATATGGCACCCACAAAACTACAGCTACACCCAAACTACAGCAGCATCTGTTGCTCCCCAAAAAATCCAAGGTCTTAGTGTACATCTAACGAATGACAATGAAATCATCACACAAGAATCGATGCAGCGAGTAGCACATATCTGTAAATTCTGGATCTTAGCTGTTGTATTGCACAGAGCAGATCATCATCATCCTCAAATGCACTGGATAGCAGAATAAATTTCCTAAGCATCTACTGTAGTTCCGAGGGGCATACGACATGATGCACGCAGGTGGACATCTACAACATAGAAAAGCCTACACATGGGTAGGGAGTCTACCTGGATGTCGTATATAGCTTGTGTTGATGTCGACGAGTGTGGCCGTTCACGGGCTCTGAGCAGCAAAATGGCATCCGAGGACATCAGGCTCCACCACAGAAGCATGTGTCATCCTTGGTTGTCGAAGCAAATCAACCCCTTTGAGTAGCGACCATGCTAGCAGAGCGCCGCCTGCTTGAGCTAGAAACAAGTGGCAGGCCTCACTCAAGGTCTGGGAAGCCGTTGCCGATAGCTAGAGCGCCGTCGGGCAAAGCAACTCCAGGTTCCGGTTTGTGGCTGGCAGACACCAGAAACAAAACTAGCTGCAAAATAAGGTTAGCAAGCAAAGCAAAGATTAGTGAAAACCCAAACAGAAGTAGAAAGCTAGCTTGCAAGCACTAGGAGCTTTATATTATGTGACATGGTACTACTCAGTGTTCAACAACAATCTCCAAAACTAACCACTGCAATGGAACAACCTGCTGGTTACTTGATAATAAAAAACAAACTGTACCATGGTACTACTAGGGGCTCAACAAACACCGAAACTAAGCGCTGCAATGGAACGTCTGCTAGTGCTGGATAATAAATAACCAAACTGTACCATGGTTTGGGTTGAAATTTCACATAACATGCCTACCACAAGTGCATCAGCTAAGAGAATCTTCATGCATAAATGCCAGGACAAATGTTCTAGCTAGCTAGGCTGCTGCAAACTAGAGGAAACAACATGCCGATATTAACTGTCGTGCACACTACATCATCGTCATGCTCAAAGGCACTTCAAGCTAAATAAATTTCCTAAGATTTACTGTGCTTCCAATGGACATACAACCGGATGTACACAGATTAGCATGTACACCACTGATTAGTACAGGTCAGGGCCGGAGATTAACTCGATATACGATGAAACATCAGGAAATGGGGTAGAGCTTTCAAGACATGAGAATAACAGATCAGACTGGATCAAGTGCACAGCATGGTGACTAGCGCAAAGTTTCCTTCCTCAGAACCCACATTAGAGCAAGTGCAAACTGAGCACGTATAAGCTATGATCCAATAACAAGAGAAATAGGCTCTGACAAATAGCCAACAACACATATCACATAGACATAGGATAGGATGAAGTACATCGGCATCGCCTCAATTGTGGTTTACATCAGAAAAAAAAAGGACGCGGTTAACAATCGCAGAAAACATGCCATACCAACCACACTAGTCGAGATCAAGTAGGCGCTACTTCACCACACCATCAACGCAACATGGACTTGGTTAAACAAAATTATCAGTCAAAAGACACTTCTACTGCTAGTAAGGTTATAGACAGCGCCAACAGCCATTCTGAAAAATACACACATTATTCAGAATTGTGCACATCACAAACACAACCAGATCATACTTGTACATGCCTCCTGTATAAAAAAAATTGTCAGTGACTTCCCTACACAATCCAGCTACACATGGTCAGTGGACCCTCGCATTATAATTGAAAAAATAACAGATTTCAAGAAAAGAACTAACACATTAATACCCATACAAGCTAGTCTCGATAAATGTACCGGCAGCTAGAGCTGTCACAAAGCCTCACTGTAACCATCATTGGGAAAAACATGAAAATAAAGGCACGGGCCAGCAGCAGGAGCATGCGTTAGTGTTGCTAGTTGATCACAATTATTCAGATCAACAAGGCACTACTTCACCACATCGAATTAAAAGAAGATGCATTTCATTAATTAAAGAGAGTTATTACAGATCATAGAATAGTACCGCTGCTAGTTATAAGCAGGACCAAACAGCCATCTAAAACACCTGACATGCAACAGCCACTCTGAGAGTCTGAGTAGAGCCTCTGGAAATCAATTCTAGGACTCCATCATGTGATTTTGATAATTGACATAGAAAACCAGGCGAGCCAGCTCCATTGTTTAGGGATCAAGGGCTGGAGCACTTATTTGCAGCTGGGAATAAGCTAAATTCCAACTACACAGAGGCTAGACCACACAAGAACATGAAGAATAAGTCCATCTTGGACTGGTGATGGTGGTACCTTCTGGTCGGGATGAGCTTGAGGTCAGACGCGACGACCTGCTCATGAAGCTCGTCCAGCTCCAGGGTCCTGGCCGATCCCCCACCTCCCCCTTCTGCGTCAAGACCGTCCCACTCTTTCCCTTCCGCATCGTCGTCAGCATCCACGCCCCATACGACACGCAGCTCCAGCCGCACCGGTGAATGGCTACAGCCACCACCAACCATCCTACAGTTCCAATAAATGGTTCAAAACTTCAAATTTAACCTTAATACAAGACATTACAATATCTAAAAAATATATGTTCGATTGCTGCAATCAGAAGAACAACACCACAAATTATGTCATGCATCAAACCTAAGTGAGCAGCTAGTACAACAGTAGAATTTATAGCACAGCTAGTCAACATGCTATACAGGATATGCTACCCCCACAAAACTACAGCTACGACCAAACTACAGCAGCAGTTGTTGCAACTTCTGCTCACCCAAAAAATTCAAGGTCTCAGTGTACAGCTAACGAAACAAGATGAAATCTTTAGACAATAATTAATGCAGCCAGTAGCACATATATGTAGATTCTGGACGTATTGTGCAGAGTAGATCATCGTCATCCTCAAATGCACTGGTAGCAGAATAAATTTCAAAGCATCTACTGTACTTTCAAGGGACATGGAAATGATGCAAGCAGGTGGGAATCTGCAGCATAGAAAAGCACACAGATTGGTAGGGAGACTACCTGGACACCATACGTAGCTTGTAACAATGCCGGCGAGTGTGGTCGTCCACGACGGAGCAACAGCAGGATGGCCGCGGGGACGTCGGGTGCCAGAACAGAAGCATGTGCCGTCCTTGGATATCAGAGCAGAGATTGGCCCCTTTGAGCAGCGACCGTGATAGTAGAGCCCCGCCCTCTGGAGCCAGAAAAAAGTGGTACTGCGGTAGGCTTCACAAGGTCGGGGAAGCCATGCCCGCAGCTAGAGCACCCCCAAGCAAAGAAACTCCAGGTTCCGTACGCAGCTGGCAGACACCAGAAAACAGAACTAACTGCAAAACAAGGTTATCAAGCAGAGCTTAGTGAAAACCGAAAAAGTAGAAGATAGCTTGAAAGCACTACGATCTTTATATCTGTGGCATGGTACTACTCAGGATTCAACATCTCCAAAACTAACCACTGCAATGGAACGAACTACTGGTTACCGGATAATAAACAAACTGTACCATGGTACTAATCGGGGTTCAAATAAAACACCAAAATTAACCACTGCAATCGAACGGCTGCTGGTTGTTGGATAATAAACAAATAAACCTACCATGGTTTGAGTTGAAATTTCCCATCACATGGCTACCACAAGTGCATCGGCTAAGAGAATATTCATACATAAACACCAGGACAAGTGTTCTAACTAGCTAGGCGCCTGCAAACTAGAGGAAACAACATGCAGATTCGGATCTTAAGTGTCCTGCGGAGTACATCATCGTCATGCTCAAAGGCACTCCAAGCTAAATAAATTTACTAGCATGCTTCCAATGGACATACATCCGAATGCACACATATTAGTATGTACATCAAACAAATTAGTACCAGGTCAGGGAGATTAACTCGACATCATTGTACATAGCTGGTGATGATGCCGACCAGTGCGAGCTTCGGGCGAAGCAACAGCAGGATGGCCACCGGGGACATCAGAGTCGTCGGGTGACAGGGGAGAAGCATGCGCCCTCCCTGGTGATCAAAGCGGATTGATCCGTTTGAGTAGCAGCAGTAGTATCATCCTGAGGTGGTGACCGTGCTAGCGGAGCGCCACCGCCAGAGCCGGCAGATCTAAACGGATGGATCCAGAGAGACGAGAAGAAAGGGAAAGGAGATCCATTTCCTTTCTGTTGGTCTCCTCTGCTCCTTGGCGGCCTTCGCCTGGTTGGTTGGGAGAGGCTGCTGGTGTCCGGCCAAGTCATCTCTTCCTCGTGGCCGTCCAGGTTGCTGGCACCATTATCATCGAGCACAGCTGCAGTAAAGTACATGTTTATGAATGTATATCTAAAATTTCACTATGGGTGTTGAAGGTTTTTGTTAAAGTACAACTTAAAAATTATTTTACGCATAACGGACTGAAGAAGTGTACTCTTTAGCTGCAGGAAAGAAAACAAATTGGAAGCAAACTAGTAGCCGGCACAATCCATAAACGGTACTACTGAATAGATAAGCATGGATAACTGTGATCTTAATTTTAAAAGTTAAAACTAATTGTTATTTTCTCGGTAATTCCTTATTTGTGTGCTATGAGAATATATGTTAGACAAAAATTATAGCTGGACAGAAATGCCGAAAAGGGGCACAATGGTAAATAGCACCACATACCGGAGATAAGGGACAGAAAGAGAAGATCAGTCAGCTTGAAATTGACCCTTTTTATGAAACATTGGATCAATCCATCTCAAGATCCAGACTATACATGAGAAATTGGACCAAGTGTCAGAAGATATCAAAATACCAGCAAAGGTAGGTAATATGATGAACAATCCAGGGGGTAAACTTTGAAGAATATAATTTTTTTTCGAGTTTTCATATTAAGAGGATAATAGAGAGCATGGTAATTGAAAAACTAGCATTGCATGTACACAGTTCAACTCGTAGTAGCAATAGTTCTTTTTTTTGCGAATGTTCAGTAGCAATAGTTAACCCAATAGAATTTCATAAAGCTCAAGAACCAATACAGACTGAACTAAGGAACTCAGTCATTACCTTCTTATCATTACCTTCTTAAGAGACAGGGGAAATGTGAGCTTCCCGTAAACTTGAGAGGATTCATCACTATATCCTTGCAAATCTCTCTCCTAGTCGTGCAAACGGAAGCAGGCAACAACATCCTTGCGGGACGGCGAGTTGTTGTCGTTCTGCTCCAGCCTTTTTATCACGTCCTGAAGCAACTCGGGAGGAAGGCCGACCCAACTCCTTTACATCATCGCAAGTTTACGGGAAATGTGAGCTTCCCGTAAACTTGAGGATTCCACATCTGTCTCCAAGTCGTGCAAACGGAAGAGCAGGCGACAACATCCTTGTGGGACGGCGAGTTGTTGTCGTCTTGCTCCAGCCTTTCCTTCACGTCCTGAAGCAACTCGGGAGGCTACCATGTAGCTCATCTGAAGACTCAAAGAGATTTCCCGCCGAGATGGCCTGAGAGGCCCAGGACTTTTTTTGCCTCAAAATTCCGCATCTAGGAGTTAATTAGCCATTCTAGTGGTGTAGGTCGAGCCTGATAGAGATTATAACACTCCCAGCTGACTAATCTAGGAGTTAATTAGCCATTCTTGTTGAGTACTTGACACAACCATAGGCAACTGGGAAAACTAGAGGAGGCTAGAAAATGAATTACCTAAGCATCTACGTAGGAGGGACATATGAGAGATGTTGCATGAGCAGATTAGCGTCTACAACACTCCAAAGCACCAGGTGAAGGAGATTACCCGGACGCCGTCGATCGTATGTAGATGGTGGCGCGGAGCAGGGGGCGTCGGAGTCACCCTTGGTTGCTGAAGCGAATCGGCCCCTTTGAGAGGCGACCGTGCTAGCGGAGCGCCGCCGGTGCTGCTGGCAGATCCAATCGGGACGGATCCGGAGAGGCGAGAGTAAAGGGAAAGGAGACCCCTCTCCTTCCTGTTGGTCTCCCCTCCTTCTTCCTTGGGGTCCTGCTGCGTCTGGTTGGCGGGGATCCAGAGATGCTGCTGGTGCCCGGACAGGTCACCGTGGCCATCCAGCTCTGGAGCGGAATCGAAGCAGGAGGCAAGGGCTTGAGCAGAGACTCTGGGGAAGCAGGGGAGGGTGGGAACCTTGGAGACCAGCGGGGAAGAGAGAGCCGGCGGGCGGAGGCGGAGGAAGAGTGGAGTGAATATTGGAGGAGAGGAGAGGAGAGAGGAGGAGGCCTGCAGAGTCGAGAGCTGGTGCGGTGCGTTGGGTGGGCTGGGCCTGGGTCGGTTGGGCTGCTGGAGTCATTACGATCCATCCATCGGGCAGAGCAGAGAGCTGGTGCGGCTTCATCTTCCTATCTTCTCATTGGCCAGCGACGAGTCTCCACGGATCGCCGATGCATCCCACGGTCGAGATCCTTTCCTGGCGCTACCACTGCTAGCTATTGGAGTACGTGCTCATAAAGCTAGCTATTAAAACAACGAAGTGATTACTGTGAGCCTTTCCCTAGAAACCTAGCTAGCTATACATTACCCATTCGATATGAACCGTTTAACAATCCATATTCGATTAATTCCACCGTGATGCTAATTTGTATTTCTATGTGTGCGTGTCTCGGTGGGAGACTATACCGGGTCTATTCCGTCGACACGGCCTTCGACGGTATCGCTCGTCACAACCCTCGTCACCGACACCGCGCCTACATCCTTACCATGCGCCCAATACACAAGTCGAAAGCACATCACATCTTGTTGGTGTCCACCGCATGATGAAACACTCGTCGGACGGTTCTTCCTCGTCGTCGTGCTATTTACTCATGTTGTGTGTTTACATCCTACACACGTCAAACATCCGTCACCGGACGAATTGCCGGACGTTGAACCCCGAACCTAGAACCGAGGGTTAGGCGTGGAGGAGGAAGGCGGAGGAGGCAGACCGTGCCGAGATGGCTACTACCTGTCATTTGACGTGTCACCCTCTCGTCCTGTATCCCTGCTCCATTCTATGAGATAGCTATTTCCTGTGATGCGTTTCAAACCCGCGTTTGTTTTTGTTTTTTGAGGCTATTTTCGAGAGGCTATAACACAAACGTGTTTTGGGTTTTCTCGCGTAATTTTTTTAAACCGGTGATTCCCTAAGAAGGAGGAGTAATCTAGTTTGTCACATGTTAATAGTGTTTTTGTATTTTATGCTACTGAAAAGTTACTAGCGTTATTTTCACATGCTCTATCACGTTCCCTTATTTTATGCTATATCCCGAAAAACAATAGTTAAAAAATCGTTTTTGATATTTCACCGCCTTTGTTTGTTGCCTAGCATAATTCCTTTGGGGCTTCACCACACTATTTTTGTTTCTATCGTCTCATTCGTTGTTTTTTCCCCTCAATTATTGAGATAGTCGTAAGGTTGAGAGACTCGATATTTTAGGCTTAAAACTTAGATAATGTTTTCTTACATAATATCCTATAAAAAAATTGGAGATAAATGACCAAAAAAGTATGGGTGCTACGGATTTGTGTTGGATCGCCAAACATAGAAGTCATGAAAAAACTAGCTTACTAAGAGATTTCCGAACGACTTTGGCATTGGCTTATTTCGACCTCGTAGGAAAATTTTACAACTGGTCACGCCCTTACTCGACGGTGTCGCTCGGCACCACACTCTCCATCGCCCATCCCACGCCAACATTCTTCGTATGTCCAAATGTGCCCGCTTCCCAAGTCAAAACCGGGCACGTTTTTCTAATTGTATAAGGATGAGATTGGCGTAATATGATGGATGCATTATTGAGCCTCACGGGCCAGTATATATAGCCGTACATGAGTCATCTTGGAGCACACGCCAAGTTAGACAACAGACCGAAACAAATTCTGACTCTATCATATACTACCATACCAATTCGTACTGCAATAGTCTAACATCCCCCCGCGGTTATAGTGGTAGCGTCGCGAACAACTGGAGCATCATGGACGGTCAGACTGAAGAGATACAGAAGTAGAATCAGTAGGCTGACATCCCCCGCAGTAGGAGTGGGAACCTCGTGGACGATGTCGCGCCGTTGATGCTTGGACTGTAGAGGAAGCTAATGAGATGCTCCAGCAAGGTGGTATCCCTTTGTGCCGATGTCGAGGCAGCCGAGAGCGTGTGGCGGTGCAAAATTGGACGAGGTAGCCATAGCCATGGTCGATGTCGTGGTCGGGTGCCGGTGTCGAGGTAGCCGCACATGAGCCGCATACGCATAGTGTTTGAGGAGAGTGACAACGACGCGTCGAGGCTGTCGTCAAGGAGGAGGGCCGATGACAAAGTCGATGCAATCTGAGCTGTCAAGATGAAGTGCGGCAATGGTTTTGCCAGAAGCAGGTGCACAACGGGGACGCGGTCGGGGCAGTCTAGAGGAGGAGTCGATGTCGGGACGTTGTCGAAGCCGATGAAGACGAGGCGTCGATCCGAGTAACGTACGAGTGTTGTCAGCACCGGAGTGTGGAGGCACGGACCATCATAAACCATGCTCCAACGTCAAAGGGACTAGCAGAGGAGGCCTCCAGAACGGTTACAGGGCGCATAGCGACATAGAGAGAGAGAGAGAGAGAGAGGTGTCGATGCAGTCTGTGGTTGTCGGAATAGACGAAGTAGTCGGGACGAGATGATAACGTTGGCGCCGAGGTCGTACGTGGTGGACGAAGACGTAGAAGGTGGCGAAGGAAGTGACGACCTGGATCCTTACTATGCCCTAAATAGCCTCAGTGACTACCGACAGTATGTGTGCACGGGACCGAGCTACTAATATGCAGAGTAAGGGAAGCGTGTATACTAGGAGGCACGCTTCTAATACCATTTCCCTCACCAACATGACTTGGTGAGTTCGGGAAGCGTGGATTTATAATGACACGCTTTCGGTAAGATTTACTGGAAGTAGGGGTGAAAACAGAGCATATACGGTGGAATAGTAGTGAAACCATGCACGCAGTCGTCTTTTTTTCGGATTCGGAGTCGGAGCGGATTGGGGATACAAATACGGAATCGGACCATCCCGGTTACAATATGGACCAAATACGGGGCGAATATGGTTCGGTCACGGATAAATGTTTCCTCGGATGTTTACTAAAAAATGCAAACATACGAGAATCAATGTGAAGGCTAGGGTTACAACATTAGGAATAGAAGGAGATGACTTCTAGGATATATCGTTAGAGGAACTAGGGGAATAGATAGGGAACTAGTTTTGGTTCAGGCCATAGTTTTACATGTTAATGGGCCGTTCAAGGTATTATTTGGCGGATACTTATCGGATAATTACCGGATATTAACCGTGAAATATAGTATATCCTCGGATACGGACGAATATTAGTAAAACCACATCCTTTTCCGTATCCGTGAATTACTATCCATATCCGTGACCGTATCCGTCAACTATCCGACTGTATCCGTATTTTTCTTCCGTGAGCCTCCGGTCGGTCGGTCGGTCGGAAATAATCCGTACCGTTTTCACCCCTAACTGGAAGTGTGCCCAAGTTGTACTCGCTGCAACTAAATTGTAGAAGCGTGCGGGCCAAGTGAATCACCGCTAGTGACTTTTTCCCTATAAGCCTTTTCCTACTAGTGAATAACGCATGACAACAAAACGATTCATGAAATTGTGCGTAATAACTATCTTCTAGCATAAAATAATAACACACGACAACATAACGACACATGAAATGATATGCAATTCATCTAACAAAAGATAATGACGTGAAACAATAGAATGGCACATGCAATTGTAGGCAACAACAATCTCCAGGCAAAAAAAAGCCATTAATGTGTGTAAAAATGGCACATGCAATAAGAGTTAATTTATATCTTCTATCTTATGTCTATTTTTTATAGAACTTATCAAATAAGCATGTTAATTATTTAATATAGTTGGAAATAAATTTAGAGAAGAATATTGGAAATAATATGAGGAGAAGAGGCTTAACGATGACCTGGTAAATGTAGCAACCCCAATATTTTATGTTATGACCCTTTGGTAGTTATTATTGTCGTGACATGAACACGTGAGGCCGACAATGTGCCATTTCATGTGCAGTTTGGTCGTGGTGGACGAAGACGTAGAAAAGAGAGAGAGAGAGAGAGAGAGAGAGAGAGAGAGAGAGATATGATGACGCTGGCGCTGAGGTCGTGGTGGATGAAGACGTAGAAGGTGGCGAAGGAAGAGACGGCCTGGAGTGTACATGTTGGATGCCTAGAGATGGTGGTGTAGTCAGCGGGGTCTGCGACTGCCGGGACTGACCACACAAGTTAGATGTGGAAGTGCGGTGGCGGTACTCGAAGTAGGTGAAGAAGAATCCGACGGCACGAAGAAGACCATGTGCGGATGTTGACGGCCCACATTGAGGGAGGAGACCCGGAGGGAACCAAGCACGTCAGTGCGCGGGGGCGGCGAGTATGGACGCGTATAGCGACGATACATCCCAAGGCGCCGGGGTAACTGCTGGGCAGGGGTCGGTGCAGCGTACACGCCTGATAAGACGCAGTTGCAGCCGGCGAAGTGGACCAAGGGCGGCAGCGGTGCAGTCCAAAGGGGCGACGCGGAAGCAACCCGCAGCTCGATCGGAGGTAGGCGTGTACTCGATAACATGCTTGGCGAAGACGAACACATGGTCGGTTGATCAGACCAACGGGACGATGTACGTGCCATGGCGTGGACGAAAAAGTGCAGATCGGATTTGATGGCGAGGTTGTCAATGGAGTCCCGATAGATAATGGCAAAAACAAACGGACGATGGACATCGCGCGAACGAGAGTAGCCTGGAACGACGCATCAAGGATTCCCTCGGACGACGCGTCCGGCCTTGTCGCGCGGTTGGTGAAGACAAGTCGGTCGATGCGGAGTCAGCGCCAGTTAGGTGTCCATGAAAGACTACTGTGGCAGTCGACCTAGTAGACGCGATAGCAAACATGGAGACTAGAGCGGAGTCAGCGCCAGCGAGTCAGACGCATAACTGGCTAGGGAAAACCGGCCGGTACATAGTCGATGACGTTTTCAGATTAGAGGTGCGCGGGGGACGACGGGCGGTGGGCAACGCAATCCGATCTATGATCAGCAAACC
Organism: Alopecurus myosuroides; assembly: GCA_028641055.1. NCBI lineage: Eukaryota > Viridiplantae > Streptophyta > Magnoliopsida > Poales > Poaceae > Alopecurus > Alopecurus myosuroides. The sequence continues at coordinate 41,033,040 of CM054059.1, read as the reverse complement.
AAAAAAGAAAACTCCGGTAAGCGATCGGCGGAGAAAAGACTCTCCAGGATAGCCAATCAACTGGCCGGCGACCGAACCGTAGGTATGGTGCCGCGGTCCCCGGAGAGATCATGGAGATCAACCTCCCTAGGGGCGGCGTGGTGCGGAACCGTGTTTATAGGTTAGGTCAGGATTATGCATCTGATACCATAGAAGGATGGGATTGGCGTAATATGATGGGTGCATTATTGAGCCTCATAGGCGGGTATATATAGGCGGGTCATTTTGGGGTACAAGCCAAGTTAGACATCAGATGGAAATAGATTCTAAACAATGTTATCTGACTGCACGATGAAACACCCATCCACCGATTCTTCCTCGTCCTCTCGTACTATTCACCTTCGTTCACATCCTACACACACCATCATCGACAGACTTGTCAGACCTTGAACTCCGCCATCGCAGAACCGAGAGGTCGGCACGTAACTGGACACGGAAGAGGAGGGCGATATAGGAAGAGGCTGAACCGAGATGGCTATTACCTACCATTTCGAAATGTGTTACTTTGTCACAACACGTCCTTATTCTATGCTATGTATGAGATATCTATTGCATATGGTTTTATTTTGCCTTGTGATTGATTATATAATGGTTATCTATTTTATCGTGTGTTATTAGTGTTCTTAATTATTTTATGCTACTAAAAAAATGTTATCTTTAATTTCACATGTACTTTCATCATAGCGGATTATCAGCTTCATTATTCTATGCTATGTCACGACAAACCGCGAAAGGTTTACAAAGACATCTTTTTAGCCTTTATGTTCGTTTTCTAGCCTAGTTTTTAGGGGCTTGACCATACTAATCGTTTCTAGCGTTCCCTTGGGGTTTTCCCGCTCAATTTTTAAGACAAACATGGATTAATTTTCCGCTAGTCTTAAAATTTTGTATATAAGACTCAATATTTTAGGCTTACAAAATAGATAATGCTTCCTTGCGTAATAATCGGTTGAAAAAATATGGCGGGAAAACCCAAAGAAGTATGTGCGCTATCGATTTTGACAGATCGCTAAACGTAGAAGTCATAGAAAAAATAAATCCCCAAAAGCTTTCCAACGCTTTGGTGTTGCGTCGATGCTATGAAAAAATTATAGCTCATGGAATATTGAACCTCTAGACGCCCTCTAATTTTGGGCGGGAAATGTTGGTCGTGAAAATTAAGAAAAAAAAATCAAAAGGTATGTGTCTTATAACCTCTATAACTGCGATAATAGATATAAGCTAGAAAATTGGCAAGTAGTTCATACATGTTTAAAGACTCGATATTTATACTTACAAACTATGTTCACATACTTAGACAATCACTTGTAATGAAAATTGGGCCATAAAAAAAATCCAATTTTGACCTCGATCGGGATGCTTGAGTTGGCTGGCACTAGAACAAGGATATGCGGCCATCCGTCCGCCAGCGCTGATGATGGAGCTTAGTAATGGCTTCGAACCAAATCTAGCTAGATGACACTAGGCTTGTCAACTGATAAGTAGCAATAGGTTTGTCGAAAAAGGCAAGTGTAGCTTGGGCTACATGTAACTTGTTTAAAAAACAATAAACGACATTTTTAAGTTCAAAAATATTCCGACAAAAAATCTGGATGGTCATAATGTTATATTCTACATTTCTACTAGCACACAAAATTATAGCATGAACAAAAAAGACAAATCTAATAATTTTTGGAGGTTCAAAATGTGGTACTCTTCACTAGTTAAGATGTGCATTTTTTCCATTGTTAAGAATAAAATCATTTCGAGTAAAAAAATGCAATATGATAGAATAAATCATTCCCTATATTTAGGATTTTTCTAGATTTTTTAAGCTTTAAAATATTATTATTATTAAATGAAAATAAAGAGCTACATGTAGCTCGGGCTACAAAATGCTACATTATAGGTTTGCTAGCCTTTTAGACTTTCATGTTGATGGGACTTCTCTATTGGACTTTCCTTTGTCCAAGAAATGGGTGGTATACCAATGTAATGCACATTATTTCATAAATTGATATATACTATATAAATATATAATGGACATTATGTTACATGTTATAGTCTCTATAGTGGCTCGCCAACCGCAAGCATCATCGTCCATCATGTTCTGTTTTATTCTATTATGTTGGAATGTGCGTTGGGCTGTTGGTGCAGGTTACTCATGATTCTTATTGTTTACATGGTAATTTAATTTAGTATGTCTAGGAGTAATCATTTCCTATCATTTCACGGATAATCTTTTCACAAGCGTTTGTTAAAAAAAATGGAAGGAGATGTCACTCCTGCTTCTGGCTTGTGTCCGTTGCCTTCACAACCCCGGTGGTTGAAAAACTGGTCTCGTCTTGGATGTTATACTACAAATGAATCTATGTCTGTTGGAGTCAACTTATCAATATGTTTCCAATGCCTCACTAATCGCCTTATTTAGAGCTAGCATGCCAGATTAGCGATCACGGATGAAAATGATGATGATGTAATCTTCAACACATCAGTATACTAACATGCTGCTACGACGTGAAATAAATAAGTAAATAAATAAAAGGTAATGAATGTCTCTTAGCATACAGGAAAGCTCTTTACCGGCTGATTGGTGGCACAATCACAAGCGTGATTGCGTGAAACCCCATGGACCCCACCCATGTTACTAGTGCTAGCACTCAAGAATTAGCACAACCATGACATGGTCGGAATTTCGACCGTCCCAACGGGTGACCGCAAGCTAGCAACCCCCTTAGCATAACATAATAACATGCGATAAGAAACGATACATGAAATGATAGGTAATAACTATCTTCTAGCACAAAATACTAGCATGAGATAATGAAACAACATGTGGAATGATATGGAATAAATTTATCATAGCATAAGATAATAATGAAGTTTAATAGAGCAGCACGTGCAGTTTTAGGTAATAACTAAGGACTACTAATATGTGTCAACAAAATGGCACATAACAATAGTGTATATCTATCTTCTATTTGACATAATCAATAGTAGGAAAAAATCCTTTATGTGGCGTGTGAAAATGGGTCATCAGAAGCGCCCCCCCCCCCCCCCACGATAGCGGTATCGCGTTGCTGGTATTTAGACAGGAAGCGTGTAAATTATACACGCTGCCAGTAACCACTTACCAGAAGTGTGTGGTTTGGGCAGCACGCTTCTGATATCGGCAAATATCATAAGCGTGCCATTTGCGCCGCTCGCTTCTAATATAACTAGAGGAATACCCCGCGCATTGCAGCGGGTATCCTTTTATTTTATGAACTCTATTGTGAGAATGAAAACAAATAAGATGCATGAAATCTGATGTTGTCTACATGAATATGCATGTTGCAACTTTTTGTTGGAAATTTCTTAAAAGCTTACATATAGAATAACAATTAACGGTTATATGTGTTTTGATCATTTAAAACAATTGCTAGAACATTTTCTTTGTTGGTTGAATCGACCAATCGCTAATATAATTGGCGATGAGATAGATTGTATGGAGAGTTAGTCAAGCAATGATATGGACAATTAGATGGATACAATAATGGATGCTAGTATATATTAATGGGATGGGGTGGAAAATTGGTTGTTTGGAAGGATGGATGAGGTGGATAATTGATTGGTGGGAAGGATAGATGATGTGGATAGGTTGCATGTTGAGATAGAAAAATCATAAATGCAAGTTAGTGGGGTTTTGCTTTATAAGAAGTATAGATTTTGCGAATTAAAAAATAATGTGTTTTCAGTCGATTGTGATCAGTAATATATCACAGAATACAACATATTAACAAAAACATGATAGCAGTCATACTTAACAGTAAGTAGCAGTCAACATAAGTGAACTTGATCGATAGCTATCTCTAATGTATGTAGCTATAGCTCATGCATCTTCACTCTCATTAGCTATCGATCTAGTCTAAGTAGTTCTTGCCCACGTGCAGCCTTTGCACCCTCTTTTGTATTACTAGTAGTAGTAGTACACTATGCTTGCGTACATGGATCAGGGGTATGCGGGTAGCCATGCATGATAGAGATCCTCGGGGTTTCTCTGACTCCCGCTCCTTGTGAGAACCCCTAGCTAGCCGGGACAATCATGATCTTCCTCTACATGTACGCATGAAATCGTAGGAATGAAATGAGACCGGATTGCATGCATGCATCCATAAATCTCTCTAATGGAGAACTTTCTTCTCCCAGGCTTGAACACATGCATGCATGATGCATGTATGCTCGACATGTTTCAGCGGCCTCATCGTGAGCGGCATCGCTTTCTTTCCCTCTGTCGCTGCTGGCCTTCTGGGAGGCGTGCACAAATGACGTGTAGGAGAGATTAAGTGTGTCCATGACATTGCACACCTTGTCCCTGTCCATCTCGCCAAGCGTAGGGTGCCCCTTCAAGTCGATGTTAAGAGCATGTCGTGGGTGGGGGCGTGAGACTCCTTTGCACCGTGCCCCCTGCAACTCCCACCAACTTGGAGATCGCGAGGAACTCTTCTATTTCGATCTCGTCCACCTTTCGGTTCCGTCCGCGCCCAAGAGTCCAGTGTTAGTGGCATGCTCCCCGAGACGGAGAGAGCGAGATGGCTACCTGATCACCCGCGGTCACAACACGGACTACACCTAACTTCTAGATTGATTATGTTTCATATCTTCTTCAACTCCTGGTTTCGTTACTTATGCATCGATCCACGGAATTTTCTTCAAGAAATAAAACTAGTATCTTAGCTAACTAAACCAATTAAAGGATAATTTGTAAGAGCGATAGAATTTCTCGGCATGACCTTTGCTTTTCTTCGAGCATCCAGATCACACAACAGTTAATCAGGAATGAAACAAAAAAAACTATATCTTCATACAACAGAACTCATGTGACATCCAAATATACAAATTCATCTCCATCAGCAGTCTATTTCATTCAAGAGAAACTTGGCAAGCAATACTAAATAACGACCGGTCAGCATGAAAATGTCCGCAATCGATCTTGGGACAACGGTTATTACAGCATTATGTTGTTTTAATTAGGAATCTTTTCTTGAGTTTTGGCTCATGCATTGTAGCCATATAGCAGCAGAGATGCCCGCCTCCTTGTCCCATGTGCTGAAGGCAGTTACAGGTCCCCACCACAAAGGCCGCGCTTGGATTAGCGTATTTTAGCTAAGACGGCCGTGAACTTTCCGGATGGTAACTACTCCCAGTATTAGCGTATTTTAGCTAAGACGGCCGTGAACTTTCCGGATGGTAACTACTCCTAGTATTAGCGTATTTTAGCTAAGACGGCCGTGAACTTTCCGGATGGTAACTACTCCCACTATTAGCGTATTTTAGCTAAGACGGCTGTGAACTTTCCGGATGGTAACTACTCCCACTATTAGCGCTTTGGTTGGCAGTTTTTTTTGTCGCTCCGTAGTTCGCGTCCCTAATTTCCTTCGTGCGCGCGCGCGTATATTTTACGGACCATTTGAGCTCCGACTAAAATCCGGCAGTTTTGATGGGGACAATAAAACTGGCCCGTAAATCTTCGCGGACCGGATAACGAAACTGCAATCCAAGCAGACCCAAAGGCTTCTGAGAGAGACATGAAAGGTCACAAGCCTGACCCTTCACGAGTTACGAGCTAAATCATGTATGGAATAGAGCATAATCAGCCATAAAAGGGAAACCTTGCTATGTGTTGTTGATTGCGTATCGAGAAAACTATAGCATGACATAAATACACCATGATGGACACACACACACACACAAACCGTAATGGCAGAGATTGTGCAAGTAAAAAAGGTTATCAGCATAGAGAACTCTTCACCGGACAAAATGATGCTATACTACAGTACATGTCTATGGGGGTAGACATGATATGCAGCAACACAATTACTAGGACAGCAAAAGAATAATACAAATTAAACTGAAATAGGCGACAACGACTCAGCGTTACACAATCTTGTCAAGGGTTATGAATAAGACTAGCAGTACAAAATATAGATTGACCGGAAGCATTTGATAGTAAGCATGAAAAGTTAGAAGAAAAATGTAGGGCGTCACTTCTGCTTTGAGACCATTAATTGCTATAAAGCATGAAAAGAAAAACTAGTTGCGCAAAAAAAGAAGGGAAATGCAAGGGCTGAACCAGCAAAGATCAACTACGAGTCGGTGGGTGCAATGGACATGTGGTTAATTGGCCTAAAAGTTGATTAAAATTGGTGAGAGAAAAGAATAAAAATGATTGAGGAGTAGGTAATATACCACAGAACCCGTGCATGTTGTAGCAAAGCACAAGCCTGGCCTGACCTGCAAGATTCGGAGCTAAATCATGTCGTCGATGGTAAAGCAAAAGGAGATGCATGGACTAGAGGCTATGAGCAGTACTGTCAAGATGGAGCAAAAGGATGTGGTATTCATTTTGTACCGGTAGTTAGAGGTATGTAGCACAGATTGATATATTGTGTTGAGTCTATTTGGAAGCGAGAAAAAAAATCAGCTAGCTAGGAGCTAGTAGGAGGAGGAGGTACGTACGAGTATCGGCTCTGCATCTGCATGCGCGCAAGAGAGAAAAAAAAAAACCAGACAAGGGAAGGGGAGGGAGAGCCGGAGAGCATCAGCATGCGTGCGAGAGACCGCGCGCGAACGTACGGATGGATTCCCTTTTTTTTTTTCTCTCGTCTTCTACTACCGATCGCATCGAGCTGCAAGGAAGGGACGGGCTGCGTACGTGGCGGTTCCTCTTTTTTTGTTGCTTCACATAGATCACCAGCAAACACAAACGCAGAGGCAGTTCTTAATTAGCCGGCCGGCGGCCCTCTTAGAGAGGTAAGCTTCTTGGTCGCCTTCTGCTCGACAGACAGCGTGCAGCGGACCGTGAAGGTGTCGTCGGCGCGGACGCACAACGCCTCCTCCAGCTCTATCCTCTTGACGAACCGGACGTAGCCCTTGCTGCCGTCATCGTCGACCAGCGACTGCTCGGATCTGGCGGTGCTGTTGTCGAAGACGGCGCGGTCCCCGCGAACGTCCAGGATCTCTATGAAGACCCTGGCGCCCGGGCTGAACCTGAGCATGTTGAACCCCGCGATGGAGACGAAGATGGCGACGTAGTCGGCCGACTCCTCATTGAAACCAGCGGGGTACACCTTGAATCGATAGCGGCCGTCCCCGCGCGAGAACTTTCCGAACTTGAGCATGGGGCCGGCGGGCATCCGCGCCCACTTGGAGAAGTCGGGCACGGTGAAGAGTTTCGTCGTGGTCACCGTCTTCACCAGGGTGCATGACGACGGCAGGTTCGGCGAGGAGTGGCTGGCGGTGGCTCCCACCCTGGCCGCCGGCTTCCGGGAAGACAGGGCCGCCTCGGCCGCAAACACCTCGGCTGGCCGCTTGTTTACCTGTGCGTAGATGGACACGGTGCACCGGACGACGAGGCTGTCGTCGCCGCGGCGGACGCATGACGAGGCTTCCATCTCGCTCCTCTTGACGAACCGGACGTAGCCCCTGCTGCTCCGCGGGTAGTCTTGCAGCGTCTGTTGCCCCGACTCGGCCGTGTAATTGCTGAACACGGCGCACTCGCCGGCGTCGTCAAGGATTTCGAAGAGGATCCTGTGGGTGCCCTCGGGGAAGTAGTTGAAATTCTTGTGGGCGGTGAGGAACACGGCGAAGTAGTCTGCCGATTCCTCGTCGAAGCCCGCCGGGTAGACGTTGAGGCGGTAGCCTAGGCCGGCGGCGAAAAAATGGTCGAAGTTGAGCACCGTGCCGGCGTGCATCCGCGCCCACTTGGAGTATTGAGGCACGGTGAAGAGGCGCGTCACCGACTCCTTGGGCTCGAACAGAGTGCATGCCGTCGGCATCGACGGTGGCGACGCGCGGCTGTCGGTGGCACCCATCGATTGAATCGGTCACGCCGGGGCTTGATCAATCGGTAAAAGCAGAGAATTTTGGCTACAGAGCACCAGACGTTTGAGGCGCGCGGTATATAATATGGGATCCCTCTCGTATGGACGTTTTTGGCTTTCCATGTTTTTCCTTCCAAATTTTCCACATACCGGTACACGTACATGCATATGGTAAACGAGATCATGTGTTTGATATCTTCCCGGACCCCGGTTGATAAGAAGAATTTTTGTAGTACTAGATCATAGATGGAATGTTTGGATTTTGGAGATCGCAGCCCGGCCTCCTCTCTAACCCCTGGCCTCTATTTGGTTTGCACTTTGCAGTTTTGGAGATCGCAGTTTGCTGCTATGCTGAAATTCACTCAGCTTCGATGCCCCGGATATCCCGGCTCGGGTCACTGCAAGGAAATTGTGGAGGATGTAAGGCTGTGGACGCACCGATGTCGTGTTTTAGTCGTTATAAGGAATTTCTCTTCCCATGGTGTAATATGTTTGAGCCCCCTTGAGCTCCGGATGTATTTCCTCTCTCTGTTTCCTTCCATCTCTATGTAATCCTGAGATTGTAAAACACTCTGACTGTTCATATTCATATAGTTCAGGCTAGCTTTGGCCCGCCGTAGTTACAGTCAAAAAATTCATAAATTATGGATAGCAAGAATCTATATTTCACCAAACAGTAGAAGACGACAGAGAACAAAAAGCGACTTGTACATGAAACCGTCTTTGTTGTTGCGAATGCATCAACGGACCTAGGTATACATCTCAAAAAAAAAAAAAAAAAAAAAACTAGGTATACAAAAAATGGCGTGGCAGGTTTGCGAGGACGTCTTGACGAGTTGGCTGGCTGAGCGGAAGAAGTAACATGTGCCGCACCCTCGGGTATCAGCTTGAGTTGGGACGACCTCTTCAGTTCTTTTTTTTTTCTTCCAACCGGGCTGTTCCCTTTCCATTACTTAAAACGGAAATACAATAGTTCAACATAGAAAGGACGGGGAGGGGAGAAGCGAGCTGGAGCAATAGTAGGAAACCCACTGAGAATCTCTCCGACTCGGAGAAATCCTCTATGGGACGAAAACCTACTATCACCTACAAGTTCAAACGACAGTTATTACAGCAACCAAACTAAGGCAACAAGTCTACCAGGTGACAGCAGCACCAACATAGAAGTTCCAAAAGATCTAAACGAAACCAACTAGATCCAGGCAGCAACTCAGCAGGACGAAGAATCTCCTCAGGCTCCCGAGATCATCAACGGTGGCCTGACATCCACCCGAACACCAGCACTCGCCTGGGAGTAGAGCTCAGCTGTTGCTTCCATCATCTTCGCAGCCTGTGTCTTGAGCGTATCTTTGTCCACCTCCTCCTTCTGTAGACCTGCCCAATAGATTAGCAAAGAAGAAGCAACATAAACCGTCTCGAACGGAGAACTCATTCTGTGATTATCAAATGTAACCCTGTTACGTGTTTTCCAGATGGCCCAACATATAGCAGCCAAACCAACCATATAGAATTTCTCTCCTCCAGGTAAATAAGAATAGAACCATGCCAACGCCTGCCACAAGGAGTTCGGACAGGTATCAGTACCAAAGGTTTTCCCCATCACCCCCCAGGTACAACGAGCCACTGTACAAGAGAAGAATAAATGTTGTGCAGACTCATCTTGACTACAGAAAGAACAAACCGGATTACCAGGCCACTTTCTCTTCTTCATATTGTCCCGCGTAACTAACGCATTTCTGAATAATTGCCAAAGGAGAAAACCGGAGCAATTCTTGCTATATACTTGAGCTGCAGAATACAAGAGAGCATCCGAAGAAGTATCAACAGTTTCATACTCAACAGCAGAGAAACCAAACATCACAAAACTTCCAGCCAAATCATTGAGAGAAGGCAACACCACCGGCACCCGCACGTCCCCATTGGCAACATCTTCAGATTCAGAGGTACCAGATGCAAAGAGGCATGTAAACATCCCAGGAGAGAACCGTACATCTTTACCTTTTTTTTTAGACAAAAGCTAGCTTTATTAGACGGTTACAATTCTAGGGATACAAATGCCCACCGGCGGCTCCACAAGCCAGACAAAACGACCAAAGGACGAACCCAAAACATGTTGGGCGAGACAGTGAGGCTCCCTGTTCACTTCTCGACGCTCGTGAACAAACACCACCTCGTCGAAGGAAGCCGCTGTCGCTGTTATTTCATGTGTAATACTGTTATATCTTCCCCTATCTTCCTCCTTCAAAGCATTGATAACTGAAAGGCAATCACTTGCCACTCGAAACTTCTGCAGCTGGAGATCTTGTGCAAGGTTAAGCCCCTCTCTTACCGCTAAAGCTTCCAGAGTTTTCGGGTCTGTTAAGCCCTCGTAAACCACCGCTGAAGCGCCTAAAAACTGTCCATCATCAGCCCTGGCCACGGCTGCGACAGCTCCCCGGTCCTTCTTCTGCGCTACTCCCCCGTCCGTATTCACCTTCTCCATACCCTGCGGCGGTGGGATCCATCCAGGTTGCCGCGGTACCCCAGCCCTTGCTGGTCGTGCTTGTGCCACATTCTCTGTTAATTGAGTCAGCTCACCGATAAAATTCTCCACAAAGTGATAGGTGCTCAACGGACTTTGGAAAACTCCTTCATGGATGGCCATACGCCTGGCGTGCCATAATGCCCACAAAGTCACACTCATCCGAATTAGTTGCTCCCTCGATAGTGTATCAACCATGGTGAATAACCAATTCCTCGCATTGGACTCCCGAACATGAGCCATATGTTCGGTTAATTCTTCATATGCTAGCGACCACACACAACGAGCCATGTTACACTCGATGAGCGAGTGGCGCCACGAATCCTCGGCACCGCAAATTCCACACGCTTTGGATTGTGCAATGTGCCGAGTATGGAGAACATCCGCCGTTGGCAACGACAATCTCGCAAGTCTCCACAAGAAAGTTTTGATCTTGGTTGGCACTTGAATACTCCATAGCTTAGTCCAGCACTGTCCCGTCTGCATCACGTTTGAGCTCGAAGCCGACCCATATAGCCATGCCTCTCTCCTTCCTTTAGTTGAGGACAACATCCTGTAAGCTGATCTCACAGTAAAGAGGCCACGCCTCTCATAGTGCCACGCCCAGAAATCGTTTTGGGCGCGCGTACTAATCGGAATTGATTTAATCACTTCAACATCCATGGGTATAAAAGCCTGGATTAGCTTCTCCGTGTCCCATTGCATGGTGGATTGATCAATGAACGCAGCCACACGATGCGGTGGGTCGTCCGATCTGCATGCCACCGGCCTCAGAGCCCCGTCCCTCGGCAGCCAATTATCATTCCACGGATGGGTGTCCATACCTGTGCCTATACGCCGGATCAGACCCTGCTGTAGGACCTCCTTCCCCTCCATGATCGCACGCCAAACTTGAGATGGATGGGCACCCACCTCAGCATTCAGAAAATCCGTGGACGGGTAGTAGACTGCTTTCAGAATCCTCGCACTCAGAGTTTCTGGTTGTTGTAGGATCCGCCATCCTTGGCGGGCAAGTAGCGCCAAGTTAAACAACTCAATATCCCTAAACCCCATGCCTCCAGCATATTTAGGTTTAGTCATCTCTTCCCACGACACCCAGCACATTTTCCTCTTTCTATCTTTGCTTCCCCACCAAGAATTTCGGATCATCGTGTTAATGTGCTCGCATAGTCCCCGTGGTAATTTGAAGCATGACATGGAGAACGTGGGTATTGCTTGCGCAACCGATTTAATTAACACCTCTTTTCCACCCACCGATAGACATTGCTCCATCCATCCCTGAACTTTCTGCCACACTCTATCTTTCAAGTATTTGAAGGCGCCATTCGATGACCTCCCCACCGATGAGGGCATCCCCAAATACTTGACACTTAGCGACTCGTTTTGAACATTCAGTATGACCTTGAGCTCCTGCTTGACAGTCTCCGGGCAGCGTTTGCTAAAGAATATAGATGATTTCTCCAAATTGACTCGCTGACCCGATGCTCGACAGTATACCTGAAGAGTATCCCTTGCCTCCCTGGCGCTCGCAACATTTGCCTTGATAAACAGCAGGCTATCATCTGCAAAAAGAAGGTGATTAATCGCAGGAGCGGTGGTAGCCACCTTTAATCCTTGGAGATTTGATGATTCACTAAACTTCAAAAGGCACGAAAGGCCCTCCACTGCTAGCAAAAACAAATATGGTGAGATGGGATCACCCTGACGAATCCCTCTGGTAGGCTTGAACTCCTCCAGGCGGTCTCCGTTGAGCATTACTGAGAATGTGACCGTGCTAACCATTCTCATAATCATGACAACCCAGGATTGATGGAAGCCCAGCTTCAACATGATCTCTCGGAGATACTCCCATTCAACCCTGTCATATGCTTTCGGCATGTCCAACTTTAGGGCACAAAATCTATGTTTGATGGCCTTGTTCCTCTTCATGAAGTGCAGACATTCATACGCGGTAATGATGTTATCTGTAATTAGCCTCCCTGGGACAAACGCCGACTGCTCATCCGAGATGATCTCGGGGAGGACTTGCTTTAGTCTATTTGCAAGAACCTTTGATGCGATCTTGTATATGACATTACACAAGCTGATCGGCCGATACTGACCCAGGTCTTCCGGTTTCTCCACCTTTGGGATAAGCACAATGAGTGTTTTATTGAACACCGTGGGGTCATCCTCCCATTTCAACACTCGTATCACGATATTTGTTACCTCCTCTCCACAAATGGGCCAATTCCGTTGAAAGAAGTGCGCGGGTAATCCGTCCGGCCCCGGCGCTTTTGTGGGGAACATTTGGAAAAGTGCGTCCTTCACCTCCTTTTCCTTGACCGGTGCAATCAGAGATGCATTCATCTGTTCTGTGACCCGAGATGGGACACAGTCCAAAACTGCACGCATCTCCTCTGTTCCTTCAGCCCTGTAGAGATTAGAATAAAAACCATTAGTTAAAACCTCCATATCCACCGTGTCCTCCGTGATCTCGCCATTGGGTTTCCGCAGGCGAGTAATGCGGTTCCTTCTTTTCCTCTGGCTCGCTCGAAGGTGAAAGAACCGAGTGTTCTTGTCCCCCTCCGAAAGCCACTGTACGCGTGACCGTTGCCGCCACATGATCTCCTCTCGGTAGTCCAATTCCACTAACCGGTCGACAATTTTTAGCTCCGCATGTGTCGGTCCTGCTCTAGCCGGGTCCTCCCTCAACGTCTTGAGTTCAAGACGTAATGACTGAATCTCACTCCGAACACTACCAAAGGAATTACGCGCCCAGTTCTGTAGCTCTCCTGTGAAAGCCGAGAGTTTCTCCTGTAGCTCGGGTAGTGTTTCTGCCTTCCCCCTTGCGTTCCATGCTTGTTCAAGCGATGGCTGGAAGTCCTCATGTCGTTCCCACATCATCTCATATCTGAAACCAAACTCATTCCCCCTCCGTCGCGGGACGGGCATCTGCTCCCTCCACGTGAGTAGAATAGGGCTGTGATCTGAAGACGCCGATGTGAGGTGCTTTACTGTAGCCAAAGGGAACCTGGCCACCCAATCCGTGTCGGCTAGTCCACGGTCCAACCTGACTTGGCAGTAAGATCCTCCCGTCACCTTCTTCTCATAGGTCCAACTCGTTCCTTGGTATCCCAAGTCTTGCAGGCCACAAACATCTACCATGTCTTATAAACCTGCCATCTGCGCTGCACTCCTTTCCTGGACTCCTACATGCTCATGACGATGTAGGACTTCATTGAAATCCCCTAGGCATACCGAGGGTAAATCAGACGCCGAGCGGATATATTTCAGCATCTCCCACGTCTTGTGGCGCTCAGCCGTCTGTGCCTCTCCATAAACCCCCGTGATCCTCCACGGGTCTTCCCCCCCCCCCCTCCTTGACAATTGCATCAATATGGTACTGGGAATAAGGTAAAATCTCCAATGATATATTGTTGTTCAAAAATACACCGATCCCTCCGCTCCGTCCCGAGCTGCTTACAACAAAACCATTACCAAAACCTAAAGACGGTGCTAGACGTTCCACCCTTTTTTTGTGAAGTTGCGTCTCTAGAACAAATAACACCGTGGGGCGTATCTCCGTGCAATATCACAGATCTCCTTCACTGTCGCAGCACCACCCAGACCGCAACAGTTGTAAGACATGGCACTCATTGCTTCTGGCGGTCCTCCTCCCCGGAGGCCGCCAATGGAACATTGTTTGATGCATCTCCCACCTTATCATTCGTCGTTTTCCTTTCCACCGAGCTCCCCCTCGCCTCCTTCTCCACTTGTTTTTGCTTCTTCCGCTCTTTAGGGGTTGCATAGTGTGGTGGTGGTGGAGGTACCCCCACACTTACATTTTCTGTAACCCCTCCCTCATCCATATTTAATTTTTTGCATACTCCCGGTCGCACTACCCCTTCACTTGTGCTATCCGCTGACATCGCCTGCTTGAGAGGGCTCTCCGATGTGTCCTCCAAGTCCTCCGAAACCCCAAGACCAGCCTCCGTCGAATTTCTCTTTTGCCCGTTTGATCCTCCCTTGGGTGCCCATTTGCGATTAATTCGCTCCCCACTGCCACAGCCAGCAGTTCCACCTCGTCCACCATTGCTATTTTGTCCCCGGTCTACCGCCGATCCACGCCCACGGGCATCAAAACCCCTCCTGGGCCCCCATGATCTCATGCCCGGCGTCCCCTGCTTCCAGTACATGTCCTCCGCGATCATCCACCCACCAAACTGCCTCTCAGACTCAGTGTGCTCCCCGGTGCCACACTCGAGATAACCATGCCCCATTAAACCACAGTGTTCGCAATGTTTGGGCAGTTTTTCATACTTTACTTGCAGGTACATGCGTTCGCAACCCTCAGGCGTGAGCGACACAAACCTCGTGAGGGGCTTGGCCGAGTTCAGATTCACCCTAGCGCGATGAAACACACCCGAACGTGTCTAGATTGCTTCCATCTCCACTCGCACCACATCACCCACCCTACTCGCCAACATCGTGAGGACCTCCTTCTTCCTGAATAGCGGTGGTACCCTGTGTATCTGGATCCAAGCTTGCACTTTGCTTGGTATGACCGAGGGGATAATCGTTGCACCATCAAAAGGTTCCAGCATCACCGCACAACCTCGAAACAGCCATGGTCCCTCCTCCATCATCCTTCTCCAGTCCCCCAAACAGTTAGCCTGCAGAACGAACAGATTCGGCTATATTTCATTGAACGTGATCTCATGTGCTGGGTTCCATGCTGCAAGCATTGTCCGTTTTAGGGTCTCCAAACCGAAGGTCTTTGTCGTCAGCACCTTCGCCGCCGCGAGCCACTTGACGTCTCTCCACAGCCTGATCTCCTCCCTCCCAAGAACCACATCGTTGAGCTCCTCTCCATGTAGCTTCAGGTTCTTGAGCAGGGAGTCAACCTCAAAGAAACTCTCCTTTCCTTCCTTCTCTCTCTACCCATCCGCCATGGTTCAAGTCTCTCCCTTTTTCCACCCGAAACCCTAACCTTCCTCGCGGTTCCCAAGCCAAGGCAGCCCGGCCGCACGTTGAGGGGTGAGGGATGCAGGGAGCATGATCGGAGATCGCCGCCGCCGTCTTCTGAACCCTAGTCGCCGAGTTTGCGAAAAGGTACTGCTACTCTTCTTTAATGTCATCTTTACCTAATCTCTACTATATAAAGCGGCTTAACGACCCGTACGTCGTACGTTGGAGGAAATTGCACATAACACCAACTATTGGGGATTTTGGTGCACCAAACCACAACTCTAGATTTTTTTGGCACAAAACACCAATGTTTGGGGTAATTACTTGCACATAACACAAATCCAGTGATTACCCTCTTTGATGAGTAACTAAGCACATAGATCCACCTGTTTATGAACTTGTCGATCTTCCAACAGAGAGCGCGTAATAGGAACAGACCCGGCGATGGCGACAGAATTAGGAAATATCCATTATGTAAAAAACATTAGGAAATATCAATATAACTCAACACATATATACAACTGCAGTCAGCTCTGATGACAATCCAAATCATGAGCTCAACATGGTGTCTTAAAAATTTGACAATATTGGTGTTCATAAGTACTTAATTATCTATCAAAGAGGTTAAGCGCGAGATTTGTGTTCTGTGCAAGTAATTACCCCAAACATTGGTGTTTTCTGCCAAAAAAGTCTAGAGTTGTGGTTTGGTGCAACAAAAATCCCAATAGTTGGTGTTATGTGCAATTTCCTCCGTACGTTGTGTCCGTTTTTTATTTTGCCCCCTCATAAATTGCAATATAAACCCGCACTCCTTGTATTTCACCCAACTCACGAACCGGTATCCACCCGAATCCAAAAGGAAGAAAACAAAACTCCCGTGCTTTCCATCCCCATTCCCATCCCGCTTCTCCCCCGTGGATCTGTCATCTGTGGCGGGCCGCACCACACCACCATAGGCGAGGGCGAGCCGGCGGCCTGACTTTCGTCCCGGGCGGCATCTCCATGGACCTCCGATGTGCGCGCGGCGTCACCTGGGAGGCTTCGCCGTCGCCGGCCGGCAGTGGTGCACTGCCACGACGAGAAGAGATGGGATCAACGCCTCCCAGCGCGTACTTGCCCCGCCGTTGGCCATCTACACAGAGCTCACCGCCCTGGCCGCGTCTCCTCGTGCACTGGACGCCCTCGCTCAAACTGACCTCCTTCAATTTGCATCGGGCCCTACCCGCGCTACCGGAACATCAACCTGAGCTATTTTTCACAGCTTGTGCGAAGCAAGACGCTGCATGTTATCTGCAGGTTGCAGTTTTTCTCTCTCAGTTGTGCACAATGCTACCGGCGACTCGGCGAGGCACTCGACATCTTCAACACAGTTACTGGAACAACAAATTGAGATGTTTTTCAGATCTTGTGCCAATCAAGACGCCGCATCTTCAGGTTGCCGACTTTCACTCCCAGGTATCTGCTGGCCTTAGTCTCTACCCGCCGACGCCAGCACACGGCTGTTAACTTTGCATACTTCTTATTACCGTTCTTGGTTAAGGACGGAAGTCCCCATTTCTAGCTCTCCAATAACTGACTTAATAATGCAGAATCACCACATACAAGGATTCCGTTTCTTCTTAGCCCGAACTGAATTCTCTGTACGTTCTGAACATGAACATGTCATTCAATTCTCTGTGTTTTTCCTGGGGCGTTCACCTGTTGAGCCCATTTCAGTTAGCCCAGCTAGCATTCTCTCTTCTCCATGAGCCCAATTCAATAAACACAACATTGCCAAACCAAAGTCTGGCATCAAAGAAAAATGTAGAGTACTCGTGTGTGATATTATTCCTAGACTTTCAACGTAACCAAGGCCAAAAGAAACAACATGGTTCACTGACTATTTATCATTTTATTCATGTGAAATATTATGTGAATATCAATTTGGCACACACAGCTGAATATGCATCCTGTATTTAAAAATCATATTTCAAAATGTCGTCCCTTTTAAAAAAATGTTCGCTCATAGATCTTAATATATCTTATGTGTTCAAAAAATTGTTTCGTGAAAATTAACAACTTTTGCGAAATGTGCAAAAAGACTAAAATTATCTCATGAAAAGACTTATTTAGCGCCAAAATTCTCTTTTTTTACACAAGACATGAAATATGTTGTTTCCCATGAAACGACTTTGTGAACACATGCGACATTAAATCGACGAATGGGTAATTTTTACAATTTTTTTGACATTTCAAAATGCATTTTAAATGCTTTTGAAATGAAAGGAGCATATGCACCGGGAGCCAAAACACCTCTCCCAAATATTCTGTTATATAGATATGATGTTGTATCAACTTTTTGTGTGCCGGGAAAAAATTAATGTCATTCCTAACTTTCAACTTTAGACCCATTGCAACATGTAATTGCATATCCCATGAATCCGTGAGTTGCATTCTGTTCAGCCGAGAGGCAGGATGCAAGAGAGGGGCCTTAGGGAGTGTCACAACGACTTGGAGGCATCCGTAGCAACGCACGGGCATTATGCTAGTTATTATATATTATAATAAAATCATTAAGGCTTCCTTCGTTGGTTGATTGGTCGGTCCGTCCGTCACGCGGTCCACCCTTTCACCGAGTTCAAAAGGAAAAGGATTTCTTTTGGACGAGTCCTGGTTTGAGCTGTTTTACGAGTCCTAATCTACTACATCTACTAATAAATACGCAGGAAGCACTGACCGTCATGATCAAATTCCACGTGAACGTCTCTTAAGCACGGATCGAGAGCATCATCGGTCACACATCCTTCATAGGCCACGCCAGTTCTGGATACTTCCCCGCTGCCGCCTAATCGCCGATCAAGGAACATGATCAGAGACAACCATGTTAGTGTCCCTGTCGACGAGATAGTGATCAGTGCCGCCTCTATGGTCGCTCGGCTCAGCCCCGACATACACAACGCGCTCAACATCTATGGTCACTGTTTCCATGACCCGAAGAACATGGGAGCTCAATGACGCCGCTGGACGACTGCAGCCTAGCCGCTTTTAATTTTTCATGGTTCAGGCTCCGCGGTGGTCAGCGACGAGAATCGTGGTCCGTCGTTTCCAACTCCGCTTTTAATTTTTCATGGTTATCTTGCTCGATCCACAATGGAATACGCTGTCATCTCTTTCAGATCGACTTCAGCCGCGGGCGCGAATCCGATCCTTTCCTATTTATTTTTCCTTTGGGGCTCTACCTGATCTGTTTCTTCAGGGCCGATGGAGAGACCAGCTTCGGCTGCTTTGGATCGAATCGTGCCGGACTTTACGGAATTGTCGTCTTACTCTGGTTCGAAGACTGAGGCAATGACTACATCGATGGAATTCTGTGTTTCAGAATAAATTGCAAATAGGAGTTCGGCTACTTCCATAGACAGAGGCGTGGATGCCTCCAAGAAAACATCTCTCTGCCGATGCATGGACCTCCAGCAGGATGCTCATCCAACTCCATCGGTTTACATGGTACGCGTCAAAGATCAAAGCCATGGATGCTTCAGGGGACCTAAAACGAGCGAGGACGCTAAGGAGCACACCCTATGGGCAGAGAAGAATTTGGATGACATTCATACTGGCTGTCGTGACTCGTGACTTGCCTTAGATAGCCGTTTGTTTCTTCTAATCTCCACTAGCTTCTTCTTTGATAGGCTCTGGTCCCAGATTGTATTTTTTTTAGGTGAGTTCTCGATTTTGCAGCTGTCATCTTCTGAATTGCCAAGATAGGACATAGCAGGTACTAATAATAATTAATAATTATAAATGATGACAAGGTTTGTCTCTGCTGGAAGTAGCTTATGATCATACATGCCATTCTGTGCTTTTCCACTTTCTTGCACATTATTTTCTGGAATTAGTTTGAGCAGTTAGCAGTTGCGGTTTGCTGTGCAAGAGTTGTTTTTTAAGGATACGTCCCGGGAGACGTATCGGATTCAAGGAAGAAATGGCCGAGGCCAGTTACAACGCGTTAGGCACAGACGCCCAGAGCGCAACCCACTGACAACACTCTACCGGACTACTCTCCAACCCTCCACTTCACTACCTGACGAAGAGTACCACGGAAAACACCGGCGGCACGCCACAGCGTTGCTTCTGCCTCGATCATCCTGAGCACCCCCTCAGCTGAAGGTTGGAGCCCCTCAAACACTACCCCATTGCGGTGTCTCCACATGCACCAGCAAACTAGGATTACCGCAGTCCAGAGGTCTTTGCGGTCGCCCCCCCCCCTCAGTGCGAGCCGGCAACCAGACTGCTACTCCGTCGAACTGCCCTGGAATCAACTCAGCCAGGCCCCATCTGCCGAGCAGCACGGTCCACACTTGTCTAGCCAGGACACACCCCAGCAGAAGATGGTCAATGCTTTCTGTGTGCTGGTCGCAAAAGGGGCAGGCCGCTGGATGTGGCAACCCACGGCGGCTCAGTCTGTCAGCCGTCCAGCATCTGTTCCGCAGCGACAACCACATGAAAAATTTGCATTTGTTTGGATCCCGCGAGCGCCAGATCTGATGCGTACCAGCAAGGCCCTCCGATCCCGCAAACAGCGCCCTATGAGCCGATCTGACCGAGAAATCATGGTTGGCCTCCCAGTTCCACTGGAGAACATCTTCCACACCCTCAACGAGGGTAAACTCTGCCACCAGATCTGCTAGGGCCAGCAGTTCCCGTAGTTCTTGGTCATTCAGGTTAGGGGGTGCATCAATCAACCACCCACCCGCTAGGCCTTCTCTAACCCGGCGGCTACCACGCGCCTTCCTTGGGATTTTCTTCAAAAGGTTTGGGGCGATATCCTTTATTCTACCTCGGGCCAGCCATCTGTCCGTCCAGAAGAGTGTGGTGGCGCCATTGCCAACCACCGACGAGGTCGCAGCCTCATACAGGTGTTTAACCGTTTTGGGGACTTGGATGTTGAACTCACTCCACGGCCTTGAGGCGGCTGTCCTGCTCAGCCAAAGCCATCGTGTTCTAAGTGTTTGATTCATCAGTCGAAGATTCGGGATTCCTAGCCCCCCCAGGTGTCTAGGCATGCAAACTCTTTTCCACGCCACCAAGCAGTGACCTCCACGTACATCTTTCCTTCCTTTCCACAAAAAACCCCTCATGATTTTCTCAATGTCATCAATAGTCTTGGCTGGCAGATCAAGGGACATCATGGAAAAAACTGAGACAGCTGCGAGAGTGGTTTTGACTAACTCCAGTCTTCCACCCTTGTTCAGAAGATTTGCCTGCCATCCGGGCAAACGCCCCGCCACACTCTCCACGATGTATTGAAGCTGCGCTGCCGTGAGCTTTCTGAGTGATAGCGGCAGCCCAAGGTATCTCAACGGAAATGGTAAGACAGGGCATTGAAACTCTTGTGCTACCAACTGTGCTTCCCCATCTCCACATCTGATCAAGTGCGCCGAGCATTTCTCGAGATTCGCTCGTAGTCCTGAGGCCTCACCAAACACCTCTAGAATCCTCGACAAGACTCTAAAATCCCGGACCGTCGGCCTCACGAAGGTAACCACATCATCCGCGTAGATCGAAGTCCGGTGCCTCAACCCCCTCTGGGCCAACCTAGCGAGAACTCCGCAAGCCGTGGCCTTCTCAATCATGAGGTGGAGAACTTCCATGACCAAAATGAATAACTGCGGTGAGAGCGGGTCACCCTGTCTGAGCCCACGTCTGTTGAAAATCTTTGCACCTGGCCACCCATTCAGCAGCACCCTCGTAGAGGCTGAGGACAGCAGAGCACAAATGATGGCGATCAAACCGGTTCCGAACCCCAACTTTCTCAGAACCTCGACCAGGAAGGACCAGCTGACGGTGTCAAAAGCCTTTGAGATATCCAGTTTCAGCAAGACCGCGGGGGTGGATAGGCTATGTAGCTTCCTCGCTGTTTCCCTAACTGTCATGAAGTTGTCTTGAATGCAACGTCCACGCACGAATGCACTCTAGTGTGCCCCCACGAGTTGTGGTAGCACCGGTGCAATCCGGCAAGCCAGAACCTTAGCCACAAGTTTCGCAAAGCAATGAATGAGACTGATGGGTCTGAAATCTGTGAGCTCCTCGGCCCCCGGCTTCTTAGGAAGCAACGTGACGTATGCCTGGTTCAGGGCCCCAAAGCCTCTCAAGTCCCTTCTATCAAGAGATTTAAATGCAGCCAAAATGTCCCCTTTGATGATGCTCCAACAAGCCACAAAGAATCTGTTGGTGAAACCGTCCGGTCCCGGGCATTTGTCCAAAGGCATTCCCCTTATAACGGTCCACACTTCCTCTTCAGTGAAATCCTCGTCGAGACTACTGAGCTCCAACGAGGGGAGGTCCAAGAAGTCTAGGTCCACGGAGAACTGCCTCTCCTCATCCACACCGAGGATACCATCGAAGAACTCGTCCGCAGCCTCTGCCTTTTCTGCGTGCTCCGATTGCCTCACTCCTCCCACTAGCAGATGCTTGATAAATTTTTGCCTCCTGCGGTGACTAGCCCGTGAATGAAAAAACCTTGTGCAAGCGTCCCCCTCTCGAATCCACAGAATCCTTGCCCTTTGCCTTGCCAAGGACCTTTCTAGCGAAGCAAGCCCCAACAGTTTTCCCTTCAGCAGTCTCCTTAGGGCTCGCTCCTCCAACGAGAGAGCCCTTGACTCCATGGCCACATCCAACCGCAGGATTACCTCATTGGCCACCAGAATCTGCATCTTGATGTTACCGATGAATCTACTGTTCCAACTGGCTAGCCGCTTCGCCGTTTCCCTGAACTTCTTATCCAGCAGCTTGAAAGGATTAGCCTCGGGTTCCACAGAGGTCCACGCTGACTGGACCACGTCCAGAAAGCCATCCACTTTTGTCCAAAACGATTGGAAGTGGAATCTACGCCCGTATTGCAAGTTTGGGGCAAGGCTCAGAATTAGGGTGCAATGGTCTGAAGGCCCCGACGACCCTGCGGAGAGAAAAGCATCCGGGAACTCCACCTCCCAATCCACTGTCGAGAACACCCTGTCCAGACGTTCCAAAGTAGGCTGTTGTCTTTCATTGGACCACGTAAATCTCCTCCCATTTAAGTAGACATCCTTTAGCTCTAGTGCCGACAGGGCGCGACGAAAACGACCCATAAGCGGTCTGTTTATGGCCCCCTGGTTTTTATCCGCTGGATCCGTGATGAGGTTAAAATCACCGGCAACCATCCAGGGGCCGGCATGTAAATCTCTGATGTCACGCAGCTCCTGCAGAAACTCCCTCTTTTCCTCCACGCCCTGAGGGCCATAGACCCCTGTGAACCACCAATCCTGTTGTCCCGCGATGGAGATGCTCGCCGTCAAAGCGTTCCTCGAGAGGTGCGGGTTGGAAACTGTCACATGTGCGGATTGCCAAGCGAGCAGGATGCCACCCCTAGTTCCACTAGCCGGCAGGAAGAAGAACTCATCAAACACAGGCCCTAAACATTCCCGCACAATCTGCAGGGTAACCACTTCTAGCTTTGTTTCCTGCAAGCACACCACTCTAGCACCTATGCTGGCCAAGGTCTGGAAAACCGCAGCTCTACGGGCAACCGAGTTAAGACCACGCGCATTCCAAATGGCAAAAACCACGTTAAAATTCAACATGTTTGGGAGGAACAAGAAACACTCAGAAACCCACTGTTAGATCAAGGTTAACAACCACGCCCTAAACTAGGCACTCCACTGGTAAGTCCTCTACCGCCGGAAGGGCCTCAGGCTGCCAGCCAAACAAACTCAGAACCACGTCTATGTGAGCCTGCAACAAGGGCCGGGCGAACAGGTCTAGGTACGCGTTGAGCGCCTCATCCCCAATCACTTCTCCTTCTCTCGCAATGCCCAAACGACTGATCAGCTCCTTCTGTTGCCTACCGGTTGGTGATCCAGGCGCGAACTTCCCTTTGTGCCTATTGCTGCGACGAACCAGGCATGTGAAGATCCTCTTCGACCGACACCTCTTGTAGGGCCTACGGAGAACAGGGGAGATGGGCTTTACACAGGCTGCGTCAAAGCTCTCCACATCCCCTCCACGCTGGGCACCCCAGCTCTCGATCACTCCATCATGCTGCCTCAAGCTCGGACTCACTCTCGGAACTGTCGGTGTCAGGGTCAGCTCCACGCCCCTGTCAGCGTCACGTACCTCCGAAACGGTCGGTGAAAGGGGTACTGGGAAACAGTCGAGGACTGAGGTGGGCGAGTCTGGCTGGTGTGCAACGGACGAATCCCAAAAAGCATCCACCTGTGACAGAGAGTCCTTAGAGCACACAGGAGAGAGTAAGCCCGGGGAGTCCAGCAGTGCAGCCTCTTGCTGCCTAGCCACAACCAGCCATTTTTGGACAGGTGACCAGTCAACAGCTACCGGCTCCGCGTTTGAAATTTTTTGAACCACACCATCGAGGCCATCCACGGGTACAACCACCCCTCCAACTGAGCACTTTTCTGGCAACTGTGCAGCTACATGGACTTTTTCTTTTGCTTTTTCTATTGCTTTAGCAGGATCGGTTGACACTGTATCAGCCTTAGCAGGAGAGGACCAGCGCCCTGGGCCCACCTGCCCAACCGCACCCTGCACCTCCGCGCCACTTTCCACGCGCCCACTGGCCGCAACCACACAAAATCGCGGAACGGTCCGCACCTGCAGCCCGGTCTCCACCGGTTGGTCCAAACTGACGCACTGCGGGCCCCGCGGCAGGAGGGAACCCTCAAAAATCATAGGGTCCCACCGCACACTTTCCACACTGCTACCCCTCCACGCGTCCACGACTGGTTCCTCAGTCCACGATCGCACGGAAAAGGGATCTCCTATCCCTGCACCTGCATGCTGAGCCGGTGCCACCACGTCTCCAATGAGCTTGCTTTCCAACTGCCACGGGGCCATCTCCTTTGGGCAGCCGAACGCAGCGCGGCGCCGCCGCCCGCCACCGCCGGCGGCATGCCCATCCTGGCGCGGCTCGGCCTCCCTGGAGTCCCTCGGCCGGAAGCGCCTCGGCGCATCCCTCTCCACAGCACGGCTCCCACCGGAGCCCATGCCACCAGCACCATTCCCGCCGTCGCCTCCATTCTGCACGGCGACGCTCGCCGGCGACGGACCCGAGACGTCCTCCGACCGAACCAGCGAGACCATTATCTCATACTTCAGCATAACCTTCTCCTCCGGTATCACCGCGTCCGCCGGAAGAACCAGCGCCTCGCCATCCCCTCAGGCAGACTCGGGCTCCTCAATCCAGAGCTCACGCCTCCCTGGCACCCTCTCCAGCTCGTCGGTCCAGGCGAAGACCTTGAGGCGTCGCATATTCTCCCTTGGAGGTCATACGTAAGGGCCATGTCATGGTATCAAAAAAATTATACTATTTTGTGATGCAAATATATCATATTTTGCGGGTGCTACTGTGCCTCAGGTGAAGTTTATCGAGTGATATTTCTGGGAGCAAATTGACAGAATTTGATTTACTAGATTTTATAAAATTTCTTCTCTATGCTTTGTATTTTCTTGAGATGAAATAAGAAGATAAATTTATTAGCTGAATGGAATTATATTATTATAATTAATTGCTTTTAAGTCAGTAAAAGAACAAGTTGGTCGACGAGTTAACTCCCCAACCCCGAGGCCCGCAAATTTATCTACATTCCTCTCCTCCACCACTCCATGACCTCGAGGGAGGCAAAGGTCTCAACGGAGTGTGGTGAGGCGGCAATGCTGGCGCAAGACTCTGGTGGCACTGGCTCACGTGTGAGTGTCTGGTGGCTCTGCTGAAGCGACGGGCAGACCAGTGGCGACGTACCGCGACCTTTGTCGTGATACTTATTGAAACTGCTAGAGTACTGTTTTTTTTTTGATATAGAAGTTTTATATTACTTAAGAGTTTTAACCATTACACTTGGCCTCTCCATCGGTAGGATGCACATGGGCGACACACGTCCGAAGTACAAAAATAAAATAACAGGCTAATTGCATATCAGGATGAGAAATTGTAAAACGTCTATGGTGGTGGAGGGCCGATCCGCAAATTATGTTGTCATCCATGTTGGGATAAAAACTCTCTCGCCGTATCCTCCAGCCGTACACACCTACATAAATAGGTCACGATGCTCCACACTTGCAACAGAGACCACAAACCGAGCGTATGTGTACTCCTACATGCATGATAGAGGAATTTTTATCATTAAAAATAACACGCCAGTATGTCACCAAGAACTTACTTTGTGTGGCTTTGCGATGTGGATTTTCTTCCTGTTGCAACGCACGGGCATGTTAACTAGTCATCAATAAAACTAAGATCGGTCAAAGCAGGAGCATGTGTATAAGTAAAACCATTGCTAACCTGTTTAGATACAATAGCCAAGACCCAGTCACTAGTGGAGAATGGGGTTTTTTCTCACTGGCGAGCACCCCTTTCGCCCCGGCTCGACCATCACCCGGTGCAAAAGGCTGCTGAGGTGGGGCCGGAGCGAGCATTGCGCGTGTTGTGGGGTCATTTGCCCTGGTTGGTGGCTCCAACCGGGGCTAAAAGCCCTTAACCAGCAGGGCCCGTGTAGACGCGTGGTGGGGTGGTCTTTTGCCCCGGTTGGAGCCACCAACCGGGGCAAATGAACCCCCCCCCCCACTATATATAAACCCTGCCAGCCCTCGTTTCTCCTCATGTCACTCACTTTGGAGGACATATTTCTTGTTTTGTGGTGTGTGCTCACTTTTTTTCCCTCCTATGCACAAGAGGTGTTTGATGGAATGCCCGGGAGAATAACACCATTTTAGCTCGCAGAAAACAAGCACGATTTAATTTGTCCGAGCCACACTTAATTAAATAAGCTTTCTCATCCTTCTTTCCTCCTCGGTCGAGGTACCAACATTAACCTTTCATCTGTCGATTTACATTAGTCATTTCTCTGTTCATGGTAATCTGTAACAGTTCTTAATTAATAATCATATAATGCAGATGAACCGGCAATGGATATACGCTGATTGACGCTCTACCGCGTTCGTGAAAGGCGTGGGTTATTTTCTCGAGGTGGCGTAGGCAAACAAGCAGAATAATTTTATCTGTTGTCCATGTGCTGTATGTCGGAATCAGAAGGAACACTCTTCTCACAGAGTCATCCACTTCCACCTGTTTCAATCCGGTTTCATGTCCGGCTATAATTGTTGGACCAAGCACGGAGAAAGAGGGGTTATGATGGAAGACAACGAAGAAGAAGAGAATGATGACAACTATCATGACATGTTCCCTGAATACGGTGCCGGTACTGGAATAGAAGATAACAATGAAGTGGAATCAGAGTTGCAGGCACCTGATGAGCCCATCGATGATCTTGGCCAGGCTATTACGGATGCAAAGAAAGAAAGCGATATTGAAAAGGTGAGAGTGAAGTTCGACCAGATGTTAAAGGATCAAAAAACATTGTTGTATCCAACTTGCGAAGACGGGCAGAAAAATCTGGGCAGCACACTGGAATTGCTCCAATGGAAGGCCGAGAATGGTGTGAGTGACATCGGATTTACAAAGTTGCTGCATATAGTGAAGAAGCAGCTTCCTAAAAACAATGAATTGCCCAACAGTACATACCAAGCAAAGAAGCTTGTATGCCCCCTAGGATTAGACGTGGAGAAGATACATGCCTGCATTAATGACTGCATCCTCTACCGTGGTGAGAAGTACGAGAATTTGGAACAATGCCCGGTATGCACTGCATTGTGGTATAAGATCAGACCAGACGACCCTGGCAATGTTGAGGGTGAGCGACCCAGGAAGAGGGTTCCTGCAAATGTGATGTGGTATGCTCCTATAATACCACGGTTGAAACATTTGTTCAGAAACAAAGAGCATGCCAAACTTTTGCGATGGCACGTAGAAGATCGTAAGAAAGATGAGATGTTGAGACACCCCGCTGATGGGTCGCAGTGGAGAAAAATCGAGAGAAAGATCCCACGCTTTGCAGGTGAGACTAGGAACTTATGGTTTGGTCTAAATACAGATGGATTTAATCCATTTAGTGAGCAGAGCTGCAACCATAGCCGCTGGCTTGTAACTCTATGTATCTATAACCTTCCTCATTGGTTGTGCATGAAGAGGAAGTTCATTATGATGTCAGTGCTGGTCCAAGGCCCGAGACAACCGGGCAACGACATTGATGTGTATCTAAGGCCATTAGTCGATGAACTTTTACAGTTGTGGCGTGAAGAAGGTGTAACTATGTGGGACGAGCACGTACAAAAAGAATTTAACCTACGAGCGCTGTTGTTCGTAAGCATCAACGATTGGCTTGCTCTTAGTAACATTTCTGGACATACAAACAAGGGATACAATGCATGCACACACTGTTTAGATGACACCAAAAGTGTATATCTGGATAAATGTAAGAAGGTTGTGTACCTCGGGTATGGTCTTTTTCTTCCGCACAAGCACCCCTTAAGAAAAGCTGGCAAACATTTCAATAGTGAGTCAGATACCCGGGAGACGCCTATCCTCCGAACCGGTGATGATGTATTTGATATGGTGAAGGATTTGAAAGTAATAATTGGAAAGGGTCCGGGGGGACAAGTTGTTCCGAATGACGCTGACGGACACGCTCCCATGTGGAAGAAGAAATCTATATTTTGGGAACTACCCTATTGGAAAATCCTAGATGTCCTCTCTGCGATCGACGTGATGCACCTGACAAAGAATCTCTGCGTGAATCTGCTAGGCTTCTTTGGCTTGTATGGGAAGTCAAAAGATACATATGAAGCACGGCAGGACCAGCAACACACGAAAGGAAGAGGCGGCAATAATCCTGAGTGGTTTCAAGGTGGTCCTGCCAGCTACGCTCTTACCAAGGAAGAGAAGGAAATCTTTTTTGAAGCACTAAATAGTATCAAGGTCCCGTCTGGCTTCTCGTCGAATATAAAGGGAATAATAAATTTGGCGGAGAAAAAATTCCAAAACCTGAAGTCTCATGACTGCCACGTGTTGATGACACAATTGCTTCCGATTGTGTTGAGGGGGATTCTACCTGGAAATATTTGACTACCCATCGTGAAGTTATGCACATTCCTCAATGCAATTTCTCAGAAGGTAATCAATCCAGAAAGTCTATCAGCATTACAGACAAATGTGGTCCAATGTCTTGTCAGCTTCGAGTTGGTGTACCCACCATCCTTCTTCAATATTATGACACATCTCCTAGTTCACCTAGTCAAAGAGATTACCATTCTCGGTCCTATGTTTCTACACAATATGTTCCCCTTTGAGAGGTTAATGGGAGTCTTAAAGAAATATGTTCACAACCGTGCTAGAAAAGAAGGAAGCATCTCCAAGGGTTATGGAACAGAGGAGGTAATTGAGTTTTGTGTTGACTTTCTTCCAGACCTTAAGTCGATTGGTGTTCCCAAATTGTGGCATGAGGGAAGAATGAGTGGAAAAGGGACGCTAGGAAGGAAAGCAAAGATATTTATGGACGGACATTCTTTCACTAAAGCACACTACACAGTTTTATAAATGTCCACCTTGGTGGCTCCTTATATCCAGGAACACAAGAATATTATACGGTCCAAAAACCTGGGGATGTCTGAATCCTCGATTAATGATGAACACATGGATATTTTTGGCGCCTGGTTGCAGGCAGAACTCATGAATAAAAACATTGTTGGAGATCAGCTCTACTAGTTGGCCAGGTCACCATCTTCGACTGTACTGACTTTCCAAGGGTACGAGATAAATGGGAATACATTTTACACGATCGCACAAGATAAAGAGAGCACCAACCAGAATAGTGGCGTCCGTTTTGATGCAACCGGATACAATGGGACAAAGGACACATATTATGGTTACATAGAGGAGATATGGGAACTTGACTATGGACCTAATTTTAAGGTCCCTCTATTTCGGTGCCAATTGGTCAAGATGACAGGAGTAAAGATAGAACAGCAGTACGGAATGACAACAGTGGATCTCAACAATCTTGGGTACAGAAACGAACCATTCGTCCTAGCCAAAGATGTGGTTCAAGTTTTCTATGTGAAAGACATGTCTACCCAACCGAGTAATTGAAAAAAATCAGAATTCTATTACATCATGCGGTGAGCCGAAGCGGCACATAGTTCTTTCAGTGAAAAAAACATTGTGGGAGTGGAGGACGGGACAGACATGTCAGAAGATTATAATAACTTTGAAGAAATTCCGCCCTTTAGAGTGAAAACTGACCCATGTATCGCGCTAAATAAGGAAAATGCTCCATGGCTACGACAGAGAAGTAAACATTGCTCCATGGCGGCAATAGTTGGTGATAACGTATTAAACCTTCAATGTTCATGTAATATTGCTAGACTATTTTGTAATAATGTATCAAACATTGCAGATTAAACCATTCATAAACTAGTTTTTTTTTATGTTTGAATTTTCAAAAATTGTTACTAGTTTAAATAGTTAGAATAATTATTTTATAAAACGATAAATGTATTTGAAATGTTTACGCAATTTTAAACACTTTTCATATACAAAGTTTCTCCAAATTCTAAACCATTCATAAAATAGGTTTTTTAAAATGTTTGAAAATTCAAAAATTGTTACTAGTTTAAATAGTTAGAATAATTATTTTATAATACAGAAAATGTATTTGAAATGTTTACGCAATTGTAAATATTTTTCATATTGAAAGTTTCTCCAAATTCTAAACCATTTGAAAACGTATTTTAAATTGTATTTGAAATGTTCTAAAGGAAAAAATTGGCGGCAGAAAAAAAACTGAAATTTTGTGCCTTTTGCCCCGGTTCGTGTTACCAACAGGGGCAAAAGTCCCCCGCCTATATAACCCCGGGCGGAGCAACCGCCCGGGGCTAAGCCGCAGAAATTTCTAAGCCCCCGAGGCGAGAAACAGAACGACGCCGTTAGGCTGCCCGATTCTCGCCGCCGGAAATCCTCGCCGCCGCCGCTCCTCTACGCCTCCTCCCGTGCCGTCCGTCGTCTCCTCCCTCGTCGCCCGTCCTCTGCTCCTCGCCTCCCCGCGCTGCCCGAGATCGCCGCCGGCGGCCTCGCCCGCGCCCAAGCCTTCCTTCTCGCCGCCGTGCCCTCGTCGTCAGGTGAGATCGCCTCCTCGCCGCGCCCTCGTCCTCCTCAACATAGAAAAATTTAGGTATTGGATTAGTATTAGTGTTAGATTAGTATTAGGTATTGGATTAGTATTAGTGTTAGATTAGTATTAGTTATTGGATTAGTATTAGTGTTAGATTAGTATTAGTGTTAGATTAGTATTAGGTATTATGTATTGGAGACTTAGAAAAAATTTAGGTATTGGAAACTTAGAAAAAATTTAGGTCTTCGAGACTTAGAAAAAATTAATTAGAGGTTTAGAGGAAAAAATTTAGGTCTTGGACACTTAGAAAAAATAAGTTAGAGGCTTAGAGGAAAAAATTTAGGTATTGGAGACTTAGAAAAAATTTAGGTCTTGGGCACTTGGAATAAATAAATTAGAGGTTTAGAGGAAAAAATTTAGGTATTGGAGACTTAGAAAAAATTTAGGTTTTGTACTTACCTATTTTTTTCTTAGTGAATGTTTAGTTTAGAAGTGAATTAGGTTTTCCTTAGTACTATTAGATGAATTTTATAATATAGGAATTTTAGTTTAGAAATTTACTTAGTGAATGTTTATAATTAGTAGAATTTTTACTTAATTAGGAATATTTATTTAGACCATATATCATGCATGTGTTTTTAGTTTATTTTTCTTGGCGACGATGTCTCTGTTGGACCCTGACGGGCGATGTCCGGGACTGGGTCCCGCCGGGCTGGCACTGGGAGGTCCTTAGTACCAGGGCCCGCGGCTTGGTGAGAAATCCGGGTGCCGTGGTCGACCCGGTTACTCTTTGGTGGTCATCGCGTGGGCCACGGTCGGTGCGGAGAGAGTCGGCCCCTAAGGAGGTGGTACAACAGCGTATCAGGGAGAAGGACGAGCACGTCCGTCGCTACATGTACTTGCTCGATAGGGAGTATAGCAGCGGTTGGTATATTATTCGGAGGGTTCCTTACAAAGTGAGCTATGACCCTTTGAGGGTTCCTTACCTATGGATGTGTAGCACCCGCGACTAAGCACCCCGCGGCTTAGAACCTGATCGGAGTTAATTAGTTTGAGAGATGTTTCATGAATATGTATAAGTGATATTATTACATCGTGATGTATTAGGGTTAAATAAAATGAACCCGAGCTATGTAACTCTTGGTGTGTATTCATACGTTTAAATATTTCATCAATGTTGCTTTTATAATTGAAATGAGGATCTGGACATATAGTTACTCTTTTTCCTAACTTGTTTAGCTATTAGTACCATTAGCTGTTATTTATAAGCAATTTTGATGAAATGTATGCTATTAGCTATATTTTTATTAGATTATATATGCAGTTGTTGCGAACTGATGAAATTGATGCTATTTGCTATTTTTTTAGCCATGGCGAGACGTCCCCGACACGGTTCGCGTGTAACCGGCAGTGGACGCGGCGTCGTCCCCGTCAAAGAAATCCCTGTACAAGTGGTGGACGTCGACCTGGACGTCCACGTGGACCGCGTACAAGTGGATCGCGTGCATCGAATGCACGTGGTGGTGGCGCCATAGTCATCAAGGAGGAGAAAGCGACGCCTCCTACTCGTGGACGTGGACGCGGACCACGGGGGCATCAAGCGCTGCAAGGGGGGCAAAGCGCGATGCAAATGGGTCAACACGCCGTAGACGGCGCGGCGTTGTTGCTGCGGCGGCGGGGGAGGAGGAGGAGGCTGCGGCGGAGGAGGAGGAGGAGGAGGAGGAGGACGGTCTCCGGCTACCGGAGTTCTACGTCCACCTGTTCCACCCACAGGAGAAGAGGCTCCGTCTTTCAGAGAAGATATCGGCGACCCTCCTCGAGCGCAAGGGGCCCTATAGTTTCAGCCTAAGGTTGGAGGGTGTGACAACGGGCCCGTGCGCGTTGTCCTGCAGCGACGTGACGATGACCTCTACCTGCGCTATGGGTGGGGGCAGTTCGCGCGCATGCACAAACTAAATTCGGGCAACATGCTCACATTCAGGTACTTCAAGGACGAGGAGGTGGACGTGCTGGAGGTGAAGATCTGCGACGACACCTTAGTCCGCCCCCTTTGCTGCCAGGATAGCTCGTCTGACAGCAGCTCCGCCTCCGAGTCTGACTCCGGCGACACTACTAGGAAACATGCTATAGCAGCATTCCCTAGCGCCAGCGCACAATCAAACGGGGCCGCCGGTGTTTGACCACGTGCCGGTGCTACTAACTTAACCCCGGCGCGCGTATAAAAGGGGGCGCCGGTGCTAAGCGCACGCCAGCCCCCCCCTCTGGGAGAACGTAGCGCCGGCGCGCGCGTGGCAGGTGCGCCAGCGCTAAGTATCTTACCCCCGACGCGTGGGCAGCGCAGCGCGCCGGCGCTAAGGGCACGGCTCGGGGCAAAATTACCCCCGGCGCGCTTCTTTAAGGGACCGCCGGCGCTAAATCTTACCCCCGGCGCGCTGGTGCATGAGCGCGTCGGCGGTAAACCTTACCCATATCCAGCCACCACCCATCACCCATTTTCCCAACCACTCACTCCACTCACTCCTCCTCGTCTCCAACTCAAAACTCCTCTCTTCCCAGCCCATTTTCTCACTCCTTTCTTCCAATTTTAGCACATTTAACCAACCAAATATGATATGTTTTGTCAAAACTTTCTCTCCCAACATGCCCCTCCCTTCTACCTAGTTAGATCTAGATCTACTATGAAGAATCTCTCTCCCCACATGCACCATATTCATATATCTAGATCTAGATAGAGTCTACACACACCGCACTCTCTCCGGTCGACAAGTGTCGTGTGTACGTTACGATCTTCCATATCTCGTGCCGATGGAATATACTTATATCGAGATATATATAATTATTGTGTTTGCAACCATGACCCCTATTTATGGGAATTGTATTATGTTTGTTGCGACCGTGTAAGATGTGATGACATGTAAATGAGTTGGCAATATTTTGCCGAAATGTCGATTCATTTCCGTTTCGGCAAATTTTTGCCACTCCATTTTGACTTCTTTAGCAAAGATCATGCCGAAATTTTCCGTGAAACCGGCCGGGTGTGGATCTAATTAAAATTTACTCTTGTCGACCGTGCAGAAGACAATGGTCATCTCGATGAGGGAAAGCGTCGTGGATAGATATGTGGAACGTGCAACGGCCGACATGCATCGAAGGGACCGCATAGACATACTTTGTTCGTGTCGAAGATGCAAACTTGGGTCTCTGTTCAACCCATCTTCGGGCGTAGTGAAGGACCAACTGCTTAGGCGTGGTTTCATGGACGGTTACACTCAGTGGACCATGAGTGATGAGGAAGATGATCATGGGGATGATCATGAGGATGATCATGAGGAGGGGGCGCGACGACAACCGCTGCAAATGAGGAAGAAGGGCAGGAGGAAAACGACGATGTCGAAGAGGCTACCGCACACGGCGGTATTGGAGAGGAAAAAGCGGCAGCCAACAATACTCCGCTAACGTCAGTCGTGCGGGACCCTCATGTTCAAGAGTTACTTCTCAGCGATAGGTCGACGACTGACGCGAGAGACGCCGGTAGACGGAAATCTAATCTGGCGCAACTGGAGATAGACTCGAATACTCCGTTGTACGATGCAGCATACCGCGAGCCGGAGGAGTCCGGCTTAAGATTAGCACTCGATATTATGCAGATAAAGGCAAGACACGGATGGACCGACGCAAGCGTTGACGACCTACTGCAATACATGAAAAGGCGTCTTCCTAAAGACAACACGTGTCCTACTAGTCTAGACGAGGCGAAGAAAGTTGTGTGCCCTCTCGATTTACCGCACACAAACTACCATGCATGCATCCATGACTGTGTCATTTACCGGAACAAACACGCGGACAAGACCCAATGCCCAGTGTGTGGCGCTGATCGGTACAAGAGAGGGAAGAAAGTCGCTCCTCTGAAAGTGGTGTGGTACTTTCTGCTCACGCCTCGTCTGCAGCGGTACTTCGTGGACCTTAAGGAAGCAAAGATGATGCGCTGGCACGCGAATCGAAAGGAGGCAGTGCTGAATGATCCAGAGCGGGCTGAAAACCCGGTGCTGACACACCCTTCGGATGCAAGCCAGTGGAAAGGCACTAGACAACGAGTACTATGATTTTGGGAAAGAGGCAAGGAACATCAGGTTGGGTGCGAGCACAGACGGACTCAATCCGTTTGGCAACCAGAGCAGCAAACATAGCACGTGGCCCGTGTTTGTTTGGATATACAAGCTCCCCCTGGCTCTGCATGAAGAGGAAGTACATACACATGAGTATGCTAATTCAAGGGCCGACACAACCAGGGAGCGATATCAACCTGTACTCGAGCTACTGAAGGAGGAGCTAGAAACGTTGTGGGAGGATGAAGGGGTACAAACATGGGATGCCTACGCGGAAGAATATTTCCCTATGAGAGCCGTGTTGATCACGACGGTGCATGAGTTTCTCGGATACGGATATATTGCATGCCAGGTGTGCCATGGACACAAGGTGTGCGTGAGCTGCATGGAACATACGCCATCTTTACAGCTTAAGGAACCGGGGTCTTGTAAGACTGTATACATGAGGCATCGAAGGTGGCTAGACAAAAATGACCCATGGAGGAAGCGTGGAGATCTATTCAACGGTAAAGCTGAGCCCGAAGGACGTCCACCTCAGAGGAGCGGTGAAGAGATCAAGCAGTTATTGGACAATTGGAAAGAGTGCCCTGCGCCGGGAAAGGGAAAGGGAAAGGAAAAGAAGCGAAAGAGAGAAGAGAAGAAGAAAGAGAAGGCAGCAGGACCGCTCCTGGGGGTATGGAAAAAGAGGTCTGTGTTTTGGGATTTGACGTACTGGCCAATCCTCGGTACGCCTCATTGCCTTGATGTCATGCATATCACGAAGAACGTCTGCGAGAGTTTGCTCGGCACCCTGTTCAACATGCTGAATGGGACCAAAGACGGGCCGAAAGCGAGATACGACCTGGCGGCCCTAAACATCAGGAAAGACCTTCAAATACCACCACCGGCTACTAGGACCAAAGATGACCAGCTGGACGAGGAGGAGGCGGATGGTTGCAAGCGCAAAAAGGGTAAGCCGCAACACTGGTTATGCCCCCTCCTGCTTCACTCCAAGTCCCA
Organism: Alopecurus myosuroides; assembly: GCA_028641055.1. Lineage (NCBI taxonomy): Eukaryota > Viridiplantae > Streptophyta > Magnoliopsida > Poales > Poaceae > Alopecurus > Alopecurus myosuroides. Next base: position 40,997,552 of record CM054059.1, on the reverse strand, counting down.
ACGAGCTCAATCAAATGTTCTGTTGCCTTCTAGGAGTCAAAGTGCCCTTTGGTTACTCGGGGCTGATAAGGAGATACCTGGACCCGAACAAGAAAATCTTTAGTGGGATGAAGTCTCATGACCGTCACGTGATGATGACGCAGATACTTCCAGTTGCAATCCGAGGGATAATGGAACCTCACGTCCGTGAAACGCTGACTAGTCTATGTAACGTGTTCGTCGTCATCACTCGGAAGTTGATCATCGTGAAGAAACTCGGAAGGCTGCAGGAAGAGATCGTTACGATCCTATGCGAGCTTGAGATGTACTTCACGCCCGCATTCTTCGACATAATGGTCCATCTCTTGGTCCATACCGTAGATGATATCATCGATCTCGGGCCGGCATTCCTGCACAACATGATGCCATTCGAAAGAATGAACGGGGTCATCAAAGGTTTCGTTCGTAACAGGTCACATACGGATGGAAGTATCGTCCAGGGGTTTCTCACCGAAGAGCGAATCTCTTTCTACGATAATTATCTGGACGTCGAAAAGACGGTTGGTTTGCCGGAAAACAAGCACATTGGCAGGTTCGAGGGAGCAGGCCACAAAACGGGCAGGCGGGAAATGCACGTGGCCTTTGAGGGGCGGACATCTGACTTTGACAGGGCCAACTTAGTAGTACGTCAGCACATCGACGCTGTGGATCCTTGGTTAGAAGAGCACAAAAAAATGATAGCAAACAATGCTCGCAAGCCGATGACCGAAACAAATATTCGAAGAGCGCACAACTCCTCTTTCATTCGCTGGTTCAAAGACCAGATTGATGCTGATCCCCCGACAATGACCAGCGAGAACGGTAAACTAATTTTGGCTTTGTCATATGGCCCCGCGCCCAACCTAATGACTTACCAAGCATACGATATCAACGGGTTCACATTCTACACGGAGGAAAAAGACAAAAGTAGCGACTACCAGAACTGTGGGGGTAACGATGGAATCCTACACGGGTGATATCAAGAAAACATACTACGGAAGGATCGAGAACATCTGGGAGCTTGACTACGCTGGGGAGAAGGTGTCGATGTTTCGTGTCAGATGGGCTAAGAACGTCGAAACCGAAGGCAAATATTTTATCACCATGTGTATACTTGAAGCCAACAAATGCAAGACCACAAACGCCACCGCTCAAAATGAGCCATGGGTACTAGCTAAGCACGTGGAGCAATGCTTCTTCATAACCGACCCGTCCAGGCCTAGCCGTGTTGTCGTAAGGAGAGGAAAAAGGAACATTGTCGGAATGGATGGAGCTTCTAACGAGAATGACTTTGACGGCCCCGTCGGAGACCCAATGATAGAAGAACCCGATGAAGACAATGCAACATAGACCAAAAGAAGAAGCAGGACCACGCTACCTAGGTCAGGTGATCTCAGCACAAGAAGAAGTCATCAGATAGGGGTAAAGTATACAACGACATCCAAAAAGGGAAAGAAGAAGATTGTGATGAAACGATGAGACAGAAACGCTCGCAATGTGTGTCGTGACGATGGAACTATCATTAACATTGTATTATTATGTGCAACTCTTTATTAATTAAATCGATAACAGTGTGATCGATGTGTGTTTCGTCGACGCAACTATCTTATATTATATATCCTCTTCTAAATAACTACAATTTAATATTTCATTTTATCTTATTACTATCCTCTATATTGAAATTAGCTTTATTACTATCCTATTTTATTTTAGGCACAATAGATAAAGAATAAGGAAAAGAAAAGACAAAAGGGAAAAAAAAGTTAGCCCCGGCGCGCAGGATTGCAGAGGCGCCGGCGGTAAGATTACCCCAGCGCGCAAGCATAAAGATGCGCCGGCGCTAAGGTTGCATGCGTTCCTAAAAGGGGTGGGACCGCCCCACTTAGCCCCGGCGCGCTGGTTGTTTCGCTGCGCCGGCGCTATTTCCTTGCCTCACTGCCAAGTGGGGCCCTCCCAACTTATCCCGGCGCGCCAGGGTGACCACTACGCCGGCGCTAATTCTATACCTAGGAGAGAGTACGAGGATGTAGGCATTTTTTGATCGATCTCATCTAGCTCTCTCCCCCAAAATTTCCCCGTGCGCTCTCGAACCCTAGCTAGCTCTCGTGCTCACACCACCGCCGTGTCCACTCAATTGCCGTCGTCGCATCCGTGGAGCCGCCCGCGCCACCGTCGTTGAGGAGGACCCGGAGCCAGGCAGGAGCAGCCCGCGCCCCCTGCAGCGACGAACCCTAGAGGCCCCGCGGTGTCCCCTCCATCAACGAATTAGGTTCTCCTCCCTCTCCGGCCTTCTCCTCCCTCTCCTTTGATTACTATCCAGTTTTGTCACCATTGCTGGAAAGAATTGATATGCGGTGCTAGTAGATGCCGCCATCGCATCCTTGTCAGCACTCAGGCTCGATCTGGGATTGGTTGCAATTTTGTCACCGCACCACACAGGAATAGTGCCAGTAAATCTGTATACAACGGTTCACCATTCCTGGTAACTGAAAGTGAATTTTTACAGGTAGAGTAGCATTCTGTTCTTCTTTTTTGACAGCTTTGGAGTACACCGCAAATTACCGGTAGTGCAATGCAAGTAGTGCCATGGCAAGGACGGACTGGTTCGTAAAAGAAAAAACGCAGGAAACAATTTGATACACCAAACATTCTGCTGCTGCTATTAACTTTTACACTCTCTTCTTGGTCCCCTTGGCCGTACGGTTCGTTTTCTTTTCCCTACTAACGCGAATGCAAAGCATACATCTTCCCTTGGTTTGGCTCAGGCGGTCATATTGGTTTAGCCGTCTCTGGCTAATTCCTTTCCTTCTCTTCTGAAACATAACACGTTGACGTGTCGCTCGAACTGTGCTACTAGCTAGTTCTCGACATCTTCTTTGGGAAAAAGAAAATAAAGAGTTTTGTTGAATAGCGAGTGACGTGTCACAAGAAACCAAACGGGCCATCTCTACAGATTTTGCGTTCGTTGGTGATTTTTCTGGTTGCAGGTACACTGAGTTGCTAACGTTTTGCCGGAACGTCGATTCGTTTTCATTCTGGAAAATTTCTAGCACTCCGGCATGACCTTTTTTAGCAAAGGTCATGCCGAATTTTTGCGTCAATTTCTAGAACGAAATATTGTAACAGAATATTGTAACAGAATATACATTCATTCACGATATTATCCAGCTCATATGATGGACAGTACTATTGTATCCAAGATTATAAAATCAGAAGAATTTTCTACCCAAAATTGCTTGTAAGCATAGGGTAGTATATATGGTTTAAAGTTTGTGATGCTAGAAAGATTTTTCAGTATGGTTTAAGTGGTTATCGAGATTTCTTCCTGTAGGAACTTAGAAATATATGTAAATAAGGATACACTTGTTCTTTCCCAGTCTTGTGAAAACTTGTCTTTAGCGTTGATGTTGATTACTTCTGCTGGGAAGAAGACAAGAAGTACAATTTTGCTGTCGTGGTTATAGGAAATACACTACGAAGATACATGCTTTTGAGCTGCTAGTATGTCCTCAAGAAACCATAGAATAAGCCACCATAATATCAAACTAGGCGAAGTATCAGGTGAAAACCTCTATTTGGTGAAAACCTGGAAACTTTCGCTTCCTGTCATCCGATCAACAATGAATAGTCCAGATCCAAAGTGGGAATCACGCATCCACTTAAACGCAGTTTTGCTGATAACCCCCTCTCTTCACGTATTTCCTTTGAAACTGTTTCGGTAAAAAAAAAAGGAAAAAAGAGTCGCACGATCAATCCACGACCTGGCCGCCATGGAGAGTTCTCCTGGATCGATCGCCATGAGTGCTAGGCCTCTGCCGTCCGTGTACCCTACCGCTCCCGAGGCCCCTGCCATGAGCCCTCTCCCTTCCTCTCCTCCGGCCCCGTCCAAAATTGCTCCGGCGTCTGTGATTCCCAGCGCGCCGGCAGGCACGGACGGCCGTGCTTGCCTCCCGTCGGTGGTGACACGCCCATTAGAGCATGCGCCTATACTGCCCCTCATAAGAGACGATGCCGCTGCTCCTCTGTCCCCTGTTACGCATCTGTCTCCTCCTGGAAACACATCACGGGTAAGGACTGCACATGTTTATTTTCTCCTATGATGGGACTTGGCTCACGCCAATGGCAACACCAACAATTTTTTTTTTCTTTCGCATAGCTTGGTTGTGATGTTGCCCATGATTGCAATGAGGGAGGAAGGGATGATACGGAAATACATCCTCCGCCAATTAATATGGACAGCTTCAACACACCCAAAAAAAGATCAACGAGCGGTCCAATTTGTGTGAGTATCATAATGCCACAATTTCCTTCAATATTCCCTACTAGTTCCTAACTTCTATAACTAATGTGTGTTCTAATTTTTAGGGTTCATCGTGTACAGCTGTATGCGATGACAACATAAAGCCAGCTGTAGGTATGCACTTCGATAATCTGGAAGCGGTCGAGGAGTTTTACAAGGCTTATGCACATAATGTTGGGTTTTCAGTTCGAATTGGACAGAGGAAAATTGTAGATAATGTGGTAGTTTGGAGGCGCTTTGTTTGTGGAAAATCTGGTTTTCGAACAAAGAAGGAGGAATCCAAGATGGATTTGGATGGAGAGAAGAAAAGAACACATGTGAGAAAGATCACTAGATGTGGTTGTGAGGCTATGATAACCGTGAAGCGTACAAAGGATGGAAAATACTCAGTATCATATTTTCACGAAGAACACACCCATGATTTTGTTACACCTAGGAAGCAGCATTTAATCAAGTCTAACAGACACGTCAGCGAGAAGGCAAAGAACACGTTGTTCACATGTCACACAGCTAGTATTGGCACATCTGGTGCATTTCGGTTGCTTCGTGTTGGTGAGGGTGGATTTGAGTTCGCGGGATGCACAAAGAAAGACCTACAAAATTATCATCGTGACATGAGAAGTACTTTCAAGGATTCGGATGCTCAAATGTTCATTAACAACCTTAAGAAGATGAAGAAAATCAACCCAGGTTTCTTCTTTGAGTATGTTCTTGATGGTGAAAACCGGTTGACACATGTTTTTTGGGCTGATGCTATTTGTAGAAAGAACTATGCTTTGTTTGGAGAAATGGTCTCTTTTGATTCTACATATAGCACCAACCAATACAACATGATTTTTTGCCCCTTCACAGGAATAAACCACCACATGGGATCTGTTTTTTACGGTGCAGCCTTAATCGCCGATGAGAAGATAGAGTCATATAAATGGGTGTTTGCAACATTTTTGAAAGCAATGGATGGGGTAGCCCCGAGGATTATAGTAACCGATGAAGATCAAAGCATGAAGGTTGCAATTGAACAAATTTTTCTTTACACTATCCATAGGTTATGCATGTGGCACATAATGAGAAAGCTTCCAGAAAAGGTAGGCCCTCCATTGAGAGAGGATGAGCATTTTTACAATACAATTAACTCATGCGTATGGGGCTCTGAAAACCCAGCTGAATTTGAGGCAAAATGGGCTTCCATGATTTCTGAATTTGGTCTTCAAGACAACACATGGTTTGCAAGGAGATATGAAATTCGCGAATCATGGATACCAGCCTACTTCAGAGGTGTATCATTGGGTGAGCTTCTAAGAACCACTTCAAGGTCAGAGAGTGCTAACTCATTTTTCAACCATTTTATTGGTTACAAACATGCTTTAGTTGAGTTTTGGATTAGGATTGGTACGGCCCTAGAAGAACAACGACAGAATAAACTCAAAGCTGACCATGAATGCCTCAGTTCTACTCCATCATTGATTACATCATGGGGTATAGAAAAGCATGCAAGTCTCTTCTTTACCCATGAGGTTTTCAAATCTTTTCAAGAGGAGGTGCGAGCAGCTAGAGATCATTGCTTGATTGAAAGCATATCACAAGATGGTGATCTGAGAACCACGGTTATTGGTGGTGACCGATCTTCCAAGTCTCGAGAAGTTCAATTCAATGCAACATTCATAAGTGCTCAATGCTCTTGCATGTTATTTGAGACACGTGGAGTTCCATGTCGACATATCATTGTGGTTTTGAGAGGTGCAAAAATAAATGAGCTACCTAGCCATTTTATTTTGGATAGGTGGAAGAAAACGGTTAACAGGAGGGTACTATATGATAGTTACGGCAACTTGCTTGAAGAGAATGAAAGGAGTTCTTTAGACTTGGCAAAGCGGAAAATGGTTTCCGAGATACACCACACATTGGATGACACAATCCGGTTAGCTGAACACTCTCCTGAAGAACTAGAAGCATTAAGAAATGCTCTTCTTGACATGAAAAAAAATGTTTCTCAAAGGGTTGCTGCCAATTATTGTAGTAGACAAGATGAGTTTGAGGCATATATTGGTTGCACTATGCCAGATCAAGTTGAAATTCATCCACCAACCGATGTCTATATTTTGCTAGGAGAATATCATTTTATCTAAATATTGTATCTGTGATTATTGTAGTTCTTATGAATATTTATCTTGAATAAGCGACATAGAATCAACACGTGTTTATCAATTTATATTCTTTGTCATTATTGGCATCAGTGTAGGCTTGGGATTGTGCTCATATTAGTTTGGGTCTGCACCATAGGCAGCTTGCTGGATCCTAGATGATCATTCATGGCGTCATATGCAGAAATATTGGCATCAGTGTATACTGTATACAGGCATCAGGAAATGATCTTCATTGCATTGGCATCAGCTGGCTAGCTATCGATTGTTCTGTATGGGCATCCGGACATGATATTCGCTGTATTGGCATCATTATATGAAGTTCACTGTATTAGCATCAGGAGATGACTCGGGAGTTACACTGCACATGCCACCACAAGTACAGAAAACGTGTACAGATTTGCTAACTTCTTTCAAATAAGACTGAATAAATGGACTTCTATTACAGTGCTATTCAAAAAGATCACCATGAAGTCAATATTATCACCTAGGAATTTCATGAGTCTGTACAAGAACAACCTTCCACATTGAATCAAACAATAACAACAGTAAAATGACATATTCGTTCAAAGCTGAAACAGGAATTTTAGTGAAGCAGACCTGAACCAAAGGTTCAGAGAAGCTGCGCCGACGCTGCCAGGTTGCCGTCGCCGTCACGCGCGGGCGTCCTCATGCCACCGCCGTCGCTTGCGAGTGTCTCCGTGTCGTGGCCGTTCCGTCGCGCGCAGGGAGCGCCGTGGTCGCCACCAGGTTGCCGTCGCGCGCAGGCAGCGCCGTGGTTGCCACCAGGTCGCCGTCGCATGGGGACAATCGCCGTCCTCCGAGTCGTCTCCACACAGATCCAAGCCACAGGGTCGCCGGCATGGGAAAAACGCACCGTCCTCGACGTGGCTAATCTCCACCGGGGCACCGGACTGAAAGATGAGGAGTCAACCGTGCTCTTTTTTCCTTTTTTTACCGAAACGGTTTCAAAGGAAATACGTGAGGAGAGGGGGTTATCAGCAAAAATGAGTTTAAGTGGATGCGTGATTCCCACTTTGGATCTGGACTATTCATTGTTGATCGGATGTCAGGAAGCGAAAGTTTCCAGGTTTTCACCGAATAGAGGTTTTCACCCGATACTTCGCCATCAAACTAAGCCTTATATATCTGTCCTATCATGAAAGAAAGAAGATATCAGCTAGCTATCACTGTCAGATGCTTCCTTTCAAAAGTGATAGAAAATACTTGCTTTGTTTAGAAACAGACAACCAGTAGGCAAAAACATGGGGTTGACTAGCATAGGGGAAAATACTGAACACTATTCCCAATCAAGAGTGATAGAAAAAAAAATCTAATAATTTGTTTTGGTCTAGAATACACCAAGTAAAATTAGAGATAAACACACGAGTTTATTTTTGTTTACTGGTCCAAACAGAGCAATTGGACACTTCTATCCTGAAATGGGAGGAGATTTTACTTAGTTTTAAATCACGGTTTTACTTAATTTCCTTATATCCATGTAACCCTATGAATTATATTGCTAGAAACTTCTTTTATATGTTTTCTTTTGAGCCCATCCTTCATTTTCTACCTACTGGATTATTAACCCCTAGAAGAGCCAAGTTGATAGGCTTAAAATAGCCAATTTTACATGTTTAGCTCCCAGCTAAGAACAATATTATTGAAAGCGGGAACTTAAAATTATCACATGAAGCACACTCCTTGTCACTTTGTAAATGCTATGGATGTATGGCAATTCAAAGTGAGAACTACTATAAGAGTTGTAAAAGGATGGTGTGCCAATGTTGAGTCGGCTCAAAACAACTTAAGCATCAACTTATTGTTGAGTTTGATTAACTAGACATTAAGTATGAGTCTCAATGTATTTCACCTATTTCTAAGAAAATAATGGAAACAATTGCTTCTGATTTGACATGGATCTGGAAGAAAGAAGAGATAAAGGCTAGACAAAGTTATACAGAGAGGCATATCCTAGAAAGTGTTAGGAATACATGCTATTTACATGTCTTGGCCAACCAAAGAATGAGAAATAAGCATATTTTACTCTTGAATGCCCCTCTGGGATGGTTGAAGACGCAGAAGGTGTTAGGAATATGCCCTAGAGGCAATCATGTATGATGTAATTCCCACTGTATTCATAAAGTTATTAAGTTGTCCTTGTTTTGAACATCTGATACATGTCATTGAATATGTGATTCGATTGTGGAACCATGTATTCATGTTGTTCATACTAGATTGTCCTTGGTCATTTAGTTTGTGCTGGACACACACCCTAGACTAATGTAAGTGTTGGCTGATGACACAGTTCCACTTGTCATGGGCATGGTGATGCCATTCCAACGTTCACGGACTTGGCTAAAGAGTTTAGCAAGTCGGACTGACCCATATTGAGATGCAACGATCAAGTCGTCATTTGCACGTCTCAATCAATGTAATCCTTAGACCTGAGGTTGTCGCACAATCCGAGTTGTGGATCACCGACTTAGGTTCTGTCAAACGTTGTTCTGTGACAAGGCAACTATAAAGGCAGAGTTCGGGTCGAATGAGAAGCAAGCTGCGTGATGTGGATAATCAAGATGGGATTTTGCCCCTCCGAATGGAGAGATATTCTCTGGGCCCTCTCGAGTGATATGATTCAGTAAGCATGGCCATGCGCAACTCAGTTAAGTGTTAACTGTGTCTGTTGGCTAAGAGTTAGTCAGGTGAATCACATATCACGGATCGAGAAGAGAGTTGAGCTATTTAAGGGATGACGATAAATCGCCTATAGCTCGACAAGGTATATCGTGAGGCAAAAGGGACTAAGATGAATATCACATTGAAAGGTATGTCGTCATGACTCAATGGGACTTGGGAGTCGGCACGTTCTGCTAGGAGCCGCTACCGATTGATCGATTGAGAGTCGGACTCCAATCGTGTCCAAGTCGCCATGAGCCTGCAGGGTCGCACACTTAAGAGCGGGAGCAAATATTGGTTGGGTTGGACCCGAACCGGAAATGGACTGAATTAGTGAGTCGGACTCACAGAGGGAATGGGCCACAAGTGTTGTGCAGCCCATTACGATACGCTATATAAAGAGGGGCGCAGGTTGCCCAGCGGGCACGTTAGTCCACTCTCCCATGCGTTGGGAACCCTAGCCCCACTCAGTCCAGCCGCCGCACCGGACCTAGCAGTCCGCCGTCGGAGCTCCTCCTCGTACGTGTGGATACCGGCAGAGGTGCTGTACGTTCAGCACTTCGACGTTCGAGGGATTGGATCGGCCGGACCGGATCGTGGGACTGCACTGCCCCGACCAGACGCGCTACATCGATAATCCGCACCTGCGCGTCTAGTGGTAATACTCGTGGCCTTCTACCTCGGCTAGATCTTGGGAGTACCGCGTAGGAAAAGTTTTTCGTTTATCAATACGCGACCCAACAGTGGTATCAGAGCGGTAGCTTCTGGTATTAGGCCCGAGATCCGTACATATGTGATATGTAGTTAGCGTTAGATGTGATCTAATTGCTGTTTTGGTGGTCGGTCTATGAGATAGATCGGTTTTGTACAAGGTTGATTGGATCAATCGTACTCGGGGTTAATGGATGATCTGGTTTCCGTGATCATACTGCTAAGGTCGTGGAACAACTTACCCCTACCGGTCGGTTTCCGCCATCGGGGTATACCGTGACACATAAATCCAGTTGCGGTGATCGAAGATCAAAGAGTTTGGTCGAATCGGAATACGGATCAGATTCGGGTAAAATCGTCCTGTCGTAGCGCCTTAGATGTCGTTGCGAGTTTCACAACGCCGGTAGATATCGTATCTATGCATAACTTGTTTTTGCAGGAAGTTGTGAATGGTATGGCTTATGTGCATGTGATGTGTGTAATCCATACATGATCTGCGTATCATGTTTTTGTCAGCCGGCTGGAGCCTAGGTGCTGTCATTTTATTGTATACCGGCCTGCGTGTCGGATTCTCTATGTAAATTTCATTTACTTAGCTAGTGTAGCTTGTTGGAGAACCCGGAAGGCATGCAAGTCGATGTACAAGTCGGCTACATGGAGTAAGATGGCACGTGACAAGAGTTGGCACGAGTCGACTTACAAGCTTCGTGGAGATGGAGATCACCATGAAGAGAGCCATACCATTTCACATTATAATTGCTTTATTTGTGTTATTGTTATGCCTCTATTTACCTCTATTTAGATAGTTGGTAGATTCTTTAATCCCTCAAACAAGGTCTAGTCGGTCGCCCCGCCAGTGCTGCACCATCACAAGTCGGACATTCTTGGTAGTGGGCTCATAAAATTGAGGTGCTACCAATTCTTTCCGGTTAGGTGGGTTTGAGTCGGACTCTTACAAGCAGAAGCACTTGGTAATCTAGACGAGTCCATCACAACGGTTGTGGGGCTCGGGGCGAGGTAGATTGGGAGCCGGGGCATGTGATGTCACCCAACTAACAGGAGTCGTATAGAGATACGATTGGCAAGGTGTTGCCTACCTAGATCACTTGACGGCTAGCGGTGATGCTAAAGCTCACTAGTCGGCTTGCTTATTTAGGATCTTGAATCACTTAGCAACCATCGGAGGGATGTTGGTTCTAGTGGGAGCATAAGTATTAAATCGTTTAATATGCCTGCTCTTTTATGAATACATGTCTTAAGTGTTTTTGCGTATTTTCTGTTGTAGATCAATGGCACCTAGCAACCTTCCTCAGTTGTCCACTTTTGCGTTGAGGTCAATCCTAGAGAAAGATAAGCTTAATGGAATTAATTTCACCAACTGGTATCGTAATCTGAGGATAGTCCTCAAGCATGACAAGAAAGAACATGTTCTAGAAACTCCACTTCCAGAAGAGCCTGATGATGATGCGACTGTCGCTGTCACAAATGCCTACCGTAAGACTAGAGATGAGTCTACGGAGATTAGCTGTCTTATGCTTGCACACATGGAACCGGACTTGCAGCAGCAGTTCGAAAATGTTGAGGCCTACGATATGATCGAAAGCCTCAAAAGTATGTTCCAGGCTCAAGCAAGGACTGAGAGGTATCAAGTCTCTCAAGCTTTGCTTGGCTGTAAGCTGAAAGACGGCGATCCACTGAGTCCGCATGTAATCAAGATGATTGGTTACATACAGTCTTTGGATCGCTTGGGCTTCTCAATTAAAGAAGAGATCGCCACTGATATAATTCTGAACTCTCTTCCTAGTGCGTATGGTCCGTTCATCTCGAACTACCATATGCATGGTATGGATAAGAGTATCACTGAATTACATGGGATGCTCAAAACGGCAGAGGCTGATATCAAGAAAGGCGCCAGTCAAGTGTTGATGGTGCAGAATAAGGCTAAGTTCAAGAAGAGTTCTTGGACTAAGAAGAAGAAGGATAAGTCAGGAGGTAGCGCCCATGGCCCTGTCCAGAGTGCTTCCTCAAAGACTAAGCCTTCTCCTACAGCCGGAGCCAATTGCTTCTATTGCAAGCAGGATGGCCACTGGAAGAGGAACTGCACCAAGTATTTGGCTGACAAGGCCAAGAGTGGAGGTATGACTTCCGACTCAGGTACACTTGTGTGTAATGTTATAGACATTTATCTTGCTGATGCACCTAATAGTTCTTGGGTATATATGATACCGGATCAGTCATTCACATTTGCAACTCGTTGCAGGGGCTGGTAAGAACTAGGAGCGTGGCAAGAGGAGAGGTTGATATTCGGGTCGGCAACAAGGCGAGAGTCGCTGCGTTGGAAGTCGGCACGATGCAACTTCATTTACCTTCAGGATTTATTTTGGAACTGAATAATTGTTATTATGTTCCAGCACTTAGTCGAAACATTATTTCCGCCTCATGTTTGATGATACAAGGTTATGAGTCGAATATTAAGAATAATGGTTGTTCTTTATATTTGAAAGATATGTTTCATGGCTTTGCACCCGTTCAGAACGGGTTATTTATTTTAAATCTTGATAGTGAATCGGTCTATAACATAAATGTTAAAAGGTTGAAACCAAATGATCTGAATATGACTTACTTTTGGCACTGTCGGCTTGGTCATATAAGTTGGAAGCGCATGAAGAAGCTCCATGATGATGGACTTCTAACTTCGTTTGACTTAGAGTCATTCGAGACATGCGAATCATGCCTACTAGGCAAAATGACCAAGACACCTTTTGCAAGGAGTTGTGAAAGGGCGTCCGACTTGTTGGAACTAATACATAGTGATGTATGTGGTCCAATGAGCACGACAGCCAGAGGTGGTTATGAGTACTTCATTACCTTCACTGATGATTTGAGTAGGTATGGATATATCTATTTAATGAAACACAAGTCGGAAGCCTTTGAAAAGTTCAAGGAATTCCAGAGTGAGGTACAAAATCAGCTCGGCAAGAAAATAAAGTTTCTACGGTCGGACCGTGGAGGCGAGTACATGAGCCATGAGTTTGATGACCATCTAAAGAGTTGTGGAATAGTTCCTCAACTCACTCCACCGGGTACACCGCAGAGAAACGGTGTATCGGAACGGAGAAATCGGACCTTGTTGGACATGGTACGATCAATGATGAGTCGGACAGATCTACCTTTATCATTTTGGGGTTATTGTCTAGAAACTGCAGCTTTCACACTAAACAGAGTACCATCAAAGTCAGTAGAGAAGACACCACATGAGATGTGGACTGGTAAAAAGCCAAGTTTGTCTTTTCTAAAGATTTGGGGTTGTGAAGCATTTGTCAAGCGACTTCAGTCGGACAAGCTCACGCCCAAGTCGGATAAGTGTATTTTCGTGGGGTATCCGAGGGAAACCTTGGGGTACTACTTCTACAACCGGGAAGAGGGCAAAGTGTTTGTCGCTCGGAATGGTGTCTTCCTTGAGAAAGAGTTTCTCAGTCGGGAAGTCAGTGGGAGCACGGTGCAACTCGAAGAAATTCGAGAGGAACCCGCTAGGGGCGAGTCGGCGAACGCCTTGGAGGCTGAGCCGGTCGTGGTACCTACACCGGTAATAGCACCTGAACCACGGAGATCTGCCAGATTACAGAGTGCTCGTGATGTTTTACTGTTAGACAGTAATGAGCCGGCAACTTATTCGGAAGCGATGGTGGGATCTGATTCCGAGTCATGGCTTGGAGCCATGAGATCCGAGTTAAAGTCCATGGATGAAAACCAAGTTTGGAATTTGGTTGATCTGCCTGACGGTGCAAGACCCGTCGAGTGCAAATGGGTCTTTAAGAAGAAAATTGATATGGATAGAAATATTTCCGTCTATAAAGCACGACTTGTCGCGAAGGGGTTCCGACAGGTTCAAGGAGTTGACTATGACGAGACATTCTCGCCTGTAGCGATGCTTAAATCAATTCGGATCATGTTAGCCATAGCAGCCTATTTCGACTATGAGATATGGCAGATGGATGTTAAGACGGCTTTCCTTAATGGAAATTTAACTGAGGACGTGTATATGATACAGCCCGAAGGTTTTGTCGATCCAGCTAATGCTGACAAGGTATGCAAACTTCAGAAATCCATTTATGGGTTGAAGCAAGCATCTCGGAGTTGGAACATTCGCTTTGATGAGGTAGTCAAATCGTTTGGCTTCATCAAGAGCGATCATGATTCTTGTTTATACAAGAAGTTTAGTGGGAGCAAAGTAAACTTTCTAATCTTATATGTGGATGACATATTGCTGATTGGAAATGATGTCATGATGTTGCAAGAAACCAAGGAGTCATTGGAAAGGAGTTTCTCAATGAAGGATTTGGGTGAGGCAACTTACATATTAGGAATCAGGATCTATAGAGATAGATCCAGGCGGCTCATTGGATTGAGTCAGAGTACTTATCTGGACAAGGTTTTGAAGAAATTCAAAATGGAAGAGTCCAAGAAGGGATTCTTACCGATGTCCCATGGCATAAAACTTAGCAAGACTCAGTGTCCTTCGACAACTGATGAGCGAAGTCGGATGAGTGTGATCCCGTATGCTTCGGCAATCGGATCCATCATGTATGCCATGATTTGTACTAGGCCAGATGTTTCCTATGCTCTAAGTGTTACGAGCAAATACCAGGCTGACCCTGGCGAAGCCCACTGGGCAGCGGTTAAAAACATCCTTAAGTATTTGAGAAATACTAAGGAAATGTTCCTGGTTTATGGAGGTGATGAGGAATTCAGTGTAAAGGGTTACACGGATGCGAGTTATCTCACCGATTCAGATGATTCTCGTTCGCAATCGGGATACGTGTTCGTAATGAACGGAGGAGCTGTGAGCTGGAAGAGTTCCAAGCAAGATACGGTGTCTGCATCTACAACAGAGGCTGAGTATATTGCTGCCTCAGAGGCGGCAAAGGAAGCTGTTTGGATCAGGAACCTCCTGATTGATCTTGGTGTGATTCAGGGCGCGTCCAATCCATTGGACGTATATTGTGACAACAATGGTGCTATCGCACAAGCCAAGGAACCTAGACAACACCAGAAGAACAAACATATACTCATGCGGTACCACCTCATTCGCCAGTTTGTCGAACAAGGTGATATCAAGTTATGCAAAATACACACGGATGTAAACATTGCAGATCCGTTGACAAAGGCGCTACCACAGCCTAAGCATGAGGCGCACACGAGAGGTATGGGCATTAGATGCCTAGGCATATGATGCCAGGATGATTGACTCTAGTGCAAGTGGGAGACTGTTGGGAATATGCCCTAGAGGCAATCATGTATGATGTAATTCCCACTGTATTCATAAAGTTATTAAGTTGTCCTTGTTTTGAACATCTGATACATGTCATTGAATATGTGATTCGATTGTGGAACCATGTATTCATGTTGTTCATACTAGATTGTCCTTGGTCATTTAGGTTGTGCTGGACACACACCCTAGACTAATGTAAGTGTTGGCTGATGACACAGTTCCACTTGTCATGGGCATGGTGATGCCATTCCAACGTTCACGGACTTGGCTAAAGAGTTTAGCAAGTCGGACTGACCCATATTGAGATGCAACGATCAAGTCGTCATTTGCACGTCTCAATCAATGTAATCCTTAGACCTGAGGTTGTCGCACAATCCGAGTTGTGGATCACCGACTTAGGTTCTGTCAAACGTTGTTCTGTGACAAGGCAACTATAAAGGCAGAGTTCGGGTCGAATGAGAAGCAAGCTGCGTGATGTGGATAATCAAGATGGGATTTTGCCCCTCCGAATGGAGAGATATTCTCTGGGCCCTCTCGAGTGATATGATTCAGTAAGCATGGCCATGCGCAACTCAGTTAAGTGTTAACTGTGTCTGTTGGCTAAGAGTTAGTCAGGTGAATCACATATCACGGATCGAGAAGAGAGTTGAGCTATTTAAGGGATGACGATAAATCGCCTATAGCTCGACAAGGTATATCGTGAGGCAAAAGGGACTAAGATGAATATCACATTGAAAGGTATGTCGTCATGACTCAATGGGACTTGGGAGTCGGCACGTTCTGCTAGGAGCCGCTACCGATTGATCGATTGAGAGTCGGACTCCAATCGTGTCCAAGTCGCCATGAGCCTGCAGGGTCGCACACTTAAGAGCGGGAGCAAATATTGGTTGGGTTGGACCCGAACCGGAAATGGACTGAATTAGTGAGTCGGACTCACAGAGGGAATGGGCCACAAGTGTTGTGCAGCCCATTACCATACGCTATATAAAGAGGGGCGCAGGTTGCCCAGCGGGCACGTTAGTCCACTCTCCCATGCGTTGGGAACCCTAGCCCCACTCAGTCCAGCCGCCGCACCGGACCTAGCAGTCCGCCGTCGGAGCTCCTCCTCGTACGTGTGGATACCGGCAGAGGTGCTGTACGTTCAGCACTTCGACGTTCGAGGGATTGGATCGGCCGGACCGGATCGTGGGACTGCACTGCCCCGACCAGACGCGCTACATCGATAATCCGCACCTGCGCGTCTAGTGGTAATACTCGTGGCCTTCTACCTCGGCTAGATCTTGGGAGTACCGCGTAGGAAAAGTTTTTCGTTTATCAATACGCGACCCAACATAAGGCATCCTGGACATTGCAGTTTCTTATTACAAATACTTATTTTGTGTTGAGCATAAATTAGATGTCCATCTTTTCATTGACTTGTGACATCCTAGTGACAAGGTCATTTGTGGCCAATTTTTTTCCTTGACAAAGATTTGTTTGAAGAGCAATGAGGGTTGCAATCTTTGGTTCATATGCTAAAGGTGCCCCTATTCCAGATGGACTATCCTTTCTATTTTACCAAAAAAAATTGGGATTTAATCAAGCATGACCTTCCCAACCTAATTATAGATTGGAACAGGGGATATCTGGATTTATATAGGCTAAACTTTTTCGTTCTTACATTAATCCCAAAATAGCATAATCTTGTCAATATACAGAAGTTTATGCCTTCCAAATTGCAGTTTAATTTTTTTTCTAAGTGCCCCACAAATAGATTAGGTGGGATTTGCGATTAATTGATCTCCCCAAATCGGACAGCCTTTATTAGAGGGTGTTTCATCTTAGAAAGTGTCGTGTCAGCTCATGAAATTATTCATGAAGTGGCGCATATATAGTGGGCAATCTGGTTTCATATTCAAACTAGATTATGAAAAATCATATGACCGTGTAGATAGAGGTTTTTTTATTAATATGCTTAGGTTAAGAGGTTTTGGAGACAAGACAAGTGTATATATTTTGTTCAATCTCTTCTTAATAAAGTGTGAGTTGGAGTAAGAATAAATGGGGCTTTTTTATTTCAAATAGTGACCCTGCCTCTCCAATGTTATTAAACTTGGTTGCAGATGTGTTTACAAAAATGCTTATTAAAACTTCTAACAATAACCTAGTCTGTTGGCTTTTGCATGGATTTGAGAGAACAAGGATCATCAGTATACTGTATGGTGATGATACCATGCTCTTTTTATAGAGTAAAAAGGAGGAATAATGAACCTTAAAAGGCTAATTTCTTGCTACAACTTTCCCGTATGTTAATTTATTTCCATAAATGTGACCTGGTACCCACTAATGTGGAGCTAGGGAATGCTCAAATCTTTGCCCAAACCTCAGTTGCAGGCTAGGTAACTTCCCTTTGAATTATCTTGGGGTGTCTCTGCATTTTTCTGAACTTAGAAAAGCAGACCTAAAACCAATAATTGATAAGCTAATTAAGAAAGCAGCAGGATGGAGAGGCAGATTACTGTCTCATGGTGCAAAATTAGAATTGTTCAAAAGTGTATTGGCCAGTATTCCTATTTACTTTTTGAGTGTGCTTAAGTTTCCTAAATGAGCCATAACCCTAATTAACTCACATATGGCTCATTTTTTATGGCATAACTATGAGGGTCATCATAAATATCACTTACCTTCTCAGGGCTGGTCTCCCCCCAAAAAAATTGGGGTCTTGTGTCCCAAATCTGGCAGAGATGAATCTATGTTTATTAGCCTCTTGGATTAAAAATGTATAATCTAGAGGAAAATAAATTCCTTCTCCTTGGCTGGTGCCTAACCTTTTTTGGAAGGGAGTCCTATGGGCTGTAAATGACACTAAAATAGGATATTAGTGGAAGGTAGAAAGTGGAAGAAAAATAAAGTTTTGGGAGGACCACTGGTTTGGGGAATCTAGTCTTGTGGTCCAATATTGGGATCTTTACTACCACTGGTTTGGGAACTTAAAAATGTGGGACCTTATTAACAAATTTAGTGATAAGACTGGTAGATATTAGCTGTCTACTGTTGAAATGTGTGGTTGTAGCTGGATTTGAACCCTATTGGGAGGGGCCTGGTAGCCACATACAAGTGTTTGCTGGTCATTAGTGTATTGCTTGTGCTGGTGGTTCAACCATTACTTATCTACGTTTTCTCGTAGACAATACCCCGCCGCTGCAAAAACAACAGAGTACCATCAAGTTACTTAGAGATATACACTTATGCTCATGCAAACATAAATCGCAACAAGACATCAAAATCAGGCATACATGGAAAAAAGTGGTAACTATGAGATACTCACGCAATCCTTGTATGTTTATTGTATACAGAGTGTACAACATAGGAGCAGAATAAAGCATAGAAGCATCATCACACAATTTTTTTTCAAGTGCCTACCATGCATACAAAATGGATTAGCAGGTTCTAGTTGGATCTGGTTGTCATACGACGCATCCAGTAATAACAAAATTGTTGTATAACATGCTCTTTTAGAATGTATTTACTTACAAGGGACTTGAGTAAACTAGGGTAATAAAATTAATGTTTGTTTGTTTTGTTTTCTTAAATGACAGCGTGACCCCTTTGAAACACGGTTGCAATGTCGTCTCGCGGAGACCAGAACGACGACACCGGCGCCGAGACTTCTGAACAAGATTTGGGGGCGCACTATCATCTGATGTTCTTAGAGAAACAGAATGAACAAAGAGGCAGCGATGATGCTGATTACAACCCTACCGCGGATGAGGAAAGCGAGGATGCCGAGGAGCAAGGTGGTAGAGGAGAAGAAACCACCGATAGTGGCGCGGGTGGTGGCTCTGAGACCAGTAACCAAGCTAAGAAACGGCGTCGGGAGCGGCGCCCAAACCAGGTCGGTGCCACCCGAGAACCATTCACGGTGGTTGACAGCGATGGTGTGCCTAGGGAGCCTAAAACTCGCTCGAGGGGTTACGACCTGCAATTGGCAGCAATCCTTCGGGACGTCGTCAACCTCAACGAAACAAACCTCCAACATAAGGACAAGAAGCATTTGCGCGCTCAACTCATTTCGAGGTTGCACGCCCGATACGAGTTTCCTGCCGAGTACAACAACCAAGATCTCGAAGATAATGTGGTGAACACCCATTCCATGACCAAGTTCACCAAAGGACTGAGCGGTTAGAAATATATGGTGAGGGATATGCGTGCCGAGGGTGCCGATTTCTAGAAGATCCATAGCCACTTTTCGAAGATTACGCAAGAAGACTTCGATGCTTTCGTGGCTAGTGAAGAGCTAGAGCACACCAAGGCTAACAACAGGTGGGGAGTGGACATGAGAAACAAGAACATCGGAGTCTACCGCCTGGGTAGCAACGGTTACGCTGGCAAGGAGGACATATGGGCGAAGGAGTACCACGCCTATATAGAAGCCGGCATCGAGAACCCGTGGCACAAGTACCCCCACTCGGAGACGCGGAGATTTCTGAGATTTCGGTACCATAAAGAAACCTATACTGGGGATGTCGTCACGGACCCCAGGAACGTGGTCGGTCTCAAGTTGGCCACAGACGAGAAGGTGATTGCACTTGAGAAAGAACTGGTGAGCAAATTTACCGGTTTTAGCTTAGTTAGATCCTACTCTCGATTAAATTCTAGTATTGGCATTTTTAATGCTTCACGTTACTTCTGCAGATAGCAGAACAAACGGCAGAAGCTACCTCCTCGTCTCAGGCGTCGACGGATAAGCTTCTGTGGGACATACCCCTTGTCAGGGCGTTGAACAAGGTGAAGGAGCTGCCACCGTTGACAAGGTCGCATATGGGCCGTATGATCGCACATGGAGGAGTTCGCAATCATGTTAACCATGTCTTCGCCGTGGCAACTACTAAAGAGGAGCGAATGGCAGCGCGAGGGCAGAAGAGGAAGCATGAGACTAGCAAGACTAGCCAACTGATGGAGGAGATGGCGGAGCTAAGGGAAGAGATGGGGGTGCTAAGGGACAAGTTGGTTGAATTGTAATCCACGATGGAAGAGAAGGTTAATGATAGGGTGGCTGTCGAATCTCTGACTCTACAAATCCCTTAGATGAACCTATCGGGTTTCGAATAGGAGAACCCATGAGCGCTGGTGGAATCGTCGGCTAGACAGGGGGCGAGATTTACCCAGGTTCGGGGCCCTCGTAGAGGTAAAACCCTTACTCCTGCCTCTTGTCGATCTGTATTGATGAGAAGATCGGTTACAATGGTGGTACTCGAATCGAGAGTAAGATCTCGAGTTCAAGGTTTCGATGGTGCGGTGTTGCTTGGTCCTCTACCGGTGGCTCTCCTGGCCTTATATAGGTGGCTAGGTCTCAAACCCTACTCGGAGAGGACTCAAATTCTAACCTTAGGTCGGTTACATATTTCCTAACTTAACCCGCAAGTTAGTGCGGGTGGGCTTCACGTGGGCCTTCCGGAATACTCCAAGGGCTCCTCTTCTTGGGCCTTAACCTTGGGCCTGAGATGGGGTGTCCTTACCCGCAGGGTCCAGAATCCATGTCTTCGTCAGTAGCCCCCGAGCGCTTGCTCGAGTGGGATTTTTCCAGCGAGTAGACGGTCAAATCTTTCTTGGTTTTTCTTTCTTGTGGATAACCAGTTTGGCTGTTTTCTGTTTAGAGGGCGCGTATCATGTATAATGTCATACTCGAGTATCGAGCAAATGCAAGTGCTTGTTTTCATGGCTTTTATCGCAGAAGGATGTGGCGCAGTAGCTTGCCTCTCCCGATAGATCAGGGCCAATAATTGCGACTAGGGCAAAAACATTTCTGGCCTACACAGATTCGAGACCTCCGACTCGAACCCGATAAGGTGATTGTTGCAACTGGGCCGTTGTGGTCTTATCGAGTCGAACTTAACCTATGGGGGTACCCGGCGCGTCCGCTGGGATTTTTCTTCGTGTTGTTGACACGGAATCATACCGGAGGACGCAGCTTTGAGTGCGATTCCAGGCCCTCAAGAGAGATCTTTCGGGTCTTACCTTCATATTCGAAGAATATGGCATCCGGATGTGCCTAGTCGGCTGAACGATCCAGGCTTTTATGATGTTAAAATATCATGCGAGTGAGAAAGGATAGGTTCTGCCTACTCGTGTAATTTTTTACTGAGTAGTTCTTCTATCCATACGAAAGAGTTTTCGTGTTTAGGAGTTTTACATCCATATGAAAGAGATTTCATGTCTGGAAGATCGTGCCCGTACGAAAGAGTTTTCGTGTGCAGGGTTTTCTCCTTTGTTTTAAAAGGAGTCTTGCTTCATGATTTGTTCATGAAAAAGTTGCTTCTATCCAAAGGAAATTTGTTCATACGAAGTTATTTTCGCGTTTGAACTTTCCATTCGAAGCTTTCTTCAATTTGATGATGCACGCTATGACGTCATGGCGCACTTTTCTCCTCCCGATGGGACGTGACGGAGTGAGAGCAGAGAGCCTGGCCCACATAGTCAGCTTTTTGACCGGGAAACGAGACGTCGTTCCCGGTTTTTTCGCAAACCGTGCAGTAAATGCGCACGATCTTCTGTTAAGATCGTGGCAGGGAACAGCGCCCACCGCCTCCTCGTTTCGTCTTCACACGTGGTTGCAGCGATGGGCGCCACGTGGTGCATCGAGTGGCCAGCATCGATTCATTCCGTGTATAAGTACGGGTCTTTGCTGTGCGGTAAATCTTTCCCAGCCTTCATCTTCCAATCCGTCTTCCTCCTCGCGCTCATCCTCTTTCTTCTTCCAAGCTCGTGCTCAGCAGCAATGGCGGGAGGCAAAAGACGTGGCGCTGCCATTTCCGCATCCGGGGAAGCTTCCGTGCAACCAGCGCCGCGCTCGGGCGACTGGCGTTCGCCCAACACCACCGTGAAGAGCATCAAGGAGATGCAGCGGGAGGGGCTGCTGCCGGCGGAGTCCGAGAAGCGGGTGCGCCTCGGAAAGAAGGAATAGGTACCCAACCCGCAAGCAAACGAGCGCGTGGTCTTCGCGGACCACGTGTCTCGCGGTCTTTCCTTTCCCCTCCATCCGTTTCTTGTCGGGTTGCTGTATGTCTATGGCATACAGCTTCACGACCTTCCTCCGAACACGGTGCAGCACATATCGTGCTTCATCGTGATCTGCGAATGCTTCCTTGGCATTCGCCCACATTGGGCGCTCTGGAAGGCCCTTTTCAAAGTTCGGATCTTCCGCGAGAAATCGCGGGTAGACTCCGAGCCCGGCGAGCCGCTTCGCACGGGTGGCTTTGGGATCCAAGCGCGATCGGAGACCAGCTACTTCAGCATGTACTTCATTGACTCGGCGCAGGGCTGGAGGAAAAAGTGGTTCTACGTCATCGACAACAGCTCGGGTGGGATCGTGGAATTCCACCCGTTCGCTGTTTTGAAGAAACGGAAGTCCTGGGCGCACAAGTTGTCGGCCGAAGAAACCCAGGTTGTCGCGCCGCTACTCGCAAGAGTGACAGCTCTCCGCGATCAAGCTGCTGGAGTTGTACTCAACGGGCTGCACCTGGCGAGTATCTTTCTGAAGCGCAGGATCCAACCTCTGCAGCACAGGCCTTCCACGATGTGGGGGTTCCAAGGCTCTGAAGATCCTAGCCGAGTGAGTCGCGAGGAGCTCTCGAACATCGAGTTCGAGAAGAAGATCGCGGCTATCACTAGCCTGAAGGTGGGAGAAAAATTCCCCGACTGCACAGTTGCAGCCTTTGACGCGTCAAAGCCTCCGCCAGCCGCGGTAAGTTTGTTCTTCTTTTCTTCTTTTCTTCCTTTGTTTTCTTGTTTGTTCTGAGTTTCAGTCGATTGAATTTTCCCTTGCTTTCTTTTGTCTTCCATAGAGTTTATCCATGGCCACCTGCTACCCTCCTGTATCCGGGGCGGAGGCCTCGGAGTTGTTGGCGAGTAACCTGGAAGGCCCAGCCGACACCAGTGTTGCCGACGCTTCTTCGAGCTCCGACCAAGATTCTTCGGATGACGCAGGAAACTTGGGTGGCGATCGTTATAAACGCCGTCGGGTGGAAGGTGATGAGGCCACTTCTAAGGACAACTCCTTGGAGGAGTCGCCCGGGAAGGAGCCCATCAACGCTACTCCTCTGCAAGCGCGCGCCCCTTCCTCCTCATTCCCAGTTATCCAGACCGCATGGAACACGGATATGCTGGATGAGGAGGACGACGAAGATGAGTAAGTCTCTTTCTCCTCGTTCTTAGTCGAACGTCTTCTTTTTGCATCTATGTTGACGCTTTGTCTTTTGTTGCAGCTTGCAAACCATTAGTCCTCGCAGGTACGCCTCTTCCCTTCCTCCCGAAAGGAAGAGTAAAGCAGGAGCTGCGGATGAGATTCCTGCTGCTGGCACTGTCCAGAATTCGCCCAGCGTAGCCCCCGAAGCAGCGACTACGGAGCATGGAGTTCCTAGTTCTGCTGCCGGACTTCGGCTTCAAAAGAGGCGACGGGTAGCTCAGCAGATCCTCTTTCCCTCACCAAGGGCCAGGTAAATTCTGTTACTTGCCTTTAGTTTGTTATCGGGTGCACGACAGTGCTCCCGATGGGAGTAGCCCCCGAGCCTGTAGTTGATTGCCTGCGATCGGCTACAGGCTCAAAGTCTGTCTTTTCCTTCTTCTTGATTTTATCGGGTGCACGACAGTGCTCCCGATGGGAGTAGCCCCCGAGGCTATACTCGAATGTTTACAATCGAATATAGGCTCAAGTTTTAATCTTCTGATTTCCACTTTCGTGTTGCCCACAGACACTTATCGACTCCCTTGCGGCGATTGGGCGCCGTGTTGTTCTTGCCGAGTCCGACTGCGCGTTCCTTCGAGCGGACCGCAGTCGACTCACTTCTGAAAACGAACTTCTTCGAGGTAAACTCGGCTCTCTTCTTCTGTTTGTATTTTCTCCATCCGTTCTCCGATTCTGATAAATGTTGTCGTGCATCTCAACTTGAGTTTTCGAAGACCGAGAAGGACAAAGCCTCCGCCCAGGCAGCGACTCTAGAGGCAGAACTGGCGACTGCCCGGCAGGAGCTCGAGTCTTCCCGCATGTTAAATGCTGACTACGAGGGAAAACTTGCGGCTGCCCAGGATGCCCTCAAGAACTTGGAGGATGCTGGTGCCAAGGCGGATGCCAATCTTGTCAACTTTATTCGTCCCCTTGCTGAGCGCTTTGCGGGTAAGTTTGTACTTTTCTACGCTCCTCTTTTTGTCTTGGTAGATCTTTCAGACTAACACCTTTTTTTGTTCTTAGGTCTTCTGGGTGTCCCCCTAGAGCTTGCTGGGACTCCTCGAGTGGACGCATTGACAGATTGTTGCGCCCAGCTTAGGAGGCATGCTGCAGGGGTTTGCTCCTTAGTCGGCAATGCTACTGAGGTGTTGACGCAGCTGCATGGTCGCCTTCTCGTTAATGCTTCATCTCCACCCGCGCTAGGTGACCTGCTGAAGATCTTCTCGGAGAGAAATCTCCTTGATGCCTACGCGGTCGCTCAGTCGGAGTCTGGGGCGAAGACAGCCATCCAGTTTGCGCTGGCGCATGGAGTTAGCGGTCTGGAGGAAGCCTACTCGAATCTCCCAGTCGATCCTTCCACGGGCAAAAAGGTAGGGCTTCGTCGTTTTGGCGAGCCAGCCGCTGTCCTCGCTCGGAAGTTATCTGAGCTGTTTGCTCGACTTAAGGGAGGGCGACTGCCGCGAGTGGGAGTACCACTGTAGCTTCTTAGTTTAGTTCGTTTGTATCTTGCAACTTCGATTGTAATGAACCTTGGGATGTGCTCCCGCTTCCTCAATATTTTAATCGAGATGCTTTTGCTGAAATGTTTCCCGCGATTGATCGTACGCTCCCGATGGGAGTAGCCCCCGAGCACCTGTCGAATAGGTGGTAAATAAATCTCGAATGGGGCACCTTATTCTTTTTAATCTTCTTTGTGCTTTTCAGGTATTCGGGGTGGCTGCAGAACCTTCAGGTGGACCTGCTGCCCCAACAAATCCGCTTGTCGCCGCTGTGGGGTCTTTGGCAGGTCTTCGTGATCGTGTGGCTGACGGTGAGCGCAGGTTGAAAGCGTTGCGCGGGGTAGCTGATGTGGCGAAGTCCAAGCAAAGACTGGCGACTGAACGCGAACAATTTCTGATGGACGAGTTGGCTTCCGTTGCCAGGGACTTGCTGTGTAAGTAATACAGCCCCCGAGTCTTCTTTGTATTGTTTCCTTGACTAATCGTGCATATTTGCTCTTCAGTTGTTAAGCCGGATGATAGGGAGGAAAAACAGTGGGTAGAAAACCACATTCTTCAAGAAGCTGGCAGCTCGAGGCCTCATGCAAATAACTTTTGGTCTGATCGCAGTCGGGGCTTCGTGCTGGCTTCTTGGAAGTTCCGTATCACCCAGGTAAAAGTTCTCGTGAGTTCTTTTCACGAGGTCTTGATCGCAATGAACGCTGCGTTCTATCCGCTGGAAAGGGGTCCTGAAGACTGGAGCTATCTCCTCAGACTGTTCGGGCAAGAAGGAGAGATTCGCGAGTGCGTGCGCAATCAGAGGATTTGTGGCGCGGTGGTGGCCCTCTCCTTTGTCCGGATATGGTATCCTGAGATAAATTTTAACTCCGTAGCTAGGCTTCCAGACGGTCCAATCGATGATATTTCGCCGCACTATGATGTTGTTCGTCCAGCGGCGGAGAAAATCATTCGGCTGACCTCTGAGGAAGTAGATAGAGTGTTGGCGACTGAAAATGCTTTTCGCCATGATTGATTGTTGGATGTTCACATCCTGTGATGCTGCATAGTTCGTAAAGAACTGTTGTAAGGTTTGTGACCTTCTGTGTATAAATTTTCCTGTTATGCTTAGTTGTAGGCGTAACCCCCGTGTGTTTATGGGGTGTGTACCTGTAACTATTTTAGCATGTAAGAATGAATAAGCTTCGAGTAAATATGGTTGAGAAACCATGTATTTTATTGCGATGCCTGAGAAGTCATGTATTCAAACTACAAGAGTGGCTAGTATAGCCTTATTTGTTTGTGAAAACAAGTAAATCTACGGATAAAATTTTCGGAGGTGTGCGATATTCCAAGGATTGGAATAGATTCCTCCAGTCGATGGGTTCTTCAGCCTGTAGGCTCCACCTGGGATAACTTCGTGTATGACGAAAGGTCCTTCCCATGGTGGCTCGAGTTTGTATCCCTCCTACTGCTTGAGCCGCAACACTAGATCTCCTACCGCGAATGCTCTGTGGCGTATGCGGCGACTGTGATAGTTTCGCAATGATTGTTGATATACTGCGGATCTTGCAAGCGCTATATCGCGCATCTCATCGAGTGCATCCATATCTTCCGCGAGTGCCCTGTTGGAGGTTTCTTCGCTGTAAGCCACGACTCTTGGGGCGTTGAACCTAACATCCTCGGGGAGGACCGCTTCTGCCCCGTATACCATGAAAAATGGCGTGTAGTTTGTGGATCGATTTGGAGTCGTGCGGAGGCTCCATAGTACGGAGGGTAGTTCTTCGGCCCAATGTCCTGCTGCGGGGTGTAGACGATCGAGTAGACGTTTCTTTAGGCCAGCTGAGACTAAGCCGTTAGATCTTTCGACTTGTCCGTTCATTTGCGGGTGGGCAACTGAAGCAAACTTAAAGTTGATGCCTTTTTCCTCGCAGAACTGTTGTGTCTCCTTTGCTGTGAAGTTTGTACCATTGTCTGTAATGATGTCGTGTGGCACCCCGAATCTGCATACGATGGAATCGAGGAACTTGATGGCGCATTGGGCGCTAGCCGAAGTTACTGGCATGGCCTCGATCCATTTGGTAAATTTGTCGACTACGACCAGCAAGTGTGTATATCCACCTGGCGTGGACTTGCGTAATGGTCCTACCATGTCCAGCCCCCATTGTGCGAAGGGCCAGACTATGGGTATCATGTGCAATTCCGTAGCAGGTGCATGTGGCCTTGGTGCGAATCGCTGGCAAGCGTTGCACCGTTCGACCAGGTCCTTTGCATCGGTGGCTGCCGTGAGCCAGTAGAATCCTGCTCGGAAAGCTTTTCCCATGATTGTTTTCCAGCTAGCATGATGTCCACAGTCTCCTTGGTGGATGTCCTGGAGTAACTCTTTGCCATCTTCGGGTGCGATGCAGCGCTGAAGTATACCCGAGATGCTTTGCTTGTATAATTCCCCATTGACCACCCGAAAGGATTTGCTGCGTCTGATTATCTGTCGAGCCTCGCGAGGGTCGGCCGGGAGCTGTCTGTTGATCAGGTAGTCGAGATATTTCTGCGTCCAGACTGGCTCGACCAGAAAAACCTGTCGTGAAATGTTATGAATAAGCTCGATAATGGCGACTTGCGGGTTGACCTCTGTTTCTGGCACCGCGGGTGTTCCTGCAGCTTTCTTGACTTTGACTGAGCGCTTGATCATCCGCTCGAAATATATTCCTGTCGGTATAGGTGTATTTGTGGAACCCATGTTTGCCAGTCTGTCCGCTTCTTCGTTGCTGGATCTTGCAATGTGCTTCGGCTCACACCCTTTGAAACTTCCCTCTAGTAGATTGTACATGTCGCGATATGCAACCATGTTTTCAGCAATTGTGTCACATTCTTTCACTGTCTGCTGCACGATGAGATTGGAGTCGCCGTAGATCATTAATCGGGTAGCTCCACAGGCGACTGCCATCTTCATCCCGTGCAACAGGGCTTCATATTCTGCGTCGTTGTTCGATGTTGGATCATCTGGTGGAAAGTCCAATCGTAGGACGTATTGCAGCTTGTCTCCCCTAGGCGATATGAGGACAATTCCAGCTCCTGCTCCTTCGTTTCATTTGGACCCGTCAAATTACATTATCCAGTTGCTCGTGTACTCAGGCGGTCCTGCCGTTTGTAGCTCTATCCACTCGCTTAGGAATTCCACGAGTACCTGGGATTTGACTGCGTTGCGTCCTGCATAAGTGATGTCCCAAGCGCCCAACTCGATGCTCCATTTGGTTATTCTTCCGGATGCCATGGGGTTGTTCATGATTGTCCCGAGTGACGCATCATTAACCACTGTGATGGCGTGTTCCTGGAAGTAGTGCTTGAGCTTTCGGGCTGTAAGAACAACTCCATATGCGAGCTTCTGGTAATGAGGATATCGTTGCTTGCATGGCGAGAGCACTTCGCTGATGTAATAGATCGGTCGCTGAACTCCGTACGCTTTGCCCTCCTCAGGTCGTTCGACTACGATTGCTGTGCTGATGACCTGTTTTGTGGCGGCTAGGTCCAAGTAGAGTGGCTCCCTTTCTTGCGGTGTTGCAAGGACTCGCCTGCTTTGCAGCGATCGCTTTAAGTCCGCGAATGCTTGCTTAGCTTCTGGTGTCCACTCGAATTTGTCCGTCTTCTTCAGCAGCTTGTAGAAGGGTAACGCTTGCTCTCCCAATCGTGCGATGAACCTGCTCAGGGCGGCTAGTCGCCCTGCGAGCTATTGGACTCCGCGTAGATTGGTTGGCTCCTTCATAGTCAAGATTGTTTGTATTTTCTCTGGGTTGGCTTCGATGCCTCTGGCGGATACCAGGTACCCGAGAAGTTTCCCTGCTGGAACACCGAAGACGCATTTTGTCGGATTGAGATTGATCCTGTATGCGTTGAGGGCGTCGAATGTTTCTCTAATATCCTCGAGGAGTGTGCTCTCAACTCGAGTCTTGATGACTATGTCGTCAACATACACTTGTACGTTCTTGCCAATGAGCTTGGCGAGGCATTTTTGCATGCAGCGCTGGTATGTTGCGCCTGCGTTCTTGAGCCCGAAGGGCATTATCGTGTAGCAGTATACACCGTGTGGTGTGATGAATGTTGTCTTTTCTTCGTCCTCATGTTTCATCCGGATCTGATTATATCCCGAATAGGCGTCCAGGAAGGAGAGGCGTTGACAGCCTGCCGTAGAGTCCACGATCTGGTCGATTCGCGGGAGGGGAAAGTTATCCTTGGGGCAGTGCTTGTTTAACGA
Organism: Alopecurus myosuroides; assembly: GCA_028641055.1. Classification (NCBI taxonomy): domain Eukaryota; kingdom Viridiplantae; phylum Streptophyta; class Magnoliopsida; order Poales; family Poaceae; genus Alopecurus; species Alopecurus myosuroides. Next base: position 40,968,504 of record CM054059.1, on the reverse strand, counting down.
CGTGTAGTCGATGCATACCCGAAGGATGTCCGTGTTCTTTTTGGGGACCAGCACCGGGTTTGCTAACCAAGTGGATATCTTGATCTCCCTGATGAATTTTGCTGCTAGCAATCTGTTTACTTCTTCTCCAAGCGCCTTCTGCTTGGGTTCTGAAAATCGTCGAGTAGTTTGTTTGATAGGTTTGGCATCTGGAAAGACTTCGAGTGAGTGCTCGGCAAACTCCCTGGGTATTCCTGGCATATCTGATGGCTGCCAGGCGAAAATTTCCCAGTACTCACGGAGGAGTTCGACGAGCGCGCTTTCCTATGCTTGCGGAAGGGTGGTGGAGACCATCGCTGTCTTCGCAGAATCTGTCGGGTGCACTTGATGCTTTCGGGTGTCACTGTTAGCGCTGAACTCCAGTTCAGGCGCGTTTTTCTTCGTGAGGGGCATCACGGAGTGATCCGTGGTCTTTGCCAGCTCTTGAAGTTCTTCTTGCATCCCAAAAGATTTTGCGATCTCACTGAATTCAATGTCGCACTTGTTGGATTTCTGAAAGTCTCCGTCGATTGTGATTACGCCATATTCTCCAGGTAATTTGAGCTTCAGGTAGGCGTAGTGCGGTACTGCCATGAATCTGGCGAACGCTGTTCGACCAAGAATGGCGTGGTACTGTGAAGGCCAATCGACGACTTCGAAGTCGAGGAATTCTCTTTTGTAGTTGCTCTTAGTGCCCAGCACAACTTCTAGGTTGATTGTTCCGAGTGGACGGATTGCCTTTCGTGGAACTATCCCGTGGAAGGATGTTTCTGATTCCGGGAGGCCGTCCAAGTTCCTGTTCATCCGACGGAGTGTATCCGCGTAGATAATGTTGATGCCACTGCCACCATCCATGAATACGCGGGCCAAGTCATAGTTGCCAATTTGTGCTTGGATGACAAGGGCGGCGTGTCCTGGTCGATAGACTCGTGGCGGGTGGTCCTTCATCGAGAATGTTATCGGCTGGTCTGCCATCTTCAAGTACTCTGTTTTTGTTGGCGGTGTCTGCACAGCCATGCACAATTGCCTCGTGTTAGTCTTTTGAGCTCTACGGGATGGACATACCTTCTGGATCATCGCGAGTTGCCCTGCTGGATTTGGGTACGCATTGGCCCTGGGGTTTTGTGCAGGTGGCGCTGGCAGTGCAGCCAATGTCATGTTTGGATTTGGTGGTGGAGGCAGGGGTTGTGGCAGCTGGAATCCTTGGTGTCCTGCCCCTGGAAGCGGCGGGTAATTTTGACTGATTGCGGATCTTTTCCTTGCGAGGGCGTCCGAGATGTCGTGAAACTTGCGGCAATCCTTAAGAAGGTGCGTTGCCTTAGTTTTGCCCGTGCGCTTATCTGTAAATAGATGTAGCGAGCAGTATGCATCGAGGTCCTCCTCGGGGGACTTTTCTTTAGCCTTTGGTTTCCACTCGCGATTTCCACGGCGACCGGAGTCGCGGCTTCGTGTGAATTCCGCCGCTACCATCTCTTCTCGATCTTCGTGATCGTAATATTTCCTCCTCTTTCTTCGGCCATGGCGATCTTCGTCGTGTGCGGGTGATGAGGCTCTCTCATTGCGCCCCGCATCTTCTCCGTTAGCCCATTTTTCGGCTATGTTCATCATCTCCCCAATAGTTTTGGGTGCGGCTCTGCCCAGTTCTTCTCTGAAAGTCGTTCTTCGGGCGCCTTTTGCGAAGGCTTCAATCGCTACTTCTTCCGAGATAGTTCCTGCGGTATTCCTGAGCATAGTCCATCGCTGGATGTACTCGCGGGTGGATTCACCACTTTTCTGCTTGCATGCTCGCAGTTCTTGTAAGTCGACTGGAAACTTTTGCAAAAATCGCGGTGCAAGTCATCCCACGATGCGTAGCAAGATCTTGGCCTTCTTTCCAGCCAACTGCGGGCCGCGCCGATGAGATACAAATTGAGGTATTGCATAGCCGTGTTTTTGTTCCCACGTTGGCACTTTACTGCCGTGAGGTAATCGCTTAGCCATTGAGAAGGCTCGAGTGAGACGTCGTTCTTCGTCACTTCCGTGCTGAGCTTGAATCTTTTGGGTAGAGGTGCCTTGCGGATACTGCGGGCAAAGCAGAGCGCACCGCAGGTTTCGTCATCCGAGGAGCCAGACGAAGAGCGCTCGCGATATCGCGAAGCCCTTGCCTTATCCACCCTTTTTTGAGCGAGATCTGATCGTGCGTCGTATTCTGGCCGATCGAGGTCGGCGTCCTTCCTTGGTTCCTTGCTTCGCTTTCGTGAGCGGCTGCTGTGATGCCGCGAGCTTTTGTCTCTCGGGCTGTCTTCACTGCTGCTTCGACTGTCGCCGCGGCGTCTAGCTTCTTTTCCTCGACCGCGGCGAGGTGACTTGTCCTTCCTTGGTGAAGAGCTCCTATGCCTGCGGGGCGTTTCCCTTTCTTTCTCCTTCTCTTTTTCCTGTTGCTCCTTCTCCAGCTGCTCCGCGGCTTTCTTGCGGTCGTAGGAGGCGAGCCTTGCGGCTGCTAGTCCCAGTCCCTTGCGCACTTGTTTATACTGCTCCGCCCGAGGGTCACTTTCCATCGGTTGATGCATCTGCATGTAAGTTGTTGCGGCTAGAACTGCGGCAGCAGGAGTTTGCGGGTAGACGTAGCCGTCGTCGTCGACTCGCATGAGAGAAGGAGTAACCGATCTGCTGGTTCCGGCCAGGGACTCGACGTTCCTGGATGTAGATGCATGCCCCTTCCTCGTGGGTCGGGTTCCGACCGAGGGTGTTAGGGACAGCCCAGCTCGTCTTTGACTTGACTCATCCGCCGCTCTTCTTCGGCGGGCCAAATCTATCCGAGCGTCCTTGATGGTCGAGGCTGCTCTCACTAGGTGATAGTGGTAGGCAACCATGTCTTCGTGTGATGCTCCGGCTGCGGGTGGTTTGCTCGTTCGCATAGCTTCCTTGGCTCGATCCCAAGATTCCCGCGAGACGCCGATTATGTTGCGCTCTGCCGCGCTGTGCTCCGTTTTCGGGGCAGGTTCTGATCCTGCCATACAGACTTGGGCCAGTCGAGGCTCGTGTGTCCTAGGCGCAGATCGGAAAGCCCTTTGAACTCTTGAGGGTTCCTCTGTCGAGAGGGTATGGTAGTCGTTGGTGTTGAAGCGGATGGATTCGCCGCTCTTCTCCAATGACGACACGAGTCGGCGGCTCCAGACTCAGATTCTGATTCGTCCTAGAAGTGGAGGATTCCGTCCCTATTGGTCACGAATTTGAGGCTCCCGAACGTCAAGGTGACGCTCCTCTCCAGATCCTCGAATACCGGGCGTGATTCCGGCGAGTGAGGTGTGACCACGACAGATCCGATCCGTATAGGATTGTTCGGAGCCGTAGTCGATGGTTTCCAACGGGAGTTGGTTGTCGATGAAGCCGAAGATGCCGGTGATCCAGCGCCCGCCGTTCCCACAGACGGCGCCAATTGTCGAATCTCTGACTCTACAAATCCCTTAGATGAACCTATCGGGTTTCGAATAGGAGAACCCATGAGCGCTGGTGGAATCGTCGGCTAGACAGGGGGCGAGATTTACCCAGGTTCGGGGCCCTCGTAGAGGTAAAACCCTTACTCCTGCCTTTTGTCGATCTGTATTGATGAGAAGATCGGTTACAATGGTGGTACTCGAATCGAGAGTAAGATCTCGAGTTCAAGGTTTCGATGGTGCGGTGTTGCTTGGTCCTCTACCGGTGGCTCTCCTGGCCTTATATAGGTGGCCAGGTCTCAAACCCTACTCGGAGAGGACTCAAATTCTAACCTTAGGTCGGTTACATATTTCCTAACTTAACCCGCAAGTTATTGCGGGTGGGCTTCACGTGGGCCTTCCGTAATACTCCAAGGGCTCCTCTTCTTGGGCCTTAACCTTGGGCCTGAGATGGGGTGTCCTTACCCGCAGGGTCCAGAATCCATGTCTTCGTCAGTGGCTAACACGTTAAATGAAATCATGTCTTCCATGTTTCAATCATGGGCGAACTATTTAAAAGAGGGCGGGCAAGGGCCGCTCCCTTTGATAAGCTTAGGCAGAAGCAACTCTCACAACACGGCGCCGCAGGATGCAGGTGAACGAGCTCGACCTGTTATATTGGTGACTCCTGGCGCGGCAAAAGAAGGTGATAATAGGCGGGAGTCGCCGTCACTGCCGGCTAGCAGCCCCTCTGTCACCTGCACGGCCGATCCCGCCCCCGGTCCTTTGACATGCGCTGAGCTCCCTGCTGTCACTCCAATGCCCGCCACCGGTCCGTAAACACGCGCCGAGATGCCCTCTATCACTCCCAAGCCCGCCCTCGGTCCGTAGACACGCGCCGAGCTTGACGCCCTCACGGTAATTAATCTTAAAGCGTGAACTCATTACTTAACTACTTCGTCACCGCCCCCTCTAACCTACATATTTTCTTATAGGACCCCGAAGTTCCTTGCACCTTGCTATTGGACATGGGCAATGAGTTGAAGGATGTGGCGAAGGGAATAATCCTTTGGCCACAAAACCGCAGGTTCTATTGCCAGCAAATGTCTGATGACGTCCATCGGGTTTGTGTGGATCGGGCTTTAGCGGGATGCGTAGAGATATATCCTCCTTATCAACCCCCGGAAGCCGACAGCGAGCTGACAATATCAGGACTGAAGAATGAAATATTGGTATGGCCGAAGTGACTGATTCGATTGAACGCCAAATCAGGGACGGCGGCAAGCCAAGACAAGGCCACTCCATCGGCTGCACCGACGGCTCCAACTCCTCCACCTGTCGTTGATCCTTCTGAGGCCGCGACACGGCACCGAAGCGAGGATCCCATTGATGGATTCATCGTTGATCTCAATATGGACCAGCATTATGATGATCTCGGTATGGATTAGCCTGTTGCTGACCTCGATCTGGATCAGCTCGTTGATATGGACTAGCCGCCTCGTGATTCACCCGACCACCATGATCTCCCAGCGGGGAAATCAGACTGCTTGAAGAAGAAGTTGTTCGGTTCTCAAGAAACTCCCGAGGAAGATGTCGACTTCAGCGCTCGAGCGCTCGGTGACCACCGTGATCTGCCAACGAAAGCTTTGCTAAGCACAAACACTTGTCGTGGTGCGACACTCGACGCGATAAGAGCAGGCGACGACGCTCCCCCGTGCTTAAAGAAGAAGAAGACCATCAGGAAAAGGCCACAGAAGAAAAAAGCGGCCGCCACCTCCGCCAGCCAGCCACCTCGGGCTCTGGAAAAGTTACCCGACAAGTCGTGCCAGCACCATGTTCTGGGCCAGCCGATGCTACCGCCATATCTTGTCAAACTCTTGACCGGGGACATGAGGAGCTGACATGACGGTGTTCTGCAGAAGGAGAGGGAACTAATGCAGTCGTGTTCCCCCTCATACCCGCTCCACGTGGTCAAGGTGCCCCTCGGTGTGGGCTTTGTGGAGAAATACCCCGCATAGCAGTTCTTTCTCAGGTTTGATGACCTGCTCAACGTCTTCCATCTGAAACGGCTCTTCCCACCCTTCGTGAGTCTCGTAGCTCTCAAAATGGCGCACGATATCATGCCGGGCGTAGCGATAATGGACCCCTACTACATGCGTGAAAGCGTCTTGGCCAACCCACGGGACCGAGTAATTGCCACGAAGCATATCGAGGATTTCTTGGTGGCGAATCATACTAAGGAAACCTTCCTCATGCCATACTTCCCCGAGTAAGTTTACGATCGACCGCTAGCCATCGTTACATTCTTTAGTATATTTCCATCACTCTTTTGCATGTGTGAGAAGATTAATCTGAGGGTGGCGCATGGATTGTTTTGTGCAGAGACATGTACTGCGTCCTCTTGGTCATGTTCCCGCGGAATTCGCACGTTACTTATCTCGACTCGGGGAGTGCCAAGCCGAAGAACTACACCATCCTCAAGTATGATCTCGACGCAGCTCTCACCGGATTCGCCGCCAAGGCAGGTCCTCTCAAGGTAAAGAAAGAAACCAGCCGAGGATGCCTCTCGTGCGTCCACACAACCAAGTTTGCCTGCATGAAGCAGTTGCACCCAGAGAGTGGGATGGACACCAGGTACACCATCCTTCATATGAGGGAGTTCGTGAAGGATGCAAACGGCCTCTTGTTGCCATCTAGTCCCCAAAGACGGGGCATCGACTTGGCGAACGCCCCTAGCGATATAGTGAGAAATGAGTTTCATCACATCCAACGACAGATTGCCGCAATAATCCATCACGATGTCGTCACTAAGGGTGGCCTCTTTTTTGCCGATCACATACCACCAATGAATGACGAGATAGAAGCCCGCCTAGAGGCATACGGTGAAAATCAGCCATTCAACTCGCTAGACGGCATCCGCCTCTTCCCGCCAAAGTCGTATCCTTAGAGTAAGAAAACTTATTTCTCAGCCCATATACTTGTTGTTGCAGCCGAATCCTTTTTGCATATAATTGTTTCATATTTGAATTTGCTACGTTGTTGCATATACTTGTTGCATATATGATTTGGCTACTGATGCATATTTTGTCTTGTCCAAATAGATGACGTTCTATGTCGTGTACCGGGGACATGTTCCCGGAGTATACGACGACTGGGAGGCTTGTCGGAGACAGGTGCACTGGTTCAGCGACAATAGCTACAAGGGGTACACCACTATGGCGGAGGCACAAGCTTGATATGCGAGCTATCTAGCGGGAGAGACATATCTAGCGGGCGAGACGAGAAGGAAGCGGATGAAGACCATCTTCGTCATGATGATGCTCATCGTTTCCGTGTTTCTATTCTATCTTCTAGTTTAGATCGATGTCTCCTTAGCTAGATATCTTCAACACTTTGTATCCATCACTTTGTATTCCATCATCGATGTCTTAGCTACTTGTTTTGTCTATGCCTTCAGTTCGATACTTTGTATTCGTGTTTGAGACTTTTTATATTCGTGTGTGATATATATGAGTATTAGCTACTTGTTTTGTGCCGTATCTTTGCAACTCTCTGTTTTACTGCTATTAAAACCTGTATATACGGATTTTTTGTAAACATCAAAAATTACCGCCGGCGCAGACGCTGGACTTACCAGCGGCGCGGGTACTGCGCCAGGGACAACCCAGCCCTACCCGGCGCACAGCACGGAAGCACCGGCGCTAATCCTACCCCCGGCGCGGTGAACAATCGCGCCGGTGCTAAATCAATTACCCCCAACGCGGTGAACAAGAGCGTCGGCGCTACATATTTACCACCGGCATGGTCATTGCCGGCGCCTGCCAACGCGCCAACGGTAGAGCAATATAAGGCGCCGACGGTAGGGGTTTCCCTAGTAGTGCGAGTCTAGCCGAGGGCAAGGGCAAGGCTGCCTCCGACGCCGATGCATAGTATATATGTTTCTGTCGATCTATCCTTACGTACTTATGTCGCTCTATATTTATATGTCATACTATGTCTATGTTGAACTATGTTTTATGTCGAACTATGTTTAATTATGTCATTGTGTCGAACAATATTTGTATTCGTGGCAGACTATATGTTTATGTTATTGTTCGTTTTCATCTGTGTTTTTGTGCGATACTTTTTTCATCTTTCTTACTATAAATGTTTAGTGCGGAGAACAGGAAAACAGAAAAGAAAATAGAATTTCTAATCTAGCGCAGAGAACATGAAAACAGCTATAAAAATAAATAAATAAAAAGAACATTTTGCCCCGGTTGGTGTTACCAACCGGGGTAAAAGGGGCCCGGCCTGCCCGCTATGTAGAGCCCACGTGAGGCACGCCTTTTACCCCGGTTGGTAACCCCACCGGGGCATAAGGGGAGCCTTTAGCCCGGGTTTGGCAAACCAGGTTGGGAAGCCGGGGCATTAGGCCTTTCCCAACCGGGGATAATGCCCTGTTATGCACTAATGAGTGCTCATACTGGCGCGTGGGGATATGCAAAGACGTACAGAGTCAAACCAGAGGAGAGGCCCTTCCCACACCCAAGAAAGTTCATGTCTAAATGCTCCTATCAGATGCGAGAACCTGGACCTCGATTTCAGCCTTCAAGACTGTTGGAAACTTGGAATATGTGTCGAATATGTGTACGAGAGAGGTACAATAGGACTTGTAATTAAACGGAATGTTAGGTGTTGGAGTCAAACACGTGTAACCTGGTCTAATATATAAAGGCATCGGGGGTAGCCCAAATAGACAAGAAGAAAGCGGTAGGTTAGACACAAGATCGCGAGGGGACGGTCCGGCGCCCGGCTTGGCGTTGAGATCTGGTGCGTCTGTATTGGCTCTCCGGGCTTGTCGTCGACGATACTTTGACTAGTACATGGGGAGGAGCGCCCGTAGTCCAGCCCCGTAGATGTAGGCGTTGAACGTCGAACTGCGTTACCAAATCTCGGTGTCGTGTTTGTTGTGATTGCTTATCCTCGGTAGATCGATTATGTGCCTCGGATTTATAACAAGTGGTATCAGAGCAAAGTTTAGAGGCGGCAGATTGTTGATCTAGAGGAAGGATCTGCAGATGCTCCAAGATTGAAGATCGAGGTTGCCGTGAGGAGCGGTTCCAAGTTAAAGGCTGGTGTGATCGGAAGTTGTCGGCAACTTTGTATGATCTGGTCAAACTGAAGAGACACAGCGTAGATCGTATATCTCTCCGGGGAGATAAAAAAAGCAATCGGAAACAGCGGCATGCACTAGAAGCAATTGGAAACAGCGGCGTGCACTAGATTGATCCGGCCGTAACGCACATGCAGAGACCGTGCACGTAGCGATCTCGAGGCACATAGGCGGAGTAAAAGATTGATTTGTTGATCGATCGGGGCGCTCAGCCTGCAGGCCACAAGGCCCAAAGGCACCATGCGGAAGGGCCAACAGCGAAACTGATTTAGTGAGGCAAGGCGTAGCCTGGTGCAGTCCTAGAACAACAGGTAGTTTTTCTGGCATATCCCAACGGACAGCGGTGCAAGCATGGCTCATGTGGTGGTCGTGTACGTGCTTGTAGGTCTAGGCAAAGGTCCTGATCAAGGCTGGTATGCTGATACGTGAGATTTGAAAGAAAAAGAAAAGGAATCTACACCGTGGCGTATAGTGTGCGTGGATGATAATGTGAAGAAAATAAGTTTTGGAAGTTTGGGGCACACGCTAGGTGCACCCAGAGAAGCTACCAGGGTAATTATTTTTCTTTTGAATATGTTGCTGATTGCACACGAGATTCTACCAGGTGATTGTCAGATTGGCGACGTGCGCATAAGGCGTCGTGGAGGATTATGCATATACAAGGCGCCAGCCACTGCACGGCATCTGGCGGGTGTACTAGGCACAAGGTAGAGCATGGTTGCAGTCGGATGCATTCCGCTAGGTTGGACTGGACAGTCTGACGGGATAGAAGACGGTGAAAATTATTATGGCGTCATAGAAGCGTGACAGCCGATGGTGTCTGAATTCTGTGGCATGGCAACACGTGGCGCATTATTATGCGTGTTTAGACATGCGATGGTGAAGGGTACGTTGCATAGAAAACAAAAAAATTCCTACGCGCGATAAACCCGAATGGCCAAGATCTAATCTAAGAGATGAAAGGCAACATAGAGAAAGAGAGTCCTGAGATAACATACCCTCGAAAACTCAAAGTGGTATGGCATATAATCTCGTTGTTGGCGTAGTCGTACTCACGCCGATCCCGAGCGAGAAGAAGTGCACCGCAATCCGGCGGTGGCTCCGTAATCGGTCACACGTTCAGCTCGATGAAGACTTTCGTTCCCTCGATCCAGCGGGTAGCGGAAGTAGAGGATCCCTGGAATTCCAGCAGCACGACGGCGTGGTGGTGGTGAAGAATCCCACGGTCAGGGCTTCACTAAGCCGGAGACCATGGAATGGAGCAGCAGGTAGAGGGAAAAGGAAGTGGGCAAGTGTGTGAAGAAGAGGGAGCTCTTACCCTCCTTTTATAGGGGAGGGGGAGGCAGCCCAAGGGGTGCGGCCAGCCATGGGTTCCCCCACCTCTTCCTCTCTTCATGTGAGTGGAAGCCCCACTCATACTCCCTTAATTTTCCACTTAGAAAATCCAAAGGTTTTTCTTTAATAAATAAATGAAACATTTTTATTTCGTTATTTATATTTTTTAATTCCATTAACAAACATTTGCATGCAGCACCTCGAATCATTTTTTAATTCTATTAACAACCATTCGAAGAAAAACCCCTTGGACTATTTCAATTTTCCCCGAAACAATTTCGGAGCTGCCCAAAATATTCTTCGGTATTTCGTATCCTCTCTAACGCTTCATCGAACCTTAAGTGTTTCACCCTACGGTTCGCGAATAATATAGACATGATCGAGACTCCTCTCCGATCAATAATAAACAGCGGGATCTGGAGATCTGTGATGACTCCTATATATTCAATGATGACTCTCGTGATCGTGTGAACCTTTCAACGTCGTAACGATTTTGCTATGTCTCGCGATATTTTACTTGTCCGAGATCAGATCATCGGTATCCACCATACCTTGTTCGATCTCGTTATCCGACAAGTACTCTTTTCTCGTTTCCGTGATATAACATCCTTGTGATCATATCATGTGCTTGCAAGCGGTGTCGATGTGATATCACCGAGAGGGCCCTGAGTATATCTCTCTGTCATATTGGATGGACAAATCCCATTCTTGATCCATGAGCTTCAACTAACACTTTCCGAATACCTAATGCCACCTTTATAGTCACCCTGTTACGGTGTGACGTTTGATGTCATAAAAGTATTCTTTCGTTATTAGTGATTAACATGATCTCATGGTCTAAGGAACAATAATACTCCGAATGTAAGACATGACAACAAAACTAAATGACTTGATCGTATTTTTATACTTAGTTAGGGTCTAAGTTCATCATGTCATTCTCCTAATGACATGACCCCGTTATTAACAACATCCAATGTCTATGATCAGGAAACCTTGATCATCTGTTAATCAACGAGCTAGTTAAAAGAGAGGCTTCACTAGAAACGTTGGTTTGTTTATTAATCACACATGTATTAACGTTTCCGGTTAATACAATTCTAGCATGAGAAATAAACATCTATCATAAACAAGGAATAACATAATAAACACTTTATTATTTCCTCTCGGGCATATTCCCTTCAGTCTCCCACTTGCACAAGGGGCAATAATCTATATTACATAGTGATGAATCTAACATCCATTGAGTTCTGGTGTTGATCATGGTTTACCCTTGAGAGAGGTTTAGTCAACGGATCTGCCACATTCAGATCCGTATGTACTTTGCAAATCTTCACATCCCTATTTGCGACATGTTCACGGATGGAGTGAAAATGGCGCTTGATATGCTTGGAATTCTTGTGAGACCTTGGCTCCTTAGCATTGGCTATGGCACCATTGTTGTCACAATATATAACCATTGGATCCAACGCACTCGGAACCACGCCTAGTTCGGATATGAACTCCTTCATCCAAACTGCTTCCTGTGTTGCCTCCGAGGTAGCAACATATTATGCTTCTGTTGATGATCTTGCCACCACAGATTGCTTGGAACTCCTCCAGCTTACTGCTCCTCCATTCATAACAAATACGTACCCCGACTGAGACTTAGAGTCACCCGGATCAGTGTCGAAGCTAGCATCAACGTAACATCTTGCGACGAGTTGTTCTTCACCGCCATATATGAGAAACATATCCTTAGTTCTTCTAAAGTGCTTAAATATATTCTTGACCGCCGTCCAGTGTTCCAAACCTGGATCGGATTTGTACCTACTAGTCAAACTAATAGCATGTACCACATCCGGTCTTGTACATAGCATAGCATACATGATAGAACCTATGGCTGAAGCATAGGAAATCTTATTCATTCTCTCTCTATCTTCTACTGTAGCTGGACATTGAGTATTACTCAACGTTTTGCCTTGGAACATAGGTAAGAACCCCTTCCTACTATCTTCCATTCTGAACTTCTTCAGAATCTTGTCAAGGTATGTACTTTGCGAAAGTCCAATTAAGCGTCTTGATCTATCCCTGTAGATTTTTATGCCTAATATATAACCTGCTTCACCGAGGTCTTTCATCGAAAAACTACTGTTCAAATAACCTTTTACGCTTTTTAAAAGTTCTATATCATTTCCAATCAACAATATGTCATCCACATATAGTATTAGAAATGATACAGAGCTCCCACTCACTTTCTTGTAAATACAAGCTTCTCTGTATGTTTGGACAAATCCAAACCCTTTGATCACCTTATCAAAACGGAGGTTCCAACTCCGGGATGCTTGCTTCAGTCCATAAATGGAACGTTCAAGCTTGCACACCTTGTCAGCATCCTTAGGATCAACAAAACCTTTGGGTTACATCATATAAAACTCTTCCTCAATGTCACCATTAAGGAACGCCGTTTTGACATCCATCTGCCAGATTTCATAATCGAAAAATTCAGCAACTGCTAACATAATCCTAACTGACTTAAGCATCGCTACTGGTGAGAAAGTCTCATCATAGTCAACTCCTTGAATTTGTCGGAAACCTTTTGCGACAAGTTGAGATTTATAGACGGTCACATTACAATCAGCATCAGTTTTCTTTTTAAAGATCCATTTGTTCTACGGCCTTGCGGTCATCGGGTAAGTCCACCAAAGTCCAAACTTGGTTTTCGTACATGGATCCTATTTCGGATTTCATGGCTTCAAGCCATTTGTTGGAATCTGGGCTCATCATTGCTTCATCATACGTCGCAGGGTCATCACCTCCATCTACCATGAAGTTTAATACGGGATCTCCGTACAGTTCAGGAGTTGTACGTTCCCTAATTGACCTGCGAGGTGCGCTAGTTTTCTCTTATGGAGTTTCATGATCTTGATCATTAGCTATCTCGTCAACTGACGGGGTCGGCACCGGAACAACTTTCGGCGTTGCGCTACTGTCCATTCCAAGAAGAGAAGGTTCAATAACCTCGTCGAGTTCTACGTTCCTACTATTCACACCTTTCGGGAGAAACTCCTTCTCCAAAAAGAATCCATTCTTGGCAACGAAAATCTTGCCTTCGGATCCGTGATAGAAGGTGTACTCTATTGTTTCTTTAGGGTATCCTATGAAGACGTATTTTTCCGCTTTGGGTTCGAGTTTATCAGGTTGAAGCTTCTTCACATAAACATCGCATCCCCAAACTTTTAGAAATGACACCTTAGGTTTGTTTCCAAACCATAATTCATACGGTGTCGTTTCAAACGATTTAGATGGTGCCCTATTTAAAGTGAATGCAGCGGTCTCTAGTGCATAACCCCAAAACGATAGTGGCAAATCTGTAAGAGACATCATAGATCAAACCATATCCAATAAAGTACGATTACGACGTTCGGAAACACCATTACGCTGTGGTGTTCCGGCAGGTATGAGTTGTGAAACTATTCCACATTGTTTCATATGCATGCCAAACTCGTAACTTCGATATTCACCTCCACGATCAGATCGTAGAAATTTAATCTTTCTGTTACGATGATTTTCAACTTCACACTGAAATTCTTTGAACTTTTCAAATGTCTCAGATTTGTGTTTCATTAAGTAAATATACCCATATCTACTCAAATCATCTGTGAAAGTGACAAAATAACGATATCCACCGCGCGCTGATACACTCATTGGTCCACGCACATCAGTATGTATGATTTCCAGTAAGTCTGTCGCCCGTTCCATGGTTCCAGAAAACGGGGTTCTAGTCATCTTGCCCATAAGGCATGGTTCACATGTTTCAAATGATTAATAATCAAGTGATTCTAAGAGTCCATCAGAATGGAGCTTCTTCATGCGTTTAATGTTGGTACGCGTAGAGATAAACAAAAACTTTTCCTACGCGGTACACCCAAGATCTAGCCGAGGTAGAAGGCCACGAGTATTACCACTAGACGCGCAGGTGCGGATTATCGATGCAGTGCGTCGGGGCAGTGCAGTCCCACGATCCGGTCCGACCGATCCAATCCCTCGAACGTCGAAGTGCTGAACGTACAGCACCTCTGCCGGTATCCACACGTACGAGGAGGAGCTCCGACGGCGGACTGCTAGGTCCGGTGCGGCGGCTGGACTGAGTGGGCTAGGGTTCCCAACGCATGGGAGAGTGGACTAACGTGCCCGTTGGGCAACCTGCGCCCCTCTTTATATAGCGTATGGTAATGGGCTGCACAACACTTGTGGCCCATTCCCTCTGTGAGTCCGACTCACTAACTCAGTCCATTTCCGGTTCGGGTCCAACCCAACCAATACTTGCTCCCGCTCTTAAGTGTGCGACCCTGCAGGCTCATGGCGACTTGGACACGATTGGAGTCCAACTCCCAATCGATCAATCGGTAGCGGCTCCTAGCAGAACGTGCCGACTCGCAAGTACCATTGAGTCATGACGACATACCTTTCAATGTGATATTCATCTTAGTCCTTTTTGCCTCACGATATACCTTGTCGAGCTATAGGCGATTTATCGTCATCCCTTGAATAGCTCAACTCTCTTCTCGATCCGTGATATGTGATTCATCTGACTAACTCTTAGTCAATCGACACAGTTAACACTTAACTGAGTCGCGCATGGCCATGCTTCCTGAATCATATCACTCGAGAGGGCCCAGAGAATATCTCTCCATTCGGAGGGGCAAAATCCCATCTTGATTATCCACATCACGCAGCTTGCTTCTCATTCGATCCGAACTCTGCCTTTATAGTTGCCTTGTCACAGAACAACGTTTGACAGAACCTAAGTCGGTGATCCACAACTCGGATTGTGCGACAACCTCAGGTCTAAGGATTACATTGATTGAGACATGCAAATGACGACTTGATCGTTGCATCTCAATGTGGGTCAGTCCGACTTGCTAAACTCTTTAGTCAAGTCCGTGAACATTGGAATGGCATCACCATGCCCATGACAAGTGGAACTGTGTCATCAGCCAACACTCACATTAGTCTAGGGTGTGTGTCCAGCACAACCTAAATGACCAAGGACAATCTAGTAAGAACAACATGAATATATAGTTCCACAATCGAATCACATATTCAATGACATATATCAGATGTCCAAAACAAGGACAATTTAATAACTTTATGAATACAGTGGGAATTACATCATACATGATTGCCTCTAGGGCATATTCCCAACAGTCTCCCACTTGCACTAGAGTCAATCATCCTGGCATCATATGCCTAGGCATCTAATGCCCATACCTCTCGTGTGCGCCTCATGCTTAGGCTGTGGTAGCGCCTTTGTCAACGGATCTGCAATGTTTGCATCCGTGTGTACTTTGCATAACTTGATATCACCTTGTTCGACAAACTGGCGAATGAGGTGGTACCGCATGAGTATATGTTTGTTCTTCTGGTGTTGTCTAGGTTCCTTGGCTTGTGCAATAGCACCATTGTTGTCACAATATACGTCCAAAGGATTGGACGCGCCCTGAACCACACCAAGATCAATCAGGAGGTTCCTGATCCAAACAGCTTCCTTTGCCGCCTCTGAGGCAGCAATATACTCAGCCTCTGTTGTAGATGCAGACACCGTATCTTGCTTGGAACTCTTCCAGCTCACGGCTCCTCCGTTCATTACGAACACGTATCCCGATTGCGAACGAGAATCATCTGAGTCGGTGAGATAACTTGCATCCGTGTAACCCTTTACACTGAATTCCTCATCACCTCCATAAACTAGGAACATTTCCTTAGTATTTCTCAAATACTTAAGAATGTTTTTAACCGCTGCCCAGTGGGCTTTGCCAGGGTCAGCCTGGTATCTGCTCGTAACACTTAGAGCATAGGAAACATCTGGCCTAGTACAAATCATGGCATACATGATGGATCCGATTGCCGAAGCATACAGAATCACACTCATCTGACTTCGCTCATCAGTCGTCGAAGGACACTAAGTCTTGCTAAGTTTTATGCCATGGGACATCGGTAAGAATCCCTTCTTGGACTCTTCCATTTTGAATTTCTTCAAAACCTTGTCCAGATAAGTACTCTGACTCAATCCAATGAGCCGCCTGGATCTATCTCTATAGATCCTGATTCCTAATATGTAAGTTGCCTCACCCAAATCCTTCATTGAGAAACTCCTTTCCAATGACTCTTTGGTTTCTTGCAACATCATGACGTCATTTCCAATCAGTAATATGTCATCCACATATAAGATTAGAAAGTTTACTTTGCTCCCACTAAACTTCTTGTACAAACAAGAATCATGATCGCTCTTGATGAAGCCAAACGATTTGACTACCTCATCAAAGCAAATGTTCCAACTCCGAGATGCTTGCTTCAACCCATAAATGGATTTCTGAAGTTTGCATACCTTGTCAGCATTAGCTGGATCGACAAAACCTTCGGGCTGTATCATATACACGTCCTCAGTTAAATTTCCATTAAGGAAAGTCGTCTTGACATCCATCTGCCATATCTCATAGTCGAAATAGGCTGCTATGGCTAACATGATCCGAATTGATTTAAGCATCGCTACGGGCGAGAAGGTCTCGTCGTAGTCAACTCCTTGAACTTGTCGGAACCCCTTCGCGACAAGTCGTGCTTTATAGACGGAAATATTTCCATCCATATCAATTTTCTTCTTAAAGACCCATTTGCACTCGACGGGTCTTGCACCGTCAGGCAGATCAACCAAATTCCAAACTTGGTTTTCATCCATGGACTTTAACTCGGATCTCATGGCTCCAAGCCATGACTCGGAATCAGATCCCACCATCGCTTCCGAATAAGTTGCCGGCTCATTACTGTCTAACAGAAAAACATCTCGAGCACTCTGAAATCTGGCAGATCTCCGAGGTTCAGGTGCTGTAACCGGTGTAGGTACCACGACCGGCTCAGCCTCCAAGGCCATTGCCGACTCGCCCCTAACTGGTTCCTCTCGAATTTCTTCGAGTTGCACCGTGCTCCCACTGACTTCCCGACTGAGAAACTCTTTCTCAAGGAAGACACCATTCCGAGCGACAAACACTTTGCCCTCTTCCCGGTTGTAGAAGTAGTACCCCAAGGTTTCCCTCGGATACCCCACGAAAATACACTTATCCGACTTGGGCGTGAGCTTGTCCGACTGAAGTCGCTTGACAAATACCTCACAACCCCAAATCTTAAGAAAAGACAAACTTGGCTTTTTGCCCGTCCACATCTCATGTGGTGTCTTCTCTACTGACTTTGATGGTACTCTGTTTAGTGTGAAAGCTGCAGTTTCTAGACAATAACTCCAAAATGATAAAGGTAGATCTGTCCGACTCATCATTGATCGTACCATGTCCAACAAGGTCCGATTTCTCCGTTCCGATACACCGTTTCTCTGCAGTGTACCCGGCGGAGTGAGTTGAGGAACTATTCCACAACTCTTTAGATGGTCATCAAACTCATGGCTCATGTACTCGCCCCCACGGTCCGACCGTAGAAACTTTATTTTCTTGCCGAGTTGATTTTGTACCTCACTCTGGAATTCCTTGAACTTTTCAAAGGCTTCCGACTTGTGTTTCATTAAATAGATATATCCATACCTACTCAAATCATCAGTGAAGGTAATGAAGTACTCATAACCACCTCTAGCTGTCGTGCTCATTGGTCCACATACATCACTATGTATTAGTTCCAACAAGTCGGACGCCCTTTCACAACTCCTTGCAAAAGGTGTCTTGGTCATCTTGCCTAGTAGGCATGATTCGCATGTCTCGAATGGCTCTAAGTCAAACGAAGTTAGAAGTCCATCATCATGGAGCTTCTTCATGCGCTTCCAACATATATGACCAAGCCGACAGTGCCAAAAGTAAGTCATATTCAGATCATTTGGTTTCAACCTTTTAACATTTATGTTATAGACTGATTCACTATCAAGATTTAAAATAAATAACCCGTTCTGAACGGGTGCAAAGCCATGAAACATATCTTTCAAATATAAAGAACAACCATTATTCTTAATATTCGACTCATAACCTTGTCTCATCAAACATGAGGCGGAAATAATGTTTCGACTAAGCGCTGGAACATAATAACAATTATTTAGTTCCAAAATAAATCCTGAAGGTAAATGAAGTTGCATCGTGCCGACTTCCAACGCAGCGACTCTCGCCTTGTTGCCGACCCGAATGTCAACCTCTCCTCTTGCCACGCTCCTAGTTCTTACCAGTCCCTGCAACGAGTTGCATATGTGAATAACTGATCCGGTATCATATACCCAAGAACTATTAGACGCATCAGCAAGATAAATATCTATAACATTGCACACAAGCGTACCTGAGTTGGAAGTCACACCTCCACTCTTGGCTCTGTCAGCCAAATACTTGGTGCAGTTCCTCTTCCAGTGGCCATCTTGCTTGCAATAGAAGCAGTTGGCTCCGGCTGTAGGAGAAGGTTTAGTCTTTGAGGGAGCACTCTGGACAGGGCCATGGGTGCTACCTCCTGACTTATCCTTCTTCTTCTTAGTCCAAGAACTCTTCTTGAACTTAGCCTTATTCTGCACCATCAACACTTGACTGGTGCCTTTCTTGATATCAGCCTCTGCCGTTTTGAGCATCCCATGTAATTCAGTGATACTCTTATCCATACCATGCATATGGTAGTTCGAGATGAACGAACCATACGCACTAGGAAGAGAGTTCAGAATTATATCAGTAGCGAACTCTTCGTTAATTGGGAAGCCCAGCCGATCCAAAGACTGTATGTAACCAATCATCTTAATTACATGCGGACTCAGTGGATCGCCGTCTTTCAGCTTACAGCCAAGCAAAGCTTGAGAGACTTGATACCTCTCAGTCTTTGCTTGAGCCCGGAACATACTTTTGAGGCTTTCGATCATATCGTAGGCCTCAACATTCTCGAACTGCTGCTGCAAGTCCGGTTCCATGTGTGCAAGCATAAGACAGCTGATTTCCGTAGACTCATCTCTAGCCTTACGGTAGGCATTCATGACAGCGACAGTCGCATCGTCATCAGGCTCATCTGGAAGTGGAGTTTCTAGAACATGTTCTTTCTTGTCATGCTTGAGGACTATCCTCAGATTACGATACCAGTTGGTGAAATTAGTTCCATTAAGCTTATCTTTCTCTAGGATTGACCTCAACGCAAACGCGGACAACTGAGGAAGGTTGCTAGGTGCCATTGATCTACAACAGAAAATACGCAAAAACACTTAAGACATGTATTCATAAAAGAGCAGGCATATTAAACGCTTTAATACTTATGCTCCCACTAGAACCAACATCCCTCCGATGGTTGCTAAGTGATTCAGGACCCTAAATAAGCAAGCCGACTAGTGAGCTTTAGCATCACCGCTAGCCGTCAAGTGATCTAGGTAGGCAACACCTTGCCAATCGTATCTCTATACGACTCCTGTTAGTTGGGTGACATCACATGCCCCGGCTCCCAACCTACCTCGCCCCGAGCCCCACAACCGTTGTGATGGACTCGTCTAGATTACCAAGTGCTTCTGCTTGTAAGAGTCCGACTCGAACCCACCTAACCGGAAAGAATTGGTAGCACCTCAATTTCATGAGCCCACTACCAAGAATGTCCGACTTGTGATGGTGCAGCACTGGCGGGGCGACCGACTAGACCTTCTTTGAGGGATTAAAGAATCTACCAACTATCTAAATAGAGGTAAATAGAGATATAACAATAACACAAATAAAACAATTATATTGTGAAATGGTATGGCTCTCTTCATGGTGATCTCCATCTCCACAAAGCTTGTAAGTCGACTCGTGCCAACTCTTGCCACGTGCCATCTTACTCCATGTAGCCGACTTGTACATCGACTTGCATGCCTTCCGGGTTCTCCAACAAGCTACACTAGCTAGTAAATGAAAATTTACATAGAGAATCCGACACGCAGGCCGGTATACAATAAAATGACAGCACCTAGGCTCCTGCTGGCTGACAAAAACATGATACGCAGATCATGTATGGATTACACACATCACATGCACATAAGCCATACCATTCACAACTCCCTGCAAAAACAAGTTATGCATAGATACGATATCTACCGGCGTTGTGAAACTCGTAACGATATCTAAGGCGCTACGACAGGGCGAAGCCGGCGGTCCCGTATTCCGATCATGGATTTCTTCATCGGATAAAACGATTTTACCCGAATCTGATCCGTATTCCGATTCGACCAAACTCTTTGATCTTCGATCACCGCAACTGGATTTATGTGTCACTGTATACCCCGATGGCGGAAACCGACCGGTAGGGGTAAGTTGTTTCACGACCTTAGCAGTATGATCACGGAAACCAGATCATCCATTAACCCCGAGTACGATTGATCCAATCAACCTTGTACAAAACCGATCTATCTGATAGACCGACCACCAAAACAGCAATTAGATCACATCTAACGCTAACTACATATCACATATGTACGGATCTCGGGCCTAATACCAGAAGCTACCGCTCTGATACCACTATTGGGACGCGTAGAGATAAACAAAAACTTTTCCTACGCGGTACACCCAAGATCTAGCCGAGGTAGAAGGCCACGAGTATTACCACTAGACGCGCAGGTGCGGATTATCGATGCAGCGCGTCGGGGCAGTGCAGTCCCACGATCCGGTCCGACCGATCCAATCCCTCGAACGTCGAAGTGCTGAACGTACAGCACCTCTGCCGGTATCCACACGTACGAGGAGGAGCTCCGACGGCGGACTGCTAGGTCCGGTGCGGCGGCTGGACTGAGTGGGCTAGGGTTCCCAACGCATGGGAGAGTGGACTAACGTGCCCGTTGGGCAACCTGCGCCCCTCTTTATATAGCGTATGGTAATGGGCTGCACAACACTTGTGGCCCATTCCCTCTGTGAGTCCGACTCACTAACTCAGTCCATTTCCGGTTCGGGTCCAACCCAACCAATACTTGCTCCCGCTCTTAAGTGTGCGACCCTGCAGGCTCATGGCGACTTGGACACGATTGGAGTCCAACTCCCAATCGATCAATCGGTAGCGGCTCCTAGCAGAACGTGCCGACTCCCAAGTACCATTGAGTCATGACGACATACCTTTCAATGTGATATTCATCTTAGTCCTTTTTGCCTCACGATATACCTTGTCGAGCTATAGGCGATTTATCGTCATCCCTTGAATAGCTCAACTCTCTTCTTGATCCGTGATATGTGATTCATCTGACTAACTCTTAGTCAATCGACACAGTTAACACTTAACTGAGTCGCGCATGGCCATGCTTCCTGAATCATATCACTCGAGAGGGCCCAGAGAATATCTCTCCATTCGGAGGGGCAAAATCCCATCTTGATTATCCACATCACGCAGCTTGCTTCTCATTCGACCCGAACTCTGCCTTTATAGTTGCCTTGTCACAGAACAACGTTTGACAGAACCTAAGTCGGTGATCCACAACTCGGATTGTGCGACAACCTCAGGTCTAAGGATTACATTGGTTGAGACATGCAAATGACGACTTGATCGTTGCATCTCAATGTGGGTCAGTCCGACTTGCTAAACTCTTTAGTCAAGTCCGTGAACGTTGGAATGGCATCACCATGCCCATGACAAGTGGAACCGTGTCATCAGCCAACACTCACATTAGTCTAGGGTGTGTGTCCAGCACAACCTAAATGACCAAGGACAATCTAGTAAGAACAACATGAATATATAGTTCCACAATCGAATCACATATTCAATGACATATATCAGATGTCCAAAACAAGGACAATTTAATAACTTTATGAATACAGTGGGAATTACATCATACATGATTGCCTCTAGGGCATATTCCCAACATTTAACACCAATATGACCTAAGCGGCAATGCCACATGTAAGTAGCAATATCATCATTTAACTTAATTCTTTTGGCATTCTCGTTATGAATATGTGTATCAATACTATCAAGATTTGAAAGAAATAAACCATTCTTCTCAGGTGCATGACCATAAAAGATATTATTCATATAAATCAAACAACCATTGTTCTCATACTTAAAGGAATAACCATTCCGCATTAAGCAAGATCCATAAACGATATCCGTGCTTAATGCAGGCACCAAATAACAATTATTGAGGTTTATAACTAATCCCGATGGTAGACGTAGAGGCAGCGTCCCGATGACGATCACATCAACTCTTGATCCATTGCTGACGTGCATCGTTACCTCATCCTTTGCTAGTGGTCGCTCATTCTGCAGCTCCTGTTTCGAGTTACATATGTGAGCAACCGAACCAGTATCAAATACCCAGGTGCTACTGCGAGTATGTACTAGTAAGGTACACATCAATAACAAGTATATCATATACCTTTGTTCACTTTGCCAGCCTTCTTATCTGCCAAATATTTGGGGCAATTGCGCTTCAGTGGACAGTACCCTTGCAATAAAAGCACTCGGTCTCAGGCTTAGGGCCATACTTGGTTTTCTTCTCAGGAGCAGCAACATATTTTCCACCCTTCTTGAAGTTTACCCTTGGCTTGCCTTTCTTGAAACTAGTGGTCTTATTGATCATCAACACTTGATGTTCTTTCTTGATCTCCATTTCAGCAGTTTTAAGCATCGAGAGAAGCTCGGGAAGAGACTTCTTCATGTCTTGCATATTATAGTTCATCACGAAGTTCTTGTAACTAGGTGGCAGAGATTGGAGAACACGAGGTATCCCTAGCTCAATGGGAATCGTTATTCCCAAGGCTATGAGCTTATCAGCGTACGCAGACATCTTGAGTATGTGCTCACTAACGGAGTTGTTCTCTTCCATCATGCAGCTAAAGAACTTTTCTGAAGCGTCATAACTCTCAACTGCGGCATGGGTATCGAAAATCATTTTCAATTCTCCCATTGTAGCATAAGCAGCGTTGTTCTCAAAACGTTTTCGCAGCTCTGGCTCTAATCCATAGAGGATGCCGCAATGAACTATGATATGGTCTTCTTGTTGAGTCAGATAAACATTTTTATCTTCATCAGAAGCATCATCAGCGGGTTGGTCACCTAGCGGTGCATCAAGCACATAGAGCTTCTTGCAAGCGGTGAGGAGAATCCTCAGGTTAAGTGCCCAGTTGGTAAATTTGCTCCCATTGTTCGCTAGTTTTTCTCTCTCCATGAACATATTGAAATTGAAGGTAGGTCGTGCCATGATCTACAACATATTTGTAAAGACTATTTAGACTATGTATATGATAAATTAAGTTCAAGTTAATTCTGAAATTATCTCATCAACATGTTCATCATATCATTCATATGACTCATGCTTTACCTTTCGGTTACGTGCTCCGAGGCCATGTCTGTACATGTTAGGCTCGCCAATTAGAACCGTAGTATTGCGTGTGTTTCGAGGTCATGTCTTTACATGCTAGGCTTGAAAACACCCGTTGTATGCGAACGTTGAGTCTATCACACCCGATCATCATGTGGTGTCTCGAAACAACGAACTTTCTTAACGGTGCATACTTAAGGAAGAACACATTATTATCTTGATATTAAGTGAGAGGGATCATCTTATAATGCTACCGTCGCGATCTAAGCAAAATAAGATGCATAAAGGATAAACATCACATGCATGGATAATGTTATATGATATGGTCCTTCTTGCACTTGATCGCCATCTTGTGCATCATGGTATGATCTCCATCATTGTACCGGCATGGCACCAAGGTTCGTGGTACATCCATCTTGATTGTCCATTACAATATATCACATGGATATGATATACAGCACGCAGGCCATAAAAATAAGACAACCATATGGCTCCAGCCGGTATGTCAATGATTTACAAAAGATATCATCTCATACATAATGTTTGTAACATTGACCATATCACATCACATGCCCTGCAAAATCAAGTTACATGCCTCTAATTTATTTTTGCATATTTTACGTGGCTTGGGCTTATGAGGATAGAACCGTTCATACCTACGTACAAGAACCACAACGTTGATAAAACATATTTATAACAACCATTTGTAGATTAGATCTTAACTATAGTAGGAGAAACGGACACCCCCTTAGTCACAAGTGAGACAATTTTCGCGTACATAGTACACGTAAACTTAGCCTAGGGCATCTTCATCCTACTATGTCACTAAGATCATAAATACTCAAAGAGGCAAAAACATGATCATCAACACCCACATACTCCTATGTGTTCTACCCGTACAAATCATCTACGCATAGATCCGGCTCTGATACCACCGAAGGGTACGTTGCATAGAAAACAAAAAAATTCCTGCGCGCGATAAACCCGAATCGCCAAGATCTAATCTATGAGATGAAAGGCAACGGGAAGAAAGAGAGTCTTGAGATAACATACCCTCGAAGACTCAAAGTGGTACAAGATAAAATCTCGTTGTTGGCGTAGTCGTACTCACGCCGATCCCGAGCGAGAAGAAGTGCACCGCAATCCGGCGGTGCCTCCGTAATCGGTCACACGTTCAACTCGATGAAGACTTCCGTTCCCTCGATCAGGAGGGTAGCGGAAGTAGAGGATCCCCCGGAATTCCAGCAGCACAACGCCGTGGTTGTGGTGAATAATCCCACGGTCAGGGCTTTGCCAAGCCGGAGACCATGGAATGGAGCAGCGGGTGGAGGGAGAAGGAAGTGGGCAAGTGTGTCAAGAAGAGGGAGCTCTCACCCTCCTTTTATAGGGGAGGGGGAGGCAGCCCAAGGGGGGGGGGGGGGGTGCGGCCAGCCATGGGTGCCCCCACCTCTTCCTCTCTTCATGTGAGTGGAAGCCCCACTCGCACCCACTCATACTCCCTTAATTTTCCACTTAGAAAATCCAAAAGTTTTTTTAATAAATAAATAAAACATTTTTATTTTTTATTTATATTTGTTAATTCCATTAACAAACATTTGCATGCAGCACCTCGAATCATTTGTTAACTCTATTAACAACCATTCGACGAAAAACCCCTTGAACTATTTCAATTTTCTCCGAAACAATTTTGGAGCTGCCCAAAATTTTCTTAGGTATTCCGTATCCTCTCTAACGCTTAATCCAACCTTAAGTGTGTCACCATACGGTTCGAGAATGATATAGAAATAATCGGGACTCCTCTCCGATCAATAATCAACAGCGGGATCTAGAGATCCTTGATGACTCCTATATATTCAACGATGACTCGTGATCGTGTGAACCTTTCAATGTCGTAACGATTTTACTTTGTCTCGTGATATTTTACTTGTCCGAGATCCGATCATCGGTATCCATCATACCTTGTTCGATCTCGTTATCCGACAAGTACTCTTTTCTTATTCCCATGATATAACATCCTTGTGATCATATCACGTGCTTGCAAGCGGTGTCGATGTGATATCACCGAGAGGGCCCTGAGTATATCTCTCTGTCATATTGGATGGACAAATCCCATTCTTGATCCATGAGCTTCAACTAACACTTTCCGAATACCTAATGCCACCTTTCTAGTCACCCTGTTACAGTGTGACGTTTGATGTCATCAAAGTATTCTTTTGGTATTAGTGATTAACATGATCTCATGGTCTAAGGAACAATGTTACTCCGAATGTAAGACATAACAACAAAACTAAATGACTTGATCGTATTGTTATACTTAGTTAGGGTCTAAGTTTATCACGTCATTCTCCTAATGACATGACCGCGTTATTAACAACATCCAATGTCTATGATCAGGAAACCTTGATCATCTGTTAATCAACGAGCTAGTTAAAAGAGAGGCTTCACTAGGAATGTTGGTTTGTTTATTAATCACACATGTATTAACGTTTCCGGTTAATACAATTTTAGCATGAGAAATAAACATCTATCATAAACAAGGAATAACATAATAAACACTTTATTATTGCCTCTCGGGCATATTCCCTTTAGATGGCGCGTGGTTGATTCATGATGGAGTGCAATTGAGATCTTGAGGTCGACGTCGCGCGGGGTGGACTCATCATCTACCATGGAGGCATGTTGAAGGTGGAGTTGGAGTCTACAGAAGATTCCACTTGGCTGATGGAGGGGCTACGGCGTAAGCTAGCAGAGAGTCGAAGCCTAATCAGTGGGAAGGCGAGAAGCACGTTGATTCGTACTGGAGCTTAGAGTTCGGAGGGATACGTGGAACTCGGCAACGGTCGGGTATGACTGGTGGGTATCTGTAGTGGGTTCTGAGATGGTGTGGGTTAGCTACCCGGTAGATCTTGGCAAATATTGCGGATGCTCGACGCGGTAATAGCGGTGAGGGATGCAGTAAGCACGGGACACAGCGACAGACCAGGGCACTGATGGTCAGACATGAGTGTAAGGGGTGCTAAAGAAGTGTTGGCGAGTAACAGGTTAATGATGGTAACTATCTATCGAGATGTATGAGTGTTGTCCATGGAGAATCTTTGAAAGTGGTGATGAGATGGTTGTGAATTTGACTAGAGATGCCTTAAGGCAACGGCGAAATTTTGTCAGGCTTTCAAAGATGCAGTCAACAATAGCGAGAATGATGAGTTCAGATAACTCTTATTTGTGACACCTAGTATGTGAGTTTTTCACTTTCACATAGATCAAGGACGAGGCTACCAAGATGACGATGCAACGGCGTTGTCGATATGGTGACTTTATGATCGTTGTGTGATGGCGGTGGACGGATAATCCAGAGATTTGGGAGCACAAAACAAGAGTGGTGAAGAACTTAATTTTTCGTTGGAGCATTGACTGTGGTGAAATAAGGGACTACGGTTGCAGGTGGTGTCATATAGAGTCAAAGAGTAGCGGCGGAGCTCATGATTAATGTTTCAAGTCCAGATATACAGACGTTCGGCATGACAATTTCAAGATGGCGAAGGGCATTTTCACCAAGGTGGAGTTTGTTGGAATATGTGTCGAATATGTGTGCGAGTAGGGCTACAATAGGAGTTGTAATTAAGGAAGGTTAGGTGTTGGAGTCGATCACGTGTAACCTGGCCTAATATATAAAGACACCAGGGGTAGCCCAAATAGACAAGAAGAAAGCTATAGGTTAGACACAAGATCACGAGGGTTCGGTCCGGCGCCCGTGGCAGGATCGGCCGGGCCGGCATGGCGTTAGGATCTGGTGCGTCTGTATTGCCTCGGCAGCCTTGTCGTCGATGGTACTTCGACTAGTACATGGGGAGGAGTGCCCGTAGTCGAGCCCCGCAGATGTAGGCGTTGAACGCCGAACTGCGTTACCAAATCTCGGTGTCGTGTTTGTTGTGATTTCTTATCCTCGGTAGATCGATTACGTGCCTCGGATTTATAACAAAGACTTCGAAGCCGCTAGAGTCAGACTTCCCCATAACTTACTTGGGCCTCCCCATCGCCCTCGGCAGGCTCAGAAAAGTGGACGTCCAACCCATCTTGGATAAAACCTCTAACAAGGTGGCTGCTTGGCAAAGTTGCTTCATTACCATGGCACGGAGGCCCACGTTGATCAAATCCACCTTGTCGTCCTACCCAATCCACCTGCTCACGGCCCTCAAGATTAGTAAAGGCTCCATCAAGACCTTCGACAAGAAATGCAGAAGTTTTCTCTCGGCACGAAAGGAAGAGGTCTCTGGCGGGCAATGTAAGGTTGCCTGGGCTCGCGTCTGCCGCCCTAAGGTCCTGGGCGGGTTGGGCATTTTGGATACACAGAAATTTGCCAGCGATTAGACTAAGATGGCTGTGGCACCTTTGGAAATCTCCGCATAAGCCTTGGGTTGGTCTGCCAATCCCATGTCATGACATGGACCACCAGCTCTTCTCTGCCTGCACCTCGATTTCTATTGGAGATGGAAACACTGCCAAGTTCTGGAAATCCGGCTGGATGGACGGAAAGCCTCTTCAGCTCGTTACGCCTCTGCTCTACACCTCCTCCAGTCGCAAAAACAAGACAGTGGCCCAGGCCCTCTCTCAGAATGCTTGGATGCTGGATCTTCGCCCAGAGGAGCTCACCCCTAACCACTTAGCGGAGTTTGCTATGTTGTGGCACAAGCTGCAGACGGTCACCCTTGCCCCTGGAACGCGTGACGGTATAAGATGGAATCATAACTCCAGCGGCCTTTACACCTCAGCCTCTTCTTACAAGGCACAATTATTTGGCACTATCCCTGTGGCCTTCCATAAGCTTGTCTGGGACGCCTGGTCGCCTCCCAAATGTAAGATCTTTGCTTGGCTCGCTCTTCAAAACATGCTTTGGACTGCGGACCGTCTGGCCACTCGGGGATGGCCCCATAAGCCCTTGTCCCAGCTCTGCAAGGTCTTGCCGGAATCAGCGGAGCACCTGCTTTTTCTCTGCCGTTTCTCCGCTAGGATTTGGAAGGCCATGGCCTCTTGGCTCGGAGATGCGACCCTCTTCCAAGTGAGGCATCTTCCTCTGGCGCTGAAGACATTTGGAAGCACTTCTCCTCTCATGGGAGCTTTCCAATAAAGGGGCTTTGATCGATCACCACCCTCGTTTGCTGGTAAATTTGGAAGAAAAGAAACGCCCGAGTCATGTTAAAGCCTATAACGCCATAGGACACGACGAGTGGTCTAATGGGCACGCGATAGGACACACATCATAAGTCTAGAAAATGCACTAATGAAGAGCTAGCTAGCCAGAAATTGTGGATGTACATAACCAGATTATATATTAAAAACAAATATAAAGTCTCTCAAGAAACCACGGCCAAGGGGTTGACGGTTACAACTCCGAGACAGTGAAATGTTAAAAATGAATCACTATATATACATCATTTGATATGTTTCAATTTGGTGATTTTGGTGAATAAACAAACCCCATAGGTTTGGACATATAAAATGTTAGCACCTGTAATTAAATTCTAATCCGCTTTTGGTTTTGATAAATAAACAAACGATATGGAACAAAAATAAATATCACACATCTCCTCTATAAGACTACTCATAGTGGGGAGTATCATATATTAGTATCATGCATATGATAGTATCATGTAGTAGTATCATAACCACATAGTATTTACTGCTTTGTAGAATCCCAATATAAATATGTGCATGAGATTTACTTGTTAATAAAATATTTAGTTTTGTGTGCTATGATACCGTAACATAAGGTAGATACCACTACACTCTCTTTCTTCATTAATTTTTGTGTTACATCAGATTTTTGCCTACATATGGCATGCATGATACTAGTTATGATACCTCCACTATGACTAGTCTAATGCAACGTGCGGAGTAACTACACTGGTTGGTCAACTGCCTCCGTATGGAGCAAACTCGGAGTCGTCACATTGATCACGCGGAGGTGGCACCGGACGAGGAGGCGTTCATCATCGCCGAAGCAGCCTATCACATGGTACGGGAATTCATGCTGAGGGTTGTCATTGTCGAACGTGCACTCTGTGAATGGGTATGGCGCCTTCTCTGTAACGTTAGCGATCTCGAAGAGGAACTCTGCAGTCGTGGCTGGCTCGTGGGATCTTCCACGGCCGAGGAATATGGACACAGTCTTTTTGTCCTCGTAATGCCCGTTAGGGTATACCTTGAAGTACCAGCAGCTGCCGCCGAGGCTGAACTGCGTGGAGTGCACACACTCTCCGGCCCGGAGCGCTGCTTTGAACTTCGAGAAGCCGTCGATCGGCAGCGTGTGGGACCTGTCAATTCTATTATATCTAGCTAGGTCTAGATGGATCACGGTGGTGTGCCTTTTGCTTTTCTTCTGTGAGATTGAATTGAGAGAAGGAACCAGAGAGAGAGAGATAGATACAGAGGGAGAGGGAAAAGATCACCTTCAGAACCTTTTGACGACGATGGGGTGTCGGTGGTGGACATGATTGCGTTGGTGGAACTTCCCGTGAGCACTGCGCTTACCCTAGATCGGAAGGGGATGTAGGTGGGGTTTGTGGCGGCGCGGTGAACCTCATACCATGTGCCCCGGCCCCTACCTCCTTTATATAGCGCGTGTCACAGGGGCCCACCAACCATTAGGGTTGGGCGCCCCCGATCAGGGCGCGTGAGAACAAGTCCGAGCAGGCCGTTGGGCCTCCTCGGGAGGAGATCAAACTAACATTCTCCCCCTTGATCTCAACTTTTACTTTTATCTTTATACATGTTACTTTTACTTGTTTCATCACATATTGATACATAGAGCATGTTTCATCGTCACAGCTCAATTGCCGATAGAATCAGACAGCTACAATATACCTTTCTGTTTTGAAACAAAAACTGTTACTTTTCGGGCCTCTCTTATCCAGAAATCATAGGCTTTCCATTAAACCCATGCCGGCTATGTGATCTTTGAACACACTGGGTGGTAAGCCTTTCGTTAGCGGATCCGCAAGCATATCCTTTGTCTTTATATGCTCGAGACTTATAGTTTGATCCTGGATTTTATCCTTCACAACATAATACTTTATTTCTATTGGCTTTGTAGCATTACTCGACTTGTTGTTGTGTGCATAGAATACTGCGGGCTGGTTGTCACAGTACATCTTTAGTGGTTTGCTAATGCAATCTACCACTTTCAAGTCGGGTATAAATTTCTTTAGCCATATCGCCTGCCCCGTGGCCTCATAACATGCTATAAACTCTGCATACATCGTGGATGATGCAACTATTGACTGTTTGGAGCTTCTCCACGAAATAGCTCCTCCTGCGAGAGTAAACACGTATCCTGAAGTGGATTTTCTATCATCTTTGTCTCCCGCAAAATCAGCATCTGAATACCCTCTTATCTCTAGGGAATCAGACCTTCTGTATGTTAGCATGAGGTCCTTGGTGCCTTGCGCATAACGCAATGCTTTCTTTACCATTTTCCAGTGCTCTGTGCCTGGATTCTCTTGATATCTACCGAGTACCCCGGTGATAAAAGCTAAGTCAGGGCGAGTGCACACTTGTGCATACTGTAAGCTTCCAACAGCCGAAGCATATGGTACTGATTTCATTTGATCGATCTCATATTGGTTCTTGGGACATTGGAATTTCCCAAAACTATCGCCCTTGACTATAGGAGCAGGTGTGGCAGAACTCGCTTGCATATTAAACCTTTTGAGAACTTTCTCAAAATATGCCTTTTGCGACAGTCCTAAGACTCCATTCGTTCTATCTCGGTGAATCTCTATGCCCAAAACATATGAGGCTTCACCAAGATCCTTCATATCAAAGTTTGAGGATAAGAACTTCTTTGTTTCTCGTAGAAGACTGACATCACTGCTAGCAAGCAAGATATCATCCACATACAAGATTAGGAAAATGTATTTCCCACTTTTGAACTTTGCATAAATGCAGTTATCCTCAACATTCTCTTTAAATCCAAAACTCTTTATTGTATCATTAAATTTTAGATACCACTGTCTAGAAGCCTGCTTTAATCCATAGATGGATTTCTTTAGACGACATCCTTTATCTTCCTTGCCTTCCACGATAAACCCCTTGGGTTGTTTCATGTAGACCTTTTCTTTTAGATCTCCATTAAAAAATGTCGTCTTTACATCCATTTGATGTAGCTCTAAATCAAAATGTGCAAATAGTGCCATTATGATTCGGAAGGAATCCTTACATGAGACCGGAGAAAATGTCTCATTGTAATCTACCCCTTCTCTTTGTGTAAAGCCTTTTGCCACAAGACGTGCTTTATACTTTTCTACATTCCCATTAGAGTCATACTTTATTTTGTAGACCCATTTACAGCCTACTGTTTTGGCTCCTTTGGGAATATCCTCTAAGTCCCAAACATCGTTGGAACTCATCGATTTCATTTCATCTTCCATAGCCTCCACCCATCTAGATGAGTGACGGCTTCTCATGGCTTCTTCATATGAGGTGGGATCACCTTCCTTATAAGCCGTTTCTGTGTTATAAACTTTATAATCACTAGAAATAGCTGACTTTTTACGTCTTGTAGACCTTCTGAGGCCTTCATTCTCTTGTTCATGTCGTGCCTCAACTTCTGGCACATCCTCTTGAGAAGACTGCTGCTCCTCCCTTTCATGCTCAACTTCGGGTTCAGTCGGCTCCTGACGGGCAGGTTCCGAATCTTCACCTCTAGTTGTCATGGTTGGAGTCACAACAGGTGCTTGCACCGCAACCTCAGGGGTTGACAACACAGGTACAACAGGTAGCGAGAAAAACGGCTCTTGAATCATCGGATTAGGTGCACACACCCTCTTCTCCTCAAGATCAATTTTTCGAGTTACCATGCTCCCCCTCATCATTTCGTCCTCTAAGAAGACCGCATGTCTCGTTTCTACAAACTTTGTGTATCTGTCTGGACAGTAGAAACGATAACCTTTTGATCTATCAGGATAGCCAATGAAATGGCAACTCACTGTTTTGGTATCTAACTTTGCAATGTTTGGATTAAACACTTTTGCCTCAGCTGGGCTCCCCCACACCCTGAGGTGCTGTAGGGATGGAACTTTTCCTGTCCACAGCTCGTACGGTGTTTTGGGCACCGACTTGCTTGGTACTCTGTTGAGAATGTGAATGGCGGTTTTAAGTGCCTCCATCCATAATCCCAATGGCAAAATGGAATAACTCATCATACTGCGCACCATATCCATAAGAGTACGGTTACGCCTTTCAGCTACTCCATTTTGCTGAGGTTCGCCCGGCATTGAATACTGGGCCACTATGCCATTCTCCTGTAAGAACCTTGCAAAAGGTCCAGGGACTTGGCCATATGGAGTGTGTCTGCCGTAGTACTCCCCCCCCCCCCCCACGGTCAGGATTCACTATCTTTATTCTTTTATCATGTTGATTTTCAACTTCAGCCTTGAATATCTTAAATTTATCCAACGCTTCAGATCTTTCTTTAATTGGATATATGTATCCATATCGGGAGTAATCATCTGTGAACGTTATAAACGAGTCATAACCATCCACACTTTTCACAGGAAATGGTCCACAAATATCGGTGTGAATAATTTCCAGTGTTGCTGTACTTCGGTTTGCACCCTTTTTAATTTGCTTTACATACTTTCCTTTAATTCAATCTATGCATTGGTCTGTTTCTGAGAACTCTAGCGGTGGAAGAATATCATTTTTGATTAGTCTTTCTGTTCTCCCCCTCGAAATATGGCCCAAGCGACAGTGCCATAATTTCGATGAGTCATGAGTTCTCTTTCTTTTCTTTTGTTCGTTATTCGACCCAGATTCTTTCTCATTCACTTTAGACACAGAATAAACTTTTTCACGCAAAGATAATAAATAAAGCTCATTGTGGAGGTAAGCAACCCCCACATGAATATTATTACACCATAAGGCACATTTGCCATGTCCAAAATAACACTCATAATTGTCTTTGTCTAAGCGTGATACACTGATAAGGTTCCTGTGTAGTGAAGGAACAAACAAAACATCTCTAAGCAGAATAGTGAAACCATCAGCAAGCTCCAAGGAGATGTTGCCAACAGCTTCTACGTCTGCTTGAACTCCATTAGCGACCTGAATGCATCTTTCGCTTCTTAGCGTGCTCCGGGTCGAACTGAATCCCTGTAAAGAATTTGCAACATGAACAGTTGCACCTGAGTCAATCCACCATGTATATTTGGAAAACTGTGTATACAGAGATTCATTTACAAAGGAAACAACATTGTTACCTTTCTTTGCCATTATGTACTTTAAAAAGTCTGGGCAATCTTGCTTGTAATGGCCGGTCTTTTTGCAGTGGAGACAAGTGTCTTTGTCCACCGGAAAAAACCTCTGTGGGTACTGATGCTGCTGCTGCTGGGGACCTTTCCCATGTGGTTTTGAAGGAGAACCCGTATTGCTTTGACTATAGTTTCTTTTCTTATTATCCCTCACATAGTTCACAGAACCACCATGTGAGGCTTTGAGTCTGTCCTCCTCTTGAACACACATAGCAATAGTCTTTTCAACATCCCACTTTTCAGGGGCCATGTTGTAGTTTATCACAAAGTTGTCAAACTGATTTGGCAGTGAAGCCATGATCAGATGGACAAGCAGTGCTGGCTTGAGCTCAAGATCAGCATCCATGGGCTTAAGTTTCGCAGCCATGTTGCTCATCCTCAGTATGTGCTCCCGGATGCCATGTGCACCTCCGGTGTACTTTTCAGTTACCAGCTGTTTGATCAACTGGGTGGCATAAACCTTTGAAGAGCCAGTGAACTGGCTCTTTATCTTTTCTAAGTACTCCGTAACAGAAGCACACTCTGCAATTGAGCCCACGATTGCGTTCTCAATTGTATTCTTTATAAATGCCATGCACTTTTTATTGGCTGTTTGCCACTTTCTGTTTTCAATAGAATATGCCAACTCCAAAGGAGCATGGTCTCTTTTCTTCTTTTCCCATGCAGCATCATCATCAGTTGCCTCTTTAACAGGCTCTTTTGGCTTGACAGGCTGTGGAGTGTCCACAACCCAGTCAACCTCTGCACAGATGAAGGCAAATTCCACCTTCTTCCTCCACTCACTGTAGTTGTCGCCTCTCAGCGTCGGGATGTCCTTGATGCATGTCATCAAGTAGAACCCGCCTGAAAACCACAATGAAGTGAGAAAATAACAACAATTGCATGTAATAGTCCAACGTTGGTTAAAATTATAACACACAACTGTTTATGCAATTATGACTATATCACCGTTGGGCAGAAAATAGCAATAAAAGCATATATTACACTATAACAATTAATCATGATAATGCTATTAACAACGTTGGTTATTTAATAACATAAATCATAACTATCACTTTAACATGATCTTAAAAATAATTCTCACTTTAATCCTATTTTTCTTTATTTAAGAGCACTTTTATTCAATTTGCAGCGGAAAACATGAATACAAAATTCATACACTTCATACTTTATACGAATATTTCATTTACTTTTGTATTTCCTAAAACAATGATTTCGTTGGAAATAATTGAATAGGAAAAAACTAGAACAATTTTGCCCAAAAAAATGGACTAAAATACTTTAATTCTGCTTCTGTAAAAGAAAAAACAGAAAACCAGAAAAAAAATGGCAGAAAAACTGCCCAGCTGACTTTGGCCCGGCCCACGGCCTGGTACGCAGTCGCGCGCACGCGCGCGTTTTATTTCTATCTGGCGCGCGCAGCCTGAGCAGCTCAGGGTGAAGCCCAGCGGCCCACGGCTCGCTACGGCAACGCGGAACTAATCGTCGCTCGCGCGCGTTCCAGCCCTCGCTTATTCTGGACGGAAACGGCCCAACGGCCAGCCCAGGCGGGGCCTCCCATCTGTTGGCCCGGCGGCGCGCTAGGGTTTCGATCCTGGCCGTCCGTTCACATCCGACGGCCACGCGCGGCTCTCGGAGGAACAAAACGGCAGGGAGAGCCTCCCCGACGGGAGCCCTAGCTCATTCGCCCCCGCTCCTGTCCCGTTCACCTCTGTTCGCTCGCGGCGGCGGAAAAAAAAAAGGGATCGAGCCGCGCGCTCGCCGCGAGCCATGCGCCGCCGACGGCGACGAGCGCCGCCGCGCCCGGCTGTTCTTTCTTTTCCCCTCCTCCTTTCTTTCCCCTCCACTCCCAACTTCCATCCATTCTGTGGGACAGAGAGCCACGGGAGGTAGATCTACTGTGCTTGTCCATGTTCGAAGGATACGCTCGACGGCGACGTTCTAGCGCCGTTGCCATCTCCCTCGCCGGTAGCGCATCCCCCTTGCGGTGGGCGCGCCGCCGTCGAGCGGTTTGGCCGCGGCGCACACTTTCCTCCCCGGATGTTCTTCGGCCCGGGCGCCTCGGCTTGCCGATGCGCGCCCGAAATCGAGAGGAACGGCGCGGCCGATGTGGCGGCGCACTGTTGCCGGTGAGCATTTTCTTTTCCCTTCCCCTTCTCTCTGTTAGGGTTAGGGTTTCTTTCGGGAGGGGATTAACTTTTGCAATGTCTCTCTACCGGATGCAATCTAGAACCTAGATGTGGCTCTGATACCAATGTCAATTCTATTATATCTAGCTAGGTCTAGATGGATCACGGTGGTGTGCCTTTTGCTTTGCTTCTGTGAGATTGAATTGAGAGAAGGAACCAGAGAGAGAGAGAGATAGATACAGAGGGAGAGGGAAAAGATCACCTTCAGAACCTTTTGACGACGATGGGGTGTCGGTGGTGGACATGATTGCGTTGGTGGAACTTCCCGTGAGCACTGCGTTTACCCTAGATCGGAAGGGGATGTAGGTGGGGTTTGTGGCGGCGCGGTGAACCTCATACCATGTGCCCCGGCCCCCACCTCCTTTATATAGCGCGTGTCACATGGGCCCACCAACCATTAGGGTTGGGCGCCCCCGATCAGGGCGCGTGAGAACAAGTCCGAGCAGGCCGTTGGGCCTCCTCGGGAGGAGATCAAACTAACAGGACCCACTAAGCACCGGTTTCGAGGACGATACGTTCGCGCACATGGTAGCCTCCTTGACCTTGGCCGGCGACCT
The DNA here is from genome assembly GCA_028641055.1 of Alopecurus myosuroides. Lineage (NCBI taxonomy): Eukaryota > Viridiplantae > Streptophyta > Magnoliopsida > Poales > Poaceae > Alopecurus > Alopecurus myosuroides. The sequence goes on along the minus strand of CM054059.1, from coordinate 40,932,293 downwards.
GGTCACCCTCACGTCGGTGGACACCGTGCACCGGATGGTGAACCTGTCATTGCGGACGCAGCCCGATGCCTCCAGCTCCTTCCGCTTGACGAACTGAAAGTAGCCCATGGCGCCGCCGAGCAGCGTAGTCTGGCTCGATTTGGCGGTGTGGTTATCGAACACGGTCTGCTCCTCCTCGCTCCCGTGCAAGATCTCGATCAAGATTCCGAAGGTGTGGCCATACAAGTATTGGGTCGTCGGCGCCACAAAGACGGCGATGGAGTCCGCCGTGTCCTTGTCGAAACCGGTGGGGTACACCTTAAGGATGTAGGTGCGGTCGAGCAGGCGTAGCTTTTCGAAGAGCAGCGCCGAGCCGGCCGACCTCAGTACACACTTGGAATAGTTGGGGACCGTGAAGAGGCGCGTCGTGGACCTCGTCTCCATCAGGCTGTACTTGGTCGGCAAAGACGGCGACGAGCGGCCGCGGCTGGCGGTGGCACCCATCCCGGCAGGTCGCTGGTGCTCGATCGATCAACGCGACTCTTGTTACAGAGTAGCTATCGCCTCGCCTGTACCGTGTGTTGCGATCTTGCTGGAATCCAGGCATATCTACCCATGGTAATATATACAGAGTCTAACATCTGGGCACACCGCCACGCCGAGGAAAGCGCGAGCCGAATCCTAATTTAAACAGAGTCCCGAATCCGGACATGTTTCCCGAATCCTAATTAAACAGACCACTACGCCGTGCGGCTCAGCTGGATGGATCGTGACATGTTTCTCAAAAAAAAAAAAAAAAAAAGAGAGATCGATCCCGCAGCAAACCAAGTTTTCCTTCTATTCAGTTCAAAAACAAAATTTCCTTCTATTGGGAAAAAAACTAGCTGGCTAAAGTTTGCTGGAATTCACCCAACTTACTCAAGAGAATAAAATTAAAATTGAGCACGTTCCAGTAGTTTTTTCTTTGCCAACAAATAATAAGTACATGCATAGTAAATCTAAGTGACAATTAATTACTACGAAATTATCTGACATCACCTATGCTTATTTCTGGACATTTACATCAGATCACATACCAAAGAAAAAAGAAGATCCCTTTTCTACTTCTTTTTTGGCAAACTACAGTTAAGCAATGTTCTGAATCAATAATTTTGATTAGAGAAAAGCAACTTTGTGTTTGCACCTCTTTGTACTCTTCCTTTTGTTATTATATGCTCTAACAATATGTTGAGTGTATTCCGGTTTGTTGTAATATAATTCGTTTTTCTTTATGTTTTTAAGTTTTCTCATTGTTTTAAAAATACCTCATAAAAATTTGCTGAGTGTTTCATGTTACCAAGACAAAGCATCCGAGTTACACTCCGGCAAACCAATATGCACCTCCAAAAAAGATATGCGTTTGCGAGAGACATACTCCCTCCGGTCATTTTACTCCGTACATTAGATTTGTCTTAAATCCATGTTTTAAAGTTTTAACTCCCTCCGATCATTTTACTCCGTATATTAGTTTTGTCTTAAATCCATCTTTTTAAAAGTTTTACAAAGTCTATAGAAAAAATAGCAACATTTGCTTTACCAAATCAACATATTTTAATCCACTCGGATATGTTTTCATACTGTATCGATTGGGTATATTTTTTCATATAATCTTGGTCAATATTTAAATGTATGATTTAAGATAAAACTATTATGCAGAGTAAAAAAGGCGGGAGGGAGTACCTTTTCTACATGCCAGTCCAATGCATGCCATGAAATAAATTGTTTACTTTCTGTCTCCTATATACTTCGTCGGTTTTCACACTATACTTTGAAATCGGATTAACTTGTAGCTATCAATCTTTGTACTTGCATATTTTTCTCCTTTTGAAATGAAGCAAGTGATTTTTTTTTTTTGTTATTGTGTCGTGTCTATCTGCCTTTTCTCGATGTGATAATTACTCACCTAGTCAATCAATTGCCACATTGGCTATCTGCAAGCTCCCTAAAAATCTAAAGGTATTTTTATTTCTTTGTGTCAAATTTTTCCTTTTCTGCTTATTGATATTTCCACAAATTCTATCCACACCATCGCCTGTCCTGCCGTGCTACAGCTTGATTGAGTCCCCTACACTACCTGATCTCACGCCGCTAAGCACACCATGTTATTAAAGCCTAAAACGCCATAGGACAGGACGAGTGGTCTAATGGGCGATAGGACACATATCATAAGTCTAGAAAATGCACTAATGAAGAGCTAGCTAGCCAGAAATTGAGGATGTACACAACCAGATTATTTAAAACAAATATAAAGTCTGGAAAAACCGCGACCAAGGGGTTGACGGTTACAACACCCCAGGCAGTGAAATGTTAAATAGGAATCACTATATATACATCATTTGATATGTTTCAATTTGCCTTTTGATATTGGTGAATAAACAAACGCCATAGGTTTGGACATATAAAATGTTAGCACCTGTAATTAAATTCTCAGCAATTAATACGCCTGAAACCAAAATAACCAAAACTCATCTCCTCTATAATTCATCATACAGACCATTGCACTGGTTGGTCGTCCGCCTCGTTGGTAAGTAAGCTCGGCGTCGTCACCGTCATCACGCGGAGGTGGCACCGAAGTACGAGGTGGTCGGCATCGGCGTCGAATATCCCATGGTGGTATGGGAACTCATGCTGGGGGTTGATACCGTCGAAGGTGCACTCCGTGAAGGGCCCTGGTCCCAGCATATCGCCGGAGATCTCGAAGGAGAACTCTGCCATGGTGACCAGCTCGTGAGACCTCCCGCGGCAGAGGAAGATAGACACGGACTTGGAGTGGTCGTCGCGGTGCCCGTTGGGGTACACCTTGAAGTACCAGCTGCTACCCGCGAGGGTGAATTGCGTGGAGTGCACGCACTCCCCGGCCCGGAGCGCCGCCTTGAGCTTGGAGAAGCTGCCGATGGCGAGTGTGTGGGAGCCGGTGAGTGTGGAGGAGGAAGCTTCCTGCACGGGAATGGACTTGATGACCTTGGGCAGCGACCTAGCGACCCGCACGTGGACGGAGACGGTGCATCGGACGGTGAACATGTCGTTGCGGACGCAGCCCGACGCCTCGAGCTCCTTGCGCTTGACGAACCGGGCGTATCCCTTGTCGCGGCCTGCGGCCGGCGTGGTCTCCTCCGACCTGGCTGTGTGGTTGTCGAACACGGTGCGCTCCCTGTCACTCCCGTGCATGATCTCGATGAAGATTGTGTAGGCTTTTCTGCAATGGCAAGATCCGTTCCGCCTGACGAAGACGGCGACGTAGTCCGCCGTGTCCTTGTCTAGACCGGCGGGGTAGACCTCGATGCGATATCCGTGGCCGAGGAGGCGGAGCTGCCTCGGGAAGGAGAGCATGGAGCCGGCGGGCATCTTCACGGCCTTGGTGTAGTTGGGGACCGCGAAGAGGCTTGTCGTGGACCTCGTCTCCTTGAGGCTGCACCTGGTCGGCAGAGACGGCGAGCGGCTGGCGGCGGCACCCATACCGGCCGGTTTCTAGTCTAGTGCTGGATCGATCAATGCAAGCAAGCAACGACTCTATCGCCGTATATGTAGGCGTTGCGACGTTGATGGATCCGAATCGAGACAGGAGTCCCAAAATCCTCCTGCTCCGACTCCGACCGCCACTCCAAAAGGAAATCGCGCGCGGGCCGGATCCTAAATTCCTAATCCAAAAGGACTCCCAAATCTTGCTTTTCATGGATCCGAATCGAAACAGGAGTCCCAAAATCCTCCTGCCCCGAGGAAAGCAGGACTCACCCACGTACGCAGCCCGTCCCTTCCTTGCAGCTCGATGCGATCGGTAGTAGAAGACGAGAAAAAGAAAAGGAATCCACCCGTTCGCGCGCGGTCTCGCTGCTCGCACGCATGCAGATTCTCTCCGGCTCTCCCTCCCCTTCCCTTGTCTGGTTTTTTTTCGGCAAGCGCTGAGCGTCCCCCGGGGGATCAAAGCGCTCGATCCCCCGGGTCGTTGGCCGTTCGATCAAAACGCTCAGGACCGTGTGATCGGAAAGGACCCAGCCCAAACAGTGCACATGCAGTTGACTGAACGAAAATTTCCTCTTCACGTGGAGAACACAAGGACGCTCCCCTACCTCGACGCTCCATGCTCGCACCAGCTTGACCGCTGCCAAACTCCGACGAGAACCTCATCGGTCACCATTGTTTTCGAAGAACCTCCGTTCACGACTGCCGGAACCACTGTCCATTGATGTAGCAGCCCAACTGCGATGGGTTATGGGTAGCACCACCGTCCATGTCCCGCAGCAACGCGAGTAACCCGTTATAGCATCCCAACCCCGGCGAGCAGCAGCGCCGATAATGGCCGGTAGCACTCTAACTCCTCCATGGCAGCACCGCTTGTGACCTACAGTAGCACGCCTGCTTAGGAAAGGTAGCGTCGCCGCCCTCCACGACAACATCACCGTCGATGGCCGGTAGCACCGCCACTCCTCCATGGCAGCACCGTCACTGACCTAGGGGAGCACCGTTTTCCCCCATGGTAGCACGACCGCGACTGACGGTAGTACCGGCACTCCTCCATGGAAGCACCCCTTCTGACCTACGATAGCACCGCTTCTGACCTATGGTAGCACCGCGGCCCTCCACGGCAGCACCGCCGTCCATGGACGGTAGCCCCGCCACTTGTCCATGGCAGCATCATCGCTGGCCTAGAGGAGCACCGTTGCCCCCCTATGGTAGCAGCGCCGCGAAGGACGGTAGCACCGCCGTCAATGGCCAGCAGCACTCCGGCTCCTCCATGGCAGCACAACTACTGACGTGCGGGAGCACCGTCGTTGAGATATGGGAGCAGCATGCCCTCCCATGGCAGAACCACCGTTGAGCGAAAGCAGCCCCGCCGCGCCCCTGGGCCACGGTGGTGTTCAGATTTGGGCTGCTTATTCTGTTTCTTGGTGAGCATCTGTGTGTGCCGAAGGTAGAAGAAGATAAACGAGATGAAAAAGAAAGAAGTGGACGAGAGATTTCGCAGCAAACAGGATAACGTACGTGGTGGGTCCGCCTCGAGTTGTCCGGTTCCTTTTCTCGTCCCCAGTTTGACGCGTGGCGCATGCAGCGTGCGGAGGACCGAGTCACGCGATCCCCCGGCTGAACATCAGGGTTTCCTTTTTTTTCTCTCTTGCGCGCATGCAGATGCAGAGCCGATACTCGTACGTAGCTCGCAAAAAAAAATACTCGTACGTACCTAGTAGTACTACAAACATTATAGAGCTCCTAGCTCCTAGCTGGTTTTTGGAACCAATCGTTCATCTCCTTTTTTTTCTCTCTTCCAAATAGCAGACCGAACACAATCAATTTATCAATCTGTGCCTGTACAAAATGAATACCACGTCCTTTTTCTCCATCTTGGCACTACCCATAGCCTCTACTCCATGCATCTTCCTGCAAAGCTCAGTCTATCTCTCGGCCTTTAAAATAATACTCCATCCGTTCAACGATAGATGACTTCCATTTGTCCAAACATGGATGTATTTGGACATGTTTTAGTGTCTACATACATCCACATCTAGACAAATGAAGTATCTATTGTTGAACGGAGGGAGTAGTAAGCAGACTTGTATTGTACTTCCTCCGCATCAAAATATAAGATGTTTTAGTTTTTCCTAGACAAAATGTATCTAGACCAGGAGGTATGTTAATTGGTATTAACACTATGACTATTAAGGTGAAGAATGTGGATGTTGGGGATTTTTCTGTTAAACTTTATGTCAAGTCCAAGCATGATGGTTTTGAGTGGGTTTTAGTCTCGGTTTATGGTGCTGCTCAAGATGATTTTAAACCTCAATTCTTATCAGAGCTTGTTCGTATTTGTGAAAATGAAACACTACCTTTGTTGGTGGGTGGGGATTTTAATATAATACGAAAGCCTGAAGAGAAGAACAATAATAATTATAATCCTAGATGGCCAGCCATGTTCAATGCTATTATTCATAGTTTAGACTTGAAGGAGATTGAGATGTCAGGGAGGCAATATACCTGGGCAAGTAGGAGGGCTAATGTAACTTATGAAAAGCTAGATAGGATTCTTACTTCGGCGGAGTGGGAACAAAAAATTCCTCTAGCCACTGTTCGGGCACTGACTAGGAATGGGTCAAATCATACACCCCTACTTTTAGATTTCGGGGACCATGCTCATGTTGGGAACAAGAGTCGTTTTTCATTTGAGCTTTCGTGTCTTAAAATGGAGGGTTTCTATGAGATGGTTGCCTCGATTTGGGCTCCGGTAGTCAAAGGAGATTCTTCTATTGAGAGATGGCAGAATAAAATTAGGCATCTTAGACGGTTCCTTAAGGGGTGGGCTAAGAATCAAATTGGTAAGTATAGAAAGGAGAGAGATAGATTGCTTAAGATTATTGATGACCTTGATCTTAAATCTGAGAGCGTTCCTCTGTCTTTGGCCGAGAGGGATAGTCTTTGTGATGCTAATGATCGCTTATGCTCCCTTCGTAGAGAGGAAGAGTAAGTGGGCGCAGAGGGCTAAAGTGAAACATATTCAGGAGGGGGGTAATACTAAATATTTTCATCTAATTGCAAATGGGAAGCATCGTAAGAAATTGATTTTTCAGTTAGAGCAAGATGAGGGAACAATCGTTGGTGAAGAAAACTTGAGCACGTATATTACTGAATATTATAAAAAGTTATTTGGGCCTTCTATTCCTAATAATATCTCCTTAGTGGAGAGTCATAATCATGATATACCACAGCTATCCAATGAGGAAAATGATATTCTCACTTCTGATTTCTTAGTGGAAGAAATTTTTGAGACAATATCGCAAATGGAACTAAATAAAGCTCCTGGCCCAGATTGGTTTCCGGCAGAGTTCTATAACACTTTCTGGGAGATAACTAAAGTCGATTTGACGGACATATTTGTCCAGTTTAAGCAAGGTAATCTTCAGTTATTTAAACTAAACTTTGGCGTAATTACTTTGCTTCCTAAACAAGATAATGTGGTTCAAATTCATCAGTGCAAACCTATATGCCTACTCAACGTTAATTTTAAGATATTTACAAAAGTGGGTACCAATCGTATTACCCAAATTGTGAATAAGGTGGTTCGTCCCTCTCAGTCAGCTTTCATGCCTGGGAGAAACATTTTAGAAGGAGTTTTGATCCTTCACGAGACCATCCATGAACTTAAGAAGAAGAATTTGCATAGGGTTATTTTTAAATTTGATTTTGAGAAGGCGCATGATAAGGTCAAGTGGCTATTTCTCCAATAAGCTTTCCGTATGAAAGGATTTGCACCGGACTGGTGCAACATGATTATGCAATTTGTTCAGGCAGGAAGTGTAGGTATCCGGGTTAATGATGAAATTGGTCATTATTTTCAAACGAAGAAATGATTTAGGCAGGGGGATCCTTTATCTCCTATCCTTTTTAATATTGTTGCTCATATGCTAGCTATCCTTATTGCTAGGGCTAAGAAAAATGGACACATTGAAGATCTAATCCCTAACCTAGTTGATGGAGGTTTGTCTATACTCCAGTATGCGGATGATACCATTCTTTTTTTAGAGCATGATCTTGGCATGGCTATAAATCTTGAGTTAATTTTTGTATATTTTAACAACTATCGGTTCTCAAAATTAACTTCCGCAAGAGTGGATTTTTTTATTTTGGAAAGGCTAAGGAGGTAGAAAGTCAGTATAAAAAAATCTTTGGTTGTGAGTCTGGGTCTCTACCTTTTAAATATTTGGGAATTCCTATCCATCATAGAAAACTTAAAAACTCAGAGTGGCACCCAGTGGAGAGTCGTTTTGAGGATAAACTTGGGCATTGGAAGGGTAAACTTTTGTCTTATGGAGACCGCTTAGTGTTGATGTTTATGCTCTCTTTCTTGGAAATTCCTATTGGTGTACGGAAAAGGCTTGATTTCTATAGATCGAGGTTTTTTTGGCAGAGTGATGAGACGAAACGCAAAGATAGGTTAACAAAGTGGAATATTATTTGTAGACCTAAGGATCAGGGTGGAAGTGCTTGAGCTGAAAAATAAGTGTTTACTAGGTAAATGGATGTTTAAGATTCTTACGGAAGAGGGTGTTTGGCAGGAATTATTGCATAACAAATACCTTCATAGTAAATCGTTAGCTCATGTTGAAGCACAACCTAATGATTCTCCCTTTTGGAAAGGATTAACGAGAGTTAAGGAGGATTTCTTTCATAGAGGGTCCTTTAAAGTTGGGAATGGGGAGTTAACTAGATTTTGGGAAGACAATTGGTTAGGTCCAACTCCTCTCTCAGATCAATACCCTCTACTCTATAATATTGTGCAATACAAAAATGATTCAGTTCATGAGGTTTTTAGTAATGCTCCACCTATTAATGTTTCTTTTTGTAGGAATTTGGTGGGTATTACCTGGGATTTGCGGTCTCACCTATGTTTGCGTTTATTGAAATTTCTCTTGTTTCCATTGAGGATAAGTTTCATTGGAATTGGACCCAGAATGGGACGTTCTCTGTTAAATCCATGTATGAGGATATGATGAATGGTCATGCAATCTTTCTCAAAAATTACTTGTGGAAATTGAAGATTCCTCTTAAGATTAAAATTTTCACGTGGTTTTTAGAAAAGAAGGTTTTTCTAACTAGGGATCAGCTAGCTAAAAAAGGATGGAAATGATATACACATTGTTCTTTTTGTGGGAATGATGAGTCTGCTGAACATCTTTTTATTTCTTGTCCTTTTGCTAAACTTGTGTGGAGAGTGATTTTTTGTACTTATAACATTCCTCCCCCCTATGTAGGAATAATACTGTTTTTAATAGGAAAGATCAATTTCATGTATTACAGGTTATCTTCTCGGCAGCACATTGGATCCAGCTATGGGCTTCCTTGCTTCATTCGGACCAGAGAAAACTTATGGTGGATGGCTGTAGGTGTCTCCTTACGGTGGCACGGGATTTTTTATCCCGTCATACGTGGCAACATATTAATAGGCTTTCGTAGTTCTATTTCTTGTTATTTGCTTTGAGGGAGTTCTTCCTGGTTGTAAGGAGTTGGAGGTTGTAAACTATTGACACGCTGGAACTCAATAAGCAATTAAAGCTGTGTGCATCACTCGATGAAAATGCTGGGGTATATCCCCTTTTCTAAAAAAAAATCTTACTTAAATGTCAATTGTAGCTTCCAAGTCAGCATAAATCACGACGGAAATTTAATGGTCCTTTTTTTGCAGCTCCTGTAACAAAAGAAAATCATTCGCAACCCATGGAAAACTTGGACATAATCTCAGTTACAACCAATTTATAAACTACACGATGAAATCAGTTGAAATCCAATTACAGTTAGGGCAACTAAGGTCTTGTTTGTTTGTACTTGTCCTTGGCAATTAGCTCGCAACAAGTAGAGAATGTCTCTTCACAACAACCATAATTCTGGTGGGTATTAAGGTCATAAGACCTGACCAAAGGCATTAAGTTCTATGGACAACCGTGTCTTCTAGATGTATGCACTCCTCAAGAGATACCAATGAACTCTCGTGTGTGCGCTAAGTAGCTGTCACTTACAAAGGTTAAACAACGAGCGGTCACTTTTCAAAGGTCAAATGACTCGCACAAAACAAATATCTACTTGTGTGTGGCCTAGGTAGTTAGATGTCTCCAACTATGCCTGTAGATTGGACATCTCCAAATATATTGAATAAGAACACAAATAGACAAACACCTAAATAATATCATGCATATATTAACTTGATTGCCTAAACCAAGTCATAAATCAAATATCCATAACATTAAAGAAATGGTTTACCGCTCCTTATATAGACGACTTCTTCATGATCCAAGGGATGTAGATGAGCCCCCTTTGACACGCTCCCCAAAACCGAGCTGAAGTGTTTAGGAAGGTTAGGGTTCGAACGGAGTCGAAATCGACGAAGAATCGAGGAAGTTCGCAAATCGATGAAGAATCGTGGAAGTTTGCCTAATTTTCGAGCGTCCTAGGCTGCGGTACGGTCACCGGTATGGTCATTTCCAACCGTACTATACATCGGTAAACTTTCTGTATGCTCAACCAACACGGTACGGTGACCAATACGGTCATTGCCGACCGTACTATTGGTCTGTAAAACCTCCGTCTCGTGAATATTTCTCCTTTACTATTTTGTCCGCCATTTTCTCATACGAACTCTGCTTTAGGTGATCTTTAGCTCATTAAGCTCGTAAGGACGAGGTGCACACACCACTAGTCTTCAATATTCATTTCGTCTTGGTGAAAAAATAACCATTTTCAAGCCTCTTAGCTTGCCATGTGGTGCTTGTAACTTCTCCGGATTCTTCTCCCTTTGTCTCATTTACTCTTGATAATTCATAATTTCCACCTCCACATATATAGACACAAAGACAAAGGAAAAACAAGTAGAATCCTAATAAAAAACATACATTGTGAAAAGCTCTTTGAAAAAATGGGTTTGTGTTGAAATCAACGTAAAAGTTAGAAACCAATATAGAATTTTGCCAAAATTGCAATGTAAACATATGAAAACAATAGGAAAAATCATGCCAGCCATGGATGCATCACCTTCCAACCCCGTTCAACGCACCCCTCCAGCGAGAGGCCGCCCCCGCATCTGTCCCGGACGCTGGCCATGGTGGCCACGGCCGTGCTTATCCACTTTCCAAGCACCGCCTCCGGGGCCAGCCGGAAGCTTAATCGCCTTGGTTGTCGCCCTCTGTCTTCCGTTAGTTTCTGTATCTTGGTCAAGCCGATTAATTCAGCTCAATTGATTGATTATTGAAACAAACCATGAGCTTTGAAACAGAACTCGATTACACGAAAAAACCCCACAAGATAGGTGCAATTGTCAATCTCAGCTCTATAACACCATGGAGATGGAACACAATATAACGAGCACCGTGTATTTGATAGAGTACGAAGATATTGAGGAAAGAAGAAAGATAATTGGTTGCTTCCCTAAAACTTTAGTTGTATATTATGTACTCCCTCCGTTCCAAAATAGCTGACTCGGCTTTGTCTAAATATGAATGTATGTATATGGTAAACATGTCTAGACACATCCATATTCAGATAAATCAGAGTCAATTATGTGGGAATGAAGGGAGTAAAATATTAAGAAAGCTGAGTCCAAAATACACTTCACATGGCACTGTCTCTTTTTTTGCACCCTAGCAGATGCACTCAGCCGCGGCTCCGTGCTCCGTGGCATCGAGCCCTCGACGTAATGACAACCCGGTCATGATGACGTCCACAAGGCCTTTCTCCTCCTCAACCTACTTAAAAAAATACGAAAAGGTTTTTAATCATAAATTTGTTTGATTTAGCAGAAAACCGATTCAGAATTTCCTTCTATTGCCAAGGAGTCTCTATATTTGATTATTATTTATTGTTATATAAGGAAAAACATTTATTCGGTTTTCTAAGAGTTAATCTATTACAAACTAATAAGTATAATTTGTTCAACTTCTTTTGTGGAAAACTTATTTTGGAGAACATATGTGGCTAAAGGAAAAGGTTGAGCTTCGCATCCCTCGCAAATATGATTTGTGTTAGTCGCATTTGCGAAGATTCCCTTGCACTCTACTCTATAGGAAATTTTCATACACTGATCCCTCTTGCCATATTTTTGTGCTCTTCATGTTGTTTTAAACAATGGCCGGTCCAAAAGTTATGTACTAGTTTACTAATCCTATAAGATTGACAAGGATATGTCAGTCAAATATTGTGATACATTCCTTATATTGCATGGGAATAACAAGTTAAAGATGATTTTTTTATATAAAACATATTAGTTAGAAACAGATTGCAGATCTGATCCAAGCCACCATTAATGCCAAATATTGACATCCGCAGCTCATCTTTGACAGCTAGACCGAAAGTTATGTTTTTCTACATTGTGTAAAATGTAGTTTTTGTTTGGAGTCTTAACCTATGGGAAAGTACTTGTGCATACCAGGAAATGATTACTCATCTTCCAATCTGCTCAATTCCTTTCCGTGAAAAGGTAATGTGATGACCCGTGTTCTTTACTTAACGAATTATATGACTCCTTGTCCTGTCATCTAATGATTGAAATTGCATTGAATATATTCATCAAACCACTAAAGTTAGCAACAAATTGTAAACTGTTTTCAGCCTTTTCTTCTACCCCAAACCACTTTGTTTTTCTGCAAACAATTAACAGAAAAAACGGGCACAGCACAGCCAGCCGCGGCCCAAGCACACCTTTGCTACCGGCCTCTCTCCGCTGGCCCACCCTTCGGCTCACCGTATCTAAGCCAGTTCGGCTAAAGCCCATCCCATCCCGGCTGTCCCTAACGCGTCTCCCCACCCTCTCCTCAGTCTCTCCCTCCATCCTTCCAACCCGATAGCTGCCGTCGCCGTCGCCATCCCCCCTTTGCTCTGCCCGACGCCTCACCTCGCATTCATGTCGTTCCTAACGCCCCAACCTCTCTAGCCGCTGCCGCCGCCGCCGCCATATCCCCGCCTTCCTGCCGCCACCGGCGAGTCACCCTGCGCCCGAGATGGGTGCCTGTGCCAGCCGCGGCCGCTCGGCATCGTCTTTGCCGGTCAGTTTAAGCGACGCGTCTCCTGACGGTGTACGACTACAAGGGTGAGCTGGTTCCCGTCGGTACGCTGCTGGTCTTCGAAATCAGCCTCCTCGACATCACCTACCGTATCCAGGTGTACCTCTCTGGATTCGCTAAGCACAGCACGGAGTTCATCGCCATATTTATCGGACGGACGGGCGAGTCCATCTACTTCTCGCGCGGGAACACTGCGAGGTTCTTAATCGAGATCCTGGAAGGGAGCCGCGAGCGGCGTACAATTTTTGACAACTTCACAGCTCTTTCGTTTCAGACCACCATGATCAGCCACGGCAGAAGCATATTACGATCTTTTTTTTTTACATACGCCTCCCACAAGGAGAGCCGGGTTCCATTATTGGCATAACAGAACAGAGGTCTTTAGGTACACCAAAATAGAAACTGGAAGAACGAAAGAGAAAGTAAAACAGCAGAGCACCACACCCACAGTCTAGGAAACAAGTCTATCAGGACTCCAGCCTGAACCAACGACACCGGCCAAAAACCAAAGGCCCGAAACACAAGGACAACAAAAGTATCAAACCACAACCATGAACAAGTATCTTGACAGCACCAGCAGTGACCAAAGAGAGACGGTTCAACCATCAGTTTCATCCTCAACAGCATCAGTATCAGGATCTGCCTCCTCTTCAACATGCGCCGAAGACCTAGTTGATGCATAAGCCGTCACTGCAACATCTTGTATCATCTTAGCTCCTTCTTCCAGCAAGTTCTTGTCTGCTTCGCCCTGTAAACCTGCCCAATAACGAAGAAAAACACAATTGTAACACACCATCTCAACAGGAGATGATATAGTCTTGCCCTCAAATCAAGCCATGTTTCTCAATTTCCAAATAGCCCAGCAAAGAGTAGCAATTCCCACTACATGCAAGTTTGTTTTCCCAGGAAAGAACCTGTTTATCCACAAAAAATAATGAGTAAACCCAGTGGGTCTAGCACTTGCCCTAATAGCTGCACATACTGAACTCCAAACAAAACTAGCAGCAGGGCACTCAAAAAACAGATGACTAATAGATTCATTCATGTGACAAAATCTACAAATAGGACTGCCTACCCATTTTCTCTTCACCATATTATCTTTAGTGGCAATAGCATTATGCCAAATGAGCCAAAGCCAAATCTTAATTTTAAGTGGAATCTTAGCTTTCCACAAATACTTAAAAGATCTATCTGGCCCAAAAGAGGACAACTTGTTATAAAGAGATTTTACAGAGAAAATTCCATTCTTATTAAACTTCCATTTTGGTATATCTTTCCCAGTCCCTAATGCTACAGTGGTCAAAGCATTCCTTAACTCTCTTGCCTGCTGTTGCAAAACTGGTGTTAGCCATCTTCTAAAGGAAAATGCCTACCCAATATTATGCATTTCCTTCACAGTTAGCTCTTGCTGATCACAAATTTCAAACAAGCTAGGAAAGACACTAGCCAAAGGAGATTCTCCAAGCCAAGCATCCTGCCAAAAATTAGTTTCATTTCCCCCAACCAAACACATTTTCCTGCCCAAGAGATAAAATTTTCTCACTTTCAAAAGGTCCTTCCACACAGGGGAATCACCAGAAGCATATTACGATTTGGATTCTTCAATCAGAAGGAGGCCAGCCATTACAGGGGGCTCATCCGATTCGTGAAGCGTAAGGAGCTGGAGGCGTCGGGCTGCCTCCATGGCCTCCAGAACCGCAACTTCACCATCCGCTGCACAGTCTCCGTTGACGTGCACTGGTAGAAAAAAGGCCTTCCATACGCCCCATCAGTCCCCAAATATTGCGCACCGTGACTAAAGGTCTTTTAGTCCCGGGTCGGGAGGAGACCTGTCGTGGGATAATCACGGCAGATGTTACCTGGGGTAACTGATCTTGGGGCAAGTCGACACAGGTATTCGGGAGAGGGTTTAGCTCGAAGGAAGACATGGCGAAAGCGATCTAAGAACCGGAGAATAACTCGCCGGATCTCAATATGAATTATGCTGGATACTCGATAATAGGTGTTACAACTATGACCTGGATCTCTCGAGGCTAAGCCTAGGGGTTGGTTTATATAGCACTCATATCCCCCTTGGCTTGCTTTTACAAAGCGCTTCCTGAGTCCTACTCGAACTCTACATACAAACCCTAACTTTCCTTACCGCAACCCACAAACCGGGTTACGAACGTTACCAGCCCTGGGCCTTCCAGAAGTTTCTTTGCCTTCAGCCGGATTTAGTCCAGCCGCCTTTTGGGCCGGGTCACACCTGGGAGTTAGCATACCGGGTTACTATCCCCTCATCAGTAGTCCCCAGAATAGCTTGGGCTTCCAAGATTTACTCTTCGAAGCGCTGGCTATTCCCTACAGAAATATTAGATACAAGCACATGAAGATCAAAACGCATCGCATTGACGAATAACCGTGACCGGTACCAAGGAGGCCAGGTAAAAACCCGGCTCTGCCTTGAAGGTTCTTCCTTAATCTCCCAGACTTAAATCTTAATGGGAAACTCCTTGACCCCACATCCTTCTTGATAATTACCGCTGATACCAGGAAGGCAATCTCCCCTTCC
This sequence comes from Alopecurus myosuroides, assembly GCA_028641055.1. Lineage (NCBI taxonomy): Eukaryota > Viridiplantae > Streptophyta > Magnoliopsida > Poales > Poaceae > Alopecurus > Alopecurus myosuroides. The sequence goes on along the minus strand of CM054059.1, from coordinate 40,917,188 downwards.
TTTTTCTCTGGATCATATTGGTCTGTGCATGGAATGCACCTTTCAAATTTCGAAATGACCAATTATTACTCCGCACCCCCCGGGTCTCGACCGTTAGGCTAGGCTTTTCCATCCGGGCGGTTATAAAAAAGGGCTCAGGGAACAAACCCAACTCTTAACGGCTCATTTTCCCCATTTCACTCCTTCTCAAATCTGAGCTCGCGGAGTGCCACCACGGAAGCCCCACGCACCTCGCCGGAGCCCATCCGCCGTCGCCTGCGCTCCGCCACCGCGCGACTCACTCCAACTCCCAAATCCGCCGCCAAGCGCCCGATTCGCCGACCAACAACCTCGAAAGGACATCAATCTTGCGCCATCTGTCTCCGCAAAGCTCTACTTCAATCCCCTTTGGTAAGTTCCTCGTATCCCTCAGCTCATCCTCGCAATTTCTCATCTTTTCCTCAGATCAGATCTGAATCAAGTAGTCCGCGATTTCTCGGGCCGCGCCGGATTAGCTCAATGATACTTACCATAAACATCCCCATAGATAGGATTCATAGCTTATATTACTCTCCTAACTCCAGTAGTCATTAACATGGCCATAAACTTAGAAATAAGATCCCCAATCTAGGCTCGGGCCATATAAAATTTCCGCCCTTGTTCTCCCTCCTCAGAAAATCTCACTTCTCCGGATCATTCGCAGATGGTAGACATATAAACACCCTCCTAACTTCTCCAAACATTTGCTGTTACGGAAAGCTCCGTAGATTTTGTAATAGCACACAATACCCGGACACATCGTACTTGACTCGGCAAGGCAATACCCGGTTTGTGCTTAAATTGCCGGTAACTGCTTATCTGCTAACTTCCGAGTTTTTGTTTCTTACGCCCTTTCCTTCAATGTTTTACCAGGTCAATCCCATGGCACCCAAGAGGCAGGGGAAACAGCCGGCTAAGGCTAAATCCACAAACTCCATATCAGCCAATTGGGGGAAATCCTCTGTTACCACGGCCAAACTGGAGGAGTTGGTCGAGCTTGGATCCCTACCTCCCCAGGAAGCTATCCACTGGAGAGTTCCAGGCAACGAAACCCGACCTTCCCCAGCAACGGACGAGGTAATATGTTTCGTTGAACACGTGACCCGGGGCTTCAGGCCTCCGGGTCACCCTTTCTTCCGCGACGTCCTAGACCACTACAAACTCCGTATTTTCGATATAGGCCCAAACTCCATTTTAAACATCTCTCATTTTATCGTTCTTTCCGAGTCTTACTTGTGCACTCCGCCAAGTCTGGCTCTCTTCGTCGAACTTTTTCAGTGCAAGCCGTGTCGCGAAAGCGGCGACGGCGCACTTCTTACTTGCGGCGGGGTTTCTATCCAGCGCCGCAAGAACTCCCTAATGCCCCCTATTACACTCAATTCTCACGTGAAGCACTGGCAGCTCTCATACTTCTACTGCCAGGATACCTCTCCACCCGGCGAAAAGAAGTTGCCGGGTTACTCGGAGGGTCAGCTTGACATCTCCGAGACTTTCAACGCCTTCGCCCCTGACTCGGACAGGGAGGCGATCTTGCCTTTTCTAGCTAGGATCTCCATCTTGTCAGCCCGAGGTCTCATCGGGCTAAACCTGGTGAAGACCTGGGTCAGCTTCCGCATCCAGCCAAACTCCATTCGTGAGAAGCTGATGTGCGAATACTCAGGTCTTCCCACGGACCCTATCCGATACTCTCCTAACACCCTTGCTCCTAGTGATATGAACAAGACGATCAAGGGCTTTTTAACAGAGAAGCTCGAGGTGATCCGGAGCATAGCCGGATTAGAACCTTTTACCCTCGAGAATCCAGCCCCCGCAGTAAGTTTTCTACCTTTTGATTTTGACTTCTAACAGCTTACTTTTATTCGCTTCTCTTGACTCGATATTAATCACTATCCTGGCATCTTCTCCTCAGGCCGATGATGAATTTTGGACGGTCGACACCCCTCCTAATTCCGAAGATGCGGAGGAGGAAGACGATGTTGTTAACTCGGATGAAGGTACATACTTGATTCCCTTGTACACGTTACATCCTGCCTTTTCTACTTCTTTATGCTATAACTCGGATATTTTCCAGAGCGAGAGGACCGAAGCGAAGAAGAAGAAACGGACAGCAGGGGCGGGTCCGCCAGCGAGGAGGAAGAGCCGGAGCCGGCCACCAAAACCGGAACAAAGAGGAAATCCCAGAGGATAGCCCTCCAGGTTTTTACTTCATCTCCTTATACTTTGGTTTTTTGTTCCCATAACGTCACTCCGGGGCTAACCCCATCTTTACCCCTTTTGATCACAACTGAAGGAGCCACCTGCGACTAGGCGCCGAGTAACCCGGAACCATCCGGGCAACGAGATCCTTAACCCGGTTGCTTCGTCGCCCCCGGTTCAACACCCTGGTATTTATCGTAAACAAAATTTTCTTTCCGGACATTCCTTTGTAACGTAATCCCAGACCTTTCTTGCCATTTTCCAGTCTCTTCCGGGTCTAGCGGCGGCTTCCCCTCGGACTTCCCAGTGAACACCGGGTAAACTCCTTTCCTTTGAGTTATACCAAACTTTATCACCTTTTCACAACTAACTGCACCTTCGTACCCTCTACAGAGCCACGGTTGTTATTAGCGACGAAGAAGGCACGGAGGCTGAGGTCCAAGTCGAGAATAAGCCGGCCGATGACGCATTCGCTGCAACTGGCGACGAGCAAGCGTCGTCACCGGAGCTGGCTAGGCATGATGCTGGGTATCCCATCGCTTCGCACGCAGGCGAGAAGGAGACGGGAACAACTTCGAGCGCGGGAGGAGGACCAAACTCCGATATTCGGATGACCCGGGTGCCACCTCCTGTTACAAGAAACGCTCCTTTTCCCACTTTCCAGGTACCCGAGCCATCTAACTCGGATAACGCTGACTTTAACCAGCTGATGAGCGCTCTTCTCGCCATGAAAGCTTCAGAAGGAAATGTCCTAGAGCGTATGGCTGCAGCACATCAGGTAACTTTTACTTGATACTCCTTATTATACATCCAGTCCCCAAGTCCCGAGTATAATTTTTTTTGTAATTATCCTCGGTACTTCACATAATACTTTTCGGTAATCATTTCCTCAGAGGAAATACTCTCGTGATATCCGGCTTACAGCTTCACCCGGTCTTTGCAGGCAGAGATTACTCAGTCAGATGAAGCGTTACTTAAGGCTGAGCAGCTCTTGCTGGCTGAAGTTAAGCGTAGGGAGGCCCTTGAAGCGGAGATAAAGACTTTGAAAAAAGATGTCTCCACATACAAGAAGAAGTACAATGCCGCCCAATCCTCGCTGAAGAACTTATCGACTCAGATTACGGACACTTACCGTATTTTGCTAAGTAAGTTTGTTTATTTGCAACTAGCTTGCTTACCTCCATTTTGCCGTTGTAATAATCAAAATTACTGATATGCTTTTGTGTTTTTCGATTGCAGGTGCTAACCTTGCTGCTCCGGAGGAGAATGCCATTACTCAAGTTAAAACTCTGAAGACTGTGCTCCGGACGTTTTTTGCCGGCACGAAACTTTTGCTGGATGCTATCAAGTGGCCTTCTGAGGTATACCCGGGCGAGGAGAACCTTATGCAGGCCTTTTCCACAGCGCCTGGATGGATTGAAATACTGAAGCGTTCGTCCTGCCGAATTGGGATGACCCGGGCTTTAACGCTGGCGAAGGCTTATTTTCCAAAGCTTGACCCGGCGAAGGTAGTATCCGGGTTCCCAGAGTTTAAAGCTGACGGATCCAAATTCAAGCCCCAGGATTTCAAAGCTATACAATCTGCGGTACGTCCTTCAGCCACAGCTTTGGCCGACAAGATGGATCTAAACACGATTATGAGCTCGTATGATTCTGAGGGCAAGGTTATCCTGGTGGAGGCACCCCCCCTATTGATATGTTGGACAAATGGTCGACTGATCTGGCTAGGAGGAAGGAAGAGGCTGCAAAGAGGGAAGCAGAGCTGGGCGTAAAGCCGTCTACCTCTACCCCAGCCGTGCCTCCGCCTGTTCGTCCAGATGTGAAGAGCCCGGGTAAAACTGCTGGCAAGGCCAAGGAGCAAGTCCAAGACTTAGACCCGGAGGACCGCTCTCAGGATGCCGAGTAGGATGCTGCCTAGTGCTTTGCGTTTCTCGAGACTGATATGATTTTTTTGCGGTGCGCCTGTGCACCATTGATGCTGATACTATGACTGTATGCTTGTTAACTTATGATAACTCTTTGCCTCCCCTGGCTTTTGATAATCTCGATCCTCGTGTTACGTATAAGCTTATTCTCGATACTTTGAATTTTTGTTTTTGATTCCCTTTTGAGACTCGGCTAACCGAGTATCGGAGGTTTTGATAGACGGACTTTTCTTTAAGTCCCCAATACTCGGAAACTAAGGTTTACAGGCTTTAGTAGTTAAACAGTTTGTTTCTGTTTCGAAGTCCCCAGCCCCCATGACCCAAAGTACGAGCTATGGGGGCGTGGCCTTTCTCAGATGACACACTGCTGTTTATCAAGCTGAAGACCAATAGTTGTTCGCATAAATACTGAAGTCATGCTTAATACTTGTTGAGTTTCCGGCTATTTTAGCCTTATACTCTGCATAGACTTGTGGTTTAGATGACCCTTTTGATTATCTTGTACTATAAGCCGGCTTTCGGGTGGATACCATGTCGTTGCATCTATACGAAAAACAAGATCAAGCAAGCCCCATTGGGCTGCATAGTTTGATTGTAATCGTAAGTGAACAGATCATGCCACTTTAGCGCGAGTCACATCGAGCTTAAGTAAGAATAATCAAGAAATTTGGCTCCTTCGTCCAGTTATAGGATTGCAGCCACACCCGTTTCTACGAGTAATCAGCCCCCATAACTCCTAGGCATCATGGCCGGGTCTCCGGGTTTTGTGATTACTTATTGAAGCAGATCACCCCCCGGAGACCTATATTCACGCAATGTATTTCGATGATACTGATGTATTGATAATAACAATGTTACTTACTTGTAACTGAAGCAAAGACCATGATAAGACTCGAAACCATCTTCTTTTATTGATAAAAATTTCTTTTTTGAATCAGCAGGCCGCCTCATTAAAAACCTTCCAGTCCCCGTAGGTACCCTGGTAAGGAAAAGAGTGCGTACGAAACCCGCCGTCGATTACACTGCTTTAGTTATTCTCGGGAATCGGCCTCACACTGGCGTGGCCGATGCTTATTCTCCATTCGCCTGGCCTTTTCATAACGAGTATCGGATTTGCTAGCCAATCCGGGTATACCGTCCTTGAAACGTGATCAGCTGCGTGTGGAAGTACGTCTTCTTCTTCTCTGTTAGGGGATTTGAAAAGATCGCCCCCGATGAAACCTACCATCTTAAGGTCCTTTTCTGCCCTAATTTTTGCTTTGTCCCCTTCAGGGGTTGGCTTTTTTGACGTTGTCCTCTCTTCTAGGTCCACCTTAGAACGGTAATGTTTGAGCTCTTCCTTCCTGCAAGCTTGCTCGGCCATTGCCGCGTCTCCCTCATCACATTCAGCTGCTATATCTCGATTTCCATGTATGGTGATGGTCTTCTTAGGACCCGGGATTTTCAGCTGTAGGTACACGTAACACGGTCTTGCCATGAACTTGGCATAAGCCGGCCTTCCAAACAATGCATGATAAGGACTGCGTAACTTTACTACCTCAAAGGTAAGCCACTCGACTCGATAATTATCCTTTGACTCCCCGAAAGCTACTTCCAGCGCCACTTTTCCTTCGGGGCATGCCGAATGACCTGGCACTATCCCGTGAAAAACTGTTGTACTTTTCTGCAGCTGTGATTCCTTTAAGCCCATGCGCAGAAAAGTTTCCCAATATAGGATATTAATACTACTCCCTCCATCCATCAAGACTTTCTTCAGCTCGTAACCGTTGACCTGTGGCGCCACTACCAAAGCTAAGACTCCCGGGTGATCAATCCGGTCCGGGTGATCTCTCCTGCTCCATGTTACCTCTTGTTCTGACCACCTCAAATATCTTGGAACAGCGGAAGAGACCGAATTAACTGCTTGTTTCATTATCTTCTTATCCTTGCTAGAACCTCCAGTAGTGTGCACATGATACTGACCCAGCTGTTTGGGGTTAGCTTGGAAACCTCCCGCTCCCCCTTGGTTGCTACCTTGATTTCCAGCTGGCGGATTACCGGCTGGGGGCGGTCCGTTGCCCAAATTTCCACCTAGACCCGGGCCTCCTCCTCGGCCCGCACCTCGCATGGCTCTGTTCACTTCCTCGTTCTTCCACCTTTGTAAGTCGGCACATTGCTCCAATGAATGATTGGCCGGCTTGCCATTCCTGCTATGCTTCGGGCACGCCATCCTAAATATGTCCCAACTGTTGCTTGGTCTTGGAGGCCCTTGGTAGTGTCCCCCATTGTGATTTCCAGTATTAAAATTCCCTTCGGATCTAGGCCTTGAAGACCCGGCCTCCGTATTGGCTACAAACTCGGAATTCCCTTCAAACGGGCGCTTGTTTTGGCTACTTCCATTATTGTTTGGCGCCGATCCATTGCCGGTTTTCCCACTGCTACTTGTGTTTGCTTTTGCTTTCTTGTCATCAACTTCCTCCTCTGTGGTATCCGTTGCAGCGTGTTTGTTGCACGCATCCATTAACTCTCCCATTGTAACCTCCGCTGCATTCCTACTAGATTTCATGCGAGTTAGCTTTTGCACTAAAGGAACATACTTACATGTTTTTGCCATAGCTTGTAGCGCATCCTTAGGCTGGATATCCGTAGACGAGTGGAGTATCTCCATAACCCGGCGTACCCAGCTGCGTGCTGACTCTCCTTTCTTCTGAACGCATCTTTCTAAATCATCAATAGTAAATAACTTTCTGCATGTCCCATGAAAGTGCTTGATAAATGCGGTTTTTAGCTCCTCCCACGATTTGATCGATTTTTCCGGTAGATTGGTGAACCATAACTTTGCTGCTCCCTCTGACATCATTAAGTACATGAATTTGGCTTGGAGATTCTCGGATGCGTTGCGAATTGACATTACCATCTCATAGCTGCTCAGCCACGTTTCTGGATCCATTGTTGGCTCATAATTTACTACTTTCCCCGGTTCTTTGAACTTCTCCGGGTAAGGTTCTGCCCTGATATCGTCCGAGAGGCACTTGGGTCCCGCCAGGGTGGTTGGGGGTGGTCTTACTCGGGAAACACGTGACCCGGCTGGGGGCGCCACGTTGTGCGGCACCACCGGTAACTCGTGCGCTGCAGACCCGGCCCCGGCTCTTCTGGCCCTGGAGCTGTCCACCACTGCCTGTGCTGCTGATACTGCCGGTACTGTCTGGACGCGCGGTGGAGGCGGCATTTGCTGCTGCTCTTCCCTTCGTTGTGCCGCACTTGTTTGGACATTGCCCTGTTGCTGACTGGCGTACGGCGTCCCATGCATCCCGCTTCTATGATCCGGATAATTGGCTTGCTGTGCTACCGCGGTGTGTAGCAGATCGATTGCTCGTCGGGTTCCTTCCGCATGAGGCGAGTCTCTTACAGGAATCTGGTTTAACGCGAGCGTTGCTGCATACACGTTGTCCATGGGATTGTTGTAGTGACCTGCTGGGGTACGGAATCGCGACGGTGGAGGCGGCATGGTATTGCCGGCCGTCGCCCCCGTCCGAGGCAAGGGTAACCCGGCTGGCGCGTTTACCGGCTGTGCTCCCGTTGCTAGTTGCGGTATGGTCCCTTGGTTCGCCGGTGGGATTGGCTGATCTTGAGGCGTGAACACCAGGGCAGTCGGGTTAATAACCCCTCCTGTTGCCGGCAGCATAGTTCGGTGCCTTTGGTGCATCCTTGTCGTTTCCTCCCGGAGCCGGGTCTCTCGGTCATCCAATTCGCGCTGCCGCGCGGCCATCCCCTGCCTTTCTGCTTCCACTTGCCTTCTTTGCTGCTCCAATGCACGACGAGCCACGTCCAGGTCTCTTACGCGCTCTGCCGCGTTTTCTGGGGTAATAACTGTGGCCAAGACCGTGGGGTCCAAGATCAAATTATTATCAAACAGAGCCGGGTGGCGCGGATTCGAGGGGCCCGCCCCCGGTGTCCGGTTTGCTTGGAACCCAAACATATTTGCGTGTCGCTCCTCGTCTGCTGGGCGACTGGTGACTGATGCCGACTCTCCATCGACCTGGACCAAGACCGGGTCAACTGTACCTTGCTGTTGGGCCACTGCCTGAGCCGCCCCGACTGGCGCCGCGGCCGCGTTTTCTTGATTGAGATTGGTCGCGGGAGCCGCATAAACTGCAACCCGGCGCATGATGCCCGGTGTAGATTCGTACTGTTCTTCCTCGCTGTTTTCCTTTTCATATCGATCCTCCGATAAATCCCGTATGGACTCGGTATCATCCTCCCTCTCTATCTGACCCGTTGTTCCAATCGACTCTTCTTTTTCCGACCGGATATACGTGTCTTCCCCTGACACAGAATCAGATCCAATATTATCACAATTCGAACTGGAAGTACATACCATACCGATGAAGACGTTGATGCTGCCGACTGTCACGACGGATCCGGTTTCGAGGTGACCCGACTCTGGCCCCCAGCCAGAATCGTCTACCATCTTCTCTCCTTTGCTGTTGACGTAGATTTCTCCGACGATGAGGTTCTTCATGCTCTTCCGAGCTTCTCCCGTGATGTAAACACCTTTGGACGCAGGCCCCACGGTGGGCGCCAACTGTCGTGGGATAATCACGACAGATGTTACCTGGGGTAACTGATCTTGGGGCAAGTCGACACAGGTATTCGGGAGAGGGTTTAGCTCGAAGGAAGACATGGCGAAAGCGATCTAAGAACCGGAGAATAACTCGCCGGATCTCAATATGAATTATGCTGGATACTCGATAATAGGTGTTACAACTATGACCTGGATCTCTCGAGGCTAAGCCTAGGGGTTGGTTTATATAGCACTCATATCCCCCTTGGCTTGCTTTTACAAAGCGCTTCCTGAGTCCTACTCGAACTCTACATACAAACCCTAACTTTCCTTACCGCAACCCACAAACCGGGTTACGAACGTTACCAGCCCTGGGCCTTCCAGAAGTTTCTTTGCCTTCAGCCGGATTTAGTCCAGCCGCCTTTTGGGCCGGGTCACACCTGGGAGTTAGCATACCGGGTTACTATCCCCTCATCAAGACCCGCGATAGAAGGTCATGCGTCGCGGGTTGGGAAGCGCGTTGAGGCGCGTGGAGGGCATTAATTCCGGTTGGCCTGGCCACCCGGGACTAATGGTCCAGTCTCCTGGCCTCCCAGTCTTTAGTCCCGGTTGGCCTGGCCACCCGGGACTAAAGATACAAACTGCTCGCCTCCCGCGCGGCGGTTTTTATTTCGCGAGCGAGAGGCAGAAGGGCGCCATTGCTACAGTGCGCACCCGAGTCTCTGTTTCATCCCCTCTTCTCTTCTCTTCCCTCTCTTCGATCTTCCTCCACCAAGCACCATGGCTGAAGTTTGGAAGAGATTCCGTGTGGCCACACCATGCGGCAAGAGTCTCGACGTGTGCTACACCGACAATTGCGAGAGGCTCCCCGGTGCTCTTGGGCATTTGACCGATCTCTATTTCTCCTCTCCCGATGAACACCGGTTCGTCGGGCTTGATCTGGAGTATACGGCGGATCAACGGGATGTTGCCGTCATCCAGATTGTGTTCAAGAAGGCCGTTTTGGTCTTCCAATGGTCAAGGTAACGCACACGTACAATTTTGCATCTTCGATTTGTTTGTTGCATCTGAAGAATACATGTGTTGCAACATATCTAACACGTATCAAATTTTTGTTGTTGCAGTAGTTCAAAGCATTCTCCAGCACTTGTTGATTTTCTTGTCAACAAGGGGTATGACTTCTCCAGCGTTGACATCACTCAAGACCGTCAGAAGTTTATGCGCTGGGTATTGTGATACTTGAAGATCACTACATTGATCTTCAGGACCTTATCCATTTTGATGATTTGTACGGGCAGAAGACCGGGATGGCTCCCATGGCAACTGCCTTCATCCATGAGGGCTACGAAACCATGAAGTCTCGTTTCTCCTCCAGGAATCACAGGTATTGGGAGTAGACCCCACTGGACTGGACCAACGTCAAGTATGCAGCCATAGATGCATACGTTTCGTACGAGTTGTTCCGCATCTACTCGACGGAGCCATAGATGTATGCGTTCGATATATGCATGTAATGGATATCTTAGTATGTAATGGATATCTTAGTATGTAGCTCTGGAAGCATAGCTTGTATTGTGAGACTTATGTTTGTGTTATGTGTGATCGTAAGACTCTATGTTATGAATGTGATATGATTGTGTTCTATTCATGATTGTGATATCTCTACTCGTATTTTACTTGTGATTTATCACTTGTCTTTTGTTGTTCATAAAACTATTTTTGTTTCCTAGTTTTAAATGACTTGGAAAATTTTGCAAAGTGTTGCAAAGTGTAATGTATATTATTTCTATATTAATTCCTAACTATACTATTTCTATATTATGTCAAACACACATTTCAAAACAAACAAACAAAAACACATCAAGAAAACAAACAAAAACACATCAAGAAAACAAAACAGAAAAACTACAGTTTCTATATATCTGTTCACCAAAAATTAATCTAAGCCAGGAAAACATATATCTAGTCAATACCAAACTCATCCAGTTGGATTTATTTCAAAATACATTTTTGAACTCATTCTAAAAATAATAGAAGAGACTAGTGGTCTTTTTAAGATTTTAAAATGAATTAGTGTTATTTTTCTTAATTTTTTGATATATTATTTGTATTTTTAAGAATTTAAAATGAATTAGTATTATTTTTCTTAATTTTTTGATATATTATTTGTATTTTTTAAGATTTAAAAATGAATTGGTTTTATTTTCTGAATATTTTGATATATTAATAGTATTTTTAGAAATAATACAAATTAAAAAGTTAATGTTTATTTATTTATTCAAAATTATTAATTACATCATTGCTTTTGTTTATTAAAAAATTTATTTGAAATTCAAACAATAAAGAAATGTGGCATCGACCAACATGTTAATAAGATTGATATGATACTACTATCCTACGAAAAAAATAGCACGCTAAAAGAAATAGCGTGGCCTTTCTCTAAATGCTATGCAAGTTATAGCACGCTAATAGCACGCTATTTTTCAAAATAGCGTCTCGTAAAACATCTAAAAGAATAAGAGGTATAGCATGTATAGTAAGGATTTCAGCAGCTAAAAGATTGTCCAGAGTAATACAGTCATAAACTCATAACCAATTAACCAGTGTTGGACAAATGACATAGTACACATGAAAAGATCACCACATAAATTCAGAAGTAGACTACTAGTTCAGTAGGATGCTACAGAAGAATACGCAACGAGTTATCAACTTCCATTTGCCAAGCCAAGCTGCTGATGTGCAGAGTTCAGTACATCTACAAAGCAAACAAGATGGAACGAGTGAGCTGTTGCAAGTAGCAAGTAGCTAGGTACTAAAAGTAGGAACAGAGTGGCTCTTACAGTACCTCGTGGTGTCTGACTTGCCGGTGGAAGCTATGTCTGACCGTAATCTGAAGAAAGCAACCGCCTCGGCACCTATCACCGCCGGTCGATTTGTAGGAAGACACGGCACCTCTGCGAGTCAAGCAGTAGGTACTAGTGGAAACAGGGCCTTTTGTCCCGGGTCGTAAGGGCCAGTTGTCCCGGTTGTGCAACCGGGATAGGCTGGCCGGGACAAATGGCCCGTCCCATTGGTCCCGGTTGTGCCAGGACCCGGGATGGTAAGGATAGGCCACGTGGCGAACCTGGGCCAGGGAGTTCGTCCCGGTTCGTTCAAGGGACCGGGATGGATACTTTTTTGACAAAAAAATATATAATCGTTCAGTTTCCGCGTCCAGGCCCACGTCTTTTGGGCTCCTGTCTCCCAATCCCGAGCCGGCCTCCCCTTCCCCAACCGCGTCCAGGCCCACGTCTTTTATTAAGCCCACTGGTCATATTTTTTGTCAAAAGGGCCCACTGGCCCGCGTGTTTTATTATGGTCAGTCAACGGTTCGAAGGGCCCACTGGCCAGCGTCTTTTATTATGGTCAGTCAATGGTTCGAAGGGGCCACTGGCCAGCGGCCGTTGGCTGGCTCGCCTGGTCCCTTAAATTAAGACTACATGACGGTCAAAGGGCCACTGTCGCCTCGTCTTCCCGCCCCGCCTCGGCTTCCCGCGCCCCCACTTCCCCACGCGCGCGTGCCACGGCTGCAACCGCCGCCACGCCTCGGCTCCTGCCCGCATTCATGGCCGCCTGCAACCGTCGCCACGTCCAGGCCGCCGGTTGGCATGCCAGCCCACCCCGGGTCCTTTTTAAAGGCCCCCCGCCGCCCGTACAACCCATCCACCCCGGCCGCGCCCAAGGCAGACCAACCATAGCCACCATGTCCCGCTGGTTCGACAGCGGTTCCGGCAAGCGCCCCAGGAACGAAGGCTCCTCGAGCGGCGCCGGCCGCGTCCCACCACCGCCGGCGGAGGCCTTCGGCTACGGCCCTGGAGGTGTCCGCCTCGGCGGGACGCCGCGCGTCCCCGCGCCACCTCCGGCTGCACGCCCGCCGCCCAACGCCGCGCCCAAGGGCAAGAGGTTCCGCCGGTACGTCCGGGTGGACGAGGCCGAGTGGCACTGGAACAACGCCACGCCGGTGTTCTATGCTGACGTCCACCTCCCGGATGGCTGGCACCTGAACCCCCAGCGGATCCCTGTGCCGCCGGTCCCGACCGGCCAGGCGCTGCTCGAGGAGGTCGACCGCCGGCGCGAGCTCCTGCCGGCCCACATCCGCAGGGAGCGCGCGTACGCGCGCAGCTCCCCCTACTGGGGCGCCTGGCTCGAGCAGGAGCACGAGCAGCGCCGGCGCTCCTACATCCCCGCCCCCCACGAGGTGGACGTCGCGGACTACCCGCCGCCACCGCCCGGCCGGGAGAGGGAGCTGTGGCTCCTCGAGGACATCCCGGAGGACTTCTCCGGGGAGGAGGACCCCGTGCTCCGGGCCGCCATGGAGGAAGCCTGCGAGGCCTCCCGCCGCTCACTCGTCAAGGACGAAATCAAGCGGTGGGAGCGGGTCATGGCCGCCGCCGCCCCCCGAGCCTACCCCCTGGTGGCACGCGCTCTACGCCGAGTATGAGGCGCCCGAGGACCAGCCGCCGCCGCAGCCGCCCCCCCCCGGGCTGGAGTACGGCATGTCCTGGGCCTGGACCGGCGGCGTTTGGGCGCCGGAGTCGCCGGAGCAGGAGGAGCTGCCCCCTCCGCCGCCGCCGCTGGAGGAGGTGCTGCCCCCGCCACCACCGCTGCCCCCGCCACCGCCGTACGCGCCTCCGATGCCCCCGATGCCTGCACCCCCGGCCCAGCCGTCTGCCCACCTCTGGCAGCCGCCCCCCTACCAGTGCATCTCCTCCGACGAGGAGGACGACTAGATCTGTGCGCCCCCTAGACTAAGCTACCCCCCCCCCCCCCCAAGAAAACGGCCGGCGGCCTGTGGCCGCGCCGCCCCCTATCTATGTAAGCAAGGCCCCTGGCCTTTTTTTTAATACAAGTTGTGTGCCCCCCTAGTCTACCGTGTCCCTAGCCCATACCCGCCGGCGGTCCGCCGGCGGGATCTGTCTACTCGTTCCCGCCGCCGGCAGGGCTTCGCCCAGCCATGTCCACTCGTACCTGTCCCTGGGGTGTTCGTTCGGCCTGGAGAGAGGGCCGTGATTTTTATACACCTGGGCCTCTAGTCCCGGCCCGTGCCACCAACCGGGACTAGAGCCCCTTTGGTCCCGGTTGGTACCATGGCCCGGGACCAAAAACAAATTTCGAATTTCGGTGGCACCCCTGCGCCCAAAATTTTTTAGCGCCAAAATTTGAAAATGGTTAAGTTTGCACATTAACAACTTCTATATACTTTCAAATTTGACAAAAATTCCAACATGAAAAATGCTAGAATTTGCAAAACTAATTTAAATCCATTTTTCGTTTAACTAAATAATTATTCTAACTATTGAAACTATTAATTATTTTTTCATTTGTATATAATTTGAATATAAAAATGTTACAATTTTTGATTTCTCTCGTGATCTTCCTAATTCAAAGCGAGTTGTACCTTATTGACACGGTGAATTTGAGATCTTCGTCTACAACAGAAAAACCATAGTTTTCCTTCGAAGTTTTACTCTGCGCATCCACACGTATTTTCCCTTTATCCCGACCCCCGCTTGAAAACATAGTAACTTCCGTGTACGCTATCATTAGTGAGAGACTTCACGTCGGCAATCTCAATTAAAGTGCCAGTTTGTGTCTGATCCCACCAACCCCTCAAAATCCTCCTATTAACTTCACCTATCTCAACTGAAATCACTGTCTTCATGTGGATGCCAAGCCTATGCAAAGCTATCTCTCCTCCTCCAATACCGGAGAATAAGGACACCACATTAACACCATTGGGAAACATGTTCTTCAACACCGACAAGTGGCAACCCACAGTATCAATTTGGAATGAATTGCCAAGAGATTTGTACCTCTCTCTCTTCGCGACTCCCCTTGTGTGGTTTCTGTCAGGATGGTATCCCTGCTATCACTTCGAAGTGTGCCTGCAAAGCGAGTTGATTTATATAAAGTTCGACAAAGCGAGTTGTATGACAAAGCGAGATGGTATCCCTGCTATCACTAGGAAGGTGATCTTCCGAGTTAGTCCAGAGCATACAAGGCATCCCGGGTGATTTATATAAAGTTCGACAAAGCGAGTTGTACCTTATTGACACGGTGAATTTGAGATCTTCGTCTACAACAGAAGAACCATAGTTTTCCTTGACCCCGTTGCTGGTCCAGGAAACATCGAGGAAGGAGGGGGGAAACAGGGGTTTTTTCGATGGAACAAACCACCAAAGACTGATAGCGATGTGAGAGAAGAAAAGGACAAACGAATATCTCCCAAGTGTTTCGAGTCAAATGGAAACAGATTGCTGCCTAAAATCCTATGAAACACAATCCTCGCACAGAAGATTATTACCTAAGAGAACCTTTTGAATCTAAAATTGCCAAAAGAGAAGAAAAGAAGGAGAGCCTTACCGCCATTGCTGATCCAAGAAGCTACGCCCCCTCCGGCCTCTCTCTCTCCAGTGAAGACGAAGAGGAGGAAGAGGAGAGAAGGTCCAGGCGGAGGCGGAGGGGAGCGCGACGGCAGAGGAGCCGTATGAGGAGAGGAGAAGAAAGCGCGACGGCAACTGGCGGCCCGTCTCTGCTTTAAGGGGAGGAGGAGTAGGCGATCACGCGATAGACGAAAGTCTGCTGCTCCCGCTGCGGGTTGCCGCGTACACGGACGCTACTCTGTGTTTTCAAGCGGGGGGTAAATATGTGCGGATGCGCGGCTGCACACAGGGCTGGTTACAGCGGCCCTGTCCGCAGCGCACATCTCAATGGGCCAAAAGAAGGAGAGAGAAACGAAAAAGTGGTTGGATGCGTCGGTAGTTGAGATAATAATGGAGCCAGGCTGGTCATAGCTGTCAAACACTCAATGTTTGGCAGCTTTTGACCAGTCAATACAAATTATTGGTCAAACTTGCACCTACTCCATTCATAATCACATAATATGTATAAATGTCATTTTGGCTAACAAAATCTTGTTCATACTACGTTATAAGAACTATGATCATGTATTCCACGTTTATTATTACACATCACCAACAACATCCCTATCTAGTCTTCTGAATTTTCTTCGTGTCCCTTGCTTATGATCGCTTTGGCCGTAACCATGGAGCATCTTCATTATTTAACGGGATGGTGGGGTCAGCTTTCACTCTGAAGGGTGGAATTTCAACAAACTTATTATAATCTTCTGACATGTCTGTCGTGTCCTCGATTCCCACGATGTTTCTTTTCCCTGAGAGAACTATGTGACGCTTCGGCTCATCGTATGATGAAATTGTTCCCTTATTTTTTCTTTTCTTCGGTCTGGAAGACATGTCCTTCACATAGAAGACCTGAGCCACATCATTGGCTAGAACGAATGGTTCGTCATTGTAACCAATATTGTTGAGATCCACTGTTGTCATTCCATAAAGCGGGTCTACCTTTACCCCTTCTCCATTCAGGTTGACCCATTTGCACTTGAACAAAGGGACCTTAAAAGAAGGTCCATAGTCAAGTTCCCATATCTCCTCTATGTAACCATAGTATGTGTCAGTTTTTCCATTCTCGTTTGTTGTATCAAAGCGGACACCACTGTTTTGGTTGGTGCTCTTCTTATCTTGGGAGCTCGTGTAAAATGTATTCCCATTTATCTCGTACCCTTGAAAACTCCCAATAGTCGAAGATGGTGACCCTGCCAACATGTACAGCTGATCTTCAACAGTGGTGTCATTTATAAGACGTGTTTGCAACCAACTTCCGAAAGTCTCCATGTGTTCGCGTTTAATCCATGAGTCATCCTTCCCCGGGTTTGCAGACCGTACAATATTCTTGTGTTCCTCGACATACGTAGCCATGAACATAGAATTTTGTAGAACTGTGTAGTGTGCTTTGGTCAAAGAATGCCCGTCCCTAGGTATCATTGTTTTCTTTCCCAGCGTTCCTTTTCCCCTCAGTCTCCCCTCATGCCACGATTCAGGGAACAAAGGATCTTCTTCTTCTTCTTCATCGTCTTCCATCACAACCCCTCTTTCTTCATGCTTGGTCCAGCAATTATAGCTGGGCATGAAACCTCTCCGAAGTAGATGGCCGTGAAGGATTCTTTCGGAAGAATGTTCTCTGACGTTCCGACAATCAACACATGGGCAACACATGAAGCCATTATCTTTGTTCGCCTGATCTACAGCAAGAAATGCATTCAGGCCTGCCATATACTCGGAAGTGCGTCGGTCACCGTACATCCATCGCTGCCGTGCATCCATCTGCATCATATAATTAAGTTTATCAAAATACATATTAATACAGAGATGACCACAGTACATCGACAAATAATACTTTTTTATGTATCAGTTACAGATGAAAAAGATAATTTGTTAACCTCGGTCGAAGATACCATTTTCAGTGAGCTTGTGTGCGTCTCGGGAATTTCGTCGAACACCTAGTGTGCATAGTAAAAAAAACACACTATAACAACACACTCTTTCACACCTCCAAGGAAAAAAAAAAGAGGGAAGGAGGGGGGGCTGGGGCAGTATATATAGGGGAAGGGGGCATTGGTCCCGGTTCGTGGACTGAACCGGGACAACAGGTCATGCGCGTGCCACGTGGCCTATGGCTAGGCATTGGCCCCGGTCCGTGGCACGAGCCGGGACCGATATGCCCCCCACGAACCGGGACCAATGCGCCCAGGCGATTCCTGTTGCCCAGGACGCACGAACCGGGACCAATGCAGGGCATTTGTCCCGGATTTGGTTGCAACCGGGACAGCTGCCCCCCGCCCCCCTGGACGAGAGGGGTTGTTTCCACTAGTGAGGAAGAGCTCGATCCGGAGGGAAACACCGGTGTAGGAAGCGCTAGAGACAGCCGCCGCCATCGCTGCAACTCGACCAGACGCCCTCCCCGTCGCAGCAACTCGGCCTGCCGCCGCCGCCGTCGCTCACGGGAACAACCAAGATGGGGATCTTCTTAGGTTAGATGTGGAGAGTGACCGGGTGAGGGGTAGGCCTGTTAACTTTTGGCTTGGGCCGACGCGCTCCCGTATGTTTCCAACAAATTTTTATAGCGTCGCTAATACGCTATACTCTATCACCGTTTAGCGTGGTTTAGCGCGTATAAAACGCGATTAGCGCCATAGCGGGCTGTTTTGGCTAAACGTAGTGTCCTCTCTCCAGATACGCTATAGCGGCGTTTAAACGGGGAATTAGCACGCTATTTTTTTCGTAGCTACTATCACATACATGTGTGCGAAACACTTGGATTCGGGACGGGATGGAACTTGGAAGTTAAGCGTGCTAGTGCTAGAGTAGTGGGAGGATGGGTGACCGAGCGGGAAGTTTGACCACGAGTAAGTAATTTGACTAGAGATAATTGTAGTTAGACACTAAGCAAATAATACAAATTCTGAAAAAAAAGGAGTAAAAAAAAGGGAGGGAAAAAAGGGAGAGAAAAATTGGTGTGAAAAATAATTAGAAATCCAAATGAATTAAAGAAATTACAAAATAAAGTTTAATCCCGGTTCATGTGGCCAACCGGGACTAAAGGTCCTCCGCCCCCGGCTCCGCCACCCGCCCACGTGGCCGGGCCTTTAGCCGCGGTTCGTAAGAGGCGTGGCTAAGGGGGGAGAGGGGTCTTTAGTCGCGCAGAGCTAGTCCCGGTTGCGCGGCCGGGACTATAGGCCTATTTTCTACCAGTGGTGACGTTGACCAAGTCGCTAGCTGAGGCCGTGGCAGGTCTGTCCGTGGACACTTCGTCGCCAGCTCTCAGCGGGTCGCACACGCTTGAGATCAGCAGCTTCTCCAAGCTCAAGACGACACTCCAGGCTGGGGAGTGTGTGCACTCCACGCAGTTTACCGTCGGTGCCAGCTATTGGTTCTTCAAGGTTTACCCTAACGGGCACAACGATGATAGTAAGGATGTCTCTATCTTTCTAGGCCGAGGTAGGTCTGAGGAGCTGGCCACCACAGCTGAATTCTGCTTTGAATTCCCTGGCGTCATGGAGGGGCAGCTGTCGACCAAGTGCAGATTTGACAGTGCCAACCCTGTGCATGAGTTCGAGTGCAGATTCCGTTCGATGGACGGTGAGAATGACCGCCTCCTCGTTCGCTGCCACCTCCGTGTGATCAAGGCTAACGAGGCGGAGAACCAACCTGATCAGTATTAAACAATCTCGTTGGGCAATGAAACCATAAACATAGGCATCGCCGTGTTCATTATTGGTTTCTCTTGTGAATTGGTCTTACGTAAGAATCATAAGCCGGGTCTTTTTCTTGACTTTACTGTGTCGACATCTCCGTGTCCGTGGTAGGTTATTGATGGTTTTGTAAGCTTTGTTTGTCACAGATTAACATACATATTCCTGTTCAAGAGATGCTGATAAATGGAGATGGTTAGGACAGTGGCATTGATCAAGGATTCAGGGTTGTCAGCTGACAACAGAAAAACAGATTAATGGCTGTCATGAGTCACGCGTTTTACCATAAATGTTTTGAGTTGTGAAGATGCCCTTGCAGTGAGTAATAATACCCAGCAGCATGCTATGATCATGAGTTCGTAGCCTAAACGCTAAAATGACTTAGCATTCTTAATTTTCCTCTTTATTATTTTCCTACACAATATCTTGTACTGCTAGATAGTTGTCTCTGGATTCTGTGACATCTTCTGCTCTGGCAGTAAGTCAATCCTTGGATGGATCATAACATCTTGATAGTTTTTGTTTATAGTTAGTCCATTGTCCACAACTTCGCCTTTGATTGTGCATTTTCTAAGGTCAATGTTCATTGCAGGTGACATTTGATAAGAGACAGAGATACAAGGAGGACAAATTCATCCTGTGCTACTTTTTAATAGCTTTTTTATGTGTCAGTCAATAACTCCTTTAATGTCTGTATGACTTACTAGTATCAATAACTCCTTTAATGTCTGTATGACTTACTAATGTCAATAACTCCTTTGAACTTGGACAATCATCACCTCACTTGTGCACAAAACCTGACTATACATATACCACAGTAATTGCTAAGCATCCAAGTAATCATAGTTAGTCCTGTATTCTCTTATCCTGCTCTTCAAGTTTTCCTTAGATTTTATCTGCTACTAGCCGACCCATGAAATTTTTCTGATGATGAAAGTATTGCCATCCTTACGTGTTATAAAGAACCGTTAGCAAAGGGATATTTATATTAGAGATGAATTCTAGTCCATTTGACCACATTCTCCATCGCCAAAACAATTAAATTGTTTAGTCAAAACTGTCTATTAATTACAGACATTTAGTCCTTTTGCTGGTTTGGAAGCATAACAATGCTAAATTTCAGTATCCTTTAACCTCCTTCTTGCCTAGGTTCCATGCCTATCTTGTACTCCTTTGGCCATGTTTCTTCCTGTAGTTGATGCATATTATTGGTTTAAATTATGCGGCTATGTTCCTAATCCTGTCCTGGTGATTATCGATGTGCAACGAAAGGAGTTGGGAATACCTACCAAAGCATACTGTGCTGTTGAAGAGCTTAAAGAGGCAAGACTGGAACCTAAGAATTTATTCTTGCCTGCTTCTTCAGCTTCACTAACATATGTCTTTTTCATTTACAGAATGCCACCCAAAAAATTCAAGAGGTGTTTGTCCATGTTCCTTCAGAAATTGCTGCTCCTGAAGTTGAATAAATTGGTAAGACTTGTTCGTCTGAAATTGCATGGGAAAGGGCATATTATTCTATCAGCTTAGACATCATAGAGACAATTTTTGGGTCATAGAGATTCTTTCTGATCACTAGTTCACCTTGAGCAACAAGTATAATTAAGGGGTTGTTTTGTGGTACCCCCAAATCAATAACAGCCGTTTATTTTCGTCCATCTTGTGGCCAAAACGAATTCATACTAGTGATAAAAACTGGACTAGTTGAAATCATACTACTGCCTCCGTTCGTGACCTCCCGTAGATGGGCCACGGCCCAATAGGTTAGATGGGTTCCGGCCCGAGAAAAATTGCATTTCGGCAACAGTTAACCTGCAACGCCCAGCACTTGTTCGCTGCTAGCCTGCTACTCAGAATAGAAATCCCCAAATCGATGAAATGGAATCCCTAGTTCGCTGGAGCTCTGCCACCCGCTTTGTGTCGCCGCCGCGTTCATGTACAGGGAGTTGTCGTCGTAGTGGGTTGCTCCTCACTCATTTATAAATCCTATCCCATGCGAATGATGTTCTGCCACGACAGCGGGGGCATTTATCCCGGTTCGTACGAATGGTGCGGGGCAAGCCCTAAGCGTCCACGTGGACGACCCATTCCTCCCGGTTTGTAACACAACCGGGATGTATGGGAGGGGGGCATTTGTCCCGGGGTCTCCATCCCGGTTGGGCAACTGGGACGAATAGCCCTTACCAACCGGGACGAATAGCTCTGTTTCCACTAGTGTAGTGAGAGTGAAGTGAAAAGTTGATGGGGAACGTTTGTGACAGTAGGATCCGTAAGACCGCTGGAAGCGGATCTCTAAGGAACAACAATGACATCAGCATGCTTAATGCTTTTGTCTTTCTTGTATAACTAAAAACTGAGCCAACACCGTGAGACAGATGCATAGTGGACGAATTACTCTATGTTAACCCGTACTCGGAGGTATAGTGGACTACAGATGCATTGCCTACATACATCTAAATAGCATATGTATCGATTATACTAACTGTTTTAACTTTATCTTATTTATCACATACTACTAATGCACTCCTGCAGGTGAAACCTTAATCACATGCCTACTTTTAATCATTGATAACCTCGTGGGTTTAATTCCAGATCTGTCTGGTGCCCATATTCCTCGATTTCTCCCTACTACACTTTGACGGCAGCCTGGGTTTTGAGGAGGTTTTCCCGACTCCGAAAAAGATTGAAAGCACAAATGCGCCTAAATCTTGTTTTGGGTGTTTGTTAACAACACACGTATACACTTAGTGTTGATGTTTTCAGGGTCTTTCAATAATATTACAAATGGTGGTGTGAGAATAAAAAAGGACAAAGAGATCTCCTTACAGAAAACTTGCTGGAATTTGTTCCAGACCGGAGTCTCCGGTCTGCCACACCGGAGTCTCTGGTATGAAGTTTTCCTGCGAAGAACCCAGATCTGCGCTAATGGTGTCACCCATAGGTGTCACACCGGAGATTGCCTGGAGATTCACTGGAGTATGCGAACTATCTCCTACTCAAGCATGCTCGTTCATCCCCAGACATACTCTGCGTGAAGGAGACAAGATAAAGGGCCGAATCTCCGGTCTACACCGGGGTCTCCTGTCTACACCGGAGTCTCCTGTCTGGCAGACCGGAGTCTCTAGACTCGTCATTTCCCAAGCATGAAGTGAAGATGGTGTCACCCACTGGTGTCACTCCGGAGACTATCCGGAGACTACCCGGAGTCTCTGATCTCCCAGGTGCAAAGTCTTCGGACTAGGGCTGTCCGATTCTTTTCAGACCGGAGTCTCCGGTCTTTACATCGGAGTCTCTGGTGTGACATTCTCAGAATCAGCTCAAACAGCTAGAAATTGGGCGAGGGGTATAAGTCTCCCCTCCCGTTCTTCTTTCTTGAGCTAGCTCAACCAGAATATATCTCACCATTGATAGATCTCCCAATCCCTCCACCCAAAAGTGTTGATCTTCGGAGGATTGAAGGAGAAGTCCTCAGTCTACGTCTTCACCAACAGGTTTTCCATTCCCCTCTCATTTGCTTGAGGTGAACTAGTCTAGGGTTTCCTTGTGTGGAGAACTTAGACATCTTGCTACTCTTGGTGATTCTTGTGGTTGTTGGGAGCCCCCAATTAGGTTGTGGGTGTGTGCCCCAAACTTGTTTGTAAAGGACTCGATTCCCACCTCAAAGGGAATCAATAGTGGAAGGTGGACTAGGCCTTTGCGGCGGGGTTCATCGGAGAATAGGGTGAGGCCTTTGTGGCGTTGAGTAGGCCTTCGTGGCGAAACTCACACCCCTCCAACGAGACGTACTCCCTTAACAAGGAGGAACTCGGGAATACATCGTGTCTCCACGTGCTCTCGTTATCGGTTGCCTCGTTCCCTCTCCTTTACTTTGTGTTTGTATTGTTGTTCTTGTTATATCGGTAAATTCACCTTTGTTGCATTATCTAGAGAATTTACCTTTGTGTCAAGCCTTGAGTTGAAGAAAAATTAAAATTGGTTGTAGCACCTATTCACCCCCCCTCTAGCTGCCCATACTGTCCTTATCAGAGCCTCGGCTCTTAATTTGGGCTTAACCGCCTAAGATTTTAGTATGGATGGTGATACGGAAGTCACTGGTCCCACGACACAAGTCACTATGGATCATCTCAAGGACTTGCATAAATCCTTGACCTCGTCCATGGAGGGCAAAATTTATGAGTTGCAATCTCTCGTGTTGCAACTCATGAAAGCCAAGGAACTGGACACGTCCAATTCACCTCCTCCGGATGAAAATCCGGAGAGTACCAAGAATGGGGAAAATGGTGAACCACATAGAAGTGCGTCCGCTAAGAACTCAACCGATAAGGGTACGGAAGGAAAAGGAGATTACAACTCCATCAAAGGACACTACTCTGCCGATCCTCCCGTCCCACATCCTCATATAATTCCTAGGGGAGAACCTACTAAACTTGATGCACATTCTTTTGGTGATTGGCAATATTACATAGATCCTCACTTAAACTCTTCTTGTATTGAACTTTGGAGGGTCACTCGAGACGGATACAAGCCTCATGAACCCAAGAACTTGACAAGAACAGAAGATGTAGATTGTCAACTCAACTACACCGCCTTGTCCATCATTCAACAAGCCGTGGGTCCAAACCACATGCATCATCTTCAACAATATTCCACCACCAACGAAACATGGGATGCTCTCGTCGTCATGTTTGTGGGCAATGATAGCATGCAAAGGAATAGGTATGATACCTTGATCAATGAAGCCACATGATTCTATATGCATGATACATGTATGGGATGCTCAAGAAACTTGTCACCGCATTCAATAATGTTGGTGCCGAGTATATTGATGATGATTGGATCAAGAGGAAGTACATAAGTGCTCTCGTGCCTTTTGAGCCCTCAGACTTGAAGAGTCTTCAAGGAAGACATGACTTTGCATATTTGACCTCAACCAAAGTGATTCAAGAGATTAGCTCCTTCCAAGTACAAACAAAGAATGCTGTTGACAACCATGCTAGAGCCATGGGAATGCACAAAGGAGAATCCGTTTCTTTCAAGGACAAGGTGGTGTAAATGGAGATTGATTATCAAGAAGCATGCATGGAGGACTTGGCCTCTTTGAAGGATCAAGAATATGACTATGTGCTCAAGGATTTCATTACTCTTGTCGTGCAAAAGTTTTGGAATAATCCTCCCAAGACCAAGGCATATGTTGAGGAGAAGACCGAGTCTAGCTATGGCAAAGAAGGAACTCAAAAAGTTAGGTCTTTTGCTTCAATTGTCAAGACAAACACCAATTTATTGCGGAGTGCCCTTATGAGAATAGAGACCATCATGGTGGCAAACGTATTCTCAAGGACAAATCAAAGGTTGCTTACATGAAATCTCACTTCAAGAAGAAATCCTTCAACAAGAAGCCTCCCACCAAGTTTGTGCTAGTGACTCAAGAGGATTATGATTCCAGAAGTGATGATGAAGAAGAATCCACAAGTGAAGTGGCCGCTCTTGCTATTGCTTCAACACCATCATCTTCATCACTCTTTTAATCCCCCAATGAAAATCTTCCTCGACCCTCCGCCAAGGGCTTCATGGCTCATGCCTTGGAGGTATCACCTTCTCCCAACTCTAAGACTCCAAATGAATTGGATAATGCTAGTCTTAGAGTATAATATGAAATTGCCTCTTTGGATAGTTTTATGTCTAACGTGCAAGCAGAGACCAAGAAGTACTTTCAACTCCTCATGAGCCAGTTAGGAGAGGCACATGAATCTCTTGAGAAGAAATGTGAGATTGAAAGGAGGGATGCGGATGAAAAGGCATATCTCTCTATGACTCTTGGGGAAGAGAATGATGACCGAGTTTCGCTTGAGGAGGAACTTGAAACTATTGAAGTGTCACATAATGAACTTGTTTCTAAGATTACTAAAGAACGCAACCTTGCAATTGCTAAATATAAAAAGGCGAAAAAGGATAAGGTTGAGTTTGGGGTTGGTCATGATAAACTAACCGAGGAGTTTGAGAAGCTTACCAAGGCCCACAAAGCCTTGGAAAATGAACACTCTACTCTCAAAGAGTCACATGAACAACTTCAAACTCAACTCAAACAATTCAATGTGCCTAGTACATCTACTTATTCTTGTGATCATTAAAATATTATTGAGGAGAATGCTAGGTTGAAGGAAGAGCTAGCAAGAATCAAGGGCAAAGGCCCTAGTGTTGAGAAGGTTGTGGTTTCTAAGCCACAAGTTTCTCACAAGCCACGAGTGGTTGCTCCTGAACCACAAGTGGGCAATTAAGGTCTTGGCTATGTTGCCAAGAAGAAGAATAAGAACAAGGCCAAGCCCGCACAAGCTAAAGAGAATGTTGCTTTGAGTGGTATTGTCATTAGGGACGACACCACTCGTAGCAACCCCGCGGGAACTAAAAATCCACACCATTTATTATATGTTGATTATTGTGGTGTTGTGCAAGCGAAATATGTTGGTCCTATTGAGGGTTTCATTGACTGTACTATTTGGGTTCCAAAGACCCTTGTTGCTAACATGAGGGGACCCTCCTCGGTTCCTAAGTCAAGTCAATGATCTCTTGTAGGACTATGCTTCCGGTGAGTCTAAATGGATAATTGATAGTGGACGCACTAGTCATATGACCGGAAGCAAAGAACTTGTGACAGAGTTGCGCCCAAATACACATGATGCGACCGTCACTTATGGAGATAAGTCCAAGTCCAAGGTATCGGGTTTTGACAAGGTTGTGATTACTCCGGATAACACTATCGTGGATGTCATTCTTGTCGAATCCCTTGGTTTCAATTTACTATCAGTTCGTTCTCTTGGGAAGATGGGTTTCTCCATCTTCTTTGATACTGATATTGTGGTCCCTTTGAGGAGGAAGACTCTAGAAGTAGCATACGTGGGACATGCCGAAAATGAGTTGTTTGTGGTGGACTTTTCGAAGTCTACAAACTCTCAATCGATTGTCTTTTCGGAAAGGTGGATGTGGGATGGTTGTGGCATCGCCGCCTATCCCATGTCAATATGAGAAATTTGCAAAGTCTTCACAAAGGTGGCCTAATCCTCAGACTAAAAGAAAATGTTTCCTTTTCCAAAGATCCCATTTGTAGTTCGTGTGTTGAAGGAAATATGCATGATGCCTCCCACAAGAGCAAGACAATTATTTCATCAAAGAGGATCTTGGAGCTTCTCCATGTTGATCTCTTTGGTGCCGTGCCCGAGGCAAGTCCTGGTGGTAAGAAGTATTGCTTGGTGACTGTCAATGACTATTCAAGATATACTTGGGTCTATTTTTTCAAGTGCAAGAGTGAGATCCAACAAACTATAATCGACTTCTCCAACCAAGTACAACATCAACACAATGTCCAAATTGTGGCTATTAGGAGTGACAATGGCACCAAGTTCAAGAACTACACTCTCAATTAATTTCTTAGTGAAGAGGGCATTCGTCATTAATATTCCGCTGTGTACACCACTCAACAAAATGGTGTAGGAGAAAGAAAGAATCAAACTCTATTGGATATGATGATGCATGTGATGGTGTGTTGGAAACCCCAAGATGAGGGTTTGATGAGAAAGCGGTAAGAATTTCCCTCAGTTAAGAACCAAGGTTATCAATCCAGTAGGAGGAAGATGATCTCGAGAAGGTTGATGCCACTGACGGTGGTGATGGCGCCTCACCGGTGTCAGCAACAACATGGAACCTGCACACAACACAACCAAAATATTTTGTCCCAACAGTACAGTGAGGTTGTCAATCTCACCGGTCTTGCTGAAAACAAAGATTGGACGTATAGTGTGGAAAATGGTGTATGCTTGCAGTAAGTAAACAAAGCAGGAAATTGGTTTGGTTTGTTTAACAGTGTAAGAAAATGGACCGGGGTTCATAGGTTCACTAGTGGTGTCTCTCCATAAAAGATAGCATGCTGGGTGAACAAATTACAGCTGGGCAATTGACAAATAAAGGTTTCACCGTAGTGCATATTATGACATGATGACTACTATGATATTTAGTGCGGGCATTACAACAATATACATAGACCATAATTCAACTGCATCTATGACTAATAATCCACCCTCAGGTTGCCATCCGAACCCCCTTAGGTATTAAGTTGCAAGCAACAGATAATTGCATTAAACAATGTGTGTAAATTAAGCAATGATTGTACACGAGGGCACTCACACCGCTGTTTTCTCCCTAGTGGCAACATAACATCCTCCCCCGTCACGTTTCTGTCACTCGAGCATAGGCGAAAAGGAGGCATAAAGCCACTATCTAGCATAAATACTCCCTCTTGGAGTCACTAGTAACTACTTGGCCAGAGACCCCACTAGCAACGGAAAGCATGCAAGATCACCAATAACATATGCAATAAAGACTATAATCAACTTGGCATAAGTTCAATATTCATCGGATCCCAGCAAACACAACATATATTACATAAGATCAATCTTGATCATGATAGGCAGCTCACGAGATCTAAACATGGAGGCATATGAGGAGGAGACAACCATCTAGCTACTGCTATGGACCCATAGTCCAAGGATGAACTACTCACGCATCACCCTGGAGGCAGGCATGGTGATGGAGAAGCCTACGGTGATGATTTCCTCTCCGGCAGGGTGCCGGGAGATAGCTTCAGAACCCCCCTGATCTAGGGTTGACGACGACGGCGGCTGCTAACTTTTCGGGGATATTTGATCAGGTTCCTAGGGTTTTCCATCCGGGGGAATAAATAGGTGAAAGGGCAAAGGTTGTGGAGGCCTGGGGGCCCCCACACCAACAGCTGGCGCGGCCAGGGGGAGGGCACGCCACCTCATGGTGTGGCCCCCTGGTGCCCGTCTTTGACTCTGCTTCGGTCTTCTGGATGCTTCCGGGGAAAATAGGCACTTCGGGATTTGTGGGGTCCAATTCCGATAATGCTTCCAGGACAACTTCTCTGAAATAAAAAACAGGAGAAAATTGGGAACTGGCACTTGGCATCTTGTTAATAGTTTAGTCCCGGAAAACGAGTAAAAATGCTATAAAGAAGGGAGAAAACATGTAGCAATTGGTATAATATTATCATGGAGCATCAGAAATTATAGATACGTTGGGGACGTATCAAGCATCCCCATTCTTAGTTCCTACTCGTCCTCGAGTTGGTAAACGATAAAACACAATAATTTCTAAGGTGACATGCTACTATCATAAACTTGATCATTATAATATAAAATCATATGTACGCTGAGATCATAGAACTTCAAACAGAAACATGATAAATAGAACTTTAATAATAAAGCATATCAATCACTTTGCACCATGAAGAGTATCTTAAATAAAGGATCATGGATAATAATGCAAAGAAGGATAAACGTTTGTTTTAGGTATAGAGAAAGTGTGGCAAAGTGGTATTTCGCGAGTCCTTAAGAGTGGGACAAAACATAAATGCCACGACACCTTCAAAGTTCATGAGGAAGACTAGAGCAAATAATTTAAGAACAAATAATATCACATTATGAATCAATTATTGATGTTTATGGGGAAAATGCACATAGAACTAAGAATGGCAAAAATGCTCTCTCAATTGTGCATAAAGTTAGATGATGGAGACTCAACATAAAAGTAAAAGAAAGGATCTTCGCGGAGGGAAGCAGGGATCACTCATGTGCTAGAGCTTTTTTTTTTTATTAAACAGAGGAATTTAAAGTTTTACACTCCTCCCATCCATCTTTCACAAACCATGGCTAACCGAATCCTCGGGTGCCTGCCAACAATCACATACGGTGGAGCAGTGTCTATATTTTAGGAGAGGTGTATGTTATTGTCAATGAATGGTAAACATACAATACAGTACGTCACAAGCCAACTGGATTCACAAGAGAGGCTCCCATATGAAGGACGCATCTGGGTAGAAGGTCATCCCTCTTTCTCTTTTGTTTACACAATTATGCTTTGACTGATAAATCAGGGGCAAAAATAGTGATGAGAATTTGTCTGTATTAATTTGGGGCTAGGCACCCCGCTGCCAGCTCTTCTATCATTTGGATAAGCGGATGAAGCCACTAGTCCAGGGTGTGAAATCCAATCAACAAGTGAGATAAAGATTCTCCATTGACGTCCTCATGAGCAAAAACAAGAACACCAAACATGAGTAATTTTGAAAGTTTTAAAGGTAACACATGAGCAATTTACTTGGAGTGACAGTGAAATACCACATGTAGGTAGGTATGGTGTACACAATGGGGAAAACTTTGGTTTAAGGAGGTTTGGATGCACGAGTAGAATTCCATACTCAGTACAAGTGGAGGCTAACAAAAGACTGAGAGCGACAAATCAAGAGAGCATAAGAGCCATAATCATGCATAGCGACATAAACATCATTAGTTAAAGCATAAGAGGCATCACAAGTTCAAAAACTAAGTGGTCATGGAGGCTATTCGTGAATGGTTCATAGTCATAAACATGGTGTGATCATGCGCCAAGTCAACCAAATAAAACATTTAAAAGAGAATACCATAAATTTATGCTTTACTATGACAAGAACAACTCATGAATCTTTCAAGGCATATTAAGCACTCTAAGCTATTTGAGGCTATTCATGCTACTCAATAACCACAAGGCTTTAAAACTAAAATAACATTTAGCATGGCATCAAAAAATTTCTAGCCACAGTCCTAATTGCACTATTATAAATTCTACATCAAGCAGCAGTTTCTTTTCCCAACAAGCACCATACAAAATATGTTTTAACACAAATAATCTATATGATACAGCAAGAAAACATGAGAGTACTCATATAACACTACTAAAACTAACAACTCTGATAAACATGCATGCAAAACAGGAGCTAAACAAATGCAGGAGCCAGGCAAAGATTAAGAATACAAAGTATTCTCATGAAAAAGCGGAGTGTGTCACTCTCCAATAAAAGAATGCTGGGGTCCAACCAAGATTATTGAAAAAATAAAAATAAACTGAAAACAAAAATAAAAGATGCTCCAAGTAAAGCACATAAGATGTGACCGAATAAAGATATAGTTTCACTAGAAGTGACCTGATAATTTGTCGATGAAGAAGGGGGTGCCTTGGGCATCCCCAAGCTTAGACGCTTGAGTCTTCTTGAATTTGCTTGGATGTACCACCGGGGCATCCCCAAGCTTAGTCTCTTCACTCTTCTTGATCACATCATATAATCCTCTTCTCTTGACTCTTGAAAACTTCCTTCACACCAAACTTCTCACAATCTTCATTAGCAACGTTAGTGCATTCGAAATAATAAATTCGCATGGTTCAGTTTCAACACAAGCGTAACACTCAAAAACACATTATCTACTGTCACAACTTCTTTAAAACTCTTTTTCTAAAAAAAAACACCAACAGAAAGAGATTAAGATGCAAATGCAATTATTGGCAGAAATCTATCACAACAGGACACCAGGTAAAGATGATTTTTTTTCAAAAATCATCTGTTGCTCAAATCAAAAAGTGGTAAACTAAGAAAAAGTTGCGCATACATCCCAGGATTACGCAAAAAAAATCTTAGGTCATTTTGATTTTTCTGTGATTTTATACGAATTTAACAGTGGACAACAAAATTCTGTTTCCTACGCAGAAATCCGAAATATAGTCTCAACTTTCCACTAGAGGATTTACTTGACTCAACAAAAACATAAAGGAAAAGATACAGTGGGTTTCTAAGGAAATAGACAACACCCAGGTGCAAAGCACACAAAAGAAAACAAAGGAAAACTGGTTGAAAACAGAGAAATAAAACGGGTTGTCTCCCGGTACCGCTTTTCTTTAACGCCTTTCAGTTAGGCATAGAAAGAAACTCAAGTATTTTCAGGTGAAGAAACATCAACATAATAACTTTCTCTAATAATAGAGTCAAAAGGTAGCTTCATCCTCTTTCTAGGAAAGTGTTCCATACCTTTTTTTGAGGGGGAATTGATATTTAATACTATACTCTTTCATATCAATAATAGCACCAACATTTCTAAGAAAAGGTCTTCCCAAAACAATAGGATAAGAAGCATTGCATTCAATGTTCATAAAAAAAATCAACAGGTACAAGGTTATTGTTAACCATAATAAGAACAACATCAATTCTACCAAGAGGTTTCTTCTTAGCATTATCAGCAAGATGAACATCCAAATAACAGTGTTCCAACGGTGGTAGATCAAGCATATCATAAAGGTTTTGAGGCATAACAGAGATACTAGCACCAAGATCACAAAAAGAATTGCAATCAAAATCATTTACTTTTATATTAATGATAGGCTCCCAACCATCATGTAATTTCCTAGGGATAGATGTTTCAAGTTTCAGCTTTCTTCCCTAACTTTCATGAGAGCATTGGTAATATGTTTAGTAAAGGACATATTCATGGCACTAGCATTGGGATTTCTAGCAAGATTTTGTAGAAACATAATAACTTCAGAGATATTGCAATCATCAAAATCAAAATTATTATCATCAAAAGTAATGGGACCATTATCTCCTACATCTCTAAAAATTTCAGCACTTTTATTAGAAGCAGTTTCAGCAATTTGAGGCAATTTAGCACGTTTCACGGAAGGGGTGGGGACTTTGTTAACACCAACTACTTTACCATTGATAGTAGGAGGTTTACTAGCACTTGGAGCTTCAGTTTTACTAGTGGTTGTGATAGTGCAAACTCAAGCAATATTATTCTTTCTAGCCAATTCATCTTCTCTTTCCCACCTAGCACGTAATTCAGCCATCAACCTAACATTATTATCTATTTGAACTTGGATGGCATTCAAAGTTTTAATTTATTTAACATCATGTGGAAAAACCTTCAGTTTTAGAAAATCAACATCAATAGCTAGGCTATCTACTTTAGAGGCAAGAACATCTATTTTACCAAGCTTTTCCTCAACAGATATATTAAAAGCAGTTTGTGTGCTAATGAATTCTCTAAGCATGTTTTCAAGATCAGAGGTAGATATTTTATTGGTATTGTAGGAATTTCCATAA
Source organism: Alopecurus myosuroides (assembly GCA_028641055.1). Taxonomy (NCBI): domain Eukaryota; kingdom Viridiplantae; phylum Streptophyta; class Magnoliopsida; order Poales; family Poaceae; genus Alopecurus; species Alopecurus myosuroides. The sequence goes on along the minus strand of CM054059.1, from coordinate 40,885,380 downwards.
TAATTACCATAACCATTATTAGGAGGATAGGGCTTATAATTGTTTCCACCAAAATTATTTCTACAAGCATTGTTGTTACAATTATTATTTCTATTAAAGTTTACATCAACATGCTCTTCTTGAGCAACCAAAGAGGCTAAAGGAACATTATTTGGATCAACTTGAGCTTTACCATTAATAAGCATAGACATAATAGCATCAAGCCTTTCACTCAAAGAGGAGGTTTCCTCAACAGAATTTACCTTCTTACCTTGTAGAGCTCTCTCAGTGTGCCACTCTGAATAATTTATCATCATATCATCAAGAAGATTTGTTGCATTGCCAAAAGTGATGGACGTAAAGGTACCTCCAGCAGCTGAATCCAATAGGTTCCTTGAGGAGAAATTCAGTCCTGCATAAAAAGTTTGTATAATCATCCAAATAGTCAGTCCATGAGTGGGACAATTCTTCGCCATAGTTTTCATTCTTTCCTAAATTGTTTAAAATTCATCATGTCACTTCTCAGGGATATAATCTTAGCAGGAGAATAATATTTTCCAATGAAAGCATATTTACACTTAGTCCATGAATCAATACTATGTCTAGGGAAACCTAGCAACCATTCTTTAGCTCTTCCTCTCAAAGAGAAAGGAATAATTTTAGTTTAGTAATACCTCCATCCACATCTTTATATTTTTGCATCTCACATAGTTCAAAAAAATATTAAGGCAAGCAGAAGCATCATCAGTACTAACACTAGAAAATTTCTTTCATAACAAGATTTAATAAAGCAGGTTTAATTTCATAGAAAACAGCAGTAGGAGCAGGTGGAGCAATAGGTGTGCAAATAAAACCATTGTTGTTTGTGCTAGTGAAGTCACACAACTTATTATTCTCAGAGGAACTCATTTTAGCAAAATAATAGCAAGCAAATAAATAACAGCTATGAAGTAAACTATTTTTTGTGTGTTTTTGATATAGAGAAGCAAAGCAAGACAAAAATAAAAACAAGACAATAAACAAAATAAGGAGGTTGAGAGTGAGAGACTCCCCTTGCCAGAAGACTTCTTCCTCCCCGGCAACGGCACCAGAAATTGCTTGATGCCTGGTGTGTTGGAAACCCCAAGAGGAGGGTTTGATGAGCAAGCGGTAAGAATTTCCCTCAGTTAAGAACCAAGGTTATCAATCCAGTAGGTGGAAGAGGATCTCGGGAAGGTTGATGCCACTGACGGTGGTGATGGCACCTCACCGGTGTCAGCAACAACGTGGAACCTACACACAACACAACCAAAATACTTTGTCCCAACGGTATAGTGAGGTTGTCAATCTCACCGGTCTTGCTGAAAACAAAGATTAGACGTATAGAGTGGAAAATGGTGTATTCTTGAAGTAAAGAAAGCACGAAATTGCTGTGGTTTGTATAACAATGTAAGAAAATGGAACGGAGTTCATAGGTTCACTAGTGGTGTCTCTCCATAAAAGATAGCATGCTGGGTGAACAAATTACAGCTGGGCAATTGCCAAATAAAGGTTGCACCGTAGTGCACAGTATGACATGGTGACTACTATGTTATTTAGTGCGGGCATTACAACAATATACATAGACCGTAATCCAAATGCATCTATGACTAATAATCCACCCTCAGGTTATCATCCGAACCCCCTTAGATATTAAGTTGCAAGCAACAAATAATTGCATTAAACAATGTGTGTAAAGTAAGCAATGATTGTACACGCTAGCACTCACACCGCTGTTTTCTCCCTAGTGGCAAAAGCACATCCTCCCCCGTCACGTTTCTGTCACTCGAGCACAGGCGAAAAGGAGGCATAAACCCACTATCTAGCATAAATACTCCCTTTGGGAGTCACTAGCAACTACTTGGACAGAGCAACCACTAGCAACGGAAAGCATGCAAGATCACAAATAACATATGCAATAAAGACTATAATCAACTTGGCATAAGTTCAATATTCATCGGATCCCAGCAGACACAACATATAGAATTACATAAGATCAATCTCGATCATGATAGGCAGCTCACGAGATCTAAACATGGAGGTATGTGAGGAGGAGACAACCGTGTAGCTACTGCTATGGACCCGTAGTCCAAGGATGAACTACTCACGCATCACTCTGGAGGCAGACATGGTGATGGAGAAACCTCCGGTGATGATTTGCTCTCCGGTAGGGTGCCGAGAGACAGCTTCAGAACCCCCCTGATCTAGGGTTGACGACGATGGCGGCTGCGGAACTTTTCAAGGATATTTGATCATGTGCCTAGGGTTTTCCATCCGGGGGGAATAAATAGGTGGAAGGCAAAGGTGGTGGAGGCATGGGGGTGCCACACCACAAGCTGGCGCGGCCAGGGGGAGGGCGCTCCACCCCATGGTGTGGCCCCCCTGGTGCCCGTCTTCCGCTCTTCTTCGGTCTTCTGGATGCTTCTGGGGAAAATAGGCAGTTCGGGCTTTGTGGGGTCCAATTCCGAGAAGGTTTCTATAACAACTTTTCTGAAATAAAAAACAGCAAAAAACAGGGAACTGACACTTGGCATCTTTTTAATAGGTTAGTCCCGGAAAACGAGTAAAAATGCTATAAAGAAGGTAGAAAACATGTAGCAATTGGCATAATATTTTCATGGAGCATCAGAAATTATAGATACGGTTGAGACGTATCATATGGCGAGGACCATGTTGGCGCAGTATTCTTATCCTCAATATTTATGGGCCGAAGCCATATCTACGGCATGCCACTCCTCCAACCGCCGCTACATTCGCAAGGGCTTAGAGAAGACTCCATATGAGATCCTCACTGGCAACAAACCAACGTCTCCTACTTACACTACCAAATTCCGCGCGATCCGGAACGTTTTGAGCGGCACGTTTTGATACGTCGCGCGGTTTCCGTCGCGGATGGCTGAAAATTGGAATTCGCTCTCGAAGACGCGGTCCATCTCGACGTTTCTTATATGTGTCGTCGCGGATTTTTGTTCCCGGCCCAATAGGCCCAGTTGGAGGCGAGTTTCGTTCCACGAGAACTTCACGGATTAGTCGAATATATCCCTTTTCATTTCTGTCATTTATTTGTCCATATTTTGAAATCGAATTATCTGTTTGGTATATGTTTTTGCATCGGCATTAGTCTAATGTAACCCTTTTAACTTATATCACTTAGATCCATCGAAACTTCTGTCATCTATTTCTCCATATTGTGAACTCGAATTATATCTATCTTAAGAAAATAAACACAGTAGTTGAACATAAACATAGACTACATATTAATAGAAACCTCACGATACAAACGAGATTGTCGATCTAAACAGGACATCAGAAGCGCGGGGGCATCAGTAGGGGGCTAAGTAAAGAGCATCAGTACGGGGCCGACAGCTCCTCCGATGGCACTGGATCCTCCGTCGGGACTGGATCCTCCGATGGCACTGGATCCTCCCTTGCCTGGGGAGTCACAGCTGCGAGGAGAGTGATCAGAGTTTTCTGCTCTACTAGGGCTAAACCGATCTTCAGTTCCCCAACCCGCTTGGTCAGTTCGAGGTTGATGGCCCTCAAATTGGACGTATCATCCATCAATTTCCGAAACGCTATGAGGGAAGCTTCGCCCTGAGCCACTTGCTCCAACCTGGCATCGCGAGCCTTGGTGAGATTATCGCAGGCGAGCTTCAAGGCCTTCTCAAGCTCAGCTTCTAGGATGTCAACCCTCTTCGCCAGAGCGCTGCAGATGACCGTCTGCTCGGCTTAATGTGCCCTGTAGATAGTTGCATGATAGGAAGTTGATGTTGATCTAAAAAGGCAAAATGGATCTAAGAAAGATGAAATCACGAGGAAATAAGAAACGGATCTAAGAAAGATGAAAGCACCAGGAATTCTGAAAAAGATCTAACAAAGACGAAATAACGAGGAATCCAGAAACGGATCAGCAGTACGTGAACGGAAATGGAACCTACAAGAGGGCAGCAGACCGCTTCGCCGATGGAGCCATGGCCGCCTGGAGGAATGATCGCCGTTGGAACCTCCTACGTCAAAGGGTTTTCGCTTGAGGGGAGGCGGTGAGGCAGATAGAGGATGAACTGAAGAGTGCGTCTATTTATACACCGGGAGGGGGGTTGGAACGGAGGAGCCGCATGCACGACGGAGCAATAACTGGCCGCCGGAACTAAAGCGACACGTTTCACGTTCACAATATCGTGACGAACGCGTGGCGTGCTGCATCCCAGGGTTAGTGGGTTACTGCGGTGAGTGGAAGAGCGGTTGTTTCCAGACTTGGGGCCATGATGGCACTTTCTTGGGCCCTCTCCTGTCAGGCACTTTTTATTGGGCCTTATAGCACTTCGTAGCCCATAATTATCCTACTACAATTGCAGCCCAAAATAAGAAGGAAGAAATGTTGAAACTTCAACAAACACATAAAACGTCGAAATTTTGATTATTTTCACACGTTTTAACATCTTGCACACTGTGAAACACTATACATCATCCCAGAATGCGTCGTCAAGTTCGTCGTCATCGGAGTCCTGCATAAGGCTCCCCCAGAATGCTTCGTCCATCTCCTCATCGGACGATGGTGGAGGGGCCAGCATCCGTACGAGCTCGCATCTTCGCGTCCCTCTAAGCGTTGAGCCGCAACTGCGCCTGTACCAGATCTGGGTGATCACGGCGGAACCTCTCCATCGTGGCCTCGTCGTCCCGGCGGATGCCCAGCTGCACGAACGCACGGCGGTTCTCCTGCTCCTCCTTGTGGGTCACAATCCTCAGATCCGGGGCGAGGAACTCGGCAACTTCTCTGCTCTCGACGTCTCGGAAGTTCAGCTCGGCACGCGGGCGTCCGAACCGCCACGTCGAATGCGCGGGCGGCGAGCTCGGGCGTGTCGAAGGTACCCATCCACCACCGCACGCCGTTGTGTGTGATCACCGCGGACCAGCGCCCGGACGGCCGCAGCTGCACACCTCGGAAGCCGGTGCTGCTTCTCACGCGCGGTGCCGTCGGGCGGATCAGCGCCGAGAGTGAGGGGGGGTCGGGGGCTGTGGCGGCGTGCAGTAATCAGTGTCGAGAGTGAGTGGGGAGGTTGGGGGGCTATGGCGGCGGCGTAGAAGGTAGGTTATGTGGTCCGTGTTCGGTCGTATTTATGTGATAGCGACGAGGTCGAGAAGTTCAGTGACCGTTGGCTTGCCAGGCTTTTGTTGAGTTCTGGAGTGATGAGTTGCACGAGGGATTTGATCTAAACTCGAGGTTTTAGCAGCTACTCCCTCCGTTCCAAAATATAAGCCTTTTTAGCAAACTGTTTTAGTTCGCTAAAAAGGCTTACATTTTGGAACGGAGGAAGTATTAGCGATTTGATCTTTACTCGGATTTTAGCACGAGGGATCTACCAGCGATAATATACCTTATAAGTTGACGAAACAAACTAAACCTTAACAAGTCCAGGAAACAAACGAAATTACAATCCAGCCAGACAAAATAAGAAGTTCATAGGCCTAGCTCAGCAGCAGCCTAGTATCTTCACCAACAATGCATATCCTTTGCTCCGGTTCTATATCACCCCCATCTCAATGACCGCCTCCAACCTAGGGTCATCAGTCTCCCTCACAATAATCAAAAAAGGTTGTTGATTATGAAAATTATTGCTTTGGACGAAAACCGCCCACACCAGCTTGTTGAGGATAATGCGGCCGTCGGTTTTCTTGTTGTAAGAAATGGTGGTGACATGCTCTTCTGCTCTAAGTCGTAAGCCAACCCTGCCATGATTCCTCAAGCCAGCGTATTCCCCTATCAACTTCGGTAGTTTCTAAGCATGAAAGATAACATACCATATTATCAGACCTTCTCATGGTTCTTGGAAATTTACTTGCAAAAAGAGGAGGTCGTCTTATAGATACATACCATAGTATAGTGCTGCAAGTTTGTGACGGTGAAACGAGTCACAAAAGGAAGCCCGACATAGGGTCCAAGGGGTAGAAGCCGGGCCAGGTGGTTCTTCTCATGATTGTCGAGATGTGCTCTTTGGGCATATACGATGTTGGCATCATCATGCCTCTCATCAGCAGAACTGTCAGAATCCTCATCATGGACCTCATCATCAGAATTGCTAGAATCCTTATCATGCATCTCATCCTCAGAACTGCCATCTACGCTGCAAACTGAGTCATCTGCGCTTGACTGAGTCATCTTCGCTTGAAATGCAAAGTGAGTCATCTTGGGAGTCGCCAATAAAAACAACGTAGATAGTGGGACTTGGTATCATGGAAAACACTAGTATGCATCCCACGGAGATGTTCTTTTCCTCGATGAACCGACACCATTGTGTCCCATGCAAACGAGTCTTGCTCTGTTCTTTTGACACACGAAAGGTGTACTTCCTGCCATGGGAACTAAATAGCACACGCTCGCCTACTAACTTGTTGAATGCTATCCGAGCAGTCTACGGTACAACCTGTGCATCAGAAATAAAAAGAAACGTGGAAATTAGATATTGTAATAAAAACAAAATACATAATACAAGTGTAAGAATAAGAATTGTTTTCTTACCACTGACTTGAGGTGACACTCTTGTACAGCAACACCGAACTTGGATGCAGAAGAATCAACATTTGGGCAATTATTCTGCATACAGGGCATGGAATACCCTGTTAATCAAGCAAAAAAGAAGCAGAAATTACAAAATGTGCATAGTGATAACAAGCCTCATAAACACATAGGTGATCATGCACTAAAGGGGCATCCTTAGAATTCATTGTAACATGCAGTCAGAATAAACACATATGGAACAATGCAAAAAAAAGTGTAAAACAAGCTTCATAAACACATTTCCAACACTTGCTAGAAGAACGAGCCCAATACCAGGAAGTAATACAAGACGTGGCCTTGTATCACTGCCACGTATTGGATCTGATCTCCTAGCATTTATCATGGCATGCAAACCAAGGGAAAAAGAGTGCTTATAATAGTATGTACGAATACAAATACTCAAATTGTATACACTACAAGGTACTATAGACACTCTTTTTGCCTTTACCATGGCCTAGTTTAAATCATCGGCATATAACGAGGACATTCAAGGCAAAGAAAAGTAGAACAATGGAAACAAATGTAATGCGAGCCTCTATCATTGTCATGCAAACCAAGGGCAAAAGGAGTGCTTATAATAGCATGTACGAATACAGATACTCAAATTGTATACATTACAAGGTATTATAGACACTCCCTTTCCCTTTACCATGGCCTAGTTTAAATCATCGGCATATAACAAGGAGGACATTCAAGGCAAAGAAAAGTGGAACAATGGAAACAAATGTAATACAAGCCTCATATATCATTGCCATGCAAACCAAGGGCAAAGAAAGTGCCTATAATAGCATGTACGAATACAAATACCCAAATTGTATACACTACAAGGTATTATAGACACTCTCTTTCCCTTTACCATGGCCTAATTTAATCATCGGCATATAACAAGGAGGACATTCAAGGCAAAGAAAAGTGGAACAATGGAAACTAATGTAAAACGAGCCTCATATATCATTGTCATGCAAGCAAAGCCAACAAGAGAGCTCCGATAACATGCACGAATACAAATACTCAAATTGTATACACTACAAGGTATTGAAGCCCTCTATTTGCCTTTACCATGGCCTAGTTTAATCATCGGCATATAACAAGGAGGACATTCAAGGCAAAGAAAAGTGGAACAATGGAAACAAATGTAATACGAGCCTCATATATCATTGGCATGGAAACCAAGGGGAAAAGGAGTACCTACAATTGCATGTACGAATACAAATACTCAAATTGTATAAACTACAAGGTATTGTAGACACTCTCTTTCCCTTTACCATGCCCTAGTTTAAATCATCGGCATATAAAAAGGAGGACATTCAAGGCAAAGAAATGTGGAACAATAGAAAAAAATTAATACGAGCCTCAGATATCATTGCCATGCAAGCAAAGGCAACAAGAGAGCACCAATATCATGTATGAATACAAATACTCAAATTGTATACAATACACGGTATTGAAGCCCTCTGTTTGCCTTTACCATGCCCTAGTTTAATCATCGGCATATAATAAGGAGGACATTCAAGGCAAAGTAAAGTGGAACAATGGAAACAAATGTAAAACGAGCCTCATATATCGTTGCCATGCAAACCAAGGCAAAAATGAAGTAATTACAATAGCATGTACGAATACAAATACTCAAATTGTATACACTACAAGGTATTGTAAACACTCTCTTTGCCTTTACCATGGCCTAGTTTAATCATTGGAATATAACAAGGAGGACATTCAAGGCAAAGTAAAGTGGAACAATGGAAACAAATGTAATACGAGCCTCAGATATCATTGCCATGCAAACCAAGGGAAAAAGAAGTGGCTATAATAGCATGTACGAATACAGATACTCAAATTGTATACACTACAAGGTATTATAGACAATCTCTGTCCCTTTACCATGGCCTAGTTTAAATCATCGGCATATAACAAGGAGGACATTCAAGGCAAAGTAAAGTGGAACAATGGAAACAAATGTAATACGAGCCTCATATATCATTGTCATGCAAACCAAAGGTCATTCGAGTGCCTATAATAGCATATACGAATACAAATACTCAAATTGTATACACTACAGGGTATTATAGACACTCTCTTAGCCTTTACCATGGCCTAGTTTAAATCATCGGCATATAACGAGGACATTCAAGGCAAAGAAAAAGTGGAACAATGGAAACAAATGTAATACGAGCCTCATATATATCATTGGCATGGAAACCAAGGGAAAAAAGAGTAGTTATAATAGCATGTACGAATACAGATACTCAAATTGTATACACTACAAGGTATTATAACCACTCTCTTTCCCTTTACCATGGCCTAGTTTAAATCATCGACATATAACAAGGAGGACATTCAAGGCAAAGAAATGTGGAACAATAGAAACAAAAGTAATACGAGGCTCAGATATCATTGCCATGCAAACCAAGGCCAAGCGGGTGCCTATAATATCGTATACGAATACAAATACTCAAATTGTATACACTACAAGGTATTATAGACACTCTCTTTGCCTTTACCATGGCCTAGTTTAATCATCGGCATATAACTAGGAGGACATTCAAGGAAAAGAAAAGTGGAACAATAGAAACAAATGTAATGCGAGGCTCATATATCATTGCCATGCAAACCAAAGGCCGAGAGAGTGTCTAAAATAGCATATATGAATACAAATACTCTAATTGTATTCACTACAAGGTATTTTAGACACTCTCTCGGCCTTTACCATGGCCTAGTTTAATCATCGGCATATAACTAGGAGGACATTCATCATGGTAATAAATTAGGATACACAAAGAAAAACAGGTGGAACAATGGAAAATGCATAGAAAAAATGAATCTGACCTCAGAATTTCTAAGTACAACAAGTATAGTCACTCCCTAGCACCTGGCCTCGGTAAATCATTAGCCAAAGTGTTAATAATTGGCCAAAATTGAAATAACCTTGCAAAAATACTAAATCTAAGCCGTCAAACAAAAAAAACAAATCTAAGCCTAATCTAGCTGAAGCACCCAAATCGGGTACGGAATTAAACCATAACCTATCGAAATCATGGTGGAAATAGATGAACTAAGCGTGCCGGATATCCCAAACTTAAGCCATAGAACAAAACCACGTCTACGGGACAAAATACGAAGCAGAGATGCAGAATGAACGGTAAAAACATGTAGATGTACCGTGCATGTCGTGCTACGCAGAAAAATCGAGCTCAATCTACAGATCTACGATACATACAAGGGATAAGAGGGTTAGATATCATCTTACTGCCATTGCCAAAGCCCTCGAAGAGGACGGGACGACGCACGTGGTGATCTGAAAAAAAAGCAGATGAAGATCCTGCCTGCCCAGGGAGGAAGAGGAGGCATGGCCTTCGTTTCCCGTCGAGGATGGTCGTCGCGGTGCTGTCGATGTCTCGGCGGAAGAAAACCCGCTAACGGAGAGAGGGGAAGCTCAGGAAGGCGGTGAGAGAGATAGAGCGAGTGATATGACTAGAAGAGAGAGAGGGGGAGGTGAGCGCGATTAAAGGGAGCGCCTTCCCGAAGGGGTTGACGCTGCGTCTCCCGCGCAATAAAAGGCGGCCTGGCGCCAGTTGCCCAAAACATTTCACAAAAGCGAAGAAAAATAATTTGAAATGAAAAGAAAAACAATTAATACAAAATAATAATAACTTAACCACAAAATACTGCATCCGTTTGATCTGACAGAATAAAAACAATTTCCCAATGGGCCTGCAAAGTGGATATGGAAATCCAAATGTATGTCAAAACATAAAATCTTTGCTTGGCTGATTCTCAAGGATAGGATTAATACAAAGGATATGATCAAAAGGAGAAACTGGAAGATTGAAGGTACAGATCATTGTGTTCTTTGTTGTACTCAGTGCAATGAGGACTGGATACATCTGTTCTTTCAATGTGTTTTTAGCTCTCGAATTTGGAATTATTTGCAAATCAGTTGGAGTGATAACACACTTGTGCAAAATCTTGCTGCTGCCAAAAAGTCTTTCAAGGGGCCATGTTTCACTGAGATTGTGATTCTTGCTTGCTGGAATATTTGGAAGCAGAGGAATGGAGTAATTTTTAAATCAGATAGACATTCCTTTATGGGATGGAAAGTGGGCTTCATGTTTGATCTCCTTATGCTTAAGCATAGGTTGAGTGCTGTTGTGGCTGCTGACTTAGATTTATGGATTAATTCTTTATTTTAGCCTGGGATAGACTGTCTTAGTCTAATCCCATGTTTATTTGTACATATTTGTAACTGTAACGCTTGTGGTTGGTAATAAAGGGCTGTGGGGGACTCCCCTGCAGTAGAAAATGTTTCAAAAAAAAACAATTTCCCGATTTTTTTGAAAAACAAAATGCAGATTCAATTTTTTGAAAACCAAGCTTATCTGAATTGTGTTGATTATTTAGTGATATTGTGCCTTTTTTATATAAATGAGTATCTACTTTCTTGGATGTGTTAGGGTGGACACTAGAAATTCCCAAGACAACGGTATGACCCAACTCTTCACAAGATTCCTTCATGTTTCTCCGTTCCGGGAGTTTTGGGCCAATAGGACATGTAAATTCGAGAGAGAAACACATAGAGAAGGAAGTCAGGCTCTAAGAAGTCCTGGAACCCGCAAGAGAGAATCTGACGCCGGTGGAGCCCTAACACACATGACACACTCTAACACACATGGTATTTCATACCATGGGATTTGGTGGCATTCATACGATCCGGAGCCGCCCTCCGGAAAAACCGTGCATAGCTAGCCACGCTGGGGAAAAAGACGGAACTGTCGTTCTGGCCCTCTACGTGAGCCGAAAGGGGGTAGCAAAGTGGAACTAACTGTTTGGTTGTATTAGGTTAGTCCCAAGGAACACCCAAGAGGATGTTAGGGTCCACCTCTGGGCAAGATTCCCCTAGTTCCGTCAAATCCGGGAGTTTCGGGCTCTAAGTAGTCCTGGAACCCGTTAGAGAGAATCTGACGCCGATGAAGCCCTAACACAGAGGGCGAGGGAATCTTGGGCATACAGACCCATGACACACTCTAACACACATGGTATGGTATACCATGGGATTTTGTGGATTCAGACGATTCGGAGCCCCCTCCGGAGAAACCATAGCCCCGATGGGGAAAAAGACGGGACTGTCGTTCTGCCCCATCTACACGAGCCGGAAGGGGTAGAAAAGTGGAACTAACTGTTTGGTTGTGTTAGTTAGTCCCAAGGAACACCCAAGATAATGGTAGGGCACACCTCTTGGCAAGATTCCCCCAGTTCCGTCACACCCGGGAGTTTTGGGCTCTCATTAATTAGTCCTGGAACCTGCGAGAGAGAATCCGACACCGGTGAAACCCTAACACAAAGAGCGAGGTAATCTCGGGTATCCAAGACCATGAAACTCTAACACGCATGGTATGTCATACCATGGGATTTGGTGGCATTCAGACGAACGGGAGGCCCCTCCGGAGAAACCATGCATAGTCCCGCTGAGGAAAAAGGCGGGTCGTTCTGGCCCCTCTACGTGAGCCAAAAGTTGGTAGCAAAGTGGAACCAACTGTTTAGTTGTGTTAGGTTAGGCACAAGTAACACCAAATAAAATGTTAGGGTCCACCTCTTGGCAAGATTCCCCTAGTTCCATCAAATCTGGGAGTTTCGGGCTCTAATTAAGTAGACATGGAACCCGCTAGAGAGAATCCGACGCCGGTGATGCCCTTACACAGAGAGCGGGGGACTCTTTGGCATCCAAGACCCATGACACACTCTAACACACATGGTATGGTATACCATGGGTTTTGGTGGAATTCAGACGATCCGGAGCAACCTCTCCGGAGAAACCATAGCTCCACTGGGGAAAAAGACGGAACTGTCGTTCTGCCCCATCTACGTGAGACGGAAGGGGGTAGAAAAGTGGAACTAACTGTTTGGTTGTGTTATATTAGGCCCAAGGAACACCCAAGAGAACTGTAGGGCCCTCCGCTCGGCAATATTCCTCCAGTTCCGTCACACCCGGGAGTTTCGGGCTCTCATTAATTAGTCCTGGAACCCGCGAGAGAGAATACGACTCCGGTGAAACCCTAACACAGAGAGCGAGGTAAGTGGGCATCAAAGACCCATGCCACACTCTAGCACACATGGTATGGCGTGCAAATTGGATTTTGTGGCATTCAAACGATCTGGAGCCACCTATCCGGAGAAACCATGGCCCCGCTGGGAAAAAAGATGGAACTGTCGTTCTGCCCCATCTACACGAGTCGGAAGGGGGTAGCAAAGTGGAAATGACTATTTGGTTGTGTTAGGTTAGGCCCAAGGAACACCCAAGAGAATGGTAGGGCACACCTGGCAAGATTCCCCTAGTTCCGTCACACCCGGGACTTTCGGGCTCTCATTAATTAGTCCTGGAACCCGCGAGATTGAAATCCGACACCGGTGAAACCCTAACACAGAGAGCGAGGTAATCTCGGGTATCCAAGACCATGGCACACTCTAACACACATGGTATGTCATACCATGGGATTTGGTTGCATTCATACAATCCGGATCCCCCTCCGGAAAAACCATAGCCCCGTTGGGGGGAAAGGCGGAACTGCCGTTCTGGCCCCTCTACGTGAGCCGAAAGGGGGTAGCAAAGTGGAACCAACTATTTGTTTGTGTTAGGTTAGGACCAAGAAACACCAAAGAAAATGTTAGGGTCCACCTCTTGGCAATATTCCCCTAGTTCCATCAAATCCGGGAGTTTTGGGCTCTAAGTAGTCCTGGAACCCGCTAGAAAGAATCCAACGCCGGTGAAGCCCTAACTCAGAGAGCGAGGGACTCTTGGGAATCCAAGACCCATGACACACTCTAACACACATTTTATGGTATACCATGGGATTTGGTGGCATCCAGACGATCCGGAGCCCCCCCTCCGGAGAAACCATAGCCCCGTTGGGGAAAAAGGCGGAACTGCCGTTTTGACCCCTCTACGTGAGCCGAAAGGGGGTAGCAAAGTGGAAGCAAATGTTTGGTTGTGTTAGTTTAGGCCCAAGGAACACTAAATAAAATGTTAGGGTCCACCTCTTGGCAAGATTCCCCTAGTTCCATCCAATCCGGGAGTTTCGGGCTCTAAGTAGTCCTGGAACCCGCTAGAGAGAATCCGACGCCGGTGAAGCCCTTACACAGAGAGCGAGGGACACTTGGGCATCCAAGAACCGTGACACACTCTATCACACATGATATGGTATACCATGGGATTTGGTGGCATTCATACGATCTGGAGCCACCTCTACGGAGAAACCATAGCCCCGTTGGGGAAAAAGAGAGAACTGTCGTTCTGCCCCATCTACGTGAGCCGGAAGGGGTAGAAAAGTCGAACTAACTGTTTGGTTGTGTTAGGTTAGGCCCAACGAACACCCAAGATAATGGTAGGGAACACGTCTTGTCAAGATTCCCCCAGTTCCGTCACACCCGGGAGTTTCGGGCTCTCATTAGTTAGTCCTGGAACCCGCGAGAGAGAATCCGACACCGGTGAAACCCTAACACAGAGAGCGAGGTAATCTCGGGTATCCAAGACCATGACACTATAACCCGGAAGGGGGCAGCAAAGTGGAAATAATTGTTTGGTTGTGTTAGGTTAGGCCCAAGGAACACCCAAGAGAATGGTAGGGCACACCTCTTGGCAAGCCCCTAGTTCTGTCATACCCGGGAGTTTCGGGCTCTCATTAATTAGTCCCAGAACCCGCGAGAGAGAATCCGACACCGGTGAAACCCTAACACAGAGAGCGAGTTAATCTTGGGAATCCAAGACCCATGCCACACTCTATCACACGTGGTGTGGCGTGTAATGGGATTTGATGGCATTCACACGATCCGGAGCCCCCTCTCCGGATAAACCATAGCCCCGCTGGGAAAAAGATGGAATTGTCGTTCTGCCCCATCTACATGAGCCGGAAAGGGGTAGCAAAGTGGAACCAATTTCTTGGTTGTGTTAGGTTAGGCCGAAGTAACACCCAATACAATGGTAGGGCCCACCTATTGGAAATATTCCCCCAGCTCCGTCAGACCCGGGAGTTTCGGGCTCTAAGTAGTCCTGGAACACGCCAGAGAGAATTCGACGCCGGTGAAGCCCTAACACGGAGAGAGAGGTAATCTCGGGTATACAAGACCATTGCACACTCTAACACACATGGTATGTCATACCATGGGATTTAATGGCATTCATACGATCCGGAGCCCCCCTCCGGAGAAACCATAGCCCCGCTGGGGAAAAAGACGGAACTGTCGTTCTGCCCCATCTACGAGAGCCGGAAGGGGGTAGCAAAGTGGAACTAACTGCTTGGTCGTGTTATGTTAGGATCAAGGAATATGGCATCCAAGACCCATTATATTCCACAATCTAACACATATGGTATGGCATACCATGGATTTGGTGGCATTCGGACGATCCGAGCCCCCCCCCACTCCGGAGAAACCATAGCCCCGCTGGAGAAAAAGACGGAACTGTCGTTCTGGCCCCTCTACGTGAGCCGAAAGGGGGGTACCAAAGTGTAACCAATTAATTTCTTGGTCGTGTTATGTTAGGATCAAGAAATACCCAAGACAAATGGTAGGGCCCACCTCTTGTCAAGATTCTCCCAGTTCCGTTAGATCCGGGAGTTTCGGGCTCTCATTAAGCAGTCCTGGAACCCGCGAGAGAGAATTCGACGTCGGTGAAACCCTAGCACAAAGAGCGAGGGAATCTTGGGCATCCAAGACCAATGCCACACTCTAACACACATGTTATGGCATACCATGTGTTGTGGTTGCATTCAGACGTCCCAGAGCCCCCTCTCCGGAGAAACCATAGCCCCGCTGGGGGAAAAGATGGAACTAGCGTTTTGGCCCCTCTACGTGAGCCGGAAAAGGGGTAGCAAAGCGGAACCAATTGTTTGGTTGTGTTAGGTTAGACTCAAGGAACACCTAAGACAGTGGTAGGGTAATTTATTTATTATTAGTAATAGTTTATGTCAGTAATTTATAGATGTCTTCCCATTATCCTTAAATAATATATTTCAATAATGGTCATCTTTTTAGGCCATCCATCATGTATCCAACGGCCAGCAATGTTCTCCAGCCAATGTACCAAAATCTGGCGGGCGCAGAAAATTTCGCGCCGCCCACCCAAATTATCGACCAAAATCTTTGCCGCCTATGCCGCCCTAAATTTCGAACCTCTCCCTCTTATCTGCCCCCTCGCCTAAATTTCCCCTCATCTTCTTGTCTGAAATCCCCCTTTCCTCCTAAACCCCATCTACTCCGCCCCGGCCTTCCACCTCGATCTGTAGCTCGCCTTCCCGGGCTTCCACATAGCTGTCCCCAGTCTTCCACCTCGCCGTGCAGCTTGCCTTCCCAGGCTTCCACCTTGCCATCCCCGGTCGTCCACCCCACCGCTCAGCTCGCCTTCCCGGGCTTCCACCTCACCGTCCAGGACGCCATCCAGATCTGCCACCTCGCCGTCCAGATTTGATACCTCGCCGTCAAGATCTGCCACCTCGAGTTTGTATAAAGCTTAAGATCACTTCTCCTGCGATCCTATCATACTTAGGTCCACAAATTAGATTACTGATATGATATGGTCAAACAGCGAATTGCATCACTAAGATTTTCTAACTCTATGTTGTCACATCCCAATGAAAGATAAGGCTATTTGCAAAGAACATGTATACGCTATTTATTTTCATTTATTCGCATAAATCATCAATTCTAGACTTATAGTGTAAGCTATTTATTTCCATTTATACCATGTCCACCATCTAGATAAGGCATTCCTTGCATGATAGCTCAACAATAAAGGTACTTATGTTGTGTGGAACTGCTGGCTTAATTACTGTGTTGCCATGTATTTTGTGCTACTATCCTAGTTGATTTGGTACATATGAACCGTGCAGCTTAGGAACATTAAAGTCAAGAGTACATCTGGTAGGACAAAGATGCCTCCTGGTGGACATGGTTGTAAACGCAAGCGCGTCAAGGCCCATCGCGAGCATGCAGTTGCCCATGTCCATCCGTATGGAGATGACGAACTCAAGCGACCAGTGGTCCAAGAGGTGGAGGGAGCTCCCCAAGGCCAGCAGGAAGCTGCCCAATGCGAGCAGGCACTTGCCCATGGCCAGCTGGAAGCTCCCCAACAGAAGGAGGAGGATGACCACCGTGAGGAGGTAGCCCCCCAATGCGAGCAGGTACCTCCCTACGGTGAGCTGCTAGGTGTGCAAGGTGAGCTGCCACCATCCCTAGGCGAGGGGCAAGGTTCCCAAGTCGAGGAGCAAGGTGCCTGCAACGAAGAGCAAGATGACATATCACAGAGATTGCATGCTCTACGAGGGGCCATGTGTGGAGGGAAATCCAAAATGCAGAATATTAACTCTAGCAATGCCACAATTTCTTTAGATTACCCATGTGAAGACATTGTTTCGAGTGGTGCGGCCGGGAGGAGAAGAAACATGTCCAAAGGAAACATGATCAGAATTGTTATTCCTCTGGGAAAGACACGGCTAGTTGTAACACCTGGGGTGTTACCTGTTTGTTTGCTTGCATCATATGCATCACATTGCATTGCACCATGTTTGCATCACAACTGAAATTTTCAAAACAATTTAAAACTTTCACCCTTGCTCAAAAATTTTGCAATTTCAAACTTGCAAACTAAACCACTCATTTGTTTTCAATAGTTTGGAAATTGTTTTAAACAAATTGCCTGCTAAATAAATTTGTCCCTGTTGTTAACAAACCCTAATGGCCACTTCCAAAATTCAAATCAAGTCATTCATCAACTTGTTGGGTTTAATTCAAACAACTATTTTTCAAATCAATTAATTAAATCACCTTTATTCTCAATTTCAAATCTATTATCAAAATCAGTACCTTTTTGAATCCATAAAATTCACCACACTTTTGTATTCTCAAAATCACTTTAAAACTAGGGGTAACCCTATTTAAAAGCATGTTTGCATAATGGTTTTGAAACTTATTAAATGGAATCTATTTATTTCCAAAAATTCCCAAAAGCAACCTTATTTGAAAATTCACCCAACCACTTTAAAATTCCACCTAATAATTCCAATTTTGAGAATAATGCTAACATTGCTTCCATCTTGTTGTTTTGAAGGTAATAAAATTATTCAATGAAATAACCACCCCAAAACCCCCCCAAATCCTTTCCCTCTCTCTCTCTCATTCATTCATTTACAAAAAAAAAAAAAAGAACAAAAGAATAAAGAAGAAAACCCTTTGGGGGCTGGGGAGGCAGGCCAAGCCCACCTACAACCCAGCCCACCATAGACCGTTCCCAAGCCCAGCCCCAAATCGGTGTCTTCCTCGTACGGACAGGACATGCTGTCACTGTCGATCCCCATGGACCCCTACCTCACCTGCCCGAGCTCCCCTATAAGACCCCAACCCATGCCCTAGCCTAGCCCTACTCCCCTCTACCCTCGACTCCGCCGCCACCCCCCTCTCCCTCGACGAGCTCGGCCTCCGATCTCTCTGCCACAATCGCCTGATTCCATCTCTGAACCATAACCGGAGCCCCACCTATCTGAACATTCGACGACCACCGTCACCTCTAGGCGCTACCACCCAGCTTCTCCGCGGGAATGGGTTCCCGGCACCTTCCTCGTCGTCGTCGACACCCCAGGGTGCTCGGCGGGGGTCCACAGCGCCGCCACCGTCCGTGTGATGCCGCCGGCGACGTCCACTACAGCGACCCTCTGCTACCTCTGCATCGGAGGTGAAATTCTTACCTCCGCCCACCGTCCTCTCTCTCGCGGCTTCCCAGCGAGCACACTCACGTACACGACCGCCGCAACACAGCACACGCATCGCACGGACGCGCCCGTGAAGCACAGCGACCGGCGTTCACCGTCCCTGCATCTCGTTCAGTTAAAAATTCAGCTAGCCGTGGTTGTTACCTCTTCCTTGGTCAGTTACCTGAACCCACACAACCGATGCAGAGGCGCAGTGGTTCAGGTCCTATGCGCGCACCGCGAGGTCGGGGTATCGAGTCCCCGCTCGGGGATTTTGCCCCATCCTTTTTCTCTGTTGCGCTGCGCTGCGGGGCCCGCTGGTCATACACCCCCGCTGCCCCGTCACCTCCCAGCCGCACGCGTGTGCGCCAGCGTGGCCTGGGCCCGCATGGCAGCGGCCCAGTGTCGCTGCGCCGCGGTGCAATCCGTTCTTTTTGGCGCGGTGTCACAGAGAGGCCCATGTCCCCTGTTTCTTTCACCTCTAGGTCCCAAAAAATTAACAGATTGGTCCCTGCCAATTCAAATGCATCTAATAAATCAATCCAAACTCCAATTTCAGAAAATAAAATATGCACTCTGATCTAAATTCAATTCTCTATCTTTTGCTAACATTTGTTTTCTGTTTTGAGTTTTCAAAATGCAATTTAAATTTGAATTCAAATAATTCAAATGCCATTTATAATAATTCATAACTAATTCATACCATTTCCAATTAATGCAAATAAAATATGTTTTTCACACCTTTTTGAATGTTCTATTCAAATATAAATTTTGTTTTATGTTTTGAATAATTAAAATTGCCTAAACAATTTGAATCTTGTTTAATTCAATTAAAACTTGTTTAATATTGTTTAATTCATAATTAAATAATCCAAAGTCCAATTTCAAAATGTGAAACATGTAATCCAACTAAAATTTGATAACCTTTTCAAATATCAACTTTGTTATTTGTTTTGAACATTTTAAATGGTTGAAAACAACAAATACTTGTGCGTTCCCTTTAAGGCACCCAAAATTCCCTAAGTTAATAATAAAATTCTAAATTGCTACACCCTATCTTAAATTGATTCTAATGTTGTTATTTTGCTGTTTCCCTTTTGCATGCATCATACTAAACCACTAGCACCTGTTGATTAGTTGGAAAACAAATAATTTAACCATAATTCATGGGCTGTTCATATGCAACTCAAATTGCATATGGGTCCATTCAAATTTGTTTATCTTGTCAACCAGTTTACTTTGATGCATCTTTAAAGTTGTCATGCATCCATACCTTGCTCATGCTGGATCTTTTGCCGTAGTAGTAATTGTTGCATCCGGTGTTTGTTCGAGGTTCGTTGCTTCTTCCCGGATAGGACGTTGAGATGATGTGAGCAACGAACGACAGTGCCCTGCTCGCACCCCTCCACTCCAGCCCCTCCCACTGCCACAGTACGAACCCCCACACCTCCCTGAACCTCCCGGACACCACCCTGTGCCCGCTAACCCCCGGAGGCGCCGCCGCCATCCACGGACGCCGCCGCGGACGCCGGCCGCGTTCTGCCGCGTGCGGTCACGCCTGCCGCCACCGTCACCTCCCCTCGGTGCCCCACCGCCCCAGCAGCCTTCCCCGAGCCGCGCCACCCCCTCCCGAGCCCCACGGTGAGCTCCCCGTGCTTTTTCTCGCCGCCGGTTATCGGGTCTGTAGGAGAGAGGAGCGTGAGGTAGGCGATGCACCAGCACCGTTGGATCCGAGATCCACGGTCGCTTTTCAAAGCGGATCGTTCCTGCGCCTGCCAGCGCGCGCAAGCGCAGCGGGCCGCGCTCGCGTCCAGTTGGGCCGGGCCCCGCAGAATCCAGCCCGTGAGACCGTTATCTTTTATTTCTTTTATTTCTAACAGAAACTTGTACCTCCACTTTGGACGTGGTAAAAATACTTAACGTGTGAAATAAAATCTGAAAAAATTCATGAACCTTAAGGAATGAAATCTAAACCATGGGGACTTTGCAGATCTACTTTTGGACTAGTATTTTTAGCACAATGAATGTTTTCCCTCAGACTGTCAGTGAGAATGTTTTAGCTATAACTTTCAAAATATGTGACTAAATGGAACAAACTCAACTGTTCTGGATAGGTATTGAAAATATCTATCCAATGCACCTAACCTCACATCAAGGTGAGTTATGATATGAAAATGCCATCAAGATTACTAAAGGACCAGTAGGCTTTTCTTTGAATTGTTTAAGGAGTTTAAAAATGCTTTTTGGAGAAAATCCAATTGGATGGGTTTTGTATTGACTAGATATATCATATCCTAGCTTAGATTAATTTTTGAAGCTCTAGATTATTTTTGGTGGACAGATCTAGAAACAGCACTTTTCTGTTTCTGTTTTTAATTGTGTTCTTGTTTGAAATGATTGGTGTGGATGATTGGATCTTGCTTCCTAGCTTGTATAAAGTTGTTAATACTTGTTATTGAGTTGTTTTCTTACAGTACCTCTACCTTAGAAAGTGTGTGCATGTTTGGAAACTGAAATAAAAATGAAATAGCATTGGTTCCTTCTAGTTTTATTAATTGGAACTTTTGTGATGCCTAGATCTTTGGGTGAAGGCTTTGTTAATTTTTGTGCTATGATTTCTATGGATCCAGTACCATTTTGGTACTGTTATTTTGAAGTTAATACCTCTGTTAGCTTGCATGTCTTTTTATAGTGAAGCATGTGTAGGTTTTGTTATTCTTATGCACTAGTATTGTTTTCACTAGAATAAATGGCTGTGTGATGTTTTATTTTGTTATAATAATTTTTTTCATGAGTAAACAGAGGCTTAGTACCTCTTTTGCCTTGGTATTAGTGGGCCCATAACCCACTGGTCCCATTGCATCTTGGTTGTGGATGAAAATCCCCAACCATGCACATGTGAGAAATTATCATGTGTTAAATTGTGATTGATTGCTATTTTCCACCATGGAAAATATAATTGTTTGTTTTCACTTATGCAAGTGAGAAGTTTATTTCTTATCATAGGATACTAGTATGTTAGATGTGATCCAATTTGTTAGCATAATATTCCTTAGGGGTATCATGTTAAGAAATGGCTCACTATTGAGTGCTAAATTAAATAGTTTGCAAATAAACTAAATTCCTCTTTATTGATAGATTGTTTGTGAGTGATTTAAATTAAGTGTTTGGATTTTTGAAAAGGATTAGATGAATTTTCATTAAGTGCATAGCTACTGGTTGTGTGAGTTATACCTTGTTTGATTGCTAGTAATGATTAGGGAAAACATAAATTGCTAGAATTAAATTGTGCATGCTTAATAGTTGTTGCATAGGATTTTTTGATGCTCTTGCCTCCTAGCATGAGTATGATTTGTGTACTGTTATTAGTTACATTTATATTCATGACTTGCTTGATTAGGTTTAAACAATCATGATAGCATTGCTTGTTTCCCTAGTATTGAACTAGTGTCACCACTAGGAAATGGTGATTCTTGCTATAGTTTTGGCATCTTTTATTTTATGAGTATATGAATTTATTATAGCATGTTTAGGAAGTTATTACTTCTGTTATCATGCCATGAATTATTTAGTTGCATGTGCTATGGTTATAGATTAATAATTGTTACTTATAGCATGCTTGTGTAGATTTTCCATCCTAGTATGCTATTAGTGCAGTCCTATTTTATGCCTGTTTAATAGGAGTATTATCTTGAGTGAAGATGGTGTTTTAGATTATTTTTATGACTTGATTCTTTGGTTATTAGCTACTGGTTGTTTGTTAAATTTTCATGATTGATGGATTCCAAAACTTCAAGTAAACACTAAGGTAGTAAATATATAGCCTACTCATCTGTGGTGTGTTTACCTGCTGTTTGAAAATTGTCTGAGTGTGTACCTTAACATGAGGGTCATACTTGTGTTATTTTTTGTGCTAGTGTTGTTTTTGTGCTTAGTAGTATTTTGAGAACTAAGTATCCACACTAATCATAAACTTATTAAGTAACTATTTGCTTGTGTGATGCTAATACCCACTGCCATGGGTATTGTTCTATCTGTTTGTGTTACCTTGGCAACCTAACCTTTGCACCCACAAGCTATATTTTTAGCTTATCATATACCTTGTTATGAGAGTGGTACACCACTCCATATGTGGTAT
Source organism: Alopecurus myosuroides (assembly GCA_028641055.1). Lineage (NCBI taxonomy): Eukaryota > Viridiplantae > Streptophyta > Magnoliopsida > Poales > Poaceae > Alopecurus > Alopecurus myosuroides. The sequence continues at coordinate 40,862,957 of CM054059.1, read as the reverse complement.
GTAAGATGTGGGATATGGTTTCCTGAACCATATGTTTGTCTGACGATAGTTTTGTACCCTGAGAGCTATGTGAGGCAGTTTTCTCGATAACGCTTGTGAGTTGGCGCCATTATACTTTTTGCTCGCTGTATGTGCTGTTTAGCTTGGTTGTGTTCTTTTAGGCCTGAGTGTGTGTCTTGTATTTCTTTTACGACGCTATAAAACGAAGAAGAAGAAGAAGAAGAAGAAGAAGAAGAAGCAGTTGTGGAACTGTGCGTCAAGTTCAAGCTACTTCAAGGCCAGGGACATTAAGAGACTTGAGGCAAGCCATCCTGATGCTTGCTGATATTACACTTATCATTATCTATCATGCATGTTTTAATTCTGAAAAGTTTTACAAAATTTTGATTTCCAAAAACTATTTTTTTTGAAGTGAGTATCACTTCTATTATATATATAATATTACTATGCCAGTAGTTGATACTTGGTGTTACCAAGCCCATAAGCCACCATATGGTATTTATTACCATCAGATATATTAGTCCCTAAGTGGACACCTTAAAATTGTGTTTTTACAAAACAAAGGCTTTATGGAAAACCCGGAAGAAAAGGGGGATCCTTATTCTCCGGAGGAATGAGGAAGTGGTCATTTTTGGGAAAATAGTGTTTTTCAAAGATGACACATAACCTAGTCTTCGCAGGACAACCTTTACCGTACTGCCACCCTACCCCAACATGGGCACGGGGCTTAACTGGAAGTTTGTCCTTGTTAGTGTGTGTTCTATCTCAAATGCTATAAGGGACGGGATCCCTTGAACCGATTGTCGCCAAAACTCCCAATGTTGAGACATAAAAAGTGTGGGATTAAGTTTCCCTCCGGTCGCGTCAGTTGAGGCATCCTGGCTGGCGGGGATTAGCTCGGTGCCGGGGATGACCGGTAAAACTCAACTGAGAGATAGACACATTCTAGCTTGAACATAGTGGAAAGTTATGATCAGTGATCTGATGTTTCACATACTGTTGTTACAGTCCGTGATTGTTCACGGCAGGTGTACTGAATCTGGTGGATGTGTACACCTCTGCAGAGTATAACTTTTTCGAAGAAGCCGCGTCCTCGGATAAGGACAGTTGAACGGCCATGTAGCTAGCATTGTGTCTATGTTTTCAAAAAGATGATTTAAAAAGGAGTGTTGAACTCGGGAAGTTCGGAAAGGAAGAAAAACCTTGTACCATGGAGGTACCGATGATGAAAAGCCAGAAGTTGTTTTACAAGAAGTTTTGCAGAGAAAATCTTTCCTCTCTAAGCAAACATCTGGAAACTGATTTTTTTTCCAAGAGGTTTTGCAAGGAGAAAACTCTCTTTTAACAAAGTTTTCACCAAACCTCTTGTACATGCGATATCGACAAGAGAAACAAAGATATACTATTTTCTTCTGAAGTATCTTCTTCAGCGAAGATACAGATTAACCTGACTGCAACTATGGTGTCATCCTATATGAACACCATTGGTAGTAAACCCTATGTATAGCCTACCTATTACACCATATAAGCATTCTTGCATCCTTGGTAAGTTACATGATGGATGTCTTGCTGAGTACATTCAAATGTACTCATTTTGGCTTCGCCCCTGGTATCTACTTGCCAGATTTTGAGAGGGAGTCTCAGAAGAAGACCAACGAAGAAGAGTACGGAGCTGATGGTTTTGCGAACTAGGATCGTCTCCAGGTCAGCAGCCTGTAGGTGAAGGCGTGACTTGGGCTTTACCACGTTATGTGTACGTCTAGTCCTCCGATGTGTGTGTGTTGTGTGTTGCCCTGCGTGGCAGTTGTTCAGGTTTTGGTCAAGTGACCAATCCTCCTTGTAAGGGTTGTGTAACCACGTAATGGATATTGTATCTGTGTACCAGCTTGATATGTTGTTCACGACTGAATTTCCTGGGATCGTGAATGTATGCATATCGGGGGTGTCCTTGAACAGTGGTTCGAAGGGCAGGCCCTACAAACAAAGTCTCAGCTTCACCTTCAACTTGATTCTGAGAGAAAACAGAGGCAGGACCTGCAGTCTGTAGTTGATGAGTTGAAGCAGGCCAAGGAACAAGCTGATGCAGATAGGATGAAGCATCGACAAGAATTTCTGCGTATGACGGAGGAACACAAAGGTATGAAGAAGAGTCAAGAAATGTACAAAACCCTTATTGGTGGCATGTTGGCTCAAGTTCATCCGAGATATGGAACTGAGTAGCCCTTTGTGAAACGCTTGTTGTCTATTGAACTGTATTAGGCTGCCTTTGCTGGCGAGCTATGTTGTGACCTTATTCGGAATCTATGTATTTGTTGTGTTTGCTTTGCTGTGAAAACTAGTATAGTATTTTCCATGCTAATGAATACAAGGACACGTGGTACTATATGGTACGTCCATGAGGCGGCACCTTATTGGATGGAAATCGCGACGAAATAAACACGTCACGGAAACGTTTCGACGTGGACATGCCGTGTTGGTACACGTGCTGGCTCATGATTCGCGACGTCTTACGACAAACTAAAACTTCGCACCATCGGACAACGTTATAAATTCGTCGGGAATAAGCATATACGTGGAATATTATGAGAGCGACACGTGGCACCTTCTACTGCTTGTACCCGCGACGAGAAAGTAAACGTCGCACTTATTATGACGTCATTAAACGGAGGTAACGGTAGTTCCAATAGAGACGTTTTTAAAATGTCAAGACGATGATGACGTCAGGAACAGCGGAAGTGACGTCAATAACGGGTAACAGAAAACGATGCGACGTGTACACACATTGCGACGAAAAATAACGTCGCTCCTTGTTGGGCCTTGTGCTGGGCCGGCCAGTAGCTCGCGACAGTTTAGTTTTCATTTAATCGTCGCAAAATCGTCTGTGACAGTCGATCAGGAACGTTCTCACTCCGTCGCGTAAACCGTCGCGGATTGCCCTTAGCGACAGTTTGGAGCCCATCCGCAATGGTATTGAAACGTTCCGGATCGCGCGGAATTTGGTAGTGTTATGTGTATTCGGTTGTAAGTGTTTCTATTTGATATAGGGTGTTCGGTTGTGTAAATTCCAATCTAAAACTATTGAGGGTATATTTATTGGCTACGGTGCCGAATCCCACACTTATAGAGTCTTTGACAAAACCCCACGGATAGTCATAGAATATTGTAGTGTGGTTTTCGAGAAAAAGATGACTCCCAAGTGGCGTAATTTCATGTTTGCAATGTAGATGTTGAAATGTCTCAAGAAGCCATAGGAAGGATAGGTGTGGGATTTCTCCGCCCCATTGAGGGACACCTTATGGAAACTCGAAAAGAACTATTCTCTACCCAAGTGGAGCCCTCCTCTACAATAGAGAACAAGCCAAGGAGCCAAGTGATGCGCCTAACCAAGAACAAGCTCAAGACCCTCCTCTTGTTGACCAAGTTACTATGCAATAATCAACCACTCCTATCATTGAAGCTATTCAAGGTCAAGGCCAATATCAACCTTCTTCGTCCTCCTCTCCACAAGTTGAAGCTAGTGTTGATGTTGAAGATGACAATGATGATGATCAAGGCCAACAATTCGGTCAAGACGGGGACCCAAATGATGAATATGATCAAGTGATTCCTCCTTGCAATAATGAGGAGATCGAGGCCCATCGTGCTAGAAGGATTAGAAAGGCCTTGAAGCGTATTGATGCATCCGATGACAAGGTCTTGGAAGATGTTCAAGCTAGAAGATACACTAGAAGGAAATTGGAACACTTTAGTGAGCATCAAGCTCACATATCCATGGTGGAACCAAGAAAAAGTTTTGAAGCTCTTGAGGACTCCGATTGGTTGGAAGCTATGCATGATGAGCTCAATAACTTTGAGCGCACGTTTGGAAGCTAGTTGAGAATCCCAAGGATTGCCACAATGATATTGGCACTAAGTGGATATTCAATAACAAGCAAGATAAGCATGGTATTGTCATAAGGAACAAGGCAATATTGGTGGCTCAAGGCTACACTCAAGTGGAAGGCATTGACTTTGATTAAACCTTTGCTCACATGGCTTGCCTTGAGTCCATTTGTATCCTTCTTGCATATGCGTCTTTGCACAATTTCAAATTGCAACAAATGGATGTCAAAAGTGATTTTCTAAATGGTCCATTGAAAGAGGAGGTATATGTTAAGCAACCTCCAGGGTTCAAGAACCCCAACTTTTCTAACCATGTCTACAAGCTAGATAAGGCGCTCTATGGACTTAAACAAGCACCAGGTGCGTGGTATGAGCACCTTAGAGAGTTGTTGGAAGACCGTGGGTTTGATGTTGGGAAGATCGAACCCACCCTTTTTACAAAGAGGTTAAAGGGAGAGCTTTTCATATGCCAACTCTACATGGATGATATTATCTTTAGCTCAACTAACCAAGCTTTTAATAATGAGTTCTCGAATCTTATGACCAACAGGTTTGAGATGTCTATGATGGGAGAGCACAAATTCTTCATTGCCTTTGAGATCAAGAAATTGGCTCGTGGGACTTTCATTTCTCAAGACAAGTATACCAAAGACATGTTCAAGAGGTTTAATTTCTAAGGTGCAAAAGAGAAGCCATCTCCTCTGCAAGTTAAATGCCACCTCAAGCGCAATCCAGACAAAAAACATGTGGACCAAAAGTTGTATTGTTCTATGATTGGTTCTTTGCTTTACCTTTGTGCATCTAGGCCCGGTATCGTTTTCAGTATAGGTGTGTGTGCAAGGTATCAAGCGACTCCTAAGGAAATCCACTTGGTGGTGGTCCATAGGATCTTTAGGTATTTGGTTCATACCTCAAGGTTTTGTTTGTGGTACCCAAAGGGGGCACAATTTACTCTCAAGGGGTACATAGACTCGGATTGGGCCGGTGATCAAGATGATAGGAAGTCTACTTCCGGGGCTTGCCAATTTCTTGGTAGGTCTGTAGTGAGTTGGTACTCAAAGAAGCAAAACTGTATATCTCTCTCCATCGCCGAAGCCGAGTATGTGGCGGCCGCTAGTGCTTTCACCCAATTTCTATGGATGAGGCAAAACCCTCAAAGTGTATGATGTTCATTTGGATAAGGTGCCTCTTATGTGTGAAAATGAAAGTGCCATCAAGATCGCCTACAACCCTGTGCAACACACAAGGACGAAACATATTGAGATTCGTCATCATTTCATCTGGGATCATGTGGCAAGAGGTTGTATTGAGCTAGCATATGTCGCTACCAAGGATAATCTCGCGGACATCTTTATGAAGCCTCTTGATGATGTAAGATTCATGTTTTTGAGGAATGAGCTAAATATCATCGATTCAAGGAGTTTGACTTCAGTATCTTGCACAGACACCCCTATAGTTGATATGTGTTTGGGTTTAGGAGTAGGCATGGACATAGGGGGAGTGTTATCCTAACACATTGGGATCTCCCTCCCCCCATTATGCCCAAATCAAAAATTCATTTTTACCTCTCTTTTTCTAATGTTGAATTGTGAGCTTCAATGTCGAGAATTGGCAATGCACCCAAGAAATAAATTCCCGGTGTCATACCATTATCTCTTACATGGTGGCTTAGGCCACCAACCTATTCTTTTGAAGAGTTGGTTCTTATTTGGTTTTTATTTGACTTCTTTCTCTCCTTTTAATTTTTTTGGTTTTATGAAAAACACACTCAAATTTTGGTGTTTTAGTTGTTTGGATCTTCAAATTTTGAGTGTGAAGTACCATCGCTATTTGGTTTTTCTTGTCCCAAGCCAAAATCTTCCTAAAAGCCAAGTTTTATAGTCACATGCATGTCCAGAAATTTTCTGGGATTGTGGGTCCGGAGACTCCAGTATGAAACACTGGAGACTCTGGTGTGACCAAAGTATCCAGTGTAAGAACGGAGATTTCGGTACACCGGAGACTCCCATGTGCTTAGACCAGAGACTCCGGTCTAGCGGTTTCCGCAGAACATAAAGGGGTCGGGGTGGAACGGTTTCCTCATTTCCCTTCCAACCACCCTCGACCCCCAACTCCCCATCTGCGTAACCACTGACTACAGGAGCCCATACGGCTGCTCTGTTCCGCCGGAATCCGTTCCTCCGGGCTCCCCTCAACCCCCCCTCGGGTTTCCCCTCCAGGACTCCTCCATGGACGACCGAGAAGGCAAGGGTATCTCCTCTCCCCCATTTTTCCTTCTTGCATATAGGGTTTGTTCTAGATATTGTTTTTGGAGATACTAGCCCTTGCCCCTGGTTGTATTCACTCCCTAGGTGTGTTTCCCCATCTAGGAATCATCTATAGATTGTTTCGTGCAGAATCTTTAGAGTCTACATTGTAGATTTGCCGCCAGACTGGAGACTCCGGTCTCCGGTGTGTGTGGAGATTCCGGTGTAGAATCTGAAGAATGTGCACATAATCTGTTGCTGGTTTCTTACTTCATCTTGTGGTCATGCATGCTTATCTAATACTTTTTGGTGTTGCTTTTTGGCTGTTTTTTTCAGGGAAAAGTACTAAGGCATCCTCCTCCAATCCTCATGTCAATCCAAAGAAGTCCTGTGCTCACTCTCGCAATTACCTTGTCACCGATCCGGAGATGAGCGCTGTGAAGAAGAGTCTATTCAAGAGCACCAAAGGCATGAAATGGAGAAGAAGGCCAGGTTTGATAGGATCACCACTGTGAAGAAGATGAGCAAGCAATACTATAGGCTGATGAGTACCAATCCTTTCTTCTCCATGGCTCGCACTGCTAGGAGTCCTAAATATTGGAGGAGAGAGTCTGAGCTTATTTAGAGGGAGATCTACAGTGTTCTATAGCATCTAGTCTAAACACATAAGGTTCTTGACTTAGAGGCTCTGGGCAGCAGGGAGTACTTTGAAGAAGCCGTTTGGATTACTAAGAAGCTGGGTCTGGAGCATCTTGTGGGCATTCAGCAGAACTACAACGTCGAGGCTGTTTAGCAATTCTATGCCACGGTCACCTTTGGAGATGATGAGGAAATTCCTTTGACTTGGATGACCGGTACCAAGAACTGTGACTCATCTATCCTTAGGCTCTCTGAGCTGCTTGGTTACCCTATGGGTGACAACGTAGGCAAAAGGATGCATGTTTCTGGTGTTGCCTATGATAAGAAGAGGATGGCTCCTATATATGAGAAGAGCTCGAGTACAGGCACAGCCAAGGACTTGAAGAGAGTCTACAACATTCTTCTCCGCCTCTTCCGTAACAGCATTGCTCCCAAGGCCGGAAATGTTGATGCTATTCGTGGAGGGATAGTGAACTTGCTCTACCATGCCTTTAGGTGCCATCGTGCGGGTCTAGACTGTGAGGGCTTTGAGATTTACGTCATGCATTTCATTAAGGATGATATGTACTCTTCCATGATTGAGATCAAGAAGGTTCCGGTGTATGCTCCATATGTGATGATGCTCATTCTTGATGAGTCCCTAGGACTTGTGTGTGAGACTGTGCCTGTTGTTGGCACTCTTAAGGTGCTCACTTCTCACTTGCCTTAAGATGAGGACACTCCCATGGGTGATGCTGGGACTAAGGCCCCGAGGGCTAGGAGGAAGAATGCCGACCCTCGTTCTCGCCTTCAGGGTAAGGATGAGGTTTAGGATAATATGAAGAAGCTCTCGTGGTTCCAGCTCAATGTTCTGTGAATGACCATAGCTGTTCACAAGGAGAATCACATGGATTATAAGGAAAGGAGGGACATGAAGAATATGCTTACCCATCTTCAGGATAATCCGGATATTGTGGTTACTCCTCCACTTAACCCTCCTCCCGAGTCAGTCACCATTTCCTATGAAGAATGGAATGTCTCCTCTTTCTCGTGGGGTGACTTTGAAGACATAACTTTGGATCCTTCTTCCAACAACCGTGGAAATGCTCCTATGACTGAGGAATAGGAGCATACTAAAGAAGAAGAAGAAGAAGAAGAAGATGAAGAGGAGTACCAAGAAGAGGGTGATGATGATGATGAGAGTGATGGCACTGCCAAGAATGATGGAGAAGACGAGGACTACGGGGAGCATGATTGATCCTTGGGTTCCGTGTAGTTTCTCTTTGTCCCTTTTTTGTGTCTCGATGCCAAAGGGGGATAAGTAGCTATAGAATTCTAGAGATTTGCAAGGGTTGCTTTGGTTTGATTTTCTTTGCCTCGGAACACAAGTCTTTGGACTTTATTTGCTTTTATGGCTTGTGTTCCCTTTATCCTAGTTGATTTCGAGTTTTATTTCCTAGTGGACCTTAAGTTTGTGTGTGGTGAGACTATGTTGGTGAAGCTATCTTATGTTCGTGCTATTATTGTTGCTTTACTTACCTTACCTATGCATGCAAATATATTGTTCATTATTGTTGTTCTACTTGTGGGATTTGTTACATAGGGGGAGCTCATGAATTTGTTGTTTGAGAGCCCGTCTATTTTTTTCAAACCAAGCCTAGCTATGATTATTCATTGCAAATATGTGCGTTGTCATCAAACACCAAAAAGGGGGAGATTGAAAGCGCAAATGCACCTAAATCTTGTTTTGGGTGTTTGTTAACAACACACGTATACACTTAAGTGTGTTGATGTTTTCAGAATCTTTCAATAATATTACAAATGGTGGTGTGAGAATCAAAAAAGACAAAGAGTTCTCCTTATGGAAAACTTGCTTGAATTTATTCCAGGCCAGAGTTTCTGGTCTGCCACACCGGAGTCTCCGATAGTTTTGCTGCAAAGATCCAAGAGGTGTGCAAATGGTATCACCCACTGGTGTCACACCGGAGACTGTCCGGAGATTCACCCGAGTCTCCGGACTATCTCCTACTCAAGCATGCCCGTTCATCCCCAGACATACTCAGCGTGGAGGAGACAAGACAAAGGGCGGAATCTCCGCCAACTCTTTGGCTTACACTTGAGTCTCCGGTCTGGTAGACCGGAGTCTCCAGACTCGTCGTTTCCCAAGCGTGAAGTGAAGAGGGTGAAGATGGTGTCACCCACTGGTGTCTCTGGACACTATTCGGAGTCTCCAGTCTCCCAGGTGCGGAGTCTCCGGACTGGGGCTGTCCGGATTCTTTTCAGACGAGAGTCTCCGGTCTTTACACCGGAGTCTCCGGTGTGACATTCTCAAAAATAGCTCAAACGGATAGAAATTGGGCGAGGGATATAAATACCCCCTCCCCTTCTTCTTCCTTGAGCTAGCTTGACCAGAATAGATCTCACCATTGCTAGAGCTCACCCACTGATGGGGTGCATAGTTGCACTCGTTGGTAAACCCCAAGAGAAAGGTTGTGAAGAGTGCAGCGGCAAGTTTTCCCTCAGAAAAGAAAGCAAGGTTGAATCGACCTATAGGAGGCCAAGCAACTTCTGAAGGTTGATGCAATTGATGTGGTAGGGCGCACTACCGGTTCAGTAACAACGTGGAACCTACACAACACAATAAATTCACTTTGCCCCAACAAAATAGTGAGGTTCTCAATCTCACCATTTTTGCTGATAACAAACAGGTTAAATGTATGGTGTGGAAAAGAGTAGGAGAACAATGTGAAAACAGTAGTAGAAGTGTGAAAATGGTGGAAGCAGTGTGAAAACAGTAATTGAAGTGGTTGTATTATCAGTATGAGAAAATGGACCGGGGTCAGCAGTTCACTAGTGGTGTCTCTCCATAAAAAATAGATAACAAGTGTGGTGAACAAATTACAGCTGCGCAATTCATGGATACTGAAACATGCATGACATGACGATTACTATGTGATTCATGCGAGCATTACAACAAGACACATAGACCGTTATCCAACTGCATCTATGACTACTAATCCACCCTCAGAATATCATCCAAACAATCTTTGGGTATTAAGTTGCAAGCAACCGATAGCCGCATTAAGAAAAGTGTGTAATGTAAACAATGTAAAAATCGTTGTTTTCTCCCTAATGGCAACAACACATCCTCCATCTGTCTTGTTTCTCTCACTCGAGCACAGATGTAAAGGACGCATGAACCCACTATCGAGCATAAATACCCCTCTTGGAGTCACTAGCATCTACTTGGCCAGAGCATCTACTAACAACAGAGAGCATGCAAGATCATAAATAGCATACACATGAAGACAACATGATAGATTGACAGTCAAGAGACATAGAATTCAATATTCATCGGATCCCAGCAAACACAACATGTAGCATTACAATAAGATGATCTCGATCATATAGGGAAGCTCACGAGATCAAAACATGAGGCATAAAGAGGAGAGAGCAATCATCTAGCTACTCCTATAGACCCGTAGTGCAAGGATGAACTACTCACGCATCATTCCGGAGGCGAGCATGGTGGTGTAGATCCCTCCGGTGATGGTTTCCCCTCCCGGCAGGGTGCTGGGGAGAACTCCAGAACCCTCCCAAACTCGGGTTGACGATGACGGCGGCCTCGAGTGTTTTTCGTGAAAAAGTGGTATATTATTAGGGTTAGCTAACCAAGGGAATATATAGGCGAAAGGGCAACATCGGTGGACGGCCAGGGGACGTGCCGCCCTATGGTGTGCGGCCCATGTGGCCCCCCTCCGGGCCTTCTCCGGACTCCGTGTGCAGGACAGCTTTCTAAGACTTCTGGTTTTCCAATTATCCAATTCCGAGAATATTTCTAGAACTACTTTTCTGTAACCAAAAACAGAAGAAAATAGGAACCGGCTCTGTGGCATCCTGTCAATAGGTTAGTCCTAGAAAAGCGATAAAAAGGATATAAAGTGTGTAGAAAACATGTAGAAAATAACATGAAAACAAAATGGAACATCAGAAATTATGTATACGTTTATGACGTATCAACCCCCAAGCTTAGTTCCTACTCGTCCTCGAGTAGGTAAACGACAAAACAAATAATTTCTGAGGTGACATGCTACCAACATAAACTTGATCGTCATAATTGTAAAAGCATATGTAAGATGAGATGATAGTACTTTAAACACAAACATGCTAGATATAATTTTAACAAAGAAACATAGCAATAACTTTGCATCATGAAAAGTAACACAAATATAAGATCAAGAATAATAATGCATTTGAAAGTTATACGTTTGTTTCTAGCATCAAGAAAACATGGATAATTGATATTTTGCTTGTCCTTAAGAGTGGGGCAAAACATAAATGCCAGGACACCTTCAAATTTTAAAAGGATGACTAGAACAAATAATTTGAGAGCAAATAATAACAAGGTATGAATCAACCGATAATATTTTTGGAAAAATGCACATTAAACTCAGAATGACAACTATGTTCTCTCAACTGTACATAAATATAGAAGATGGAGGCTCAACATAAAAGTAAAAGAAAGTCCCTTCGCAGAGGGAAGCTGGGATCACTCATGTGCTAGAGCTTTTTATTTTATTAAACAGAGGTACTGAAAACGTTTTTTAGAGAGGTGTGTACGCTTATGTCAACGAATGGTAAAAAGAAAATACAGTATGTCACAAGCCAGCTAGACTTCACAAGAGCGGCTCCCATAGAAGGACGCATCTGGGTAGAAGGACATCCCTCTTTCTCTTTTGTTTACACAATTATGCTTTGACTGATAAATCAGGGGCGAAAATAGTGAAGAGAATTTGTTGTATTAAGTTTGGGGCTGGGCACCCTGCTGCCAGCTCTTCTATCAATTGGATAAGCGGATGAAGCCACTAGTCCATGGTGTGAAATCCAATCAACAAGTGAGATAAAGATTCTCTATTCACGTCCTCATGAGCTAAAACATGAGCACTCTGAGTGTTCCTGAGTTCAATTTCAGACTGGTTATTCAGGAGCATATAAAGAAATTATTATCTTTGCAGTCTGAATATTGGAAACAAGATGCACAATTCGTTGGGCTAAGCTTTCTGGTGAAAATACTAAATATTTTCATGCCCGAGCTACTGAGAGGTTTAGGCAAAATGCAATTCCTTCCATTTCGGACGCTTCAGGGAATATACTGGTGAATCACCAGGAGAAAGCTGCTGCATTTTGGTCATGTTTCAAAAGTAGGATGGGTGTCTCTTGCCCACCTACTGTTAATATCGATTTATCTCAATTCTTGCATGTGGTGGATGGCTTAGAGGATCTTGCAAATCCTTTTTCTGTTGAGGAAGTGGAGGGTGTGGTTAAACATCTCAAACCTGCTCGTGCTCCTGGTCCTGATGGTTTCACTGGTTTATTCATTAAGCATTGTTGGGGTATTATAAAAGATGATTTTATCAAACTTTGCAATGAATTCCATAGTGCAAGAATCTCTTTGGAGAGTATTAATGGTTCTTTTATTACTCTCATTCCAAAATCACATTCTCTTGAAACTGTGAATGATTTTAGACCAATTTCCCTCACAAACACTTGTCTGAAGTTTATCACCAAGATTCTGGCTAATAGATTCCAAGATAAAATCTTTGGCTGCATCCATGATAATCAATATGGTTTCATTAAATCCAGAACAATTCAAGATTTCCTGGCGTGGTGTTTTGAATACATTTTCCAATGTAAACATTCTAAGCAGAAAGTGGTGGTTTTCAAGATTGATTTTGAGAAAGGTTTTGATACTATTGAGCACAGTGCCATCCTTAAGATTTTGAGTTCTAAGGGGTTCCCACCTTTAGTCATCAAATGGGTGAAGGAAATTCTCTCTTCAGGTTCCTCTTCTATTCTTTAAAATGGTGTCCCTGGTAAACCCTTTGTTTGAAGAAGAGGGGTCAGGCAGGGGGATCCTTTGTCACCTATTCTGTATGTTCTGGGTGGCGATTTGCTTCAAAGTATTGTAAATTTGGCTCTCAGGGAGGGTAGCCTTCGTTTACCAATTCCTATTGGAGGAGATTATCCTATTGTTCAATATGCTGATGATACTTTAGTGATCTTACCTGCTGATCCTAATCAATTGTTGGTATTTAAGAATCTGCTAAACCTTTATGCTCAGATCACGGGACTAAAGGTGAACTTCAACAAGTCATCAATGATACCAATTAATATCTCTCAGCAGGAAGCTATTGATTTGGCTGATGTTTTGGATTGTAAGGTGGCTTCTATGCCATTTACCTATCTAGGCTTGCCTATGGGCACCACTAAACCATGAATTAAGGATTTTGCTCCACTCATTGACAGAGTTGAGAGGAGACTTTCTGCAACAGTATCTTTTCTCTCATATGGTGACAGATTGGTGCTTGTGAACTCAGTTATTTCCTCTTTACCTACATATTATATGTGCACATTAGTGATTCCTAAAGGAGTCATTGATATTATTGATAAAGCAAGGAGGAGATGTTTATGGAGAAAAGACAAAAACAAGAAACGAGTAAACTCTTTGGCTGCTTGGGATATGGTGTGTAAACCAAAATGTAAATGTGACGCCCCGAGATCGGGCACTATGCAGATTTCAGCATTCCCGCCAAAATCCACATAATAACCGTTTCCAGGTTGCCACTTGTGATAACATTACAACAGTTCACGAATATTCCGCAACAACAACAGAAAGGGTATGTACAAGATGACTCAAACGAGTTAAGGATACAACTGATACAATACAAAGATCCAAATAACAGCGGAAGAAACAACATAGTGTCCGACTACGGACAAGATACAAATTGGACTAAGAGTCCTGAAGATAACCGATGGCGTCCAATCCCTGCCCAGGCCAAGCCGGAGGGATTCCCAAGCTAACGTCGTCAGACTTCAAACCTGTTGACTGCAATGTGGAATATGCAGCCACGAAATGGATTCGTGGGTCAGTACGGTTAAGTACTGGCAAGTGGATAACCCATACTCACAAGATACCAGCGTAACCAATCATCACAAGATACCAATACTTTGGGTACAACGGAAAGGAAGGGATTATTGCAAAGAAGCGGCAGCGGGCTGCACTAACTAACTACAGAAACACGCTACACCATCCGGCTAAAAGAAAGGGATAAGATAGCGTATCAGAACCAACTACAACTACTCACCAAGCAATACCCATCCATTGTTACCCCCTACTAAGGAAGCAACCCAAGGAAACTCACACGGTTGATTAAGGTGACATTCATTTTTATGGTGGAGGTAATCTATATTACTAGTCAAGTTATCATCGTTAAGTGTAAGTTGTCTGAGTACTTGTTAGCCAGCACTTTCACCAAGTCATCCATAACCGCGGACAACATGGCTTCTCGAGAAGATTTAACCCTGCAGGGATGCACAAATTTAGCCGTACACGCAAGAATAACCCGCCAGACGGGGGATCAACCCACCAAGCGAGGTACTCAACACAACCCAACTCTTCTTCGTATCAAGCCGAAAGAACCCCGTGCAATTGAGCGCACGGCTAATCAAGCCCCACGAAGAAAAGGGGACCCTCATAGCACTCTAAGAACGTGTCTCCCTAAATGCCGACTACAAAAGTTCCACCCTGGCGCCAAGGGTTCGCACCTGCATATGCATGCGGCCAATGGAAAACCCGAACTAAATGAGGTGATTTGGACGAGATGCGAATAGAATCAGAATTGCGGGGGGGCGCCCATACTCGCTTCCCACATGCGGTTAGTGCGCTCATCATGGATCAATGGACAAGACCCTTTTCCTAATTAGGGTCGACACTAGCAGGCCTCAAAACCACGTCGGGCCTCCTGCCGGTGCCTTATCATCAAATTATTATTACCCAAAACATTAACATGTTGTTGGTTGAATTGAAACCCAACTATCAAACTAAACAGGTGATAAGACAGACAACGAGACTTGAGCGCAAACAACACTAAGCATGCAACTACGACACAAGGCCAACATGGTAAACAAACAACAGTTAATAGGAAGTGGAAGGAAGGCTATATCATGGCTGCAAGGTAAACATATGATAGGATCGAGAGACAAGCATCGAATCATAAGGCTAGCATAAGAATAACGGAAAGAATCGGTAACAAGTGATGAAAGGCAGCCATAGGTAGCAAGTGAGTATACTTGGCTGGAATCCAGCAAGTAGAGGTATATCCGAAGAACTTGTCGTTGCTCACATCATCTCAACGTCCTATCCGGGAAGAAGCAATGAACTAGAACAAACACCGGATGCAACAATTACTTCTACGGCAAAAGACCCAGCATGATCCTATTTTATATGTATGACAATTAATTGATGCATCAAAGTAAACCAGTTGACATGGTAAACATATTTAAATGGGCCCATATGCAATTTGGATTGCATATGGAAAAGCCCATGAATTAATGTTGAATTAAATGATCTACAAATAACCATCATGTGAGAGTTGATTAGAATGATGCATGGATGATGAAAACAATAAGAAAACAACAATAGTTTCTGTTTGATATGTTGTTTACCAAGTTTGGAATTTTATTTATTAAGTTATGAAATTTGGCTTCTTGAATGAGTTACACAAGCATTTGTTGTTTTCACCCATTTTAATTGTTCAAAAAAGATGACAAAATTCATATTTGGAAAGAACACAAAATTTTAGATGGAATACATATTTCATTTGTTGAATTTGGATTTAGAATGAGCAAGTTATCAAATTAGCAATTTTAAATGCATTAAATAAGAAATAGTTGTTTTTAGCAATTTAATTTATTCAAAATAGAAAACAAAGTTCATATTTGCAAAGTTCATGAAAAATGGGATGGAAAACATATTTTACATGTTGGAATTGGATTTGAATTGCCCAAGTTATGAATTTTGCAATTTAAAAGGTTTAATTAAAACATTGAATAATTGCACCACTTTTAATTAGGAAAAACAGTAAACAAATTGTATTGAAAAGGTTGAAAACATGTAGCAAATGTTTCACTGAACATTTTGAGCTATTAAACATAATTTTTGGATCATTATTGAATTTATTAAGCAATTTTTCATAAGCATTTTTATTCTGCCCTTTTTAGTAAACAGAAGGAAACATGTTCAAATTTAATTCAATTGTGACCAATTAAAATACCAATGTGTAGAGTTTGTTAAGACAAATTTTTAGAGCCCAAGTTTGCTCAATTTGGGTGAACACAACTCAAGTTATGAAATTCCAAAGTTTCAAATTTTTATTGCATTTTCTGTATTTAATTATTTAGTGCAAAAATTATTACAGAAACATGTTGCAACTTTGACATTAACAGGAAGAGCACAAAATTATGAATCCACAGAAACTTGAATCATTGAATTTGGAGCAATATTCAACTTGTTATTGATTTTACAAATAAGGGCTCAGATCTGTTTTTCTGGAATTCGAGAGAAAAAAGAAAAAGGCTGAGAAAAAGGAGGTGGCTTTGCACCGGGGGGGGATCGAACCCTTGATCTTTCGCTGAGATACAGGGAACAGAGCCACTAGGCTATGCGATCGGTTGGTGAAGGATACAGAGGCGCAGGGGTTTTGAGGTGAGGTTCCCGGGTTATATGGTCGAAACTGAACCAGCAGTTCAGTTAACTGCATCCGATCGAGCGAAGGGAGGCGGACAGCGGCCTGCAGCGCCGCTGCCGGCGTGGGCGCGCCGCGCTGGGCGCTCGGGCGTGTGTGGTGGCCGTGCGTGCGGAGGTAAGGGGAGAGGGGAGAGGGGAGAGGCGCTCACCGAGGGTCCGAGCGTCGAGGAAGCAGCGGTCGATGGCGACAGAGAAGGAGCGGTGGTCGACGGAGAAGAAGGAGGTGATGGCGTCGTCGCCTCGGGCGTCCTCCGGCCGCGGCGCCTTCACCAAATCCGCAGCCCACACCTCCACGATTCCATTCCCGAGAAGACGGACGCCCGACGGCGAACGCAGCCATGGCGCCAAGGCCATCAAGAATCGGCCATGGAGGCTTTTGTTCCAGGTTCAGAAGAAAAAGGATTCAGAGAAGAGGGAGGGAACTGAGGAGGAAGAAAGAAGGGCGGCGGCGATGGAGGAAGGAGAGGGAGAGCTCGGTTAGGGTTTGGGAAGGAGGGGGAGAGGGGCTTTAAGGGAGGAGGGGAACAGGTGGAGGGGACATGGTGACAGCGACCTCCCCCCTCCTGTCTGTCCGTACGAGCAAGAAGGGGGGGTTGGGCTGCTACGGTGGGTTGTAGGT
Source organism: Alopecurus myosuroides (assembly GCA_028641055.1). Lineage (NCBI taxonomy): Eukaryota > Viridiplantae > Streptophyta > Magnoliopsida > Poales > Poaceae > Alopecurus > Alopecurus myosuroides. Next base: position 40,846,006 of record CM054059.1, on the reverse strand, counting down.
GGGCCGTTTTGTGGCCTGCCTCCCCACCTTTTTTTTTTCTTTGTTCTTTCTCCATTTTTTCTGTAAAAGAATAGGAAGAGAGAAATAGAAATAGGTGTTAGGGTTTTATTTTTTATGAATTAATTTTTTATTGATTTACAAAACAGTGAGGCCAAGGTTGATCAAACTTTACAATATTTGACTTCCTAAAAAGGAAAACGTACACTTATTTCAGGACAGAGAGAGTATGTGTTAGAGCATGGTTAATAATAGAGCCCGCTGCTGGCTATAAGTCATTGCCATGTCATTTTATAGCCAGCTTATAGTCAACATGTACAATAGTATACTATATACATGCACTATTTTATGAACACATGACCCACCTTACACTTTCACAAAGTGCCTATGAGCACGTGCAAGAGCTGGCTACTATGTTGTAGCCCGCTTCTCTTCTCTCTCCTTTTCTCTCTCATCCAACTAAGCACAAATATATTATTTAATTTCTTATAGCCCGCTTATATGTCCTTATTGTACTTGCTCTTAAACTCATCAGGTCGAAAGGGCTGTCCAATGGACGGCAAGTATCGGACAGTGCCTGCACCTTGTTGAAGTACACGGTGGCAGAGGTGTCAAGCTTTTTAGTCTTGGAGAGAGCAGTACGGAGTTACATGGCACGTGCTGTAGATTGAGAGGCAAAGATTGCTGACAATGTCTCCCATGCTTCCCGCGACGTGCTGGCGAGCATCACCATCCCCATCACGGATTCGGAGAGAGAGCCAACAATAGCGGACAAGATCTCTTGATGCCACGCTGTATGGAGCGGGTTTGGTATGGTAGGGGGCTAGGGGCAGCACCTTGCTTCGAGGCCTCTGGATTGGCGATTTAAGCAGATCGAGGGACATGCAAGGGTGCTGTCAACAAAGCCTTGCATGCGATTGCTCCCAAGAATCGGAACAACCTGCGCACGACAGTAGAGGAAATTGTCTGCGGTGAGCTTGATCATAATTCGGTTTGACAGGTTGATCGGAATTGCGGGAATCACCGACGCCACAAACGTCATGGATCCTGTACCAGCTGTCATGCCGGAGGTCGTAAGTGGGTAGCCGAGCTGAAAGCTGCGGAGGTAGTAATGCTGATAGAAGGAGACGTTGTCACGGAGGATCGGAGATTGGAGCAGAACTAGAACTAATCTAGGATTTGGGAGCTGCCGGGGTCTGATACCATGAAAAGCAGGGTAAAGGTGTATGTATTGTAGCCTCTCAATGGGGCTGCACCTGTATATATATGCAGGGTAATTACATGAGGCGTATACAAGTTAGAGTCAAAGTCCTAATAAAACACTAGTATGATAGGTAGTTTATCAATATGGAGAGATGACACCATGTATTATACGTCATCAAGACTCTGGTCGACAGTTCCTGGGCAGATGCATGCATGGTGGATAATCATCGTATTGTTTCTCGGAAGAGCACACAAACTCCTTTTCTAGTACGAGGGAGCTTGAGATTCATTCTCGTCCGACACGGTGCACCGGATGGTGAATTTGTCGTCACGGACGCAGCCGGAGTCCTCCAGGTCCTTGCGCTTGACGAACCGAACGTAGCCCTTGGCGCCGCTGGACAGCATAATCTGACTCGATCTGGCGGTGCTGTTGTCGAACACGGCGCGCTCCTCCCCGCTCCCGTGCAGGATCTCGATCAAGATTCCGGTGGTTTCCTTGTACCGGTATTCGTTCGGCACGACGAAGACGGCGAGGAATTCCGCCGCGCCCTTGTGGAAGCCGGCGGGGTACACCTCAACGCTGTAGTTGAGGTCCAGGCAGGGGAGGCGGAACGGTTTGAAGAGCAGCACCGAGCCGGCGGGCATCAGCGCGCACTTGGAATAGTCGGGGACGGTGAAGAGGCGCGTCGTGGACCTCGGCTCCAACAGGCTGTACTTGCCCGCCGGCAGAGATGACGACGAGCGGCGGTGGCTAGCGGTGGCACCCATACCGCGGTAGCCCAGTAGGTCGCTGGCGCTCCTCGTTGGTTCGACGCAAGCAACGACACTTGGTTTACAAACGGAAATACTAGACTTACGGATGAACCTCCTACAAACAACTCCTACGGACGGACGTGTCCACTCGTGATTCCTGCTCGCACTCCAACTGCCTCCGCTGAAATTTCCTGATGGCCCACCTTCTGATTACCCTCACTGATTCCGTAAGATTTTTTTGTAGTTCCCTTCCGTAGGTGTAGCATTACTCGTTTACAAAAGTAAGCTATTGACGTGCATGTCCATAACATATATACCACGCGTTCCGACTCCGAATCCAGAACGATTTCCGAGGGGCTACTCATTGATTACCCGATTTCCGAGGGGCTAAAGCGAAATAGTGGGATCCTCGGTTCCCGGTCGATCAGATGGGATTGTGTGGAGATAGGAGGAGATGGCGGACGCACAATTTATTACTCTACTTTGTAACGCACGACTAGTAGAAACCTCTCTTTCATTCTGCCCCAGAAACGGCATTAGTCCCGGTTGCATCAAAAACCGCGAACAATGTTATGCACTGGTCCCTTGCGGCCGGGGCAGCGATATCGCCTCAGGGGCATTGGTCCCGGTTTTTTAAGGGCATTCATCCCGGTTTCTGTTAAGAACCGGGATCAATGTCTCGCCACACGCCACGTGGCAGGCGCAAGGGTATTGGTCCCGGTTCTTGCCAGGAACCAGGATGAATGCCCCCCTTGCCTACATATACTGCCTTCCGGCGCCCCCTTCCCCTCTGTTTTTTTTTTGCTTTGAGGAGTGAGAGAGGTGGGTGCTAGTGTGTGTTCTTTTACTATGCACTCGAGGTGTTCGACGAAATACCCGAGCCACACTTAAGTTCACAGATAATGATATCTTCGACCGAGGTTAGCAAACTTGTCATTTTCATCTTTTAAGTGATACAAAAAAAGTTATATTTGTCGATGTACTGTGGTCATTTCGCTATTGAAAACGTTCTTGTAATGTTTTTTTTTTATAAACTTAATTATATGATGCAGATGGATGCACGGCAGCGATGGATGTACGGTGACCGACGCACTTCCGAGTATAGGGCAGGCGTGGATGAATTTCTCTCAAAAAGATAATGGCTTTATGTGTTGTCCATGTGTTGACTGTCGGAACATCAGGGAGCACTCTTCCTTGAGAGTCCTTCACGGCCACCTAATTCGGAGAGGTTTCATGTCTAACTATAATTGTTGGACCAAGCATGGAGAAAGAGGTGTTGTGATGGAAGACAATGAAGAAGAAAAAGAGAATCCTATGTTCCCTGAATACGGTGATACTGCAATGAAAGACAATGCAGACGAAGGAGGTGATCAAGAACGGGATCAGATGAACCCGATGATGAACTTGGTCAACTTATTGTTGATGCAAGAGAAGACTGCGAAAGTGAATTGGAGAGGTTGAAGTTGGACGGCATGTTATATGATCACAAAAATTTGTTGTACCCAAATTGCGAAGATGGCAGCACAAAGCTCGGTACCACACTGGAGTTGCTGAAATGGAAGGCACAAAACGGTGTGACTGACAAGGCATTTGAGAGTTTACTTCAAATAATGAAGTCAAAGCTTCCAAAGGATAACGAATTGCCGGACAGTACGTACGAAGCAAAGAAGACTCTCTGCCCTATAGAATTAGATGTGCAGAAGATACATGCATGCATTAATGACTACATCCTCTACCTCGGTGAGAAGTACGAGAATTTGGATAAATGTCCGTTATGCACTGCACTGCGGTATAAGATCAGGCCAGATGACCCTGGCGATGTTGACGGCGAGCCACCACGCAAGAGGGTTCCTGCAAAGTTGATGTGGTATGCTCCTATAATACCACGGTTGAAACGACTGTTTAGAAACAAAGAACATACCAGGTTGTTGCGATGGCACAAAGAGGACCGTAAAAAAGACGGAAAGTTGAGACACCCCGCTGATGGGTCGCAGTGGAGAAAATTCGAGAGAGACTTCCCGGACTTTACAGGAGAGGCAAGAAACTTATGGTTTGGTCTAACTACAGATGATTTTAATTTCTTTCGGGGAGCAGAGCTCCGGTCATAGCACCTGGCCCGTGACTCTATGTATCTACAACCTTCCTCCTTGGTTGTGCATGAAGCGTAAGTTTATTATGATGCCAGTGCTCATCCAGGGTCCGAGGCAACCCGGCAATGATATTGATGTGTACCTAAGGCCATTAATGGAAGAACTCTTACAGTTGTGGGGCAAACCAGGTGTACGTGTGTGGGATGTGAACGAACAAAAGCCATTTGACCTACGGGCGTTTCTTTTGGTAACCATCAATGATTGACCTGCTCTTAGTAACATTTCTGGACATACAAACAAGGGATACAATGCATGCACACACTGCTTAGATAAGACTGACAGTGTATATTTGGATAAATGTAAGAAGGTTGTATACCTGAGGCATCGTAGATTTCTTCCAAGCATCCCGTAAGAAAGAAAGAAGTGAAGAATTTGAGAGGTGAGGCAGATATCCGGAAGAAGCCTGACCTCCGTAGTGGTAATGATGTATTCGATATGGTCAAGGACCTAAAAGTAATCTTTAGGAAGGGTGATGGCAGCCAACCTGTTCCGAACGGCCCTGATAAGTGCGCACCTATGTGGAAGAAGAAATATATATTTTGGGAGCTACCCTATTGGAAAGTCCTAGAGGTCCGCTTTTCAATCGACGTGATGCACGTGACGAAAAATCTCTGCGTCAACCTGCTATGCTTCCTAGGCGTGTATGGGAAGTCAAAAGATACGCCAGAACCATGGGAGGACCAGCAACGTATGAAAGACCCAAGCAACAATCACACGGATACAGGGCGCCATTATTTAATCAGCTACGCTCTTACCAAAGCAGAGAAGGAAATATTTTTTGAAGTCCTTTACAGTATCAAGGTGTCGTCTTGCTTCTCGTCGAATATAAAGGGGATAATAAATATGGCAGAGAAAAAATTCCAAAACCTAAAGTCTCATGACTGCCACGTGATTATGACGCAGTTGCTTCCGATTGCATTGAGGGGGCTTCTACCGGAAAATGTTCGAGTACCCATTGTGAAGCTATGTGCATTCCTCAATGCAATATCTCAGAAAGTAATCGATCCAGAAAGTCTGGCAAGATTACAGAGGGATGTGGTCCATTGTCTTGTTAGTTTTGAGTTGGTGTTCCCACCATCCTTCTTCAACATTATGACGCATCTCCTGGTTCACCTATGTCAATAGATTTATATTCTCGATCCGATATTTATACACAATATGTTCCCCTTTGAGAGGTTCATGAGAGTCTTGAAGAAATATGTTCATAACCGTGCTAGGCCAGAAGGAAGCATCTCGAAGGGCTATGGAACAGAGAAGGTCATTGGGTTTTGTGTTGACTTTATTCCTGACCTTAAGACGATTGGTATTCCTGAATCGCGGCATGAGGGGGGACTTAGGGGGAAAAGAACACTGAGAAAGAAAACAATGATACCCAGGGACAGGCATTCTTTCACTAAAGCACACTACACAGTTCTAGAAAATTCCACCTTCGTGGCTCCGTATCTCGAGGAACACAAGAATATTGTACGATCCACAAACTCGGAGAAGGATGACTCATGGATTAAACGCAAACACATGGAGAGTTTCGGAACTTGGTTGCAAACACATCTTATAAATGACACCACTGTTGAAGATCAGCTGTATATGTTGGTCGGGTCACCATCTTCGACTATTGGGAGTTTTCAAGGGTACGAGATAAATGGGAATACATTTTACACGATCGCCCAAGATAAGAAGAGAACCAACCACAACAGTGGTGTCCGCTTTGATACAACAAACGAGAATGGAAAAAATGACACATACTATGGTTACATAGAGGAGATATGGGAACTTGACTATGGACCTTCTTTTAAGGTCCCTTTGTTTAAGTGCAAATGGGTCAACCTAAATGGAGAAGGGGTAAAGGTAGACCCGCTATACAAAATGACAATAATGGATCTCAACAATATTGGTTACAATGACGGATAATTCGTCCTAGCCAATGATGTGGCTCAGCTCTTCTATGTGAAGGACATGTCCTCCAGACCGAAAAAAAGAAAAAATAAGCAAACAAATACATCATACGATGAGTCGAAGCGTCACATAGTTCTTTCACGAAAAAGAAACATTGTGGGAGTCGAGGACAAGACAGACATGTCAGAAGATTGTAATAAGTTTGTTGAAATTCCGCCCTTCACAGTGAAAGCTGACCCAACCATCCCGTTAAATAATGAAGATGCTCCATGGTTACGGCCGAAGCGATCATAAGCAAGGGACATAGGGTTCGTGGACCATCTCTACACGAAGAAAATTCAGAAGACTAGATAGGGATGTTGTTGGTGATGTGTAATAATAAACTTTGAATATGACAGTTGTATGTTGAAAACATGTTCACAAAAATAAGTTGTGTCGTATGAATTCATACGCGTTAAAATTAGAAATTAGGGATTCAGACACGATCTGTGTGATTCTTCCTGATTGGTGGGATTCAGACGCTCGAGAACCACTGATCGAACGACTCAGAAGAGTTAGAAATAAATACACCCCTAATCCAACCCAAAAATAATAAACTTGGAATACTACAGTTTAGTTGAAAAAGTGTTCACAAAAAAGAGCTATCTCCTCCTAACATTCTAGGGTTTCAGTTGAAATGACGGGTGTTATGGCCAAATACATGGCATAGTTTGTTATACTGAGCTCATATTGCACAAAAACATGCATCTTGGAAGCACGGAAAATGTTGACGAAGGAAGTGATTTTTTTACTGAATAAAAAAACCATTTTCTATTTTCGGAGTGTCGGAAATGGGTTTTTTTGTGAAGGACCTAGCATAAACATGTTGCAAAACTTGGGGGCTTAATTTTTTGAACATGCTAGGACATGTGATATGCACAAATAAAAAAAATTCTAAGAAAAGATTTCTATACACCTCTTTTGAAAATCACAAGTTTCTGCCGATTTAGTTGGAAACGGGACAAATTTGAACTACAGGTGCCTCGTAATTTGCTCATGAATTTTGAAAAAAAAAATCATTTTTAGGTACTCAACTACCTATTTCAATAGAGATCCACAATGATTTGCTGAATATACAACCCCTAGGTACGAACGGTAATGCCCGCCGTCTTGACTTTCTCCGAAAACGGGCTGAGAAAATTCCAGAGAATTCAAAAAAAAACCTAAATAATGCGAGACCTTCGCCTAGTGTCATTACATATGTCCTAGTATCCACAAAAAATAATAAACTTGGAATACGACAGTTCTGTTGAAAAAGTGTTCACAAAAAAAAGATATCTCCTCCTAACATTGTAGTGTTTCGGTTGAAATGACGGGTGTTATGGCCAAATACATGGCATAGTTTGTTATACTGAGCCCATATTGCACACAAACATTCATCTTGGAAGCACGGACAATGCTTACGAAGGAAGTTATTTTTTTAACTGAATAAAAAATCATGTTTCATTTTCGGAGTGTCAGAAATGGGTTTTTTGTGAAGGACTGTGACGCCCCGGGATCGGGCACTATGCAGATTTCGGCATTTCCACCCAAATCCGCATAATAACCGATTTCAGGTTGCCACTTGTGATAACGTTACAACAGTTCACGAATAATCCACAACAACAACAACAGAGGAGGTATATACAAGACGACTCAAACGAGTCAAGGATACAACTGATACAATACAAAGATCCAAATAACAGCGAAAGACGAAAATATCCGACTACGGACAAGATACAAATTGGACTAAGAGTCCTGAAGATAACCGATGGCGTCCAATCCCTGCCCAGGCCAAGCCGGAGTGATTCCCAAGCTAACGTCGACAGACTTCAAACCTGTTGACTGCAATGTGGAATATGCAGCCACGAAAAGGATTCGTGGGTCAGTACTATTAAGTATTGGCAAGTGGATAAACCATACTCACAAGATACCAGCGTAACCAATCATCACAAGATACAAATACTTTGGGTAGAACGGAAGGAAGGGATTATTGCAAAGAAGCGGCAGCGGGCAGCACCAACAACTAGAGAGACACGCTACAATTAACTTCCGGCTATTAGAGAGGGATAAGAGAGCGTATCAGAACCAACTAAAACTACTCACCAAACAATACCCATCCAGTGTTACCCCCTACTAAGGAAGCAACCCAAGGAAACTCACACTGTTGATTAAGGTGACATTCATTTTTATGGTGGAGGTAATCTATATTACTAGTCAAGTTATTATCGTTAAGTGTAAGTTGTCTGAGTACTTGTTAGCCAGCACTTTCACCAAGTCATCCATAACCGCGGACAACATGGCTTCTCGAGAAGATTAACCCTGCAGGGATGCACCAATTTGGCCGTACACGTAAGAATAACCCGCCAGATGGAAATGCACTTCCACCAAGCGAGGCACTCAACACAACCCAACTCTTCTTCGCATCAAGCCCAAAGAACCATGTGATGTGCGTGCGCGGCTAATCGAGCCCCCACGAAGAAAAGGGGGACCCTCATAGCACTCTAAGACCACGCCGCCCTAAATGCCGACTACAAAAGTTCCACCCTGGCGCCAAGGGTTCGCACCTGCATATGCATGCATCAAATGAAAAGCCCGAACTAAGTGTGGCGATTTGGACGAGATGCGAATCGAATCAGAATTGCAGGGGACGCCCATACACGCTTCCCACATGCGGTTAGTGCGCTCATCATGGATCGGAGGACAAGACCCTTTTCCTAATTAAGTTCGACACTAGCAGGCCTCAAAACCACGCCGGGGCTCCTGCCGGTGCCTTATCATCAAATTAATATTACCCAAAACATTAACATGTTGTTGATTAAGTTGAAACCCAACTATCAAACTAAACAGGTGACTAGACAAAGGAAAACAAGACTCAAGCGCAAACAACGCTAAGCATGCAACTACGACACGAGGGCCAACAAGGTAAACAAACAACAGTTAATAGGAAGTGGAAGGAAGGATATATCATGGTTGCAAGGTAAACATATGATAGGATCGAGACACAAGCATCGTATCATAAGGCTAGCATAAAGACAACGGAAAGAATCGGTAACAAGTGAGGAAATGCAACATGGGTAGCAAGTGAGTATACTTGCCTGAGATCCAGCAAGTAGAGGTACATCCGTAGAACTTGTCGGTGCTCACATCATCTCAACGTCCTATCCGCGAAGAAGCAACGAACTAGAACAAACACCGGATGCAACAATTACTACTACGGCAAAAGATCCAACATGATCCTATTTTATATGCATGACATGCGGGATGCAGCGCAAAAGTACAACTTAGACAATTTAATCGGACCCGGAGTCCGGACAAATAATTATGGTTCAAGTTGTTTATCTAACCATCATATTAAATGTTTATTGACATGCAAAACAGTAAGTAGGTGAGCTAAACAATATTAAATGGAATAGGGCAATATTTAGTTAATACCCCAACACATTCCATATGTTGTTATTTAGTTGACAGGCATAACACAGGCTAAAATGCATAATACAAGATGCAAACATGAGCATGGGTGGCATATTAATGTTCCTTGCATTTTTCTGATCAAAATAGACATAAAGTTTGCATTATTTGGAATTGTAAAACAAAAGATATAGGCAGTTGAAGTTTTGGGTGTTTTCTGCAAAAACTGGGACGAGTTCGTGATAAAAACAGAGAGTGGAAGGGCTCCGGTGCAAAATGGAAAAAGGCCAGGGGCCTCGGTGCAAATTCGTCAGATCCAGATCTGGATCTAGGGTTTTCCACCGAGGGCAGAGCCAGCCACTGCGGCTGACAGATGGGGCCAGCCATAGTGGCGCTGGCGTGGCGCCATGTGGCGCGTGGGTGTGCCTGTGTGGCCTCCAGTGCCTATGACAGGTGGGGCCGCGTGCGCGCGTGGCAAAGTGGAAAAAAGGGGTGGTTTTATTCCGCGCGAAGGAGGACTCGAACCAGGGACCTCCTGGGTGCGGATCGGTGCCCTTGCCACTGGGCTACGGCGCTGCTTGTGATGGATCTGGAGGGGGTTGGTTTTTGAGGTGGATCCCGTGCGTCTAACTGAAACTAAAAAGTTCAGTTACTGAACTTGGAGCGGGGACGGACAGAACGCCGGCGACCGCGGCTGATGTTGCCGTGCGTGCAGCGTGCGCATGCAGCCAGGAGGAGGAGAGCAGGAGGGGAACAGGGGTCTCACCGAGGGCTCGCGGTGGTCGAGGCAGAGTGGGCGCGACGCGGTCGGGGGCGCAGCACTGACGGACGACGGAGACAGGAGCTCGCCGGGAAGAAGAGCTCGACGGCGTCGGCGCTGCAGCCCGCCTCCGGCCGCGACGTCTTCAGCAAAAGTGGAGGTGGTACTCCCCCGGTTCCATTCCCGCGAAGAGAGGCCCTCGAAGATGACCACAGCTCTTACCCCGCCGCCTTCAATCTCCGGCCATGGTGGCTGCTGCTCCGGTTCAGAAAGTTCAGAAGAAATTGCAGAAGGTTGGAGGGGATCTGAGGGGAGAAGAAAGGAAGGGTGGCGGCGTCTGGGAGAAAGGGGAAGGAAGGCCTAGGGTTTGGAGGGGAGAGGGGTGCTTAAGAGGAGGGAAGGGAGCAGGTGCAGGTAGGGGACCTCGGTGGAGCTGGAAAACGACAGGGAGCAGCACGCTCCCCTCGTGCCTGGCTGTACGGAGGAGGAAGGAGGTGGGCTGGGGGCCGACTTGGTGGGGTTGTAGGTGGCCTCCGGTTGGGCCTTTGGGCCTGGCCGGTTGGCTGCCTCCTCCACCACTTCTTTTCTTTTTTTTTTCTTTTTTTGTAGAAAAGAAAAGAGAAGGAAAAAGAAGGGGTTTTTGGGATCCAACATTTATGGTGATAACTTGTATGAGTTCCTTATTGAAAATGCCCAGTTGCACCAACTTTTGTTTTTCAAAATTTTAAATATTCGTTGTTGTTTGAAATTTAAATGAATTTGCTTGAATTTTCCAAAATGGTTTGAAGCAAGGTGCAATGCAAATGATGCATGATGCAATGTCATGCAAAAGAAAACAAGCAATTCTATTTGAGGGAAACCCCCCGGGTGTTACAAGGACCTACCACAAACATATTGCAAAACTTGGGGGCTTAATTTTTTGAACATGCTAGGAATGTGATATGCACAAATAAACAATTTGTTTTCTAAGAAAATATTTCCATCTACCTATTTTAAAAATCACAAGTTTCTAACGATTCAGTTGGAAACGAGACAAATTTGAACTACAGGTGTCTCGTAATTTGCTTGTGAATTTTGGCAAAAATCATTTTTAGGTACTCAACTACCTATTTCAATAGAGATCCACAATGAGTTGTCGAATATACAACCCCTAGGTACGAACGGTAATGCCCACCGTCTTGACTTTCTCCTAAAACGGGCTGAGAAAATTCCAGAGAATTCAAAAAACCCTAAATAAAGCGAGACCTTCGCCTAGTGTCATTACATATGTCCTAGTATCCACCAAAAGTAATAAACTTGGAATAAGACAGTTCTGTTGTAAAAGTGTTCACAAAAAATAGCTATCTGCTCCTAACATTCTAGGGTTTCGGTTGAAATGACGGGTGTTATGGCCAAATACATGGCATAGTTTGTTATAATGAGCCCATATTGCACACAAACATGCATCTTGGAAGCACGGACAATATTGACGAAAGAAGTTTTTTTAACTGAATAAAAAAAACATTTTCCATTTTCGGAGTGTGAGAAATGGTTTTTATGTGAAGGACCTACCAAAACATGTTGCAAAACTTAGGGGCTTAATTTTTTGAACATGCTAGGACATGTGATATGCACAAATAAATAATTTTTTTCTAAGAAAATATTTCCATCCACCTCTTTTGAAGATCATAAGTTTCTGACGATTCAGGTGAAAACGGGACAAATTTGAACTACAGGCGCCTCGTAATTTGCTCATGAATTTTGGAAAAAATCATTTTAAGATACTCAACTACCTATTTCAATAGAGATCCACAATGAGTTGTTGAATATACAACCCCTAGGTACGAACGGTAATGCCCGCCGTCTTGATTTTCTCCTAAAACGGGCTGAGAAAATTCCAGAGAATTAAAAAACCCTAAATAATGCGAGACCTTCGCCTAGTGTTATTACATATGTCCTAGTACGCACCAAAAATAATAAATTGGGAATAAGATAGTTCTGTTGAAAAAGTGTTCACAAAAAAGAGCTTTCTCCTCCTAACATTCTAGGGCTTCGGTTGAAATGACGGGTGTTATGGCCAAATACATGGCATAGTTTGTTATAATGAGCCCATATTGCACACAAAGCCCCGCGTGGTGCGGGAGTTGTGCTGCGTGTCCGCGTGACGCGGAAATTGTGCCGTGTGGCACGGCAGTTGTGTGACGCGTGGCCGCGAGCGCGCGTCTTCTCATCTCCACGCGTCCACTCCTCTCCTCTCTCCTCTCGACGCACCACCGCGCCGCTGCCATGCCTCCGAGGAGGAAAAGCACCACCGGCTTCCGCAAGGTCCGAGCGCGGCCAAACGGAATGTTCACTGCGGAGATCCGCTACGGGGACGACTGCATCCCCCTCTGCTCCTTTGCGATGGTAGCGGAGGCCGCCCGGGCCTGGGACGCGGCGGCCTGGTGCCTCAACCGCCCGCGGTCGCTGATGAATTTCAACGACTGCCACACCCTCTCGGAAGCGGAGGCCAGGGCGCCGACGTCACAGATCTTCACCGCCGCCGACCACCGCCACCTCCGCCACCGCGTGTTTTAGGGCCTCGTCGACGCCATGGACGAGCGCGCCGTCCGCGAGTATTACCGGGTCCGGAGGAGTAGCGCGCCGGCGAGGAGCTCTAGCAGACCCCGCGCGGCTGACCGGGCGGGGCTCCGCCTCGAACGCCACCTCGCATTAGAGGCCGCCCGGGAGGCGAGGACGAAGGCGCTGCAAGAGCTCCGTCGGGCCGACCACGCCGGCGAAGTCTGGGCCTCCGACGATCCGAGGTGGGGGGCTACTCCGACGACGATGAGGAGTTTGATATGTCCATTTTAGATCACTATTTTATATCATAATTTTCTGTTATTCATCGATATGTTTCATGTTATGATGGATCTCTTATGTTATTTCATCTTATTTTGCATGTTTTATAATTTTGGGAGGATAAACACCGGGACCAGAAATCTGATGGAAAAAGCACCGTCGAGATACCATACTTCAGAAGACCAGAAGAAGAAGGGGGACATCCGGGGGTTCCTAAAATTCCAGAGGAAGAACACAGCCACAAGGGGAGCCAGAGGGGGGTCAGCAGGGGCCCACACCTAGGGCTGGCGCGCCCTCCCCCTAGCTGCGCCACCTAGGGGTGTGGCCACCCTGGCCCACCTCTGGGGTTCATCTTGTCCCCCGGGGTCCCAATGGAACCCGAAGCCTCATTCCATCCTCGAATAATTATTCCGTCGCCGCCTCGGGGCGGAAAACACCCGAGAGAGAAAAGCTCTTGGCAGGGAGAAATCTACCGGGGAAATTCCTCTCCGGAGAGGGGAAACCACCGCCATCGTCACCGTCATCACTCCGGGCATCATCAAGATCGTCATCATCATCATCACCACCAGCATCATCCACCTTCATCCCGCTATAACAATTAGGGGCATCTATCGTTGTTTTGCATTAGATCTCTCTCCCGGTGTGGATTACTTGTTAGTAGTTGATGCTTGTGAGATTTATCGGTGTTTGCACTTTATGACCAGATTGTTATCATCCATTATATCACCTCTGATCATGATCTATATGATGTGTTGTGAGTAGTTCGTGTTGTTCTTGAGGACATGGGAGAAGTCAAGTTGTTAGTAGTGAAGTAATGTTGAATACTATTTAATGTTTGATATTTAAGTTGTGATGTTATTCTTCTAGTGGTCTCATGTGAACATCGACTACATGACACTTCACCATTTATGGGCCTAGGGGAATGCATCGTGTATTTGGCTACTAATTGTGGAGTTGCCGGAGTGATAGAAACCTAAACACCCGTTAGGAAACCTTTACACGAGGGAGCGTAGGATCCCGGAGTTTAAAGCTGTGGTTAGATTTATTTCTTAATTACCTTCTTGTAGTTGTGGATGCTTGCAAGGGGTATAATCACAGTTATGTATTAGTCTTGGATGGAACAGTACATTAGCATAGGTTCACCCACACAACACATATCAAAACACCGAACATTACTCAGCTGAATGGAACAAAAGCACTTGACAGAAACCTCCCGTGTGTCCTCGAGAACGTTTGTTAATCATAAGTAAACTCACCGGCTTGTCCTTTGCTGAAGAAAGGATTGGGTCACTTGCTACAATTATTATTACTGCATTTTATTTACTCGCACTTTATTTATCTGCAATATCAAAAACCCCTACAAATCTATTTTTCAGTATCTACAGTTATTCCTTCGTCGAAATTGCTTGTCAGCACCTTCTACTCCTCGTTGGGTTCGACACTCTTATTTATCGAAAGAACTACGATACACCCCCTATACTTGTGGGTCATCAAGACTATTTTCTGGCGCCGTTGTCGGGGAGTGAAGTGCTATTGGGAAGTGGAATTGATAAAGGAAGCTTCTGATGTAAGTGATGTTGTTATTTCTGTCTACTGCTTTATTACGCTATGTTTTGAACTCCTCTTGAGTCCTTATTTGTGGGCACTGCTACCACTGCTAGGGTAGTAAGTGACCCACCGCCTGATGATTCGGATCCTCATAAAATACCTATAAAGATTGTTAAACATGTTATGGATAACTGTTATTCAGGTGATGGAAATGTTCATCCTGGTGATCATTTGCTCTTTTTACATGAATTATGCGAGTTGTTCAAGTGTGCAGGTATTACTATGATCCAAGTGAATAGGAAATTATTATCTGTATCATTGACAGGCCGAGCCTCTGAGTGGTTCAAACTGCTGAAAAACAGCCAGACTGTTGAATGGGAGGAAATTGTACCTCTCTTTTATTCTAAATTCTATCCTCCAAGTGAAATCCATAGAGATCGGAATTATATATATAATTTTTGGCCTCATGACGGAGAGAGTATTGCCCAAGCATGGGGGAGGTTGAAGTTACTAATGCTCAAATGCCCCATTCTTGAGCTCCCCAGTAATATTGTTATTAATAATTTCTATGCAAGGCTTACTCTTCATGATAAGGATTTAAGATGCTTCTTGTTCTAGATCATTTACACGTATGAAGGATGAAGCTAAATGGGATCCTCTTGGCCATATTCAAGAAAACACTGAAGCATGGGAGAATGACAAAGGTAGAAAGTCAGGTATAAATTATGACTATGAATGCATTAAAACCTTTATGTCATCTCAGGATTTTCATTATGCTAGTGTTGTTTATGGTCTTGATTCTCAAGTTGCTGCAAACTTATATAAGGCTTTTGCTTGTGATATTCCTAAAAACGAATGGGATAAGTACCATGCACCTTATAAAGATACTATTAATTGTGTTCCTAATAAAGATATAGAAGTTCATACTGTTGATTCTATTGTGCCTGAACCTTATATTGAGAAAATGCCTTTCCCTGCTAAGGTAAAAGAACACTCTATGTTAGCTAGTGTGATTAATAAAAGTGCAAAGAAACTTGTAGAACCTTAGGAACAAATAACTGTAGAACCTACTGTAGCAATAGTAAAGGACCTTGTTTCTGAAAATGTAGAAGAGGGACACATTATATTTTGCGAAGATGCTTCTAATATTGTCTCTCATCCTAGTAAATCTAGGAAACCTAGTGTTCCTGTGCTATCTGTTAGGATAGGTGATCATTGCTATTATGGTTTATGTGATATTGGTGCTAGCTCTAGTGCTATTCCTTATGATCTTTATAAATAAATCATGCATGAAATTGGTTCTTATGAACTTGAAGACATTGATCTGATTATTCAACTTGCTAATAGGGAAACTATTTCTCCTTTTGGTATTGTTAGATATGTGGATGTCTTATGTGGTAAAACTAAATGCCCTGCTAATTTTCTAGTACTAGGCACTTCTGCTAGTGATACTTGTCCTATCATATTTTGTAGACCTTTCTTAAACACTTGTGGTGCTGTTATAGATTGTAAAAAGGAGAAAATCCTTACAAAGTTTGATGGAGAATCTTATGAATTTAATTTCTCCAAATTTGCTAGAACACCCTATGAAGCTGAATTACCTAATGAGAATTATAAAGTTAAACAATCGGCTGCTATTGCTCTTGCTCCTAACAATCCTTTGCAGCAATATATAGAAGACCACGAAAGTGATGTCTTTAAGGAAGAAAGGGATGAAATTGATGAGATTTTCTTTCATCAACCCACAATGCTGAAACATAATTTACCTGTGGAAGAATTGGGTACAAGATTACCACCCAAGGAAGATCATGTTTTTGATTTAAATCCTTTGCCTGATAATGCTCTAGATTATGGTCATATGTTACTTGATGTTATAAATTATAATTCGACTGAAAATAGGATTGCTATAATGTGTGCTATATTTTTTATGAGTGATCAATCATCTCGTTTTGATATTGCTAAAAGTGGGAAAAAAGAGGAGCTGGTCTTAAATTTTGATCCCACTATTTTGGAGCTTGATATGAATTGTGTGCTTTTAGACCATGACAAACATGCTTTATGTGGTAATTATGTTGTTGAGTTTGTTCATGATGCTACTTAAAATTACTATGAGAGAGGAAAATATGGTTGTAGAAATTTTCATGTTACTAAAACACCTCTCTTTTTGTCAAAAGTTTTGAAATTGCTCTTGTTCTACCTTCCCATGATTTCTAGTTTGAGCTTCTTCAATTTATTTATTTACAAGATTCCTATGCATAGAAAATGTGTTAGACTTAAATTTGTTTTATAATTGCTTCTTGATGCTCCCTTTTGCTTAATTTCTTATGTGAGCATTTTCTTCACTTGAAAACACGTGAATCCACTTTTAAAGAAAAGCACTTCTTGGGAGATAACCCATGGTTTTATTTTTGCTTTGTTTTTCTCTGTTTTATTTGAGTAAAGGGGTTGTATACTTCTGTAGAAACTCCTTTCTATCTTTCTTTTCATGTTTTAGTAGTGCCAAGTAAGGTTTCTGACGAGAGTTGGAATTGGTTTTCGGATTTCTGCGCAGGAAACAGATTTCTGCTGTCCACCGTAAAAAATCGTAAAAATCACAGAAAAATCAGAATGACCTGAAATTTGTTGTGCTTATTCTCAGCTAATTCCGAAACTTTTCCGTTCTTTAAGTTTTTTATTTGAGCAGTGTAAGTGCCCCGAAAAAATTCGTCTTTACAGACTGTTCTAGTTTTGACAGATTCTGCCATTTTTCTTCCATTTGCTCTTTTGTGATGTCAAGTGGATTTATTTGCTTCACGAAACATCAATGGATGTAGCTTATGTTTAAAAGTATCAATTTTACTTGTTCCATATAGAACCAATGGATTTTTAATTGTTTCACTAACCCTCTAATGCGAATTACTCTTTGAGTGTGGTGTGAAGGAAGTTTTCAAGGGTCAAGAGAAGAGGGTGATATATGTGATCAAGAAGAGTGCAAGGTCAAAGCTTGGGGATGCCCCATTGGTTCATAAAAGCATATTTTTAGAAGACTCAAGCATCTAAGATTGGGGATGCCCAAGGTATCCCCTTCTTCATCAACAATCTATCATGTCACTTCTAGTGAAACTATATTTTTATTCGGTCACATCATATGAAATATACTTGTAGCGTCTGTTAATTTTCGTTTAGTTTTTTTTTCTTTTGTTTTCCTTGCTTCAATAATATAGTTGTACCTAGCCTCCTTGTTTGGGATAGAGACACGCTCCGCTTTTTCGTTTGAATACCTGCTATGCTAGTAAGTTTTTCTTATAGTTGCTGCGAAAATTCTTGTTTAGCTCTTATTTTCATTGCATCTCTTGTTCAGAGCTGTTAGTTTTAGTAGTGTTATGCGAGTACTCTCATGTTTTCTTGCTGCATCATTTGGAGAGTTTTTGTTAAAACATATTTTGTATGGTGCTTGTTGGGAAAAGAAACTACTGCTTGAAGTAGAATTTTTAAGGGTGCAAGTATAACATTGTATAGACTGTGGCTAGACCTTTTCATATCATGCTAGATGTTATTTTAGTTCTAAAACCTTGTGGTTATTGAGTAGAATGATTATCCTCAAATAGCTGGGAGTGTTTAATGTGTCATTGAAAGAATTATGAGTTGTTCTTGTCATATTGAAGCATAAATTTGTGATATTCTCCTTTGAATGTTTTATTTGGTTGACTTGGAGCATGCTCACACCATGTTTATGACTGCAAACCAGTCACTAATAGCCTCCATGATCATTTAGTTTTTGAACTTGTGGTACCACTTATGCTTTGATTAATGATTTTTATGTCGCTATGCATGATTATGCCTCTTATGCTTCTTGATTTGTCGCTCCCAGTCTTTTGGTAGCCTCCACCTGTACTGAGTATGAGCTCTACTCGTGCAATCCAACTCTCAAAAACCAAAGTTTTCCCATTGTGTCCACCATACCTACCTACATGTGGTATTTAACTGCCACTCCAAGTAAATTGCGCATGTGTTACCTTTAAACCTTCAAAATTGCTCCTGTTTTGTGTTCCTGTTTTTGCTCATGAGGACGTAAATAGAGAATCTTTATCTCACTTGTTGATTGGATTTCACACCCTGTACTAGTGGCTTCATCCGCTTATCCAATTGATAGAAGAGCTTGCAGCAGGGTGCCTAGCCCCAAATTAATAACACAAATTCTCTTCACTATTTTTTCCCGTGATTTATCAGTCAAAGCATAATTGTGTAAACAAAAGAGAAAGAGGGATGACCTTCTACACTAGTTGCGTTCTTCATATGGGAGCCGCTCTTGTGAAGTCTAGTTGTCTTGTGACGTACTATATTGTCGGTTTACCATTCGTTGACATTAGCATACACCTCCCTAAATATAGACGCTCCTCCACGGTTTGTGATTGTTGGCAGGCACCCGAGGATTCGGTTAGCCATGGTTTGTGTAAGATGGATGGGAGGAGTGTCAAGCTTTTTATACCTCTATTTAATAAAATAAAAGCTCTAGCGCATGAGTGATCCATGCTTCCCTCTGCGAAGGGCCTTTCTTTTACTTTTATGTTGAGTCTCCATCTTCTAAGTTTATGCACAGTTGAGAGAGCATAGTTGCCATTCTGAGTTTTATGTGCATTTATCCCAAAAACATTATTAATTGATTCATGATATGTTATTGCTTGTTCTCTAATTATTTGTTCTAGTCTTCCTCATGAGCTTTTAAGGTGTCCTCGCATTTATGTTTTGCCTCACTCTTAAGGACTAGCGAATTATCACTTTGCCATGCTTTCTCTATACTTGAAACAAACGTATAACTTTCGATGCATTGTTATTCATGATCTTTTATTTGTGTTACTTCTCATGATGCAAGATGATTGCTATGCTTTACTATTAAAGTTTTATTTATCATGCTTGTGTTAAAGTTCTATTATCTCAGCTTACATATGCTTTTACATTATTGATGATCAAGTTTATGTTGGTAGCATGTAACCTCAGAAAATTTGTGTTTTTATCGTTTACCTACTCGAGGACGAGTAGGAACTAAGATTGGGGATGTTGATACGTCATAAACGTATCCTTAATTTCTGATGTTCCCTGTTGTTTTGTTATTGTTTCCCACATGTTTTCTATACACTTTATGTCATTTTTATCGATTTTCCGGACTAACCTATTGACAAGATGCCACAGAGCCAGTTTCCTGTTTTCTGTTGTTTTTAGTTTCAGAAAAGTTCTTCTGGAAATATTCTCAGAATTGGAAAATTCGAAGCCCGCAAGTCTTAGAATTCTCGAGGATTCCACGGAGTCCCGAAGAGACACGGAGAGGGGCCACAGGGGGCCCACGCCATAGGGCGGCGCGCCCCCTGGCCGCGCCATGGGGTGGTGTGGGGCCCTCAGGCCTCCATCACATTTTCCCTTTCGCCTACTTAATCCCTCCGAGACGTAAAACCTAAAGATATACCACTTCGTCCCGAAAAACACCCGAGGCCGTAGTCATCGTCATCCCGAGATCGGGAGGGTTCTGGAGCTCTCCCCGGCACCCTGCCGGGAGGGGAATTCATCACCGGAGGGGTCTGCACCACCATGCCCTCCTCTGAAATGATGCGTGAGTAGTTCATCCCTGTACTACGGGTCCATAGCAGTAGCTAGATAGTTGTCTCCTCCACTTTATGCCTCATGTTTAGATCTCATGATCTGCCTCACATGATCGAGATCATCTGAATGTAATGCTACATGGTGTGTTTGCTGGGATCCGATGAATGAGGAATGCTATGTCTTTTGATTATCAATCTATCATGTTATCTTCATGATATGTTATTTATGATCTTGCATGCTCTCCGTTATTAGTAGATGCTCTGGCCAAGTAGATGCTAGTAACTCCAAGAGTGAGTATTTATGCTCGATAGTGGGTTCATGCCTCCTTTTCATGTGTGCTCGAGTGACAGAAATGTGACGGATGGAGGATGTGTTGTTGCCATTAGGGAGAAAACAACAATACTTTGTCTAAGGATGATGTTATTGTTTACATTACACACTTTGCTTACTGCGATTATCTCTTGCTTGCAACTTAATACCCAACGTTTGTTCGGATGATATTCGGAGGGTGGATTTTTAGTCATAGATGCAGTTGGATGACGGTCTATGTATCTTGTTGTAATGCCCGCATGAATCACATATTAATATTTATGTCTTGCATATGCACTACGGTCCAACCTTAATTTCTGTCTATTGTCCGGCTGTAATTTATTCACCACACATGTTATTTATCTTTTACAGAGAGACACCACTAGTGAACTATGGACCCAGTCCGTTTTTCTCATACTGATAATACAACCACTGTTTCCACTGCTCTCATACTGCTGCTACTGTTTTCATATTGTTTTCATACTGTTTTCCACATCATAAGTTTAACCTCTTTGTGTTCAGCAAAACCGGGAAGATTGACAACCTCACTGATCCGTTGGGGAAAAGTGATTTGATTGTGTTGTGTAGGTTCCACGTTGCTGCTGAACCGGTAGTGCGCCCTGCCATCTCAGCTGCATCAACCTTATGAAGTTACTCCTTCCTCCTATTGGTCGATTAAACCTTGGTTTCTTTCTGAGGGAAAACTGCCGCTGTGCTCATCATACCTTCCTCTTGGGGTTTTCTAACGAGTGCAAGATCTGCACCATCAGCCACCTCCTCTCTTATCTTCTTCCTATCTTCTTCTAACTTCTTCCGTAGACTCGTCTTTCTCCAGCTGCTGGTGTCTCACGCGCGACGCCGGCATCACAACAACGCACCTTCGTTGCTCCCTTCTCGCCTGATGCCAGTGCCTCTCCCCTCTCAACCGACGCTGGTCCCGCTCCTCTCTCACCCCCCCCCCCCCGCGCGTGCTAAGGCTCGCTCAGTCGCTTGCTCCGCTCGGGGCCGACAACGCGCATGGGGCTCGGCCCCGTCCCTTCTCCGGCGACCCTCGTCGTCGAAATCTGCATATCAGGCCTCGTCTCTGATTTTCTTTTGCTGCAAAGTATGTCACACGCTGCTGTCAGCGGCGCCCGTCGCTGCTTTCAACACGGGGCATCTATGCTCCAGGGTGCCGCTCCATGGGCGCTTGCTGTGAAGGTAGGCTGCCGACCTTGCTGCCAAGGGCTACCGGTGTTGTTTTCTACGCATGACGTCGGGGCTATGCCGGTCGCCGGGGGTGCTATGAATGTCGAGGGAGCAGAGACACATCCGGTTGCTACAAACAAAGTCCATCGATGCTCCCACCGCCAGTCGCCGCTGCTGCAATAGTGGGTCGCCACTGCTACAAGTTCCGCCACCGCGGTGGCTACCGGTGCTACGAGGCTATGGTGGGGATGCTACATAAAGAGAGAGGCGGAGCTGCATGCTAGAGGCGGTGGTACTGCTGGGGACGGTTGGCGGTGCTACAAACTCTGGGCCGTGGTGCTACTCGCCGGAGACTGTGACGCTACGTACTCGCGGGAGACGCGGCTGCTACTGCTTGTTTATGCTGCTAACCGGACAGAGTGATGCTTCAAAAGGCCGCCGGCGGTGCTACTTTTGACGGGCGGCAGTGCTACCAAAGGACCAAGGGCTATCTACGAGCGGCGGCGAAGGTGCTACCAGCATGGTCGACGTCGGCAAGGTCTATCACCGGAGCCGGCCGACAACGGTGGTGGGTACGAATAGCATGGCTTGTTCGCCGGCGGCTTTCGATGCAATCACGCGTGCTTTCTATACTCGTGGGAGAGAGAGCTTTGCAGGAAACGGATGACGTATTGGGACACGTGTCAAGCATTGGAGGCGGGGGATCGGAAAATTTCCAACCTCCGGAGAACGCCCAGCACACTCCTTTTGTTTAGGAAAACGCTAACGATCCACCGGGGGATCGCGCGTTCGTATCCCCCGGGTTGACCGAAACAACACGCCACAGAGGGCCCACCCACGACTGTTTCTAGTCACACAAAACCGAATCCCGTTCGTCTTCATCCTGTGACGAGCTTGAGGAGCAGGAACCTCTCTGCACGCCGCCGCCGCCGGGGGACCTCTCCCCTGCGCGCCGCCCGCCGGGGGTCCGCCATGGAACGGCGCCGCCGCGCTCCCCTTCTGCCAGCCGCCGCCGGAGGACCGCTCCCCCGGCGCGAACCGCCATGGACGCCGCCACCGCTCTCGAGGAGGACGCGCCGCCGCCGCTCCCGTGGATTCCGCGGGGTGGCCGCGCCGCTGCTCCCATTGACGACGCTGGTGGGGAATGCCGCCGCGGCTCCCGTGGATTCCGCCGGTGGCCGCGGTGCTGCTCGCCGCCCGTCACTACTGTTAGCATACGAGCTCAATCACCTTGCCGCCTGGTTCCGGAGCACCGGCGTCCGCCTTTTGTAGCGTCGGCGACGACATTTTTACTATCATAATGAAAGCTTGCAACATTCTCGTTTTTTTTTGCTTTTTTTGGCAAATTTTTTTGCTACTAGAACTCCGGCGTTATCTCCGGCGAGGTCGGTTTTTGCTACAATAGAATTTTTTTTTTGCTACAGTACGTTTTTATTTTTGCTATAATAGTACAAATTATTTGCTATGAGATTCTCCGGCGAGTCTCCTGGCAATGTCCCCGGCGAAATTAATTTTTTTTGCTACCGTAACTCCGGCGAGGTCTGTCTTTTCTTTCTTTTTTCTGTGGCGAACCGTTTTTTGCTACACGGAGCAAAAAAGGGGCATTTTTTTTCTACATAGAGCAAAAGTGGATTTTAGTCTAAAAAAACAACACGTGTAAGCACGGGGACCAGGCGCCCAGCACTGTCCTTTGTTTATTACGGAGAACACGTCCCGTACAAGTCACATCCCGTACAAGTCATGTAACCAAACAACTAAAATGTTTGTTAGAGCCGCATCACTCGCTTCGTCCAGCTCCCGACAGGCCTGGCGCGGGACTTGGGGGTGACGAAAAGAAGGCGGCGACCACGGGTCGACGCCGGCGCAGGTTAGGCCTCTTTCCCGCCCTCCTCATCCCTGCTTTATCTCCAGTCACCCCCCCCCCCCCCCCCCCCAACCCTAACTCCGGCGCTGGTCGCCCAGATTTTCCCGATCAGTTCTGCCTCCCCCACGTCGGCGTCCTTACTCCTCCTTCATAGCCGCTGTCCAGCAATTTGTTGGACTGCAGCTTTGATTTTCAGTAGCAGACCTTGCTAATTTTGGATCTGCTGAGTTGCAGTTTGTTCTGACGATTTGGTAGCACGAGGTAGCACGGTCGTTTTTTTTTTTTTTGCTCTAATTATTATGTAGGCATACTTGCTGTCCATGGTGAAACCGAATAGCTTGTTTTTCAATTTCCATGCGTGCTGTTCATAGCTGATTTGAGGAATCAATGATTGTGCCACGGTTACCACCTCTTTCAGATTATTTTTCATGCTTGTTGACAATTGTTGTATACTGTCCAAACTCAACGAAATTTGCAATTCCACGATTTGTGCATCCAAACATGATATGGAAGCTGCAGATGATGGCACTATAGGCTTCACGATCCAGAGGTGTGAGCTGACTTCCAACTGCTGCTACCTCGTCTCAGAAGTCCAGCCCTCTTCCTAATTCACAAAAATGTCAGAAATATAAGCCACCAAATTTGCTGGACCAAAACAGTAGACTTTCATAGTTCAAACAAATTGGAGGATGCTCTGTCGTAAACTAAATTGATTTGAAACCAGAAATTTGAGCACATCTACATGGTGTTAAAAGTTGAAACATGCATCAGTATTGAAATGCATATGCTTTGCTGAACCGGTGAATAATGCAGGCATGTGAGACATTCACTTGACATCACCGCACATCTCTCTGTCTTAACTACATCTTTTTTTTTTTGATAAAGGGAAGTATATTAATATCGCGGAGATACAAATTACACCTGGCCTCTGCAACAACGCAATGGATGCACACAGCCGAAAGACAATAAAAAGAAGAAATAAAAAAGAAGAGAAGTCCCGCTACAGGGTTACAGTCCTCGCGGTATCCGCACAACCACCACCTAAACAACAGTTGACGTCCAACTCTTCAAAAACAACGTCTCCAAGAAGAACGGTGCCAGGCACAACCAATTAAGACCAGACCTTGGGTTTTCACCCTGAAGATAATCCTCGCTCTCAAAACAACGGCTCCAAGAAGACCAGTGCCAGGCACAACCAATTAAGGCCAGACATTGGGTTTTCACCCTGAAAGGTAGGACTTTGGACTCCACGCATATTGTCTCCCCCCTCTGACATACAGATGCCACGAATCTTGTAACTCCAAGCCAGTTCCCCATCGATGCAAAGACTCCAAACACCATTGCTAGTCCTCCAATCTCGCCTTCGATGACTGAGCATTGCGACCAAATTCCACCGATCCAGCAATCTCCAGGCGTTGTCTATGGGAGTCGCCGGCGGAGCCTTTCGGTCGACACCCGGCTTGATCAAAGAGGACCTACATCATGATCTTCATCTTCGCGCGACAGGAAACCCTAGGACCACCGCCATTATTCTTCAGCCTCGCGGCCCGACACCGCGAAGCCACTCCCAACAGGAAAGCATCATAGAAGGGGTAGACCATTGCCCAACCCTAGGTCGCCGGCGTGACCAAGGTCGTAGCCAGACTACCACGGCCGGCCACGGCCGGATCCGATAACCAAGATCGCTAGATCGGGCATCAAAACCCCGCGTCCCCAAGCGATTCCCGGATCTGATCCAGGCGCCCGCCGGCGACGCAGCACCCCCGCCGTACCACCTTCCCGCCGGGAGGCTCAAGCGCCGGCCCTAGTCCGCGCCGCCCCATGCCCACCGCCGGCTCTCCACCACCTCCATGGAGCGCCGCTGCGGAGCACCTCTCCTGCCCACCGTCGGTGACGGGGGCGCCGCCACCACCGCCGGCGACACGACGGCAGGGTCGGGGGGGTAGGAGGGGCTCGGGAGGGAGGGAGGTGCGGGCGCCTCCGGAGTCGCCTGGAGGGGGCGGCTAGCATGGTATCAGATTAGGGTTTCTACCGCTCACCCGCACGCTCGCAACTCGTGCCCTCTCTCTCCTTCCACAGATCAATCTCACGCAGCCCGTACAGGTCGTCCTTGACCTTCGCTGCACACGTCCAGGCCGTCGCCCGTCCGGCCGCCACTCCGTCCCAGTTCACCGCCTGCGTCCCGGTGCAGCACGTCTCCTGTCGCAGGCTGCCCGTGCGCCGCCGTCCTCCGCCGCCCGCCCTTGCGCCTCCGTCCAGCAGCCCGGCCGCGCGTGCCTCCGTCCAGCAGCCTGGCCGCCGTTGTTGACTGTGCCCAAGGCCCAGGCGCGAGTCGCTAGCGTCGTTTCCTTGGCTGGAGGGCAGTCCATCGCTGCTCTGGTCAATCAAGCAAAATGTTATAGCAGATGTACCCCAGAATGTCAATCTTAACTACAACAGTATCAAAACCAAGAAGAAAGGGATGCGTGCCGTTGCAGGGATCCCGTCAATATTGGAGTATCATCCTAGTACTGTCCTGCAAATAGAAATCCCAAACAACAAGTAGCATGCAACTATAATATAGAAGTTGAAAGGAAAATGCTAAAGCCTGATTAGAAACTTCATGTACAACTAGAAAGGCCACAACAGCATAAGCATTTATGGCACAATAATCAAGAGTAAAGATTAGATTAACCAAGCATAAGGTGGAATAATCAGGTGAAAGATTAGTATATACCCTTCATTGCACCGTACAGACTAGGCATATAAGCGAGCAACAACAAAATGAAAGAAGTAAACAAACGGGGCTTTGTGTACTTACTGGTGCCCTCCATTGTGTAATTTTACAGAGCATGTTCTAATTTTGTAACAACATAATTGATGCACCTACAGCAATGCTTGTTCTATTTTCAACTCGAGTCTAGAAGTAGTTAAACCACCATAATTCATCTGCCACTGTGGTCACAGGAAAGCATTATGTTGTTCTATTTTGGATCATGTATAACTGCTATCATTTGCAGATTTCCTGCATATGAATTGACATACTAAACTTCTAGCTATTATACTACAATGATTTTAAAAATAATTCATATTAGCACATCAAAGAAAACTTGAGCTGGATCTAAGAATCTATTTTCAACTTAAAATCAATGCAAGTATCAGGTAGTGTTGAGCTACTGAGCTAGGCATGCAGCACATAATCCACCATGCCCTGTAGGCATGTACCATAAGAATTGATCTACTTAACTGTACATGCTGCACATTATTTACAGAAAGAATATAGGAGACGCTGCACATGATTTAGTTCTGGGATATTCAGACCCTAGGATAATCCATCCCACCTTGAAGAAAACTTGAATGTTGAAACAATTCTCGATTCTCTCAGTCAGTTGCGCCCGCCCAGTACCTAGCACCCACAAACCTTGGAGAAAATTTGAAAACAATATTGCAAGGTAACGTGAAAGGAATACCTCCACTTGCGCCCTCCCAGCACCCTGCAGTAGCAACTCAGTGTGGTATTAGTTCACAGTTACCACTGATACATCGACTCCTTCTACCATAAATTTCAATTATAGTGCGTTATATTATTCCTACTGTTGCAATTTAGCTTTTTTTGTATATATATTTGCACGACATCATAAAGCCTTTGCCCAGCTCGAGCTTTTGTTGAAATTAAGGTTTGTGCACACAGTGCAAACAAAGTTGTAGCATCCAGAATCTAAAACTCTCCCATAGATTTGGCATCATTTGTCAATTTTGAGGTCATTTGTCAATTTTGAGGTCTGACTGACCAGCACGGCCTTTAGCGATTACAGATTTCAGAAGCAGCATAAGAACTACTAAGATTCAGGAAGCAAAATATGCATGCAGTCTTGGAAGTAAAATAAAATAATAATAACTCGGAAGAATCGTCAATTGTCTAATCAACCATTGTACATATCCTTAATGTGGTTATTTTCCTCCGTTGGATCGTGGGGATCGAACTGCTAGCATTTGCTCTCTTTGTATTCCCGAAAATGACAAGTCAGACAGCCTGTGCGCAAAAACTGACAATTCCCCTCATGTTCATAGCAAACCCCGAGCAACCAGGCAATGATGCCTTGCGCCGGCTTCCTCGACCTGGAGCGGCACTTCGCCTTCTATGGCGCATACCACAGCAACCCGGTAAACGTGTTCATCCACGCGCTCTTTGTCTGGCCCATCTTCCTCACAGCACTCCTGCTCCTCCACCTCACCGCTCCGTTCCCGCAATCCGCTGCGGTGGGCGCCGCGGTCTACGGGGCCTTCTACATCTCCCTCGACCGTCGCTCGGGCGCCCTCGCTGCTCTCCTCTGCTTACTCTGCTGGGCTGCCAGTGCCGCTCTCGCCGCCCGCCTCGGCTTCTCGCTCGGATGCAAGGTTCTTCGATTGAATTTGTTCTTGTGATCTCTCTTGTGCATCCTTCTTGGATTAAGACGGTTTTTTTTTTCCACAGGTGGTACTAGTAGCTCAGCTGTTCTGCTGGACCATGCAATTCATTGGGCATGGAGTTTTTGAGGCAAGTCTCTACGTACCGAGCTATTATTCGTAGTAAGACAAGCATATCACTAGTTGCCCCCAAAGATTATACTTGACTGTTAATCTGATTGTAGAAGCGAGCGCCTGCTCTACTCGACAACCTTGTCCAGGCTTTCTTGATGGCCCCATACTTTGTGCTTCTAGAGGTAGAGATAAATAAATATTCAGCCAGCATCATGACCACTCCCCTGATGATTGACACGAATCGTGAATGATAATCTTGTCACTTTTCTTTTGCTTCAGGTGCTTGGTAAGCTTTGTGGGTACGAACCATATCCTGGATTCCATGCCAATGTACAGAAGCTCATTGACGCTAAACGCAAGGAGTGGGAGGATAAGAATTTCATCAAATCCCCTCCCATCCCCAGTCCCCTTGGGGATGAAAATACACCCCTGGTAAACAATGCCTGACGCTAGACACAAGGAGTTGGAAGATAAGAAAAGGAGGGTCTGATATGTTTGATGTGTAACAGTATAAGTGCTATATTACCCTACCGATCACCCAAACGATACATATCGTTCCTTTGGCGTGTGTGGTATGGAGATTTTACTAGGGCAGTGTTGATAGTTGTGTGATTTGTCATGTTTGCCGATGCAAACATGATGTTTTGTGGTGTCTGACTTTGGATATGCTGATGTGTATCCATGGACAGTTTGGGTATCCTCATTATAGCGTTTGTATTGATGGTCTCATAATGTCCTTTTACTCGTTTGTTGTGTTATTGTTCAAGGTTAGTCCTACTTTGGAGTTTTGGATCTACTTTTGGACGGCACAGTGTTTTAGGTCAAAACATACACTGGGCTAACCCTCCTGGCCTGTTTGTGAAGCCAAGAATTGGTATGTGCTAAGATTTGTTCAGTTTATGTGTTGATTCCCTATATGTGTCACTTCACTACTAAAAATGATAACAAGTGAAGAGTAGGTTAACATTGTCCTAAGATGCTGCTCATATATATTGCTAAGTTTGTTGTGTAACAGTTATAGTGTCTGTGTTACTGAAGATAGATTGAAGTATGAACTCCTCCTCCTAAGCTAGGTCAAAGGAGTTACTAGAAAGATAGATGGCAAGCCGTCCATCTGGAAGAAATTATTAAAGAACACAAGTAAACCGAAGCACATCCCCAATCGCAACAAGTTGCGTGCAAGGAAATTTTGGCCTAAGCGACCCCATATTCTGCCATTCTAGCGCTCTCACTCCATCCTAGGTCTATTCGGATCAAATAGTATAACAGATGCCAGGTAAGCTTTGGTTTGATGACAAAAGAATGCAATGAATTAATCACGCGCCCGGATTTAATTTAGTTACAACAATGGGTCTGCCTAACACTCATTTGACTCAGGATTCACTTAGGACGTGTTTGGTAGCCTGTATGAACTATCTCATCACATACATGCTGAACCTAGCCATGCTGTGTGCATACCAATGTGTTTTACTTACTATGTTTGGTAGGTTGTGTGAGCACGGCTGGGCTGAGTAAAAATCCTGTTTGGTAGCACGTATGAGTTTAGCTTGGCTGAGTAGAAATTAATAGCAATCAAGTCCCCTGTACAGAAAAATAAAAAGCATTCAGGTCCCTGTACAGAAAATGAAAAAGCAATCGGGTCCCTAGATCTTGACTTCGGGCATCGGCACGCTGTCCGTCGAGAGGAGCCGCCGGCCGCCATTGAGAGGGTCCCTAGACTGTCGAGAGGAGCCATCGCCTCCTCGTTTCCCTCGAGGCCGGGCCGCAAGGCGTGCAGGGAGGGCTGCAGCCGGCGTTTGGAGGCGCGGCGACGGGAGTTGGAGGCCGGCGTGTGGAGGCGGCGCTGGAGGCCCGCGTGTGGAGGCGCTGGAGGCCGTCGTGTGGAGGCGCGGCGTCGGCTGCTGGAGGCGGAGCTTGCCGGCGTCGGAGTTGGGCTCTAGAGGCATGGCGGCGGGCGCTGGGAGTACGGGACAGGAGGAGGCGGGAAAGGAGGGCACGGGAGAACCAAGGGCTAGGCGGCGGGGACGCACGCGGGCCCACGCGTGGGATGATTTCGGTATGAGCTCGCCCCGACCGAGGAGAGAAGCTCGATTCGAGCTTCGCAAGCGGACAGGGCTGAGAGGCGGTTTTGTATGAAGTGGGCAGGGCTGAGATTGCAAATACGGGCTAACAAACACCCAAAACTGGAGGGGTGGGAATATCTGAGCCCACACAGGCTACCAAACACGCCCTTAATTCTCGGCCAGGACACGCCTTCAATGAATGTGTATTGCCCGAATAAATTTTTTATGAGAAATATCCAGATCTAGTATAAAAGTTCACCAGAAGTACAAAACACCCTAAACATAATAAAATTTATATTGACATCAGTGTCCCACCGACCACTACCATGGCGTTGTCGCTACTCCCCTACCGGAGTTGGCCTGACTTTGTTGATGACAGCCGGAAAATCTGTACAAGTGCCCTAAGAGCATGGTTAATAATACAGCCAGCTGCTGGCTATAAGCCATTGCCATGTCACATATAGCTAGCTTATAGTCAACATGTACAATAGTTGGCTATATAAATAAACTACTTTGTCAATATATGGCCCACATGACACTCTCACATAGTGCCTAGGAGCACGTGTTGCAGCTGGCTACTAACTAGTAGCCCGCTTTGCTTCTCTCTCCTCATCTCTCTCCTCCACATTATTGTACTTGCTTCTAACGACTAGCGTCTCAGAGTCGAAGTCTCTGCATCTGACACAAAACCTGTAACACATGTACTAGATAAAACGGGATCCACCACTGCAACGGAGTGGCGACCTAAGGACATCTCCAGCGGGGCTGCTCAAATGCGGACCAATTTGGTCCGCATTTTGTCTGTTTGAGCAGCCGTCCGTGGCCGTGTCCGGCCGGATTTTGGCCCTGCACCCAGTGGGGCTGCTCATTTAGTGGCCGGACAGTAAATTTTTTTTTTCTAGTTTTTTCTTCTCATCCATACTTTGAGCATAAAACAAACACAATACTAAATAAAATACGAGTTATTTATTACAAATTTGACCGTTTAATAAGAAAACAAATAAGTCTTAGTTAAAATAAAAAAAAAACTACTGATTTCCAACGAAGTTCCAGATGTGTTGCACCAAATCATCCCGAAGTGTGAGGTGGGTGTCCTGATCACGCAACTCGTACTGGAAGTCGATGAAATCCGCAAATGTTGCCACTCCTGGCTGGGGCTCCACGTTCTCACCCTGAAACAACCAGTTCTCGTCGTAGACGCTGTCATCGCGCTCATCCTCTATGATCATGTTGTGCATGATCACACAAGCAGTCATCACCGACCACATAATCTCCGGGCTCCATGTTCGAGCAGGGTGGCGAACAATAGCCCATCGAGATTGAAGCGCACCAAAAGCACGCTCCACATCCTTTCGGGCACTCTCCTGCTCTTGGGCAAACCGCTTCCTCATCTCATCTTGAGGATTGGAGATGGTCTTCACAAAGGTAGCCCACTGGGGATAGATACCATCTGCCAGGTAGTATCCCTTTGTGTAGTGGTGGCCGTTGATATCATAGCTCACCTCGGGGGAGTTGCCTACGGCAAGTCTGCCAAACACCGGAGAGCGCTGGAGCACGTTGATATCATTGTGTGAACCCGCCATGCCGAAGAACGAGTGCCAAATCCACAGATCATGCGAAGCAACTGCTTCGAGAATAACCGTGCACTCACCAACATGGCCCTTGTACTGCCCCTGCCAACCAAATGGGCAGTTCTTCCACTCCCAATGCATACAATCGATGCTTCCAAGCATCCCAGGCCACCCTCTGCTCTCGTTGATCGACAACAGCCGCTGAGTGTCGGCAACAGTAGGTTCCCTCAAGTACTCCGGGCCGAACACCTGAACCACAGCTTCACAAAACTTGTACATAGCCTCCAGGCACATGGATTCACTCATACGCAAGTACTCGTCAACCAGATCACCAGCTACTCCGTATGCAAGCATCCGAATTGCCGCGGTGCATTTTTGATAAGAAGTGAAGCCAAGCTTACCGGTGGCATCGGGCTTGCACTTGAACCAATCGTTGTAGTCGAGGACGCCGAGCCGAATGCGGTTAAACAAGTCCCTTTTCATCCGAAAACGACGCCGGAATAGCTTGGCCGTGTACACCGGAGTGGTGGGGTGGAAGTAGTCGTTCCACAGCTGCATCTGGCCGGCCGCTCTGTCCCTGTCCAAGCCCGGCGCACGGCCGGGAACGGATCCTCTGAACACCGGCCGCATCCTTGCGATGTGGTCATTGACCACGAGAGTGGCAACGAGGATGTCGCTCTCGTCCTCGGAATCGGAGTCCGACGAGGACGAGTACATGATAAAGTTGTTGAAGAAGAACTCGTCGCCGCTATCCGCCATTTTTTGGGCCGAGGTCGGGCAGGCACACGGACGAACAGCTTGTGTGCGCCCGTGGAGGTGGGGGGAGGTGGAGCGGGCTGTACGAAGGCCGGTGAGCCTCCTGCGGGGCAGGCGGTGGCGCGGCGGCGTGGGAGGGAGGTGGGGGGAGGTGGACGTCGCCGGCGAGGGGCCGAACGGTGGTCGTGGTCGCGAAATCGGCGACCTATCGGCGGCGAGGTGGGTCGCTGGCGGCGCGGGGGGGGGGAAGGAAGGGGCTATTTTTGCGGGCCAGGGAGTGTGTCCACGGGACACTTTTGTTGTCCGCGGGGCTGCTCAAATCTGACCCAAATTTGGGTCGGATTTGAGCATCCGGGGACAAAAAAACGGACCGCGATCCGTATGAGCAGCGCCGCTGGGGCCTGGTTTTGGCCCAGGCTGCTCAAATCCGGCCGGTCCGGGCCAAATGAGCAGCCCCACTGGAGATGTCCTAACGATTTACCATCCTCCTCAATGCCACCGGTGAGATTGCCACCTATGAGGTGGACGAGGAGACCGGAAACCCTTATTCTTGTTCCGCACAATACCCTATAGCCACTGCAATATCCTTGCCGGCTGACCACCATTTAACTTTAGAGATCTAACTACAACATCATGTGCAGATCCGAATTCCCCATCCTCCGGCCAATGAAGTTGCAAGTAGAGGAGGCGGGACCCGTCAGTTGTCGGACAATACAGAGACGGGCAGTGGCTATGGTATCTTTTCTTTCTTGCCTGGACTTTTGTTAAACCTCGTGAACAATTATATTTCAACCTTGGTTGCAATCCACTTGCAACTCATGAACTAGCGCGAATCACGATGCTAACTGAACCGACATAGGACCTGATTAAGCTCAAACTTAATTCCAAACCAATAGCTTTCTCTAAAGCTTGCTTCCCCAGACTTAACAGAAAAACATGCCACGTTTCAGATGATCCTTTATAGGAAGAAGGCGTGCCACCCCGGCACCGCTCACCGTGGATCCACTCTCTGAAGCCTGTGGTTCAGTGTAACAGCGAGCTCGAGAAGCCAAACGATGGGCATAACGCAAAGGGGGCACTGCAGAAACGTAAACAACTACTGTTATAACCACATTTTACACTACTAGAAATACAATAACAATATTATGTTTGTACCAACTGAATATGTACATCCTGATAAGGAACCAGAATGGAAAATACGTACCTATTGAAATGGAATGGGTGCACCCGGCGTACCTGCCAACAGTAGTCAGTGGTTATGGTCAGTTAACTGGTGGTCAAACATATGTAAATATAGAACAACGTGTGACAGCATAACCACAATTACATGTAGCACAAGTAGTATGTCAATGTCTGGAAAGCGTCTGCTGGAAATTTATTCTCATCCCACAAAACATGGTAGTACATAGGCCGAATCGTTCCACGGCCCTTTTCCTGCGTAGGAATTCACTTCTCAATTACAGCAAGCACAAGTCAGTCTATATTGCCACATCCAGGAAAGCGGCCTACCTTGCTGCAGCTGTGGCTACACAGGTAAAAATCAAATTCATGTGGATGGCATATTACTGAATCCACAACGGTACCTGAATCAAACAAGAATATACGTTAACATGAAAATTCAGAAAATTGGTTTTAATGGGCAAGCAAATTCATCATCAACTAACCAGGCCATAAGTTCCCGGTTGAATCGGACGGCATATCGCGGTAATCATTGGGAAACAGCCGCGTGCGATTACGCTTCTGGACCACAACGTATGTAACCGTTGGGTTGTAATCTTTCTCCAATGATTTACATGCCTAATAATAAATTAGAAAAGAAACGTCAGCTCTACAAAAAAAAAGTGTTCTCAAAGAAGAATGCCAAATACTCCTAAATAAGAAAAAATAAGTGGAAAATACAACTTTACCAGTTTAATGGCGCGAAGTTCGTACTTCAGGACCCGAGAGTACTGTCCTTTGCTCACTCCATCTCTAGAAAGAAAAATGTTAAAATATACATGTTACAAACAATAGTTTGGAGGGAGATATGTCCTAGCAGAGTGTACCTGTAAAAGATAATTCTCTGTGGTTTCTGTCCAGTCGCCCGATAGAACGAAGCAAGATGCTCACTGCATACATCAAAAAGCTTCTATATATACACACTGAAGTTTGAAGTATAAGATTCAGATTCCGAGTGAAAAATAGATCATACCGGATCATCCCACCGGCTTCAGCTACGATCCCTTTTTCACTGTCATACTGGAGTTCAAACAGATTGTTTATCCACTCACGATGGCGGGGTTGTGCGCTAACTAATCCAGCGTACCTGCTAACCTCAGGCCAGTCTTGAGAAGCAACAACCTGTATGAAGCAAGTACAATAACCACATATTACTCCCTCCGATCCATAATGAGTGTCAGATAATAACATATATAGGCACCACTTCTGGCATGCAGCACTTACAGAGGCAATGGAAGGGGAAGAACGGTTTCCAGGATGAGGATGGGCAACAACAGCACCAAAAATAATAGTCGGTGTGTCCCCAACATGGGGAAGTTTCTTCTCTAGAGTGTAATTCAGTACAGTATTTCTTCCTCCCACCTACAAAATCAATGAAGTGTAAGGGACCTGCATAACCAGCTAGACAAATGGTACAGCCCCACAAACCTTGACATTAATTTTAAGGGCCACATTTGCAAGATACTGCTTATTCATCCTCGAGACATGTTTTGCGAGACAACATTGAGAAACCAGTCCAATATCTGTCTCACATATTCTTTTGAGATCACCTAAGGAATAACAACAATATTAATAAATGAAATTAATCAGACAATCGAATATCTGCCTCACAATATTCTTTTGAGTTCACCTAAGGAATATGAAAAATATACTAATAAAATACATCAATCAGACAATGGTCAAATGTGCTTGATAGTTAAATACATACCATAAAGGGAGCCATTCTTGTCAGGCAATATCACAACCAGAAGGTCAAGATTTCTGCCTGGTCCAAGTTTGGCCATGACATTGTTATAAAGTGATGTCAGTGCCAGTTGCGCCTGCTCAGGTTTAGCGGTCTCTACTGAAAGCACAGGACTAGGATCGAATTCCTACGTTGAGAAAGACAGGCAGGCAGATATGAATGTACAAAGACGTACACATGTAAAAAAGAACGTCTGGAATTTAGTATTTTGTCCACGGAAATCTACCATTCCAGATGCAAGGCACATGATAGCAAGCTCGTAACAGAAATTTGTAGCTTCATTCGTTCGCACATTCAAGGAAAAGTTGATACATGCCCAGCTTTTCACTCTGCCACCTTTGAACATTTTCTACAACAATAAAAAATACATCAGAGTCAACATGCAGTTGTATGCAACATAATAAGTTATCATGAATGATAATCAGAGAACATGGTAGAATCTTTGATGAAATGAATGCGAATAAAAGGATTTTTTTTCTTTTCGATAAGATAATCAAAATGCATACTGAAGAAAGAACAATTTTGGTCAGGAATACACAAAATTATCGAGTTTATGCATGTTTCATTTAACAAGATGCATGCATACCTTGCCCTTCATATTCCATATGCCAAAATGTGGCACAAGTGCTCTTGTCGTCCCACTTTCGTTGAACTTAAGCTGATGGAAATATCCGGTACTCAAACTTCCAGGCATAATATATGCAACATAAATAAGCAACAAGCACACTAAAATAATAGCTGAGATAAAAACATACCAAAGGAGCAGATAGAATATGAGCCACCAGTGACACAAGTTCATCCTCAATTTCGATTCCCAACTTCATGGCACATTGATTCCTACGTGTGAAATTTAGAGCCTGGTAAACAAAGACAAAACATGACAAAAGACCCCAGAGCAATAATATACTTGTTTGAAAATAATCAGGCAACTGATTACATATGCAATGGAAAATTAAAGATTGCACGAAGAAACATGCAATTAAAAACTAAAGATTGCACAAATAATATATTTTCACATTAAAAGGGCCTCCATTAACATGGAAAACACATGAAAAAAAAAGTTCATGACACAATAAGTGAACTGAAACCTAATCCTAGATAAATTGTCAAGGCAGGAGAATGTATAGTTCAGTGCAACAGCTAACAGAGTTTCTTTTTCCTATATGCACGAGAAATGTCTATGGCAGTAATCCAACAAAAAGGTTCAAGAAAGTACATTTAACTAATTTTACTTGCAAGATCAACTGTATGCGCCAATTTAATAAAGGCGCAAGTAAGTGAATAGATAAATACATGAAATAGATAGTGACGATTCCTATATACATAAATAAATAATTAAAAGGACGTAGTGATCTATAGAGAAACAGGTCATCTTCAAGGAACAAAGAAAGAGCCATAAGTAAGACATATTAACACAATGATATTATAGTTGTACAAACAACGCCGGAAAATAAAGGAATAGTTCAGAATAATTCACAAACAGATATGATCATGATTACCCGTAAAATGCCCTGCTCACGCTCATATGGGTGCTGCTTAGCTACTTTGATAAAATCTGCCATCTGTTTTCCCTGAATGAGCTGTTTCGAGTAACGTTGTCCCTTGGCAATCTTACAGACCTTAAATATTAAATTGACAAGAAGCAGGGTATGTTAACACAGTATGGAACATCCATAGAATAGTTCTTCAGGATATACTAACCTCCAACGGCAGAAATTTTGGCCTCTGCGGAGTGCCCACTTGCAAACAGTTCAAAAATTTATACTGAATACTAACACCATATCTCTTTTGGAAGTATTGGACTACTGTTTCCCCAGGCTCCCCGGTAGGATGACTGTTCACTGGGAAACTGACACAGGACAAAAACCAACCAAAGTAATGTCAGAATAATTTCATACAACATGCTCATCTACAGCATGCTCATCTACAGCAGCATGATAGAGATAGGAGAATCTTCACAAATGCATAAGCGAACTGCATACGTCAACTCTTCTGCCGATTGCGAGGTAACACCGGATACATGGTACTCTTCGTGCATATTGCACAGTGCATGAACCTTGACACCTTCTAGTGCCTTCACCACCTGACCATGAGAAAAGGTTAAAAGCTTGTTAGAATGGAGAGCGTGGAAATTGATGTCAGAATTAAAAAAAAAATTGTATGATTAAATACGTGACAGAAGGACCTTACTTTCAAGAGATCAGTACCAGATAATGGTGCGTCAGATATGTCCCTGTTCAGCAGCATCTTAAGAAAGTCCATCACTGGTAGGGGCTTGATAAATACCGTAGAGGATATATCTGCAAAATATAAATGTCAAGCTACCTTAACATGTAAGAAACTGAGAGGCAACTTCAAGGCTACATAACAGTAGAGTTTTTTTTTACGGAATATTAATATTACTACCTCCATTCCATAATATAAGGCGTATTTCATTTGTTTTGACCTATCCTTTGACCAACAATTAATCTATCAATGTGTAATTTATTATGCGACACAGAAGTGATATCATTGTATTCCTACTCAAAAGTATTTTCTTATGATTATGAGTTATATCACAAAAGTTTCATATTAAATGAGTAAATCTTGGTCAAAGTCTCGGTCAAATGAAACAATATACGCCTTATATTTTGGAACGGAGGTAGTAATTATACTCTCCAAGTCTATCCTACAGTTTTCTTGTAAGAAAAATAAGTGGGCCAAATAAAAGATAAGATGTTATGTAATTGAGGAAAAATTATTCCTCATATGCCAACTAAGTCATGGTTCTTACTAAATATAATCCTATATGGTTAACATCCTTACAATTTTACTTTATTCTTAGTTTTATTATAAAAAATAATGGTATTTATCAATTATTAGAAATACATATGTATACCAATCAATACCTGATCTACCATAACAAACACTCCAAAATGCATGTCCAAGTTATTGTAAAAAAGAAAAGATAAAATTTCCTTCTCAGATCTGGAATACGGGGAATCAAGACAGAAGATTTGGGATCTAACCAATGTTCAGCATGAGACCTCCCTGAGTGGGCCGCAAGCTTTGGTGAAAACCACCACGACTTTCCAAGACCGCACCAAGTTGCTGATCCCTCCCTACGCAAGGTGTATAAATTGGCCCGGCATACCGGGTATACCTACACATGATGAAATGATCAACCACCATGCTACAAGAACAATTTTACGGGAACAGACAGACAGAACAAAAGATACCAATCTTCGGTGGGCAATCCACGTAGAACAATGTGAAGCGCCTGCAGGATTGACTGAGGTACACGGTCCGGCAACAGGTCATAGAGCTTGTATAAACTCTCCATGCTAACAAGCGTGGCGCGTTTGATCGTGACTTCAAAATGGCTGGAGAGAGAACAAAATATCAGTAGAATCACTTGAACATTGGCCGGCTTCGCCAAATCATGGATGGCAATATATACTTCCAGAGTATAGCATACCTCTGCAAGGCTCCGGGGCCATCAGCAGGGCTAGTATCTTCCTCATCCTGCAGCGTGATTTTAAACGCAGTGGGACTAGAATTCAGTTCGCCGAGCGTGTACAGTATCTTGCTCCCATCATAGGCGAAACAATCGGCCTGGAAACCGGCATCTGTGTGCCTGTTTACGAGTTCTCGCATGACGGTGTGGTTGACGCCGCGCGAAGTAACGGGACTGATAGACACCTGATATATGAGATATTTACAAATGTGATGCTGATGATAATGATGAGAACTTCACATGGTAATAATGTACCGAAATATATAAAGAGCTTACATCATATTGGTGAATTTCTCCGAAGTCTGGCTTGTCGTTCACGCGAACAGATACCTGATTTGCCACCACCCTGCAGAGTGTGCCGCTTGTGCACATTGAAGGGCGCTTCTGAAATTGGAGCTGTTGGTCAGTGGATGGACTAGTTATTTCCCCTGTCGCCATGGCTAACGCTAGCTGCAGGGCAAGATACGAACGAATACATGTGCGTTAGTACTGCAAGGTAGCATTGATCAGAAGCGAAAATGCAGCGTGATCATACATGGTCAAGACAAGAGGAAACAAACACCAAGAAAGTTAGGGTTCGTCGCCGGGGAAAACAAACAAATCAGGTCTGGGATATCCCAGCGGATGAGGGGGAGTGGGAGAGTCTTGGTGTTGCGGCCGAAGCCTGCCCCCGGCGCCAGGGGATTCGTAAATATGTGTGCAGGCTGCAATCGGCTTGATCGTCCTAGTACTACTAGCACTAGGACTAGGAGTCGTAGTAGAGGACGATTCTAATTACCTGCAGGCCTCCATGAGAGCAGCAAGGGATGGGCCACCTATAGGATTTGCAAGCGGTCCCTTGGATCCAAGGATTTTTATGGGAGTATTTGATTTGAGGAAACCATTTGTTCCGAACGACTGAGATCAACAAATTAAATTCCTCATGGAGCAGTTAGATTACATCCAATCCGAAATGCGCGTGGAAAAATTGGGTGTTGAAACTGAAAATTTTGGGGGCAAATCGTCCCTTTCAATCGCAATTCTCGTTGCGTAAAGAATACTAGTGGTACAACAATAGGTCGTGGACAAACACCAATCCTATCTAATCTAATCAGAGGGGAAGAAAAATTAGAAGACAAGGCGAAATCGCTATAGCTTCTCCGTTGCCGTGATCCGTTGGGTGGATCCTTGCTACCAGAGCCGCAGGTCCGTGCACAGACCCTGGTCCTGGTCCGAGGGCGGCGGGAGGTTGAGGTCGAACTCGAACGGCGCGCGGGCGCTGGACCGGGCGGCGGAGGCTGCCTCCTCGCCGTCGTCGTCCACGACGGAGGCCGACGACGCGCAGTCGCTGTGGCAGCCTGCGTCGTCTTCGGGGCGCGCTGGTGCCGGAGCCGGCGCGCGCGGCGCGGGCCGCGTGACTCGGGGTGCGGGTCTGGGCCCGCTGAAGGACTCGACGGTGGAGGTGGCACTGCGCGCGGGGCTGAGCACCGGCAGGGCGGGCCGGCACGGGAGCGGGAAGGAGGCGACTGGGAAGTTGGTGAGGGCGAGCGGCCCGCGCAGGGTGCGCGCGGCGACGTCGTATGCGCGCGCGGCGGCCTCGGCGGAGTCGTAGGTGCCGAGCCAGACCCGCGCCCGCTTGGCCGGGTCGCGGATCTCCGCCGCGAACCGGCCCCACGGCCGCTTCCTCACGCCCCTGTACCGCGGCGCCACCCCCATCGCCGCCGCCGTGACGTCGAACACCGTGCTGCTAGTATTCCTCATGGTACCGACCGGCCGGCCCCTGCTTCAGGCCCTGACTGAGCTCCCTCGCGTGGCGGCTGGCTGTTCCGGCGCCTGGTCTGTGGCGGCAATCGGCAGTAAGCAAGACGGGCGTCGCGGCAGTTCTGAGCTTGTCCGCGCCGGGCGTCTCCCCCTGTCTCGAGCTTCAAACACGCGCGGGATCGTTATTCGTCTCTGTGTAGAGATGTCTGGAGCTGGGAGGCGCGGGGTGTGGTGCTGGGGAGGAGGCGGCGGTGGTGGTGGATTGAGCGTGGACGTGGGAGGGGGGGTAGAAGAAGTAGGAGGAGACGGCGTGGTGGACGCGCTCGCGCGGACGGCTACGCTTTGGTGGGCGGCCGCTTCTGCCCACCTTCCCCGCGCGCGCCCACTCTCTTCAGCCTCACTCTAGCTAGCCCAGCCTCGCGGACCGGTCGTTGCCCAGCTCACTGCTCTGCCGCGTCCCGTCTGCGGTGACTGTGAGGTTCCAGCAATAAACACGTTTCGCTTGTGCGGCCGGCCACACGTCGACGGGTGCCCGCGCGACGTGGGACTCCTGCAGTGCAGACGCGGCGCGATCGATCCCCCGGTGCTACCGAATCTCGTCTCCGTCCGTCCCAAAGATTTGGCCGCGTTTAATTCGCGCACAGTGGAGTCTGACGCCACGCACGATTCGAATCCATCCTCGATGTTGCACTTGAGATTGCGTGAAATATCTAGCACTGCGATGAGCTACTGCAAAATTGCTACTAACTATAGTACGAATTCCAGCTGACCGTCTGCGTTTTGGTTTGGGGTGATCGTGTATTCGTATTATGGCCAGTTGCACAAGACCATGAATAGAAAATAAAAAGAGGAAAAATCATATGGTTTCATTTTTTATAAAAAACATTCAGTCAACGATGCGCCAAGAGCATGTGGGCATGTTGTGTTACAGTGTTAGTATAGAAAGCCGGCCGACCAAGCCTGATTAGCGTGCCACAACAACAAAATTATAACACCGGAAGGGGGTTAAGCTCCTGCTACCATTCATTTTTCGTTGAAAAATAGCTGACCTCCTTCTCTCGCAGATCTCCCTCAAGTTTGTCAAACTTAAGTACTGCAACTCTGTAGCCACCTGAACCCATTTTATGGTGATATACCTTCTTCTTCTCCGCATTTGCCGCATTCTTTGCTGACCTTTTCTTACCTTGCTACTACGCCAGAAATGCTAGCCAGTGTCACTTTTGCTTCCCTAGCGGCCCCTCGAATTTTGGGACTGTATTTTTCTTTTGATATTCTTTACATAATCTTTTCTTATAATATTTGAAATCTTCGGCCATCTTCTTAAAAGCCCAGTGCATGACTGCGGCACACATTTCCTTTTCTGTCTCCTTAGTATCACATTCTGTTAGACTGAAATGGTTAATGAGCTTGTCGAAAAAAGCTTGTTTGGACCGGTCTGAGACAAAAGAAACTGCAGGACGGTCGGGATCGTCTTCGTTCTTTGCTGGCTCATTCCATTCTTCAATATTTATAGGGATGAGGTCCCTAACAATAACTCCACATTGACTTGTAAACTTAGTTGTGGTACTAATAGGCCAAGAAGGTTCGCCGGATCGATAGACTTGCTCGATTACCAAATGCTCTTTAGAGCTCATATCTTGAGTCGGGCCTTGTTTTGACTTCTTGGTAGACGACGTCGATGCAGTAGATTCCACAGCCTTCACTAAGGCTTGTTCATCGCTGCTTTTATCCACTTCCACATCCGGTCCTTACAATTGCTCTTCTGCCGCGTATCAGCGTGTACTTCCATTCCTGATTCTGCTTGCAGAGTTTCTTGAAAAGATTCATAAGATTCTTATTTCTGGACTGAGAGAAGAAATTGGCCCCCAGGTGCCGCATACACCAACGGCTCTGCATGTCAGTCCATGGAGTTTGTTCATCAGGCAAAGGGTTTATGAATGTCTTTATCGCACTCAATATACATGCATGTCTGTCATGAAGGATACACATATTATGGTTATCCTTCACCACTGCTATTTTGAGCTGCCTAAAGAACCATGTCCAGCTTTCAATGTTCTTGGTATCAACAAAAGCAAATGCAAGTGGAACGACTTGATTGTTGCCGTCTGTAAGAAAAGTGCCATCTACACAAATCACTGGTCGACAATGAATGAAAGCTTCGATGCAAACACCGAAAGAGAAGAACACTCGATGAAGTACCCTGACTGTTGGGAACTCTAGCATATACCAGTCTTGGATATCCACATAGGTGACTGGGTTCCGGTCACGGAGTGTGAGCAGGAGCCGAATAACAGTCATAAGCGTCAAAAAACGAACCAAATCTGTTCTCAAGCGCTCTTTGCTTAGCCCTCCAATCGGTGCCATAGGAAATATGGTACTTAAACCTGACAAACACTTTCGTCTGGATATCTTTCACTAACATCGCTTTGCTCTCCACTATTTCGGTGTAAAGCAACCGAGAAATAAGAGTAGACGAAAGGTTCTTATGAGCTTGTGGGATACTTGAATTAACACATATGTGTTGAACCAAGTCACTGGTCTTCCAACTTGTGCCATACTTAAGGAGATATCCATGCACCCTCCTGGACAGTTTATGTCAACACACTCCATTGTCAAGCATTTCTGACTTGACACCTTAGTTTTAAAAACTCTTTGTGTCGACATTGCCCAATTAATTATTGCATCCTTCAGAGCTTCCTTGTCAGGATACATAGCACCCAACGCAAGGTTGTTCTGATGATATTGTCAGGCAGAATCACGCCCATCGTTCACGGTCATTGCCGAAGAGAAGTCTTGACTCCATGATGCAGGATTAGGCAGCACCACATCGTTCACTTCTTCATCTGACTCATCAAAATCCTTGTTATACAGACTGTCAATATCTGTATCTTCATCTTCCATCTGATTCTGCATTTGCCCATCAATCTCGTCACCATCTGCCTCACCGCTATCATAACCAGTTTGACTGTTCTGGCCTATTTCTATATCAGGACCAGCGGCATCGCCTCCTACTGGTTGACTGCTCTGTCCCGTTTCATAATATTAACCTCCATCAGAAAAATTAATCCCTTGACTGCTCTGTCCAGGATTGTACCCATACTTAATCTCAGGCTCAATCACCTCCTTCTTGACGCGGAGTACTAAGTCCATAGGATTTACAGTCCTCTTTTCGCAACCTTGTAACCACCCAGTCCACTGAGAGTCCCGCCCAATCGCGCTCAAATAAAATGAAGGATTTGTTCTTGACCGGCTCCACAGAGCATGTACACCGACGGTGTATGTTTCACTATCAAGCCCTAAACTTCCTGTCAACCATTCTGTCAACTAGCTAAGACTCCATGATTGAGACGCACACAGTGCAAGTACCAGCACCGTAAAAGAACATAAACTTCACTAAATCAGAGATCTGTGATGGCATAAAAAATAACCGTCCTCGTTATATTAATCAGTCATTAAATATTTATGCGTTCAATTAGTTATTACGATCGCACCCAACATAATTATAAATACTCGCACACATCTAACAGAAATACGTATACATGTACAAAATACTCGCACACATCTAACAGATTTAGCCGAACAATTTTACTAACATAACTATAAAACTATATACTACCACGCATCTAACAACAACACGTACACATGTACAAAATAAGAGAGAAATCGCGTCAAAATCATACCGTTGAAGTGTGACAACTCAAATCGTCGTTGTCGGGTCAGCGCAGCACTACCACGGCA
This sequence comes from Alopecurus myosuroides, assembly GCA_028641055.1. Taxonomy (NCBI): domain Eukaryota; kingdom Viridiplantae; phylum Streptophyta; class Magnoliopsida; order Poales; family Poaceae; genus Alopecurus; species Alopecurus myosuroides. Next base: position 40,801,692 of record CM054059.1, on the reverse strand, counting down.
ACGCAGCCCACTGATAGCACCACGAACAGCAGCTCCACCACCATTGTTGCCATCTCCACCACCACAAGCACCACCTCCACCACCACAACCACCACGAGCTAGCTCATCACGGGGTCGAGTGTTCCCTAGTCTACTCTAACCCTCTACAATCAAACTACGGTGGAAAATCGAGTTTTCGTTGGTGCTATAAGCTGGAAACGAGCAAGAAGTTGCTAAGAGGAAGAAGAAATAAAGAGGAAAGGAAGAGAAAGAGAGAGGGAAGGAGAAGGCAGCGCCTAGTGCTGGTTGTATTCAGGGGCCTATCGCAGTGGCAGACTACGACTGCATGGCCCAGTCGCAGTGCCAGAGCACGACTGACTGGCCAGTCGTTGTCGCCGAATGCGACTGGCGCGTGCACATAGCGACAGCCTGTCGACGTGTCCCAACCAATCAGCGCGCGCCGCGTGGCGGCGGCCGACCAATCGTGGTCGCGCAATGCGACAGGACCCTAATCGCTGTCGCGGAACACGACTAGCCAATATTTTTGGAGTAATTGAAAAACGCTTATCCTTTTAATTTCTATTAAAAAGTATATTATTTTAAGAAAAAATAGCAGGATGCTGTAGAGCCCGGGTCGAATATGGTTGGAGTAGTAGAATAACGGTGGAGGTCCCGTGTAAAAAATTCGTCATCTTATCATCACCCTGTCGTCACCTGGTGTGCAATCTCTCGTGTCTGGACAAGAAGAGAAGGGCGGGGAACTGGTGCGCGGTCACATCCCTTTGAAATCAGCAGCCGCTGCGCTCCTGCTCCCACCATGACGCCGCTCAGGGAGCGGCCGCCGCTGCAACCTGCCGCGCAGTGCCACCACCAATCGCCATTACACCGTCCTGACGGCGGCCACCTGCAGCGCCGCGCCGAGTCCACCGGTCAGTGGTAGCACAGTGTAGCGCTGCGGCTCGGTATTCGGGCTCCGACGGGTGCCGAGCCAGAGGAAATGCGACGCGTAGGCACGCGCGCGGTCGCACCGCCCGAGGGAAAGACAGGGCTCACAGGCTCGGGGCACGCCTTTTCGCGCGGCGACTGGACGGGATGAGACGCATCGGCGCGGGCCCGCTGGGTCCCGCGGCTTTGACCGTGCTAGCCCGACCAGGTCGCCTCGGCCCGCGTGCGCCGCCGTCCCCTTCGCTCGCTCGCCGAGAAAATTGCACAAACCAGCAACTCTTGGGGCAATAGTTGCGCAAACCAGCTACTCAAGTTTGTTTTTGCACATACCAGCGACTCTACGCGTAATTCGTTACAAAGAGCTCTAATGAATGGATTACACGGTTTAACAAGTATGTGACAAAGGTGGTCCACGCTTATGTGTTAGCCTGACTGCCACCGTGGCTTTGGGCCAAGAAAAAAGACTCCAGGAAAGCACGCACGAGCGCTCCCTTTTCTCTTCGATCCCAGCAGTGGGTATGTGGCAGCCATAAGAGCATCCATATTGTTGTCAAAGCCAAATTTGCCACATAGATTTATTTGGCATTAGGTTTAAGCTTGTTATGTTATCTACAATGTGTCAAAACCAATGCCAAATGCCAAATTCCCTTATTGTGTGGTCCACCATGTATAAAGTAATAATAAACTATTTTGAGCTGCACACTCTCTCTAGTCCCACCCCTTCATCCTACTATTTTATTCACTTAAAAGAATTTGGCATTGGATCTTCTAATTGCTCCTACGCCAAATTATTTGGCTTTGGCACCAAGATTTAGCACCTCTACAATGTAGAGAACCGATGCCAAAAACCAAATAGGGTATTTGGCACCCAAATTTGGCACACATTGTGGATGCCCATGCTCAAACATTCCTATGACTATGTTTGCAACATCTGTGTATGTGTTCTGTTGTTGTCAATTTTTCCTAAATGATCATTGTCAATTTATATTATTCAAATATGATGTTAGGGCATCTCCAGTCGTTGCGTCCTCCAGGGCCCAAAACGCCGTCGTTTTGGGGCCGCCGCGGCGCCAAACAGCGCTAATCTGGAACCTGGGGGGCAGGGTTCCCAGTCGCCCCCGAGCCCAACATTCGGCCCAAAATAACTCGAGGAATGAAATTCGACGCACTTTATTGATTCGACGCAAATTTAAACTAAAAACAGTAAATTTAAACTAAAAACTACTCTACTTCAGCCCTAGGCTCGCCGCGATCGCTTGGCTGTAGTCGACGTCGTCGCCGTCGTCGTCCGGACCGCCGCTGTCACGCCTGCTCGTTCCTTGGCCGGGATCGCCGCAGCGCGTGTAGCTCGGCCCCGCGCCGGAGTCGCCCCACCTGCTCACCGCAAGGGCTCACTGCAGCTCGGCTTCTTCGTCGGAGTCGGGGTCGAGCACGACGTAGGGGACCTCCCTCGTCTGCGACGGGAGAGGAATGCGGCGGCGGGCCGCATTGGCGGCAGCCTCCTGCTCGCGTTGCGCTTGCGCTGCTCGGCCTCGGCGAGGAGGCGGCGTTGGAGCTCCAGCTCCTCTGCGGTGCTGTCGCGCAGCCTCCAGTCCTCAGCGACGTCGTCGGCGACGGGCTGGAGCGTGTTGCGCGACAACTCCTCGGCGGCCTTCAAATCCGGCCACTCCTCGTCCTCGTCCGCCTCCGTCTTCGGGCGGACGACGCGCTCGTAGTCGGCGTCCTTCCGCTGGCGCGGCTCGCCGATGCGCAGGGCGCCGCCGCTGCGCCTGGGGATAGGGGCGCCGGAGTTTAAGATGGGAGGGGTGAGAGAAAGAGAGTGGGCGCCGGAGAAGCTCGAGGTGGCCGACGACGAGGAGCCGCCCATCCGCTACGCTCCCCTCGCTGCCGCCCGCCACGCCATTACTCCGGCAGCCTTTGAACGGGCGCATGCACTGGACGGCCGGCGGCCGCCACGCCATAAACGCCGGCAGCCTTTGACCGACGCGGGAGCCGAGAAGATGATCACGGGGGTTTCTGTTCCCGCGTTTTTTCGACGCGTCACTGACAGAGCTGGCCCGCGCGGGTTGCACCGCAGTTTCGCCACCCCAAGCTGAACCCAGCAGGCTGGGTTTCGCCTGGGTGCCGCGGCGCGAATTAGCGCCGTTTCGACGCTATTTGGGATTCTGGGGGGACCGACTGGTGCGAAAATGGCGCTATTCGCCGCTTTCGGTGCTAAAAAGGCCACCGGGGGGCTCTGGTGGAGCGACTGGAGATGCCCTTATAATTCTCCAGTTTTGCTACACAAGCAAACCATATGTACTAGAATCATTATGCACATTTTTCTTCCTTTCCAGATCATTTTACAGCTAGAATATGGCAGATCTGGGGCAATGCTACGTCTCCATGGTGCAGTCATACGGTGGCTGCCAGGTGTGTTGTTAGACAGCTTAATACCATCATTAAAGCTCTGTGCAATAGATTACAAGTAGAGTTACTGGTGTGTGCAAAAATAAACTTGAGTCACTGGTTTGCGCAACAATTGCCCCAAGAGTTGTTGGTCCGTGCAATTTCCTCCTCGCTCGCGTGGAGCGTGCGTCGCGTGGTGTATACTCAAATCTGTCGTCACAATCCGGCCGGAGCCACAAATTGACTCTGACGCGAAAATTCGAACTCAAAATATGTTACCGTTTTTACAAGTTTAGCCTCCCATCACCCTTTTCGGTACCACCGAACCTTGTACGGTTTTACTTTGCATAAAACCGTCAGGGTAAATAGCGTTTTTATTCATTTTTTTCTTTTTCTGAAATCGGCGTTTTTATTCTTGTCATGCGCCGGTTGACTGCGCTGACATCCAAGTTTCAATTGGAAACCTGCATTGACTCTCACGTTTGCATATGCAAAGTTAGACGCCGTAGTGTACTGGCCGGTCTTAAAAAGGGTCGAAATCGGCTAGAATTAAACTTGGAAATGGTTTATTCCTGCTTCAAATTTCATGTTAGAGTTTATAGATCTATGACTTAACAATTTGGTAATTGTTTAGAGCATCTCCAATGGCTCCTCTAAACATACGTCTACACCAAAATACAGGACCTGCGCTCAAAAAAACGCTTCCAGTGTCTCGTCCAAAGGAGCGTCCAAAATTTAGAGGAACTCTCCGTCCAGCACGCATCCTCCAGGTCTGGAGGACGAATCAGTGATCCTCTATCCTAACTGATGGCGCTTGGCAGCGTGGAGAGGTAGTCGGGTGAGTGGCTGAAGCCGCCATGGCCGTCCGCCCCGTGGTAGTTGAGGTTTCGTCTCTTTTTTTTTCTTAGTTGAGGGAGCCCCAATCTGATCGATTGGTATGGTACATTGTAGCTAGCTTTTTACGTGTATTCAGACTGCCGTGCAGTGAATAGATAGGAAATCCAATAAATAGCTCGATTGGTCTTTGGTACTTTGTGACTAGCTTTTTACGTGTATTCCATTTTTAGATCCAACAAAATATTTTTCAGATCCAAAAAGTTTGTTGAACGGTAGATATAACATATTATTAAAAAATATGAGAGAGTATAGACGTCCTGAATATGGACGTTCCACTAAAAAAAACTAGCAACCTCTAGAAAGGAATCTTTTTAGACGGTCCTCTATATAAAGATATAGATGGCCAAATTTAGACGAGGCAATGGAGATGCTCTTAGTTAGTAGATATCGGAACATATACAGTAGTTTTTGTTCAAAATACTTTTTTCAATTCACTATTGCGAAATACACATCATTTTTAGCCTTTTCTTATGAACATATATATCTCTAACTTTTTGTACAGTTTCGACGATCAAATCCAAGCGTGTAGATAAAACAACTTCATTGGATAGATAAAATTCGGTGAAACTGTTTTGTTGCCTACCATCAGGATTCTATCAACTTTGGTCTTTGTTCGACATTTAGGATGGATGTTCAATGATTGAAGAATTCGTGATGCATATGATAGCCAAAATTTTGAACAAAGACTAAGCGATCGTCCTTTGTTCAACCGTTTTAGTACCAAGCTTGCTTTGAAGTTTTTTTTAACAAGGTAGAAGTTTTGCCTATTTCACTGACAAAGAAAGAGTTTATGGGCGACAATATACATCTCAAACCGAAGGTTCGAGAAGAACAAAATCCTACTCTCGCGGTAAAATTCGCTCAATAGTTTCGCACCCGCAATACCCCATAGGGTGGCATTCTTCTTAATAGACATGATTACAACAGAAGGCATGGAGGCGTGGTTGTTGAAGACTCTCGCATCCCGTTTGGTCCATATTTCCCATGTGGCGAGAAGAAGTAAGGATGAGAGGCCTTTGCGACGCCAAGCATTTACCCCGGTGATAGAGCACCACCATTTTTCGACGGGTCCGTAAGAGCCCCATAGCGAGATATCGAAATCCCCCAAGACAAGCAATTCTTTGAGACCTTTCCAAATACAAATGGAGTGCCTACATAGAAACATGATATGCGCTACGGTCTCCAGTTGCCTCTTGCATAGTTGGCACATGACACAACTTCGCCAACCCCGCCTAGCTAAGTGGTCCGCCGTCCACACTTTATTCTGAAACCTTTTCTACTGCAGGGTGATACGTTGCAAACGTATCATAATTTTTTATGCTACATACTTGTTTTCTTTCCATTGCCCTATGTTATTTTCATGTTTTCACATATTCTCTTCGTTTTCCGGATGTTTTCACTGACTAACCTATTAACAAGATGCTCCAGGCCAGTTGCTGTTTTTCTATTTTAGAAAGTTTCTGAAACAAAAATTCTGGGAAAGGGTTGAAAATTCACGAACGTCATTTTTTTACCCGGAACAAAGACAAAGTCCAAAGGAGACCCGGAGGGGAGCCAGGGCGCCTCCAGGAGGGTACCAGGCACCCCCGTAGCCCGCGCCTGGTGGGCCCAGGGGACACTGGCCACCGACTCAAGTCCCCTCATCGCCTATAAATTGGGTTTAACCCTAAAAATCACGGGGACGGAGTTATTTTCCACGAAACATATAGAGAGGCTCCGTCACCTCGAAAGTCCAATCTAGGGTTTCTGGAGTCCTGCTCTGGCACCCTGCCGGGGGGGGGGGGGGGTCGTCACCTGAGTCCTCTACATCACCGTGATCGCATCCGGACATATGTGTGAGTAGTTCATCTTGGGACTACAGGTCCATATCAGTAGGTAGATAGTTGTTCTCTCCCCTATGCCTCCATGTTTAGAGTATCGTGAGCTGTCTCACATGATCGATACCACCGTTATGTAATTGTGCATGTTGTGTTTGTCGGGATCCAGTGAACCACGAGATTATGATTATTTTGTTCATGTCAATCTGAGATGCTTCACTTATATTTACAGAGAGTTTTAATATCGTCTTGCAATGCTCTCCGGTGTTTACGAGTAACTTGTCCACGTAGTTGTTTTCGCCTCCAAGAGAGGTTTATATGCTAGCTAGTGGGTTCATGTCTCCTTGTTGCCTGCGCTCGAGTCACAGAAACGTGGGGAGGGGAGGGAATGTGATGTTGCCACTAGGGAGAAAACAGTGGTGCTCTTGTCTACGGATGGGAACCACTTCTTACATTAAATATCGATCTTAATGCATTTGTCTGTTGTACACATAGCAATCACTTTTGTTGCTGCAACTTAATATCAATGGATTTGTTGGATAACTTTCTTGAGGTGGACTTTTAGATATGGATGCATGCTGGATAGTGGTCCATATTCCTTGACGTAATGCCTACAATGTTAGAACCCTTGAACTTTATCTCGTAACAATAGTATTGTTATACGTTCATGATTTGTTACAGAGGTAACAACTTCCAAGACACAAAATTAACAAAAGAAAACAGAAGAAAAGAAAGAAATAACGAAAGAAAACAAAGTGGATTGCCTCCCACAAGCACTTTTTTAACGCCTTTTAGCAAGGCATGAAGAACGAATCAAGTATTATCAATATATCCATCATCAGAACCATTAAAAAATTCTTCAATAATGCAACTAGTTCTTTTAGGAGGGTTCTCTAAAATAAGTTTGTGTAAAACACTAGGTGTGTCAATAATAATACATTTGGCTTTGCTCACACTAGAGCCCCTCTCTATAGTTTTAGAAACTCCCCCTTCTTTACGTAAATTAATTTTTCGTGGGGGATTCTTTGGGACATACATGAATTTAGGCCTCTTTCCGACTGCTGGTTCTACCTTTATAGTTTTAAGAGAGGACAAGGTAGACCCGAAGGTTTATATAACCTCTTCAATTTTGTCTATCCTAGATGGCTGATTTTCATTGGATTTTATAGTTTCAGTTGTTTTTACCCTTTTGGTAATACTCTTTATAGCACCATCTAGTTTGTCCACATGCTCAATTAACTTCTTATCTAGCTCATTTTTGTTTCTAAATATTAATTATATTCTCCTCGATTGAACCCGACCTATTTAGTACATGTTCCATAGTGATATCAATTTTAATTTCATCAATAGGAGGATTTCCCACAAGACTTTCAATAAAATTAAGAGCTTCCAAGGTACGTACTCCTAAAAAGTTTTCACCCATTAAAGTATCAAGTATATATCTATACCAATTGGTGACACCCACTTAAAATTTTCTAAGAAGAACACTGGTGGCTTACTTTTCAATGGATCTATTTTGAGCATCATATGAGCTCTACTCGTGTATCAAACTCCCAAAAACCAAAGTTTGCCAAATGTGTCCACCATACCTACCTATATGTGGTATTTTACCGCTCCTCCAAGTAAATTTCTAATGTGCTACCTTTAAAACCTTCAAAATTATTAACCTGTTTTGTGTTCTTGTTTTAGCTCATGAGGAAGTATTGAATGTTTTATTATGTTTTTATGTTTGATGGCTTCAGACCTGAATAGCATGAATATTATGCTAGTCCTTAATTTTGCAAAAAGAGCAAGCATCTAGGTGCCCAGCCCAAACTAAGCTACAACAATTAACAATAAAATCTCTTCACACTATGAACTTTAGAAATCATAAAGTTAGCTTGTGCAAACAAGGAGACAGAGGAATGTTACGATTCTCCTATGGGAGCCTCTCTTGAAGCCATTAAACGTGAAAATATAGTAGATCATTTGATAGCATTCATTGACATAGATATACACCTCTCTCTCAAAAATTTGTTTTCAATATGCGTTTTATTAAATAAAAAAGGTCTAGCACATGAGTAATCCATGCTTCCCTCTGCGAAGGGTCTTTCTTTTACTTTTATGCTGAGTTTTGTCTTCTTACTTTATGCACCAATTAAGAGAGCATAGTTGTCATTGTGAGTATAATGTGCATAATCCCAGAATTTATTATTGATTGATCCATGATTGTGGTATTGCTTGTTCTTAAATTATTTATATCTAGTCACCATTTAAACTTTGAAGGTTTCCTGGTATTTATGTTTTTCTATTCCACGAAGGACAAGCGGGATACCACTTTATTATGTTTTCTTTATGATTGAAGCAAACTTATTGCTTTCAATGTTTTTTACTTTTCATGTGCAACATGGTTGCTAATTTTACATTAGTTGAAATAATATTTGGCATGCCTTTGTTAAAGAACTTTGATCTTAGAATGCAATGCTTTTACATAACATTGATCAAGATTTGTGTTGACTTCATGAAACCTCAAAAATTATTTTGTTATCACTTACCTACTCGAGGACTGATGCGCGTGTAACACACGTTCATTGGAAGCCCCCAATAGGAAGGTATAAAAAGCACAGTAGCAAGTTTCCCTTAAAAAGAAACCAAGGTTGAATCGACCAGTAGAAGAAAGAAGCAACTTACGAAGGTTGATGCAGCTGAGATGGCAGGGCACACTACCGGTTCAGCAGCAACGTGGAAACTACACAACAGAATCAAATCACTTTGCCCCCAACGAAGCAGTGAGTTTGTCAATCTAACCGGTTTTGCTGAACACAAAGAGGTTAAACGTATGGTGTGGAAAACAGTATGAGAACAATATGAAAATAGTAGCAACAGTGTGATACAGTAGAAACAATGTGTGTATTATCAGTATGAGAAAATGGAGTGTGGTCCACAGTTCACTAGTGGTGTCTCTCCATAGAAGATAAATAACATGTGTGGTGAACAAATTACAGCTGGGCAATTGACATAATTGAAGGCTGCACCGTAGTGCATATGCAAGACATAAATATTACTATGTGATTCATGCGGGCATTACAACAAGATACATAGACCATCATCAAACTGCATCTATGACTAATAATCCACCCTTTGAATATCATCCAAACAAACGTTGGGTATTAAGTTGCAAGCAACAGATAATCACAGTAAGCAAAGTGTGTAATGTAAACAATGTAAACGAAGTAAACATTGTTGTTTTCTCCCTAATGGCAACAACACATCCTCCATCCATCATGTTTCTGTCACTCGAGCACAGATGCAAAGGAGGCATGAACCCACTATCGAGCATAAATACTCCCTCTTGGAGTCACTAGCATCTACTTGGCTAGAGCATCTACTAATAACGGAGAGCATGCAAGATCATAAATAACATATGCATGAAGATAACATGATAGATTGATAATCAAGAGACATAGCATTCAACATTCATCGGATCCCAGCAAACACAACATGTAGCATTACATAAAGATCATCTCGATCATGTAGGGCAGCTTACAAGATTTAAACATGAGGCATAAAGTGGAGAAGACAACCATCTAGCTACTGCTATGGACCCGTAGTCTAGGGATAAACTACTCACGCATCACTTCAGAGGAGGGCATGGTGGTGTAGACCCCTCCAATGATGAATTTTCCTCCCGGCAGGGTGCCGAGGAGAGCTCCAGAACCCTCCCGATCTCGGGATGACGATGACGGTGGCGTCAGGTGTTTCTCGGAAAAAAAGTGGGATATCCTTAGGGTTCACGTATCGGGGGGGTTATATAGGAGAAAGGGCGATGGCGGTGCACGCCCGAGGGGCCCACACCACCCCTAGGCGCGACCGGAGGAGGGGGCGCCGCCCTATGGTGTGGCCCCTCTTCGGGCCTCTTCGGAACTCCGTGGAACCTTCGGGAATTCTAAAACTTTCGGGATTCGAATTTTCCAATTCCGCGAATATTTCCAGAACAACTTATCTGAAACTAAAAATAGCAGAAAACAAGGAACTGGCTCTGTGGCATCTTGTCAATAGGTTAGTCCCGGAAATCGATAAAAATGACATAAAGTGTATAGCAAACATGTAGGAAATAACATGAAAACAACATGGAACATCAGAAATTAAGGATACATTTATGACGTATCAAGGACGAGCAGGAGTTAAGCATGAGGATGCTGATACGCTGCAAATGTATCTATAATTTTTTATGTTCTATGCTTGTTTTGTTTCCATTACCCTATGTTATTTTCATGTTATTTACATGTTTCCCAACGTTTTACGGATGTTTTCGTTGACTAACCTATTAACAAGATGCTCCAGGCGAGTTGCAGTTTTTTGCTGTTTTTCTATTTCAGAAAAGTTCTGAAGGAAATATTCTCCAAAAGGGCTGGAAATCCACGAAAGTTAGTTTTTAGTCGGAACAAAGACAAAGTCCAAAGGGGACCCGGAGGGAAGCCAGGGTGCCAGGCGCGCCCCCTAGTCCGCGCCTGGTGGGACCCTGGCCACTGCCTCGAGTCTCCTGTTCGCCTATAATTTGCCTTTAATCCTAAAAATCACGGGGATGGAGTTATTTTACACGAAACAAAAAGAGAGGCGCCGTCACCTTGAAAGTACAATCTAGGGCTTCTGGATTTCTGCTCTAGCACCCTGCCGGAGGGGGGAATCGTCATCGGAGGCCTCTACATCGCCATGATTGCCTCCGGACAGATGCGTGAGTAGTTCATCTCGGGACTACGGGTGCATAGCAATAGATAGATGGTTGTTCTCTCCCCTATGCCTCCATATTTTGAGTTTTATGATCTTTCTCACATGATCGAGACCACCGTTATGTAATTGTGCATGTTGTGTTTGTTGGGATCCGGTAAACCATGAAATTATGACTATTTTGCTCTTGTCAATCTAAGATGCTTCACTAATATTTATAGAGAATTTTAATCTTGTCTTGCAATGCTCTCCGGTGTTTATGATTACCTTGGCCACGTAGTTGTTTTACCCTCTAAGAGAGGGTTTATATGCTATATAGTGGGTTCATGCCTCCTTGTTGCCTACGCTCGAGTGACAAAACATGCGCGGGGGGGGGGGGGAGGGGTGATACGTCATAAATGTATCCTTAATTTCTGATGTTCCATGTCATTTTCATGCCATATGCTACATGTTTTCCTTACACTTTATGTCATTTTTATCGATTTCCCGGGACAAACCTATTGACAAGATGCTAGAGAGCCAGTTCATGTTTTCTGTTATTTTTAGTTTCAGAAAGTTGTTCTGGAAATATTCTCGGAATTGTAAAATTCGAAGCCCGGAAGTCTTAGAATTCACGAAGGTTCCACGGAGTCCCAAAGAGACCCGGAGGGGGGCCACAGGGTGGCGCGGGTACCCCCTGGCCGCACCACCAGGTGGTGTGGGCTCCCTGGCCACCCCCGGCATCGCCCTTTCACCTATATATGCCCCCGATGCATAAACCCTAGATGAATCAGCCTTTTTCCACGAAAAGTTCCGTAGCTCCACCGCAGCCGACGACAAGTTTCGGGGGACAGAAATCTCTGTTCTAGCACCCTGCCGGGACGGGTAAGTGCCCCCGGAGCCATCTCCATCAACTCCACCGCCATCTTCATCATTGTTGATGTCTCCTATGATGAGGAGGGAGTACTTCTCCCCCGGGGTTGAGGGATCTACCGGTAGCTATGTGTTTCATCTCTCTCTCCCATGGTATGACCTTTATGTGATCGTGAGCTTTGTAATCTAGTTGAATAAGTAGATGTTACTATTCATCTGTTATGCTACTCAAGTAGTTTTGTTATGAGATCTCTGTAAACATTTTGATCACAGTGTAAAGGTGACAGTGTGTGTACTGTGTGGTTTAGCATGATATTTATATCTTGTGTTGGATGACCCTATGAAATTGTGGTGTTTCTCTAGTACCTTCTAGGGCTCTCATAGTGACAGTATGGGGTTAACTAGATACGGGAATGCGACTTTAAGGTGTGCTTTGTACCGCTGCGCAATGAATTGGTGTTCGTTATTCAACCGGAGAGTGGTTCTGAGTAGCATAGTGAAGAGAGATATTTATGCATTCAATTATGTTATTATTGTTGAGAGTGTTCACTAGTGAAAGTATGATCCCTAGGCCTTGTTTCTAAGCATTGATACACCCTTTACAATCAGTTCCGCTTCATGTTTGCTTGCTGCCATTTTTATTTCAGATTCCTATTATCACTTATACACATCCACATTACTTGTATTTCACTCTCTCTTCGCCGAACTAGTGCACCTATACAACTGACAATTGTATTAGGTGTGTTGGGGACACAAGAGACTTCTTGTATCGTAATTGCAGGGTTGCTTGAGAGGGATACCATTGACCTCTTCCTCCCTGAGTTCGATAAACCTTGGGTAATCCACTTAAGGGAAACTTGCTGCTGTTCTACAAACCTCTGCACTTGGAGGCCCAACACTGTCTACAAGAATAGAAGTGTGTGTAGACATCAAGATCTTTTCTGGTCCCGTTTCCGGGGAGATAAGGTAAAAGGTACTCAAATCCTCGGTGAGTGCTCGAAGTTATTTCCTTTAGATTCTGCAATTATATATTTTTGTTTCTTGTTTTTATTTTCACTAGTAAAAAAAGTAAAAGGAAACTAAGTAAAAAAAAAATACCTGGAGATGGCCGGCCGACATGACCTATCACTTCGGGGCGATATAGAGTGGTGGCGCGCCACCTGGCCATCCGTGGTCATGAGTCGTGACAGTGCCATGCTCGGAAATACAAGTACTCGCTCCATTCCATATTAGATGACTCCCATATAGATGTATCTAGACATATTTTAGTACTAGATGCATCTATCTGAGAGTCGTCTAATATGGAACGGAGGGAGTAGGTGCATCTCTGGGTCTTAACTTTTCCTCTTCCTCTGTCAGTCGCGCGCGTCTCGTTTTTCACATATTTTTTTAAAAAATATTTTAAGAGGATGAAGCTTAAGACCTTCTGTATGGACTGTCTCGGGCGTTCCTGCTGCCAGCGCATGTTGACTCTTTGTACTCCAAATCCAGTCAGACTGATCATGGTGGGAGTAGTATAGGTGGTAATATAAGTGGCATATAGATAAAAAAATGATGACGTGACACTCATATAATGAGTAGAGAGGTGCTAGTGGTATCATAGACAAGATGTGTCTATAGTCTAATAAATATATTAGTATATGATATCACAAATATGTTAATGTTGCTCATAGTGGGAGTAACTTGGATGGTAACATGCATCTACATGCGGTGCCAACTAGGCATTTTGGTGATATGACATGTCACTAAATGAGGAAATAGAGTGTAGTGGTTACCGTAACATCACTCACTCCAAAACAAAATGAGTCTATAATGTAATTAATGATCCATTCTACTCCATAGGTTGTCGTTTCTTAGCATGTTACCATAGGTGCATTAATAATTTAAGAGAATACTAGTTTAATGCATTGTTTTTTAAAGGTTGTCTCTAAATTTAATGATTTGGTGCTCATGCATGGATGTGATTGGACTATTAACCATTTTTACCTATGATAGCGTGTCAATGTTGTATCTTAGCTAAGAGCATGGTTAATAATAGAGCCGGCTGCTGGCTATAAGGCATTGCCATGTCATCTTATAGTCAGCTTATAGCCAACCTATACAATAGTATACTATATGCATGCACTATTTTGTCAACACATGACCCACCTTACACTCTCACAAAGTGTCTATGAGCACGTGCAAGAGCTGGCTACTATCTTGTAGCCCGCTTCTCTTTTCTCTCCTTTTCTCTCTCATCCAACTAAGCACAAATATATTATTTAATTCCTTATATCCGGCTTACATGGCCTTATTGTACGTGCTCTAAGATACAACCTCACTCTCTCTCATCATTAAGTGGTGTGCCACATAAGAAAAACTTCTATGAACCCGCGCTAAGAAACCCCCATTGGGACATGCCTGAGCAGCCTAATATGCATTGTAAAAATAGTAAGGCTAGTCACAATGGGAAGTAACATAGAGTAGTAACCTACACATTTTTTTAGACTAGGTTATTACCTCCACAATGGGTAGTAACATAAAAGTGGTGCCATGCAAATGTGTATTTATTAGCTTATAGACGCATGTTGTATTGGGAGGTGTGATGTTACGGTAACTAGCTAAGTTACCACAACCATCTCTCTCCTCATTAAATACTTGCCCCATCAGATTTTTTGCCTACGTGACATTGATGTTACTACTTAGTTACTGCCCATTATGATCAGCCTAAGACTAGTCAAAATGGGGAGTATCATACACTAGTATCGTGCATATGATACTAGTTTATGTTACTACTCGCACAATGGTTAGTAACATATTTGTAGTATCATATACTAGTATATTTATTAGGCTATAGACACATCTTGTCTTAGAATCCGTTATGTTACGATATCTACCTATGATACCACTAGCACCTCTCTCCTCATTAAATGAGTGTCACATCATATTTTTTGCCTACGTGACACTTATGTTACCACCTATGTTACTTCCATTGTGAGATGTCCAACATACTCCCTCCGTTCGGTTTTAATCTACATTCTGGGTCATGATTTTGTTCGAAATACTCTACATCCTAGATGGTCCCAACTCTGGTAATTAAGATGAGAGAGAGGTCCCACACCATGCATGCGTAGAGATTGGTCAAATTATATGGAGTTTGCATACATTGCATTAATTAAGCTTGATTTAACCAATATGGTGATTTGTTTCTTGTGAGACCATAATTATGATGCATAGGAGGTTGTGCAAAGTGGTATTAATAAATGGTATCCTAATTTATCTGAACTTTTTCAAGATGTAGAATAAATCCGAACGGAAGGAGTAGACTGTATCTATCTGAAATGAAATCTCAAGCTAGAAGGATCGGAAATTGTGGCTTATTTACAGAGGTTTTACTGCCATCCATGCACCAGCCTGCTCATAATCCCTTCATCAAACTGAAGCGGCGCGACTCTCAGCGCTATATTATAACCACGATACAAAGAACTCGATCCACTCCACTCCTTGTGTAGCTCTCAAAAGGAAGACAGAATATCCGCCTCAGACTCAGGCTAGTCAAAATGGGGAGTAACATATCATAGTAACATATGCGTTTTTCGAGACTGTTACTGTTTGCGAACGAACGGATTGAGAGAACGAAATCTCGATTTCATTGATGATTGGGGGGTTTATATACCCCTGGAACAGACGCCATCAAAGGCGGTTTACAAGGTTACGTACGATGTACGAAACGTAGCGTCCCTTCGCTTAAGGCGGTTGGATAAATCCTAACTGCTAACACTTAGCTTAATAAAAACGTTAATTAATTCCTAACACTCCCCCTTGGACAACGATTTTCTTGAAAATATCTTGTATAGCCTTCGTAAATCTTCTTGCATTGTCTTGAGAATGCTCTTGCATATCTCGGATTATGTCCTTGTAAACAACCATGTCTTTGTAGATTCAATCATCTTGAAATTCTTCATCTTTAGAATCTCTCCCCCAAAAACCCTTTGGAAAAAATATGGGGAGAGTTATATCGATATGTTGTTCAAACTCCTTTAAACCCTCTGGAAAAATAAGGAGAAAATGATACAACATATAATGATTAGTGTCTTATGGACAACTCATATGAGAAAAACCTACAGAGGAAAAAACTCATTAGTGAGTTTAGAGACCAACAAATATGCCTTATATGCTTCCTTTAAAAACCTCGACGGGGAAAATAGAAAGTATGACATATGATATTGAGAAGATATTGCCTCATGTAGAACCTTATATGAGAACCTTGAGAGTAAACTCATAAAGTGAAAAAGAGGGCAATATGATGTGCCACAGAAAACTCCTTTAAAACCCAGTGGGAAAAAACATAAGGAGAAAGCAAAATGGCATATACGAACACTTGTATTAGTATTGTCTCATTAAAACCTATTATGAGAAACCATTAGGGAAAACTCATCAAGGGAAAAAGAGTACAATATGTATGACCTTATGATCATTGACGGGTTGTGATAAGGGAGTTTACTCCCCCTGAACTTTGCAAGTCTCAACAATTTTCTTTGCAATATTGTTCTCTATATAACCCATATGCATTTGAGCAATACAAGTGATGTTATCTTGATAAATAATGGTAGGTGATTCTGTTGAATCTTAACCGTATAGTTTTGAATGGCATGTCATTTGGTGATGACATACAAATTTTATTATACTTCACATAAAGTGATTATTCGGGAATGATTAGTGATAATAGACATTAAGGTCTATTTTGAAGACTTTCCTTGATAGGACCTTCCACTAAATTCAGTCTTGATATGGCTTTTTCGGGATCAGATAATAACAACCAATATATGTATATTAAAAAATGGTCAATTCTTGATGTTCCTGAGGGAATTGATCAAGATCTTTTGTGCCTATTACATATCGAAGGATATTATATATACCAACCAATTAGTTGGGGTCAGCACTTTAAATAATTGACAATACATTGTAACGATGGTATTCAATATGGCACTAGAGGTACCGATACCATTTCGTCATTGATATTATGGATGAATTTGCATCCATGTTAAGGATAGTATAACCATATGTGAATTTAATAGGGTCTATCTATATTTAATTTTGTAATATATTACGTGTATACACAGACTGATAGATATGTATTCATTAGAGAATTTTCTCAAGTTATAAACTTGATTATTATTTGGTTTAATCCAAATCTCTGTCAAAATACGATTGCAAGAACCTTTGATGTATTGTATAGACTCTGATGATAAAATCACCGACATATACATAGGTCATGTAGAATCCAGTGAGGGGTTTTGTTGTTGAGTACATGTAAGCAATCATTATCCGAGTAATCCTTTTGAATAAGGAACTCATATAGTCGATTGTACCACCAATTTTTTTTCCGACTATTTTAAGTCATGGAGTGACTTTTGATGTTTTACATAATATATGTTGCGATTTGTTCATCAATTCAGATTTTCAAGTCCTTTAGTGACTTGTATATAGATATGTGAATTGGGTGATCCATATGAGTATGTAATCACCGAGTATATCAACTGCATGGATAGTTTATTTGTAACTGTCAATAATATTAATATCGAAACTTAATTCCACCTATACCAAGAGAGTATGTTACATCATAGTTGATGTCGGGTCTCTGCATTAACCCTAGTGCTACCAGCATCGCTTTTCACCACCTCATTGTTTTTGTTATGATCGAAAAATCATTTGTCTCCCAAAAGGGAAGATATTTATGAGGAGAATGTATTACAGTGGTAAATACCTCTCTTATGTTGAGCGAGTGCTATTCTTATTTAATTGCTTCCTTCTAGTTGAACCAATATATGAATGCAAAATTAGGCATTCTGCCATGGACTTTGGTTCAGGGCCCTAAAGGTTTTAGCAATTTAAGAAGAAATATATGTCGACATATGTAGTCTTATGTTATATGATTCTTTTGAATCAATAGAATTTGTGGAAATAGAATTTACATCTTTTAACTCCTCGTGATTTCCCATAAAAATGGAGTCAAGGGGTTTCGATGTCCCAACACTTTAAATTGTGTGCACATATGTTGGGTTTGGATGATGAGCATCCATTATGTGTTATTCAACTTGAGGTTGAACTACATTTACTAGTTGAGGATATATTTTCCTCTATTTCCGCGGATGCATATGAGAACTCATTCCTCATGTGACCATGATTCTCCCCCTTTTGCTCTCATTTGGGAGAATAGTGGTTGTATGATGTACTTCCACTTTGCATGGCACATTGATTGCATGCATAATGTGATTTCATGATGTCTTTGTCACGAGTAAATGTATTTGGCAGGTTTGCAAAGTGTTGCAAATATATGATTGAACTTTAGGTTCAGATTTTGAAGTACGTGAATATCAGGACTAAATGTCTATGACATTTCTAATTTCTCGGGATTATTTGTGGTACGAATATCCCCCTAACGCCGAAAATATCCTTATTTTAAATGTAATCAGCGTAAGGTCAATAACTAATTCTCCTGATAGGAGTTTAAAATATTTATGATTGACGGATAAATAAATAGTTATACCTCACATGGATCCCAAATTTATGTGAGGGCCCATGTACACTGGAGTGGTGATATCGGTATATAATCGAATTATTGCAGATGGGAAATACTTGTTTGATTTCCACGTACTTACTGTAAGAGGAAGCAATATGATATGCAGTTACTATGATCTATGATATGCCACATGTTTCCAACAAGATGTTGGCATATTATAATTTTGTAAAAGTGGTCACATGATTAGTTTTATTCTTTTGATAAAGAATTTAGCTGCACCATTTTGGGTATGTACATGAGGTACTTAGTAAAAACCATAATGCTCGTGAAAGCGGCATTCAAATGGGTTTAACCCATATGTTGGGATAATTTTCTCTTAATATGATAATTTGAGCAATTAATTTAGAATTTCATGGGTTTATGGAGATTAGAGACTCACATAAGATCGTCTTTATATGTCTATTGATACCATGAATAAATGTCCCAGAAATGGTTGAGTAGCCCACATATATATTCTTGGATATTTTCAAGATATTTGAAGTGGCTACTTTCTAAATTTTAAGATGAGAGTGTCCTAAATATCAATTTTCTCATGACACATGTGGTGCACATAAAATCTGATGTCTTGAGAATTTTGCAGCTTTTAGATTGTGACCAACAAAATTGGCACTAATGTTTTGCATCATCCCTATTTTAGGGTGACATAGGCAATCATGCCAAAACTCTTAATGTTATAAAGATTCAAAAAAATAGTTTCTACGCAACAAAAAACTAGTATGAATGTTATTCATACATTCAAATATCATGTCAGTGGAACATGATATAATGGACGACATACCACATGAAGTAGTGTGCTTATAGGCTGATGGCATGTGGGGATAGTTATGAGACTAAACGAGGTCTCCGAAATATCTTAAGGATTTTATCCAACATGCAAACTGTTATTGCAAAAAGGGATATATCTCCTTTGGACAAAGCCTTATGTTCTTATTCTGATGAATATTATAAGTACCGTACATATCCAGATTATTTCCTGGTACTTATCGAAGTGAGCTTCGAAATTATTCCATTGAACTCACGTTGATTAATGAATTTGAGGAATAACCAACCAAATGCTTGAGAGCATTTATATGTATGATGAAACTTGATAGTTATACTATCACTTTTGGTAGGTCTCCTATGATTCTTCTTGTCGTTTTACCTCCAATTTACATTAATTTGTTGTGGTTCTTTTCAAGACCATTGAGATTCTTAGTATATGAGTACTAATGTGAATTTCAAGTAAGGTTATATCACCCGTAGGGTGTATATGTTGATTCTTCATAAGAAGAAATTCTTATGAAAAGGAGATGATAATGTTATTGCTTATCATCAAGAGAGAATGCAAAGTGATATATAGATTTGTATCAGATCTATTTCTTAGCTATCTGATCACAAATTATCAACTTGGAGTTGACTCAATACACAAGAAGAACTATAAGTTGCAATGAACTAGAAGTCCAACAAAATAAATAAGTGAATATTCAAATTACGTGTATGCAACATATATCTCCTTGATGGAGATTGAGAAAAATGAATGTTTATCCAATTTTCTCTTACCAAATTTGAGTTCATGAATTCCTTTGTGGAAATTCTAGCCATGTCTTGCATGAGATGATCATGCAATTCATTTACTGTAATAGTAAATAAAAATAAAAATTTGCTTCGACTGAATACATTAATGGTCAATACCTTAATGGCCATAGGCTATCCATTCAATGTTGGTACATTAAATGATATTTCTATCAATGCTTTGGACTTCATTCCCAGAGGGGTGGGTGATGCCATATTCACCTCCAAAATATAGATATGTATTCTGACATTCGGTAGTCATGGTGAAGATAATCACCACATGATGTAGGACCTATATTACTTTGTCTGAAACTCAGCCATTGATATATATGATGTACTCTTATCTTTATAGATAGAAGGTGCAACAGTCGTATCAATAATGTAAACCTTTATATTACATCTATACCAATATAATGGAAGCATGAAATGGTAATCCATGAATTTATTTATTTTGATAGTAAAATTTATATTGATAAGTAAAAAAAAGAATGTTTTAGAGAAACAATTTAAGCTGAAGCTTTTATACGACGTGTCTTAAATTGACAGTTGACACATTATGGATAATCTCCATATTTTGGAGTACATCTCTCGGCAATAGGAATTATAGTCTTACATATTTGAGTAGATGTTTTATCCCAATACCTTGTGCTATACTTTGCCAAAAATATATTTGGGAGAGCACTTTGGAGATCATCTTATCATCAAAATGATAAGTAAGTAAATCTATGAGAGATTTAGTGGCATTCTTATAATTATTTTCAATTAATATAAGAATTTGCAATTGAATGAAAAATCGGTTGCAAAGAAATATTTGTGTACCAATATTGCAAGGTATAGAGAATGCTAGAGGCAAACATATGTCATATGCCATAAGTTCCAAATGTAAGCAAATGATTATTGGGGCTAAAGTAACCATAACACATGAAAAAGGCAAAAATAATAATATTTCATGTATATGATAACCGGAGGGTCTCATATGCCACAAATAACAAGTCTAAGGCTTGCAACAAAATATATATTGAGCCAGAGGGCTTATGTGCAAGTTAGAGTAACTCTTATAGAAAATCTGTACAATCTGAGTGTCTTACCGTATAGTGTAATAAGCCAGAGGGTGTAACAGATAAATTCAGGAGTGGTTGCCTAAATATAGGAAAAAGAAGGACTAAAATGAAGAAACTGCCAAAGAGATAAGGCACGCAGTCCTCATCTTCCCTGTACGTGGTACAAAGACGGCAAGTTCCCCACGATTCACGAACCAATTGATTCGTTAGCCATGGAAAGGGCTGGAGCAAATCGAGAGGAGGACGTCTTGAAGGAGAAGGTGCACTGGTAGAAAATAGGCCTTCAGTCCCGGTTCGCAAAGGCCATTAGTCCCGGCCGCGCAACCGGGACTAGATATACGCGACTAAAGACCCCCCCCCCCCCTATAGTCGCGCCACTTACGGACCGGGACTAAAGGCCCATCCACGTGGGCGCCAGGAGTCCGTCGGGGCGGAGGACCTTTAGTCCCGGCACGTGCCACCCAGGGGCCAGAGGGGCTTCTCCCCTTCACGCGCCGGAGGTCGTCGCTATGCCGGGCACAGGCAGTTGGCGGTGTCGCGTCCTCGTGCTGCGGCTAGGGTCTCCGCCGCCTCAGGCTGCAGCGCCGGGAGCAGCCGCGCCGAAGAAGTGCGAAGGACGACGCCACTTCGGCCGCCGCGCGCCGGCCATGGCGGATGTCCTGCGGAGAGCGAGACGACGTTGCCGATCTCCGCGACGGGCCCGAGAGGAGCGGCGTCAAGGAGTGGCACGGAGTCTGGTCGTCCCTCGTCCTGGTGCCGATCTCCGCGATGGGTCCACGAGGATGCGGTCTGCGTCGGCCACCGTCGTCGCTCCACCTAGTGCCGATCTCCACGACGGGCCGGCGAAGATGCGGTCTGCGTCGGCCGCCATCGCTCGTCCTGGTGCCGCGCTGAGGGCGTACCAATGAGCACGCCGTCGCGCTTGAGAGCAGGCTGCTGGTGCTGCGACACTTCGACCCTTTGCATCTCTTGAATCGAAGGAAAATGCATGAATGAGTCCGCTACTGTTCTCCTCTTCTTCTCCCTGTTCTTTTCTTGGACGGATGCTCTTGGTAGAGACAAAGTTGCTGATAACGTGTTTGCGAACGAATGAATTGAGAGAACGAACTCTCGATTTCATTGATGATTGGGGGTTTATATACCCCCTGGAACATACGCCATCAAAGGCGGTTTACAAGGTTACGTACGATGTACGAAACGCAGCGTCCCTTCGCTTAAGGCGGTTGGACAAATCCTAACTGCTAACACTTAGCTTAATAAAAACGCTAATTAATTCCTAACAGTTACTACCTCCATAGTGGAGAGTAACATAGAAGTGGTGTCATGCAAAACTGCATTTATTAGCTTATAGACTCATATTGCATTGTAATGTGTGATGTTATGGTAACATAGCTAGTTACTACACCCATCTCTTTCCTCATTTAATACGCGACACGTCATCTTTTTTGCCTGCGTGGCGTTGATGTTACTACTGATGTTACTCTCATTGGGACTAGCCTCAAAGTCAGAGTCAGACGTGAAGATCAAGTTCATGACGTACAATATCTGGTCTGGTGAGCATGTCGCGGTGTATCGAAGGATGCAGTCCATCTCCGATCTCGACGGGCCGACCCAGACGTCATCTTCTTGCAGGTGCGCGAATATGTATTGTATACGGCATGTTCGATCTTTCTAGTCCAATCTTTTTCCCCTCTGATATGCCGTGATGTTGCCTAGTAAGCAGTGACTGATCCCATTGTTGGTGGATGATTTTCCTATTCATGTCTCACGGGCCCGGATGCATGCAGGAGGTCACAAGGTATACCTTCACAATTTTAGAGAGGTCTATGAAAGATGCGGAAAGCGATGCCTTTGGTTTCGGCCGCTGTTACGTGTTAAATAGCCATCGGCATATGTTTGTTACATGTTTATTGGAAAGAGATAGATACAAAGGGGAAGGTTGAGATTCTACTCGGGCTACAAAAAAGAGATCCAAAGGGCACCGACGGGTACAACTCCTTTGGTTACACAAAATAGGAACAAACTCTAACACCCTCTCTTAATCAAAACTTATATATGTTTAGATTATTTTTAAAAGCTTCTAGTGCTCGTGCTGGTAGAGGTTTTGTGAAGCCATCTGCAACTTGATCCTTGGAAGAAATGAATTTGATATCAAGTAATTTCTAAGCAACTCTTTCTCGTACAAAGTGAAAATCAATCTCTATATGCTTGGTCCTTGCATGAAAAACAGGATTAGCAGAAAGATAAGTTGCTCCCATATTATCACACCATAGGCATGGATTTTCTTTGAGCTTGACACCTAGTTCTTTGAGAATAGTTTCCACCCATATTACTTCAGCAGTTGCATTAGCTAAAGATTTATATTCTGCTTCTGTACTTGATCTAGAAACAGTGGCTTGTTTTCTGGCACTTCAAGAAATCAGATTAGGGCCAAAGAATACTGCAAACCCTCCTGTGGACCTTCTATCATCAACACACCTTGCCCAATCTGCATCAGAAAATGCACTGACCAAAGTAGACATGGACTTTCTGAATGTAATACCAGTAGTAATAGTATCCTTAATATACCGAAGAATTCTCTTTACTGCTGTCCAATGTACTGTGGTAGGTGCATGAAGAAACTGACAGACTTTATTAACAGAGAAACAGATGTCAGGTCTTGTTAATGTCAAATATTGTAAGCCACCAACAATGCTTCTATATCTAGTACTGTCCTCGGGTCCAAGAAGATCCCCTTCATGAAGAGATAATGATTCTGAAGCAGAGAGTGGTGTAGAAAAAGCCTTACAGTGATTCATACCGAGTTTGGCCAGCAAATCTGTTGCATATTTTTCTTGAGTGAGAACAATGCCTTCTGCAATTTTCCTGACCTCAATTCCCAAGAAAAAGGGTAGATCACCTAGATCCTTGATAGCAAAGTGTTGATTAAGATCATGAACTAAGGTGGAAATAGCATGAGGTGATGAACCAGTGACTATAATATCATCCACATAAATTAAGATATATATAGTAACTCCTGACTGGTTATAAATAAATAATGATGTATCTCCTTGAGATGGAGAAAATCCCAATTCTTGAAGTTTGGTATTCAACCTGTAATACCATGCTCTTGGTGCTTGCTTGAGACCATACAAAGCTTTGTCAAGTTTACACACGTAGTGGGGCTTCTGAGCATCTTCATACCCAGGAGGCTGTTTCATGAACACTTCCTCTTCGAGAACACCATGCAAAAACGCGTTCTTGACATCGAACTGACGTAGGCTCCAGCCTTGAGAAACAGAAATAGACAAAACAAGGCGTATAATTGCAGCTTCAACAACTGGACTAAAGGTGTCCTCATAATCAATGCCAAATCTTTGTCCAAATCCTTTTGCTACAAGACGAGCTTTGTATCTTTCAATACTACCATCTGGATTTTTCTTAATACGAAATACCCATTTGCAGTCAATAATATTTTTGTTACCGAGGGATGGAGAGACCAAGCGCCATGTTTTATTCTTTATGAGGGCATCATACTCTTCATCCATTTCTTGGCGCCATACAGGAGTTGTTAATGCCTCTTCTAGATTTGTTGGTTCTCCTGCAGTGCATACAGAAAAGTTATACCGAATAGTCCCATCATTCCCTATTTTAGGACATGAAATGCCTTTTTGAAGTCTGGTACGCGGTGCAGGTGGAGCTACAGCAGGCCTAGCCGCAGAAGATCCTGCAGCAGAAGACTCCTGTGTGGCTCCCTGCAGCGCTACAGGAGCAGGCGGAGCAGCGGATCCATGTAGCTCCCGGTGTGGAGCTGCAGAACCATCCTGCACCGCAGAAGATCCCGTCGCTGCGGAGGCCCAGGTGGGGGCTGTAGGGCTGTCGGGGACTCGGTGCAGCGCACGGAGACGCGTGGCGGTGCAGGGTTGGGTCGGCGCAGAAGACAACGCTGGCTTCCGCACGGGCGTGTGCTGGCGCTGGCGGGCGGTGGGGCCAGCCGAATCTCCGCCAGGCAGATCTGCGCCAGGCGCATTGTAACATCCCAAGTCTGAAAAATAGCCTTTAGAATGTTTGCTCTCTGTTATTTTATGTTTTGCATCATGGCATCATGTTGATTGCATTTGTTTTGTTTGTTTTCCATTTGTTTTTCTCTGTTTTCAGTTGTTTTCCAACTGTTTTCATTTGTTTTCCTTTGTTTTCCATTTGAATTTCAAACCAAATTTCAAACCCTTTGTTTCATCCTTGTGATGTTACAATTTCCAAAGTGAGAGTTCAAATAAAAACAACCACATTGCTTTCATTTTATTCCATGTTGATCACTCATTAAAATTGTGGGTTTTAATCAAACAAATGATTTCCAAATCACCTTCAAGTTCAAATTAAATGCATCAAGCAGAACCAATTTGAACTTATGAATTTAATCAACTAATTTAAGCAAATTGCATATGGGTCACCCTAATAAAAACATGGTTTTCATCAATAATTATTTAATTATCAAATTAGCCCAAATTCAAACCAATTCTCAAAACCAGTACCTCTTTTGAAACCATAAAATTCACCACACAATTGTACTCCTTAAATCACTTTAAAAACTTAGGGATAACCCTATTAAAATTGTTGTTTAAATAAGGGTTTATTAATATCTAAAATTCACCCATTTTTGGTTTCAAATGCAACAGCATTTTAAATATCAAATTTTTGAAATCCTAGTTTGGAAAATGGTTTCTAATTAACTAATTAGCCTAACCTAATTTTTCTGGAAATTTTGGTAAACAAAACATTAACTTTTTCTTCCAAAAGCTAAACTACAAAAAAAAAAAGAAACAAAATAACAAAAGCAAAACGAGCAGCAACTAACTAAACCTAGCTAGGCCCAGCCCACGGCCCCAGCACGCTAACCCCTCACGGCCTGTTTCTTCAAGCTCCGTACGCTGACGTCCTCGCACGCCAGCGCAGCACCGAGCTCCACCTGCCCCTCCCTGCCTATATCTACCCCAATTCCCCATCGAACCCTAGGCCCTCCTCAGCCCTCTCCTTCCTCCTGCGCTGCCGCCCCCTTCTCCCTCCTCTGCCCCCCTTTCTCTGTATCTTTTTTTGACCCGAGAGAGAGAGCAGACCACCTGCTCCGGCGAAATTCGCCGACCACGGGCTTCCTCGCAACCAATTGACTACAGCAGCAGCCTCTAGGTGAGCACTCCGTCCGATTCCCGCCCTTCTAGCCTCGATTTGCTTGCTGTACATGTCGATTACCTTCCGTGCAAGTTGCTGTCCGCCTGGACTCCATGGCTGCAGCCGAACGGGAGCTTTCTCTCCTCTGCTCGCTCACGCTGCAGACCACCCGCTCACGCTGCACATCACACATGCACCTGCGCACATGAGTACCACGCCGCTGGCTTCTACCGCCCAGGAGCTCCGGGTGCTGGCGAGGAGCCAACGTCAGATGGTAGTCGATCGATGCGTGCTGCAGAACCTGAAGATTGGATCTCGGTTTGAGTTCACGTCGACGTTTTTCTGACTCAACTACAGACAGATATATTACACATCAAACTGTTGTAGCTAGCCAAGTGGTTGTTCCATCTATCTGCCCTCGAGTAGATCCCTGGTTCGACTCCCCTGTGATGCAAACTCCCCACGCTTTTTATTTTGTTGCTGTCCACTGCCCAGGAACCGAAAGACTGCATCTTGCTTTGTCAAAAAATTCAGTTAACGTGGGAACTTCCCTTCATGTTCAGTCAGGTTCCAATTACAACACAAGTTGATCAGTAGCTTAGTGGCAGCAGCCTTGCTCTTCCACCCCTGGAGTCCCAGGATCGAATCCCACCCCCTGCATATTACCCATCTTTTTTTATTTCAATTCTCCAGATCCACAAACTTTCTGCTATTCACCAATAGGCCCTTGCAAGTTATTCTAGTCCCTGTAAAAATATTTCCTAAGTCCCTAGATCATAAAAAATGGCAGATTTGCACTATATCTTGTAAATAGCATAATAAAATCATTTTAGCTCCAAATCCAACAATTTTGATATGTTTTCAATACCAAATTAAATGTTCTATCCAAATATAAAATTTGTTTACTGTTTTGAATATTTTAAATTGGTGCAATATTTGAAAACTTGTCAAATTCACTTAAATTTGCAAAATTCATAACTTGATCATAAAAATTCCAAATTTCACAAACCAAATATGTTTTCCAATCAATTTTTCATGTACTTTCCAAATATAAATTTTGTTTTCTGTTTTGAATAATTTAAATTGCTGAAAACAACTGTTTCTTGATTATTGCATTTAAAATTGCCAAAATAATAACTTGCTCATTTTAAATCCAATTTCCACAAATGAAATATGTTTTCCATGCCAAATTAAACCATCTTTCCAAATATAAAATTTGTTTCATGTTTTGAATAATTAAAATTGGTTAAATAATTTAAACCTTGTTTAATTCATTTAAAATTGGTAATTTCATAACTTGATCAAAACAAATTCTTTTGGGACATATAAAATATGTTGTCCAACCCTAGAAGCATAAACTTTTCAAATATGAATCTCACTTAATGTTTTGAACAAATAAAAATTCAAATAAGTTCATGTTTGAATTAAATTCATTTAATTCTTGTTTAATGCAATTAAAAATTGTTTATTATTGTTTAATTCATAATTAATTAATCCAAAGTCCAATTTCAAAATGTGAAACATGTAAACCAACTAAAATTTGATAACCTTTTCAAATATCAACTTTGTTATTTGTTTTGAACACTTTAACTTGTTGAAAACAACAATTACTTGTGTGACATCAATAAGGAACCAAAATTCCTAACATAACAAATAAAAATCCCACACTTGTTTTACTCCTTTTCCAATTGCATCTAACTTGTTTACTCCTTGTTATCATCATGCATGCATCATGTTTAACCACTTACACTTGTTAATCAAATGTAGATCATTGCTTCCACCTTAACCACTTGCATCCATATGCAATTCACGTTGCATATGGGTCCAATTAAATTGTGTTATATTGTCAAGTAGTTTATTCTGATGCATCTATTAACATGACATGCATCATCCCATGTTTGTGCACCTATGCCATGATATTGATTGTCTACCTTTTCTGCATTGTCTATTTGCTTCTTATCGGATAAACGGCGACGTTGAGACCGACGATACTTACGACACCCCTTCTAAGGAGTTAGCTCAGTACCAGGCTACTGGGTTTTGCAGGCAAGTTATCACTCACATGAACCACTGTGTTCCTTTCAACATTGGTTACCGATACTTTCCGTTGTTCTTTTCTGCTAGCCTTAGTAGTAGTTGATTCTGTTACGAACCCATCACATGAATCCCTTAACCTTGATATTGCCTCACCTCCACTCCTATCACCCCTTGGTTGAGCCAGTATCTTACTAGCATGCTTAGGTTGTTTTGCTCGAGTCTGTTACCCGTTACTTTCTGTTACTATTTCTATTATGTTCTGGGGGCTCGATGTTTAATCAATCAATCATGCTAATGTTACTATTAATAATAAATTTGATGATAAGGCACCGGCAGGAGGCCCTGTGTGGTTTTGAGGCCTGCTAGTGTCGACCCTAATAGGAAAAGGGTCTTGTCTACTGATCCATGATGAGCGCACTACCCGCATTTGGGAAGCGAGTATGGGCGCCCCCCTCAACTTGACCTGATTCGCATCTCGTCCAAATCGCCTCATTTAGTTCGTGTTTTCCATTTGCCGCATCATGTTTTTGCGAGCCCAGGCCAGGGTGGAACTTTCGTAGTCGGCATATAGGGGGACACGTTCTTAGAGTGCTATGAGGGTCCATTTTCTTCTGGGCTCGATTAGCCGTGCGCCCAAGGTGCTTTGGGCTTGATGCGAGGACTGGTTGGTTGTGTTGAGTACCCCGCTTGGTGGAAGGGCCTTTCCATCTGGCGGGTTATTCATGAGTGTACGGCCAAATTGGTGCAACCCTGCAGGGATAATCTTCTCGAGAAGCCGTGTTTTCCGCGGTTATGGATTACTTGGTGAAAGTACTGGCTAACAAGTACTCAGGACAACTTAAACATAATGATCAAACATGTTACACCCCATGATTAATAACTTGACTAGTAATAGGCTTATTGACACAATAATTTGAACCATCATTATTACAACTGTGTGAGTTATCCTCGGATTGCTTCTTTGGATAAGGGGCGAGATCCAGGATGGGTTTGTTTGAGGTTATCTTTCAGTTGGTTACAATCCTCGATCTTATCTCCTTTCTGATAGCCGGAAGTGGTAGAATCTCTGTAGTTGGTTAGCGCAGCCAGTTGCAGCGTCTTTTATATCCCCTTTCTTCCGTTGAACCCAAGGCATCTGTGCTTGGTGTTGACGGGTTACACTTTGGTGAACTGTGAGTCTTGCTTGCCAGTACGTTTATGTACTGACCCCTTTGGGGCTGTGGTTTACGCAGACGACGTTTCCGAGGATCTACATGGTGGCTACTACGTGGAGTATGACGACGAGACTGCTGACGAGTAGATAGCGGACCCGGGCAGGATCCGAGACTTCGTGGATGGGCTCCGTCTGTTGTTTCCGGCCTCTTAGGCCCATTTGGTTCTTGTCTGTACTCAGACATGTTGAATGCTTCCGCTGTATTGTAATGATGTATTGTTGGGGCATGTGCCCTCTGAATGATTGTATTTGCTATCTCTGCTCTAATGAGAGCCATTTGCAACTTATTTCAATCTTTTGTGTCGTAGAGATCTGTTGTGATATCACTTGTTAAACGCCGTTGACGTACCATGTGTGTATGGTTTGAAGTACGTCGACGGAAGTGCCTTTGATCTCTAGTGGATAGTTTACATCGACGATGGAATAGCAGGGCTTGTGTTGTCGCGCATAAGCGCAGGCCTACCAGGAAGCTGGGACGTGGGAGCAGTTATGCCCCATAATCCAAGCATCTGCTATCCAGTTCGTACGGTGAGTATCCCCTAGAAATCAGGGTGCGACAAATGGTATCAGAGCCTGTCTGCCTGTAGGATCCCTTTTTACTGGTCGCAGTTGAGTCTAGAAACTATTTTGTAGCTATATAGGAAAAATGAAACGTGAGAGTAGGAATTCTGTTCTTTTTCTTCTTTCCCCACCCACCCTCCCTTGTCTGGTAAGGAAGTGTAACGTTGTTTTCCCTTCTCATCTAAACTTTCAAGTTAGGATTTCACGAATTCTGGTTTCTCTAGGATGGTTATATCTACTAGACCATAGGAATGGAGGTGGTTGTGACGTGATTTATCATGTTGCCTACTCATGATTGAGAACGGAGGCGTGTAAGCCCCGGAAACAGATCCTCTATTCCTT
This sequence comes from Alopecurus myosuroides, assembly GCA_028641055.1. Lineage (NCBI taxonomy): Eukaryota > Viridiplantae > Streptophyta > Magnoliopsida > Poales > Poaceae > Alopecurus > Alopecurus myosuroides. The sequence continues at coordinate 40,771,635 of CM054059.1, read as the reverse complement.
AAGCAGTAGATATTGATCCTCTAGAAGCCCGGATGGGTTGTCCATAGTACCTCAGGAGTTTTGTTCTCGTTTTTCCCGGAGTTGCTTCATTATCCTGTTCTTCTCAACATCCTCTTCGTCCGTTGAAATCTTGTTGTTGTTTTCCACTTCAAATCTTCTACCGGCGTATAATCAAAACTTCCTCGTAAACTCTTGTCCAGCTAAGGTGCTATTTGATACCGGAGAATCACATTCCTTTGTGTCAACAATCTTTTCCACAACATACAACCCAATTCTGGTTCCACTAAGCAATCAAAACTCTGTTCACCCCCCCCCCCCCGGATCTCAAATGTTGATTTCCAAGATAAGTAAGAACAATCCAATTCTAATGAGAGGCCACATATTCCTCGTTACTCTCATGTTGCTGATTCTGACATTGATGTCATCCTTGGTGTTCCATTGATGTCAATAACTCTGTTCCAACCTTATTACAGATAGTCTATTCTCCAAATGAATCAAGTTCTATCCAGCTATACACCCTCCATACAAAACCTCTCCCTTTATTGAAAATGTTCCGGTGGTTTGCAAATTCCCTGACGTCTATCCAAGGTGCACGTTGTGTTTCACGTGTCACAGTTCAAGAGGATCTTCCCAAGAAGTTTCCGGACCTTTTCTTTTCTCAGTAGGAATCTCGGGGCGCGATTCCTTCAAGGGGGGGCGTTTTGTAACATCCCAAGTCTGAAAAATAGCCTTTAGAATGTTTGCTCTCTGTTATTTTATGTTTTGCATCATGGCATCATGTTGATTGCATTTGTTTTGTTTGTTTTCCATTTGTTTTTCTCTGTTTTCAGTTGTTTTCCAACTGTTTTCATTTGTTTTCCTTTGTTTTCCATTTGAATTTCAAACCAAATTTCAAACCCTTTGTTTCATCCTTGTGATGTTACAATTTCCAAAGTGAGAGTTCAAATAAAAACAACCACATTGCTTTCATTTTATTCCATGTTGATCACTCATTAAAATTGTGGGTTTTAATCAAACAAATGATTTCCAAATCACCTTCAAGTTCAAATTAAATGCATCAAGCAGAACCAATTTGAACTTATGAATTTAATCAACTAATTTAAGCAAATTGCATATGGGTCACCCTAATAAAAACATGGTTTTCATCAATAATTATTTAATTATCAAATTAGCCCAAATTCAAACCAATTCTCAAAACCAGTACCTCTTTTGAAACCATAAAATTCACCACACAATTGTACTCCTTAAATCACTTTAAAAACTTAGGGATAACCCTATTAAAATTGTTGTTTAAATAAGGGTTTATTAATATCTAAAATTCACCCATTTTTGGTTTCAAATGCAACAGCATTTTAAATATCAAATTTTTGAAATCCTAGTTTGGAAAATGGTTTCTAATTAACTAATTAGCCTAACCTAATTTTTCTGGAAATTTTGGTAAACAAAACATTAACTTTTTCTTCCAAAAGCTAAACTACAAAAAAAAAAAGAAACAAAATAACAAAAGCAAAACGAGCAGCAACTAACTAAACCTAGCTAGGCCCAGCCCACGGCCCCAGCACGCTAACCCCTCACGGCCTGTTTCTTCAAGCTCCGTACGCTGACGTCCTCGCACGCCAGCGCAGCACCGAGCTCCACCTGCCCCTCCCTGCCTATATCTACCCCAATTCCCCATCGAACCCTAGGCCCTCCTCAGCCCTCTCCTTCCTCCTGCGCCGCCGCCCCCTTCTCCCTCCTCTGCCCCCCTTTCTCTGTATCTTTTTTTGACCCGAGAGAGAGAGCAGACCACCTGCTCCGGCGAAATTCGCCGACCACGGGCTTCCTCGCAACCAATTGACTACAGCAGCAGCCTCTAGGTGAGCACTCCGTCCGATTCCCGCCCTTCTAGCCTCGATTTGCTTGCTGTACATGTCGATTACCTTCCGTGCAAGTTGCTGTCCGCCTGGACTCCATGGCTGCAGCCGAACGGGAGCTTTCTCTCCTCTGCTCGCTCACGCTGCAGACCACCCGCTCACGCTGCACATCACACATGCACCTGCGCACATGAGTACCACGCCGCTGGCTTCTACCGCCCAGGAGCTCCGGGTGCTGGCGAGGAGCCAACGTCAGATGGTAGTCGATCGATGCGTGCTGCAGAACCTGAAGATTGGATCTCGGTTTGAGTTCACGTCGACGTTTTTCTGACTCAACTACAGACAGATATATTACACATCAAACTGTTGTAGCTAGCCAAGTGGTTGTTCCATCTATCTGCCCTCGAGTAGATCCCTGGTTCGACTCCCCTGTGATGCAAACTCCCCACGCTTTTTATTTTGTTGCTGTCCACTGCCCAGGAACCGAAAGACTGCATCTTGCTTTGTCAAAAAATTCAGTTAACGTGGGAACTTCCCTTCATGTTCAGTCAGGTTCCAATTACAACACAAGTTGATCAGTAGCTTAGTGGCAGCAGCCTTGCTCTTCCACCCCTGGAGTCCCAGGATCGAATCCCACCCCCTGCATATTACCCATCTTTTTTTATTTCAATTCTCCAGATCCACAAACTTTCTGCTATTCACCAATAGGCCCTTGCAAGTTATTCTAGTCCCTGTAAAAATATTTCCTAAGTCCCTAGATCATAAAAAATGGCAGATTTGCACTATATCTTGTAAATAGCATAATAAAATCATTTTAGCTCCAAATCCAACAATTTTGATATGTTTTCAATACCAAATTAAATGTTCTATCCAAATATAAAATTTGTTTACTGTTTTGAATATTTTAAATTGGTGCAATATTTGAAAACTTGTCAAATTCACTTAAATTTGCAAAATTCATAACTTGATCATAAAAATTCCAAATTTCACAAACCAAATATGTTTTCCAATCAATTTTTCATGTACTTTCCAAATATAAATTTTGTTTTCTGTTTTGAATAATTTAAATTGCTGAAAACAACTGTTTCTTGATTATTGCATTTAAAATTGCCAAAATAATAACTTGCTCATTTTAAATCCAATTTCCACAAATGAAATATGTTTTCCATGCCAAATTAAACCATCTTTCCAAATATAAAATTTGTTTCATGTTTTGAATAATTAAAATTGGTTAAATAATTTAAACCTTGTTTAATTCATTTAAAATTGGTAATTTCATAACTTGATCAAAACAAATTCTTTTGGGACATATAAAATATGTTGTCCAACCCTAGAAGCATAAACTTTTCAAATATGAATCTCACTTAATGTTTTGAACAAATAAAAATTCAAATAAGTTCATGTTTGAATTAAATTCATTTAATTCTTGTTTAATGCAATTAAAAATTGTTTATTATTGTTTAATTCATAATTAATTAATCCAAAGTCCAATTTCAAAATGTGAAACATGTAAACCAACTAAAATTTGATAACCTTTTCAAATATCAACTTTGTTATTTGTTTTGAACACTTTAACTTGTTGAAAACAACAATTACTTGTGTGACATCAATAAGGAACCAAAATTCCTAACATAACAAATAAAAATCCCACACTTGTTTTACTCCTTTTCCAATTGCATCTAACTTGTTTACTCCTTGTTATCATCATGCATGCATCATGTTTAACCACTTACACTTGTTAATCAAATGTAGATCATTGCTTCCACCTTAACCACTTGCATCCATATGCAATTCACGTTGCATATGGGTCCAATTAAATTGTGTTATATTGTCAAGTAGTTTATTCTGATGCATCTATTAACATGACATGCATCATCCCATGTTTGTGCACCTATGCCATGATATTGATTGTCTACCTTTTCTGCATTGTCTATTTGCTTCTTATCGGATAAACGGCGACGTTGAGACCGACGATACTTACGACACCCCTTCTAAGGAGTTAGCTCAGTACCAGGCTACTGGGTTTTGCAGGCAAGTTATCACTCACATGAACCACTGTGTTCCTTTCAACATTGGTTACCGATACTTTCCGTTGTTCTTTTCTGCTAGCCTTAGTAGTAGTTGATTCTGTTACGAACCCATCACATGAATCCCTTAACCTTGATATTGCCTCACCTCCACTCCTATCACCCCTTGGTTGAGCCAGTATCTTACTAGCATGCTTAGGTTGTTTTGCTCGAGTCTGTTACCCGTTACTTTCTGTTACTATTTCTATTATGTTCTGGGGGCTCGATGTTTAATCAATCAATCATGCTAATGTTACTATTAATAATAAATTTGATGATAAGGCACCGGCAGGAGGCCCTGTGTGGTTTTGAGGCCTGCTAGTGTCGACCCTAATAGGAAAAGGGTCTTGTCTACTGATCCATGATGAGCGCACTACCCGCATTTGGGAAGCGAGTATGGGCGCCCCCCTCAACTTGACCTGATTCGCATCTCGTCCAAATCGCCTCATTTAGTTCGTGTTTTCCATTTGCCGCATCATGTTTTTGCGAGCCCAGGCCAGGGTGGAACTTTCGTAGTCGGCATATAGGGGGACACGTTCTTAGAGTGCTATGAGGGTCCATTTTCTTCTGGGCTCGATTAGCCGTGCGCCCAAGGTGCTTTGGGCTTGATGCGAGGACTGGTTGGTTGTGTTGAGTACCCCGCTTGGTGGAAGGGCCTTTCCATCTGGCGGGTTATTCATGAGTGTACGGCCAAATTGGTGCAACCCTGCAGGGATAATCTTCTCGAGAAGCCGTGTTTTCCGCGGTTATGGATTACTTGGTGAAAGTACTGGCTAACAAGTACTCAGGACAACTTAAACATAATGATCAAACATGTTACACCCCATGATTAATAACTTGACTAGTAATAGGCTTATTGACACAATAATTTGAACCATCATTATTACAACTGTGTGAGTTATCCTCGGATTGCTTCTTTGGATAAGGGGCGAGATCCAGGATGGGTTTGTTTGAGGTTATCTTTCAGTTGGTTACAATCCTCGATCTTATCTCCTTTCTGATAGCCGGAAGTGGTAGAATCTCTGTAGTTGGTTAGCGCAGCCAGTTGCAGCGTCTTTTATATCCCCTTTCTTCCGTTGAACCCAAGGCATCTGTGCTTGGTGTTGACGGGTTACACTTTGGTGAACTGTGAGTCTTGCTTGCCAGTACGTTTATGTACTGACCCCTTTGGGGCTGTGGTTTACGCAGACGACGTTTCCGAGGATCTACATGGTGGCTACTACGTGGAGTATGACGACGAGACTGCTGACGAGTAGATAGCGGACCCGGGCAGGATCCGAGACTTCGTGGATGGGCTCCGTCTGTTGTTTCCGGCCTCTTAGGCCCATTTGGTTCTTGTCTGTACTCAGACATGTTGAATGCTTCCGCTGTATTGTAATGATGTATTGTTGGGGCATGTGCCCTCTGAATGATTGTATTTGCTATCTCTGCTCTAATGAGAGCCATTTGCAACTTATTTCAATCTTTTGTGTCGTAGAGATCTGTTGTGATATCACTTGTTAAACGCCGTTGACGTACCATGTGTGTATGGTTTGAAGTACATCGACGGAAGTGCCTTTGATCTCTAGTGGATAGTTTACATCGACGATGGAATAGCAGGGCTTGTGTTGTCGCGCATAAGCGCAGGCCTACCAGGAAGCTGGGACGTGGGAGCAGTTATGCCCCATAATCCAAGCATCTGCTATCCAGTTCGTACGGTGAGTATCCCCTAGAAATCAGGGTGCGACACGCATCTGCCCCGGGATCCAGCGCCTGATTCGCCTCGGATCTCGTGTCTGACACGATATCATCCTCGGGATCGCTGCTTGTCTCTCTGTCACGTTGTGACATGCAATCAGAACCGAAATTTGCTCCGTTTGGGCTCATTTCTTCACCGATTTCTGCAAGGTTTTTTTTTCTGTAGGCTGCAAATCATTAGGAGCATCCATAGGTACTACATGATTAGTCAAATGATCATTCATATTCATACCCTCATGATAAGAAGTAAGATGTTTAGGAAGTAAAATAATTTCTTTCCTTAACAAAGCACCAGCATTAGGATGAAGTGAAGCAAAAGGGAAAATATTCTCATCAAACACCACATCACGAGAGATATAAATTCTACCAGTGGAGATATCTAGGCATTTTACTCCTTTGTGTCGTGAGCTATATCCAAGAAACACACATCTTTTTGATTGATATGAGAGTTTATGAGAGTTGTATGGTCGTAAATTAGGCCAACATACACATCCAAAAACACGAAGAGATTTGTAATCAGGTAACCTAGAAGAAGCTCACATGGTGTGGAATCATTAATAACTTTACTAGGCATGAGATTTATGAGATATGTGGCTGTAAGAAAGGCTTCATCCCAAAACTTGAGGGGCATGGATGCATGAGCAAGTAAAGACAACCCAACTTCAACTATATGGCGATGCTTACGTTCTGCTGAACCATTTTGTTGATGTGCATGAGGACAAGAGACATGATGTGTAATTCCAAGTTTTTGAAAGAAGGGATTAAGTTTTTCATATTCACCTCCCCAATCTGTTTGCTTAGTGATGATTTTCCTAGCAAACTTTCTTTCAACAAACTGCATAAAATTCTGGAAGACATCAAACACATCAGATTTCTTTTTGAGGAGATAAATCCATGTGAATTTACTATAATCATCTATGAAGCCCACATAATAATTATGACGTCCTACAGATGTAGAGGCAGGACCCCAAACATCAGAAAAAACTTATTGCAAAGGAAATATAGAAATACTTGTAGACATTGGGTATGGAAGTTGATGGCTCTTGGCCCTTTGACAGGAATCACAAATAGACTCAACTCTAGAAGATTTTTCATGAGGGAGACAAAACTTATTGATTATTTGTTGAACTACTAAATTGGATGGATGTCCTAATCGATGATGCCACCTTTCTGTTGAAGGCTTGGTAGCAACACAAACTTGCTTGGGAGAGGAGGATGATGATGACACAATTGGATAGAGGCCTCCTTCACAATTTCCTTTAAGAAGAATTTTCACGGTTGCGCGATCCTTTATAAAGAAATGCCAATGGTGAAATTCAAGAAATGCATCATTATCAAGAGCAAGTTTGTGAACAGAAAGGAGATTCTTTGTTGTGCTTGGGACATGTAAAATGTTTTGTAGATGAAGATCACAATGAGGGGTACTGATATATGAATGACCAATATGATTGATATGCATACCTTCACCATTCGCAGTTTGAATGGTGTCTTTTCCAGGATATTTGTTCTGAATCATCAGGTTCTGAAGGTTGCCGGTGATGTGGTCGGTGGCGCCGCTGTCGGGGTACCAATTCGTGTCTATGCCATAGGCATGGCAGCATTGGCGCTCCTCTCCGGTGCACGCTCGGGTACACGATCAGGTGCAAGCTCGGGTGAACGGTCCCTTTTGTCGACGGCGTACCTCCAATAGCACTGATTTGCTATATGCCCAAATTTCTTGCATATTTGGCATTGGACGTCAGGTTTTGGCTGAGGACGATCTCCGCGGTCACCGCCACTGCCGCCGCCGCAATCACCGCCCCCTTGCCAGCCGCGATCGGCATCACGGCTCGGACCGCGCCAATACTCCTGTGCGGGTGGCTGGCGGCCGTAGCCACCTCCACCCCCGCCATAGCTCTGTTGTGGTGGCCGAGCGTAGCCACCGCCGCCACCGTACTGCTGAGGTTGAGGAGGCCCACCGTAGCCTCCATAGTGTTGAGGAGGTCCGCCGTAGCTGCCACCTCCTCCGTATGCACCGTACGGCTGTGGGAATCCACCTCCACCGTACTGCTGAGGAGGGCCGCCACCGTAGATGCTGCCGCCACCATGATACTGTGGCGATCCGCCGTAGGCGCCGCTCCCTCCGTAGACGCCATCGCGCCCATCATCTTGTTTGTTCTTTTTCTTCTTGTCACCTCCACCGCGATTGGCGATGTTGGCAGAGGACTGAAAATCCTTGGAACCACCGGTTAGCATCTCTTGGCGCACATCATGAGCAGCGAGCATGCCGTGGAGATCGGTCACCGTGCAACTCTCCATGGCATTCACCGCAGCGGCGAGGCCATTGTAATCCTCATTGATTCCGTTGAGAATAAACTCAACAAGCTCCTCATCGTCGATGTCGCGGCCGGCAGCTATGAGTTCAATGGAGAACCCACGCATCTTGGAGATCTATCGATCCGCCGTCATATCCAGTTTCTTGGTGTTGGACAGGCCACCGCGAAGGCTTGTCCTGTTGGCTTTGGATCTGGATGCAAACAATGAATTAATGAGTGCCCTGACCTCTGCAGAATGTTCCATACCAATGGTTTGTGCGAGTATATCTGTCGAGAGAAAGGAGAGAAGGTAGCTCGGAACCCTCTGGTCTCTCTCAATCCAGCCCTCATAGGCCGGATTTGCCACCGTCTCCGCCTTGCCGTCCTTGGTGACGATGATCATCTCGGATGGTTTGGCTTCTTTTCCATCAACCAGGCCAAGCATCCGCGCGCCCCGAAGAGCTGGTATGACTTGAGCCTTCCACAAAAGGTGATTGGACCTCGTGAGCTTCTCGGATGGAGGCTGTCCGAGGCCTGATGGCGTGGAGGTGGAGGATGCCATGGCTAGGTTTTCGGTGGGGTGATAGTTTTGGTTGTAGATCGGTTTTGCTATGCTAGGGTTTATCTCGATTTCAGGCAAGAGGATGCTCTGATACCATGTGAAAGCTGCGGAAAGCGATGCCTTTGGTTTCGGCCGCTGTTACGTGTTAAATAGCATTCGGCATATGTTTATTACATGTTTGTTGGAAAGAGATAGATACAAAGGGGAAGGTTGAGATCCTACTCGGGCTACAAGGAAGAGATCCAAAGGGTACCGACAGGTACAACTCCTTTGGTTACACAAAATAGGAACAAACTCTAACAAGGTCTCCATGACGGGGACAGTACAGGGCTACTTACCGGGAGGACAAAGGGGAGAACCATTTCTGTGTTCTGGTACGTTGTTAAAATTATACTACGTACCACTGTATCAAATATGTCCATATTAGAGGTAAATAGATGGTTATGTGTTTCTTTTATTTCTTGTAGCTGAGCAAGTTCTATGGAGAGGAGAGTGAAAGCCTTGGCAGGTTTCTAGCTGAAGTTATACTACGGTTGTTCCTGGTGCATCCAGAACCCCGAAGTTTGCTTTCAGTTTCGCTTGACTTGGAGCGATCCAAGGACCATATACCGGCGCCACGCAGCTACCGCCCGGCCATAATGTGGGACCACAGCGTGCGCGTGGCGACGTGCCGCCTCCCTGGGCCGACCCCGGCAGACGCCCGCTGTATGGATCGAATCGACGGAGCTAGCACGTTCTTCAGGTACGCCTGCGAGGTCGACGACTGCAACGTCGTGCTCGCCGGCGACATGAGCTGGGATGACGACCTCGACGGGCCGTTCCCCCTATGGGGAGGTAGGTGAATGGTTGGACGCCTGGTGCGAGCTCCGAGGCGGCGAGGGCAATTCCGGCGGGTGGACCTACGACGTGGTGGCGAACCCGATGCTGAGGGGCCGTAAGCCGGAGAGGAAGAGGCCCGACAGGTTCTTCTGCGAGCTGAGGGACTTCACTCTGGACAGTATCGAGATCATCGGTGTCGATGCTATTCCGGGTGTAACGTACGTTCATGACAAGGGAAACGTGCTGCCGGTTCTGCCCAGCCATCACTTCGGCTTGGTGCTCACCATCTCTCCCAAGAAGAACTAGTTCTGTTGTTCTACGGAGAGTTCCATATGTAGTTCATAGACATGCCCTCTACCTACGTGCCTAGCTATCTTTGCATCGATCGTTATCAGGCTCTATGTATCTTTCTTTCATCAGGGTTTGTTCTTCTGGTATTCAGAAACTACCGAGTTGCACTGCGGTATGACAAAGTAGAAGTATATGTACTCTTCATCGTTAAAACTACCGAGAGTACAAAATCATGTCCAATATCTAAAACCCAACACAGAATGGCATGCAGATTGTTGGCGACTTGGCGTCATGCAAACTGCTTCTGAATCTTTGAAAATGCATTACGCTCAAACAAAGCATCCAACTAAAAACACGTTTTCACCATTGTATTCCCCACGGCGAGATGTTTGATATTAGATCTCATATGGGCACGTTTTGACACACATTTTTTGTAAAACATTTTTTTTGAGAAAAAAACATGTTTGATGTATATAAACGTTTTTTTCTCCTATCACGGACCTATAAGTTGAAAATTGTATGAGTACAATAAATTTCTGATATATAGTTGTTTTTCTTATTTTAAATAAGGCAATGATAAACCATCTTTTGCAATTTGGAGGGCACACACTTATATTTTTTGGAAAAAACAACAACATTGATAATATAAACGCAAGATTATAGTATAAGCTTGCTTTTCGCTCACAAACATTGCTTTTCATGATACGCATTTGTTTTTCAGATATTGAAATTAGCCCCTAGAAAGGTTGATTTTCTTATCGCCGTTCTAATGATTGGATTTGCACCTATGTGAACATGATTTCACCCAAAACAATTCTCAACTTTGTCGATGTATTTTACAAAGCAAATTTCTATCACAAATTGATTTTTTCGTGACACAAAATTGCTTTCCAAAAATTTGATCTTACCAACTATACCAGTTTATGCCCTCTAAATTGTGAAGAAGTTTTTAAAATACCATGTTAATACTATGAAAAACAACTATGTACTAGTAACTTTCTTCTTAATCAATAATTTGCAAACATACAAATCCATGCTAGAAAATCCTGTTTTTACCAAAAACTTTGATCATGACAAGAAGTTACTTTCCGAAAATAATTATCAGAATCTCACTAGAACAGATCAGGCAATCGCAGACGCTCGATTTTGGCCATCGCGCATCATTATACGACCATCGCTATCCATGGATGGTTGATGGGGTAACCGGTCGCACACGCTTAAATAAATCGTGTACGATAGACCTAGCATCGCACACAGAGAATTTATTTTAATCTTGTGTGCGATGTGGTAGCAGATGTCAAACGTTTTTTTGAAATTACGTGTGTGTTGATAGCCATCGCACATGTTATTTTTAAATCAATCGTGTGTAGTTTAGAACAATCACACCTTTTATAGAATCGTATGTGTTTAAACTTTAAACAACTAACACACATGTTTTGCATTTCCGGACATTGTCTATATTATTTGCCCCAGCTACAACCCATGCATATATTTAGAATATACATTATTTTCTACTAGCAAATCTCAATTGTATTTCATTTCTTTCACATTTTATACACCAAGCATTCATACATTGCCACAAAGGTATCATTTGATAGCTCTACCAACTATATACCTACAGGTGCATAGGGAGATTATAGCATAATTTCGTGAAAACATTTCTCCCAGTTTTATATCCAACCCACGACAGTAATAAGGATGGCACTATCAAATCCACAGCTACGTTGTCAAAGTGTAGGTACATGTGCAGCTACGTTCGCACCCAAACCATAGTTTATAAATAGCCTACTCTATCGGTTTCTATAGAAATAATTTATAAAAAGGTTTAGTAAAGACTAAAACTAGAACACGCGTAAACAAGTAAAGAACAAAATTAAACTAAAACTGAAAGTAAAAAACATTGTGAATATGAGAGAGAATTAATGCTACGAATACTACGATAGGATAATGTGGCTCTAGTAGCTATTGCTATGGTGTACATTATGGCACGATGGGTGGTCCCTCACATAATGATATTGCCTCCCAATACGCCAGTGGCAAGACAACTCGGTTTTCCATCTCGGTTGCTAGAATGACTCTTAGCAACACTAGGTATTAAGGTCATAAGACCGGACCAAAAGTATTATGTTCTATGAAAAACCATGATCCTAGATGTGATGCACTTCTCAAGATATATAAATGAACTGCCACTTTCAAAGGTCAAATGATCCACACAAGACATCTAACTACTCATGTGTGGCCTAGGGAGTTGGATGACTCTAACTATACCGATGATTTGGATGCCTCCAAATACTTTGAATAAAAATACAAGTAGACAAACGCCTAAATAAATAACACGCGTAGAACAACCATATCATCACACCATGTCACAACTCAAATATTCGTAAAACATAAAATATGGTTCAAGAATATTACAACCTATCATTGAAGCCATGACGGGGAAGGAAGATGAAATCGGTGTATTCCTCCAAGATTGAGAATGATCTTGAGGCATCTTGGCAGCAGAGATTCGATATGGTGGCGATAGAGATGAAGATATGAGGTGGATATGTCTCCTCCAGTGGCCTTGCAGCAGCCAAGGAGCATGTGTGGTGTCTCCTATAGACCAGGGCCTCCCCTCCTTATATAGACGGCCTCTTCTTGATCCAAAGGATCAAGATGATTCCCTCTCAGCCCCCAAACCGGATGTTAGGGATCAAACGGGGTTGAAATTCGTGAAGAATCGTGAAAGTTCGGCCAATTTCCGTCGCCATGCGGGCATGGTACGACAACTGGTACTGTCGCGTGCCAAACCTGTGGTCGTTAAAATCTCCGTCTTTCAGTATTTTGGACGCTATTTTCTCATACGAATTCCGTTTTGGTTGATCGGTGGCTCGCTAAAATCGCATGTACTAGGCCCACACATGAGTGGCCTTCAATCTTGATTTTTTGCTTGGTTAAACAATAACCATTTCTCAAGCCTCTTATATTGCCTCTTGTGCGTGTAACTTATTCGGATTCTTCCCCCTTCGTATCCTTTCATCGTGATTTGTTCATAAAATCAACCTACACATAAAAGCACACCAAAGATAAGAGGTAAAAAAAGTAAAATCCTAATAAAAACAAGAGTTATGAAAAGTCCATCAGAAAAAAGTTTGAGTTGAACATTAATATAAAAGGTGCAAGCAAGCTCAGAATATTGCAACAAATCAAATGTAATAACATGAAAAACATTGAGCAAAATGCTATATGAAACTGACGCATCGCCAACATAAAACATCAACAAAAGAAAGAAAAGGTTTTATTGGTTGTGTACTTGTTTCCGTTACAAAAGGTAGGTTCTGAGGCTCCAAAAGTGCTAAAGGAGATTAAAAAAAAATCACTTATCCTCCCCTTCATAAGGACGGTGCACATTTCTTTATTCTATGTCATCACCATCGTTGGTACAGATGTAAATTCTACACCAATTTACAGACTCCAAAAGGGTGCCACATTAGAAAATTCTACACCAATTTACAACTTATTTGAAGGATAGACACCACTCGTTGTAAGGTGGAGCACAAACGAGTATAAGGAAATTTACCTATATCCCTCAGTTCCCAAAAGGAAAAATATTGTACTTGTTTGAGCACATGAATATAGGAAAATTTGCGTATCCTTTTTCGAGATGGATCACCAACTGTAGGTGAGATGTGGCCGCATGTTTTTAACCAGATTCCCGGATCTACTCCTCCTAACATAACTAGATTTTGCTTGTTTGCGCCTATTCTAGAGCCTCGTATATGTATACCACTTTGTCATCCCTAGTCACGATGGCCGATACATACGATTTATGTAACGAAGATACGCATGAACCTTAAACGATACGATGATGTGGATAGACTAAGAACAAATAAAACTTGCTAAAGACTAGATGAGACGCCACATTAGAAAATGGTGAGTTGTCTCATATATGTCGCCCTCGTTGGGCCCAAGTTCTCATTTCCTTACCCAATATGGAGTGTACAACTACACATGGTTGATACCGGACAGCTCACCATCAACTTACTAACTTGTCTAGACTTAACTGTCGGATACATAGTTCACGATTTCCACTTGGAATATGCATAGAAAATGCTCGCGAAAATGTGCATGGCATATAGGGACGTGGACTGAGCCAAGCGTGTGGTGAGGCTATTACTTGAACCCTGACGCTTAATGACGGGATCGTGTCAAAGTACAAGGGTGCTTTACCGTTTTCCAACGTAAGTTTCTTATAGATTTTTGCATAGTTAAAGTATCAAGGGTGTTTGGATGTTTCATTGTTTGATTAATGGAGTATGGATAGCGGCGATGAGTTGATGATCGACACAGTGATGGAAAATGAAGCCAATGCCTAGGATGAGGAGAGCTTGATGATCATATCTTGTCATCTATGTTTACACGCGGAGATAAATGTCACTCCCTGAAGTAGAGGTTCAATTATTGGGGGAAAGAATAAGGATGGAGTATCATTTGATGCTAGCGGCACTCTATTTTTACCGACGTGCCAACAAATGGGCCGAGAGATTTTCAAAGTCACTTTAGGATGAAGAATGAGGTGTTCATTCGTCTCGTGCAAGGTGAGAGAGAGTATGATGACTATTTATTATGCAAGAGGAACCGCACCGGATTGGTTGGTTTCTTGTCTATTCAGAAAAGCAATGTTGCTTTGAGGTGTCTTGCATATTGAGCTGTTGTACATACATAAGATGACTAGCTATGCATGACCGAGTCCACATGCATAAAGAGCATGGAAAGGTTTTGCAGGGCCTTGGTAACAGTGTTGGACCGGCCTATCTAAGAGCACCAAATGACGAAGACGTGACTCGAATCGAGGCACAAATTACAACGAGAGTATTTCTTGGGATGTTTGGAAGTATCGATTTCGTGCGTTGGGCTTGAAATAATTGTCCATTCGCTTGTTAAGGGTTGTACAAATATCATATTGGAGAGTGTAGTGTCATACTTGAAGCTGGGGCGGATTATGACATGTGGATCAGGAACGCTTTCTTTGGCATGGTGGAAATATCACAGTGACATTATCGTGTCGAAGCACTCTCCGATGTTTGCAAGACCTCATAAGGCCATGCTCACGAGTGCAACTGTGAAATTAATGATCAACAATATATCAAGGGGTACTACCTAGCCGATGACATCAATCCAAAATGGTCGAAATTTTTGAAAACAATCTCCATCCCCTTAGGTCAGAAAAATCTTGGTTTCCGCCATGCCAAGAGAGTTGTTGGAAGGATGTCTAGCGGGCGCATGCATTTGGTTTGCTCCTAAACTCGTTTTGCTATGTCCGATATCCCGCTCTTAGCTAGTCGAAAGATGTGTTGTGGGAGGTCATAAATGTTTGTACTATCATGCACAACAAGATCACTGAGAGTGAGCGCGTTGCTTTTGTGATTCATGATCATCTGTATGATATGCACAACCCTCTTGCCGATGTTCATCCCAGGTGCCTGCCAAGTTTACTGATTTTTTCGCCATGCATGCATAAATCCGTGATGAAGAAGTTCATAACCAATTGCAAAAATGATATAGCTGGCCATTTGTGGTTACTCAAAGAAAAGCTAAACTGAGTCTTGATCTAGGTAAACTTGTCAAATCTCAATCTATTTTATTGTTGTATGAATTATTTTATTTCTATGTTTCAATCATTAAAACTAATTTATGTGCTTAAAACTATGCAACATTATTGGATTTAGGCCGAAGTATGATTTTATCTATCTAGAAAATAAGGTCAAAAATCTATTGGGAAGATCTGTTGGAGGGTCGCCACCTCCGGCGCTAATAGCAAGGCAACGTGTGCCGACGATTACAACATCTGAAATCAGCTATTTAGAGACGTTTGTGGAGATGCTCATCTTAGAACATAAGTTTTTTTTAGGAAACTTAGAACATTCCCCCTCCGTCTCAAAATAAGTGTCATTGAGGTTATCTAGATGTATTTTAATACTAGATACATCCATTTTAACCCAGTTCAACGACACTTATTTTGAGACGGAGGGAGTAATTTTTTCTAGGGAAATCTCAAACCATAAGTCTTTTTAGGGAAATCTTAGAAAAAAAATTAGCATCACTCTTAGAACAAGTGGAATCAAAATTTCAACCATTCATACCTCCTCTAAGTATTGGGCCTGCTGTGATGGGCTTGCGCAGCTGAAAGCACGGGAGGAATCATCACCGGCCCCAGCAAGGCCGAGGAACGATGCCGAATTGCCGAGTCAAGTCGCGGAGCAACGCCGCCGCATTTGCCGCGGCGCGCGATCGCGGCCGTTAACCCGCGCCACGCTGCGCGCGCGCGCGGCATATTCTCGCCTCCAGGCGTTCATCGTCCTCTCCCCCTCTCCTGACTGGAGAGAAACGGGCCGCCGGGGAGGGGAGGGGAGGGAGGGATGGCGTCGTCGGCGGACTCGTCGCCCACCAAATGGGGTCCCAAAGAGCAGCGCAGCCTCTACCTACGCTGGTTCTACGTCGCCGACGACGGTTTGTTCGTTCCATTACGTCTTACAGAATCCATCCTGTGCTGTATTCGATTTCATGCGTGGCTGAGTCTGTGGATGTGGGCATGTGGGATGGGAAGACGCGGACGGGCGTCTGACGGGGAGAGACGCGCTCAAGTTCTTCGCCATGTCCAACCTCTCCAGGGACGAGCTCAAGCAGGTGATGCACAATACACCAGCTACTGAATCATCCGCGTTTCTGCATCCGAGATACGATTGTTCATTCATGCGATTTGATCTATTGAAAACATGGGTTGCCACACGAACACATAATGCGTTACAGCTTTATACAGACACCTCTCCTCATGTTCAGATCCTATGTTGTCTGTATGAAGAAGATATCCTCAAATGTTCCTTTGCTATTCGTATTTATTTTCTTGGAAGATGCATATATGTTTCTTTCGCTGAATTTTGATCTTCGCCGAGGCAAAATCTGTACCTCTGTGACCAATACTCAATTTTCTTTTGGATATTCAGGTTTGGGCGATTGCTGATTCGAAGCGTCAGGGTTATCTTGGATTCTCGGAGTTCATGACCGCTATGCAGGTCTGTCCTGTCCATGCTACCGGTTCTCTGTCATTCCTTCTTCGGCATATGTTGATATGTTCTTGCAACTGATTATACCTTAAAACTTTTTAAATGGTTGGGAATTTGCAGCTGGTTTCTCTGGCACAGGCCGGGCAGGAGATCAGTCAAGGCACCCTTGCACATGCAGGTACATATACACATTACAATTTTCATGCACTTGTCGGAAGAAACCATTGGCGGCCTTACTGTTTCCCTTTTACTTCAGATCTGGGGAGTCTACAGCCTCCAACAATGGAAGGTCTGGACAAGAAACTAGTATGTCTATGTCAACCTTTAAATTCCATTTGCGTCAGAAAATTACTCCTGCGACAGCATGAAACATTGAAACATGAGTTTTTTTTTCACCCCAACTCATTTTCTCTTTTGGATCCTAGAGAAAAAAGAGTTCTGCGAACAACAGCAGCTCCGACATTGTTGGTATGAGTTGCTACATTACTACCTAATTGTAGAGTCGAGCAGTTCATTTTTCCATCTAGTTTAGAGGCTAATTCTGATTGTTTTTCTTGTTTATCATGCAGCCTACCATCCAATCGAATCACCTTTGTCAGCAAACTGGTTTAAGTCGAAGTCGGGAAAGAAGGTACAACGGCTATTTGTGTGCAGAACTGCAGATGGTTCCAAAAATCATTGTTGTATGCATTACATAAATATTTCCTATTTTACAGATTGCTTTGAAATCAGTTACCTCGATCATCGATGGACTAAAGAAATTATACATTGAGAAGTTGAGGCCTTTAGAGAAAACCTATCAATATGATGAGTTTGTTTCACCTTTGTTGGTGAGTCTTAGCATAATCTCCTTCGCCCTTGTGCTAAAGTTTCTCCCTAGTTACATTTGGTTTAACACGTTTCTTTGCCTTCTTTTTTTCTTTCAACACTATAGTGAAGCGAGCGTTTGTACGAAAAGAAGCTTCTATAACTGGGACATACATAAGAACATTTGAGCTAATTGTGTGTCTCTGCTCGTGCTATATAAAAACATTAATATTATAAACGATCCTTGTATTCTTCATTTCTAGAGCTTAATACTGAAACTTGCATTGCTAAGAGATTAAACGATGTCTGTCATGTTATTCCGAATTAAATCCTATTTCATGTTTTTTAAGTTATCTTGTTTATAGACTAGCAGTGATTTTGATGCGAAGCCGATGATCATGCTATTGGGTCAATACTCCACCGGAAAAACCACATTCATAAAGCATTTACTAAAGACAAGTTATCCAGGTAAGCTATCCAGATGGGTTGTTGTTCCTTCCCTTTCCTCCTTTCTGCATTTAGATTGGACAATGAGTTGCACCTTTTTTTTTCTGGCATCTCATCGTTGCTTGTCCAACGTTTAATAGTATCTTTGATATTACTTCTTTAGGTGCCCATATTGGACCAGAGCCTACAACCGACCGATTTGTTGTTATTACTGTAAGTTCTCATGGAGATGTCAACGTCACTCCCTGCCTAACTTTGGTTAATGCTAGTTTGCATATTTTCAGCCAGTACACATCTGATGATACATTTCTGCACTAATGCAGTCTGGACCAGATGAAAGATGCATTCCTGGGAACACAATTGCGGTGCAAGCTGACATGCCATATAGTGGCCTGTCATCGTTCGGAACGGCATTTTTGTCGAAGTTTGAGTGTGCTCAGATGCCCCATCCAGTATATTCTCTGCTGCACTGCTAGTTACGTCACTATTTTTTTTAAAAGAAAAGAACTAACAATCGTCTTAATTTTGTTTGTGAAGCTACTGGATCATATAACCTTCGTGGACACTCCTGGAGTTTTATCAGGGGAGAAGCAGAGGACGCAGCGCAGCTACGATTTCACCGGAGTCACATCGTGGTTTGCGGCCAAGTGTGACCTGATCCTTCTCCTATTCGACCCCCACAAGCTCGACATCAGCGACGAGTTCAAGCGTGTGATCGGGTCGCTACATGGACACGATGACAAGATAAGGATAGTTCTGAACAAGGCAGACCAAGTTGACCCACAGCAGGTGAATGCGCCTTCCTCAGCATTTGAGCATATCCCTTTATTCCTGAAAACATCGAGGTATGCTTATTTGAAGTTTTCATATCCCAAGTGGCAGCAGAGAGACTAATTAAAGCTGATTGAGAGCAACTGATATCTAAAAGTGAAAGCAAATATATATACGCAATAATGTACATATTTATAGTCGTTGAAGGCTTCATATCCGAGTGCTAGATCATAGAATATTCTAATTAAGATCTCCGAAAGCGACCGATATCTCACGTGAGATCAACTCTATACCTATTTTTGTATATGAAGTTTTCCGCATCACAAGTGGCAGCCCATACGATATCTATCCACATAGATTGCATAGCAAATTTGGTAACTTCGTTTTTATTAAATATGAACAATTGATATAAGCAATAATGCATATATTTCTATATTTAAACTCCTTCAAGGTTTCATATCCAATTAGTGCCAGATCATAGAATATCCTATTAAGATATTCGAAGGCAACTGATATCTCAGGTGATATCTCCTGCATAGATTTTAAGCAAATTGGTAACTTTATTGTATATTTTAATAAAAAAATTCAGCTTGAGTACTGGTTGAATGTTTTGCAGCTGATGAGGGTCTACGGAGCGCTGCTGTGGTCGCTGGGCAAGGTGCTGAACACGCCAGAAGTCATGCGTGTGTACATAGGGTATGCAGCGTTTTTCAACTCATCATCCATCGATCTGAAGTAGAGTAGTATACTGCAGTATTTAAGAATGCATCATCGTCAATGATTACACTACCCCGCAAGATAAGAAATAAAAATGATCACACTAAACTATGTCTGTGTGCAGATCGTTCAACGACAAGCCGATCCGGGAGACGGCGGCCGGGCCGCTGGGCATGGAGCTGTTCGAGCGGGAGCAGGAGGACCTGCTGTCCGACCTGAACGACATCCCCAAGAAGGCGTGCGATCGCCGGGTAAGATGATCGATTTTCTCCGTCAGTGAAGATACATTGTGCAAGTCACGCAAAATCGTTTTGATGGCAGATCAACGAGTTTGTGAAGCGCGCTCGGTCGGCGAAGGTGCACGCGCACATCGTGAGCCACCTGAAGAAGGAGATGCCGGCGCTGATGGGGAAGGCCAAGGCGCAGCAGAAGCTGCTGGAGACGCTGGAGGAGCAGTTCGCCAAGGTGCAGAAGCAGATGCACCTGCCGGCGGGGGACTTCCCGAGCGTGGAGGAGTACCGGGAGGCGCTGAGCGCCTACAACTTCGACCGGTTCGAGCGGGAGCGGCCCAAGATGGTGCAGGGCGTGGACGACATGCTCGCCTACGACATCCCCGACCTCCTCAACCAGTTCAGGAACCCCTACGGCTGAGCTCTTGACCGTCCAAAAGTGCAAAGGCATTCCAGCCCGATCGTACCATTCTGGAATATCCGTATCCATATCGAGGGAGCTCAGCTGACCGGAATTTCTCGTGCGGTTCACGGGCAACCGAACCATGTGTCGTCCTTGTCGAAATTTTTCCGTGGAATTCATGTGGGAATCGACCGGCTGGAGCGTACTACGTACGAGCTCGAAATTTGCACTGGGATCGATGACGGCACTAGTCCGAGCTTCAGTGCAGCAAGTGGTAGGTGCGGACCTTGGCTGCTGAGGTGTGAACCTGAACGTACCAGGTGCAGCCACGACACCCGTGGCCCGTGCCGCGCCGTGCATTCACCGGAAGACCGACCGTCCTACGTTTACGTGGTCAGAGCAACGACTTTCGTTGCCGTCGCGACCCGACCAAACAGCACACAGCCACACACCACACACACACACCCCAAAAGTCCGCGATGAGAACATCCAACATGGCAGTGGCGGTGTTAGGACCGGCACGTCTCAAAAAGTCCAAAATTGAAGACATACTCTCCGTACGTTTTTCTTTTGGGAAACGCTGATATTCATCCGGGGGATCGCCCTCGACGCGTCCCCCGGGTCGCGCGAGCGACGCGTGTCCACCCACCTTATCCTCTCGCTCCCGAAAGAAAACTGCACATCCTCTCCTTCTTCCTCAACGAGTCCACCTACCTCCTCCTTCTTCCTCGACGCCAAATCCTGGCACCAAGGCGGGCGGAGCGGAGCGGAGCTGCTCCCCACGGCGGACGGCGGCGCTTCCGCTTCCGTTCCCGCGAATCCTCCATGGCCGTCCTATGGGAGGGGAGCTCCTTTGCCCTGGCCTCTTCTGCGCATCCGCCATGGCCGCGCTCTCCCGTGCATCCGCCATGGCCGCGTCGCGCCGCCGCCGGAGACGGAGCTCCGCGTGCCATGGAACGTCTCCCGCCGCCGCGCTGTGCTCCCACCTGCGTAGAAGCACGCCGTGGCAACCTCGAGATGCTCCCCGGCGGCGCATCGAGATGCTCCCGGCGGCGCATCGAGATGCTCCCGGCGGCGCTCGCCCTCCTATTTGATGACGCTCGGAGATGCTCCCGGCGCCGCATCGAGATGCTCCCGACGGCAAATTTTGCTCCTAACTTCTTTGATCCGGTGCAAATTGAGATGTGAGCAATTTTTGCTACAGCGGGAGCAATTTTTTTGTAAGATTTTTATAGCATTTTTTCTTGTTTGGAGCAAATCGACGAACTGGCTATAGCAAAATCTTCTCCAATTTTTGCTCCGATGCAATTGAGCTGCTGGGGCATGCGAGCAGATGAGCATTTTTTCTTTTTTTTTTGCTACAATCTTCCAATATTTTTGCTATTTTGTTAATTTTTTTTGCTACAATCTCCCGACGCATCGAGATGCTCCCGACGGCGCTCGGCTATGCTGCAGGCCGCCGTTCCGGCGAAGCAGGCCGGAGTTGCTTTTTTTTGTGTCTGGAGGTGCTGCGAGAAGACAACCGGCGTTGCTCCGAGCCTCGTCTGGCGATGCTCCGATGGCGCCTTCGAGATGCTCTTGACGGCGCTCGGAGATGCTCCCGGCGGCGCATCGAGATGCTCCTGGCAGCGCTCGGTGCTCCAGACGGTGGCCGGCGGCGATGCTCCGGACGGCGACGGCCGCGCAACGGGCGTGTGGTGCGTGATGAGTGGGGCCCTGGTGGATCGACTTTTGCGTGCTGTACGTGTGCGACTTTTGCGTGCTGTACGTGTGCTGTACGTGGGGCATGGTGCGCGGCCCACCATGTGTACACGTGTCGGCAGCTGGAGGCGGGGGATCGGGGGTTCCGATCCCCCGGGGGACGCTCAGCACGCCCCATTTTCTTTTTGAGAAGTCAAATATTTTAAAATTTGACCAACTTTATAGGGAGAAGCAACAACATTTAAGACACTAGATTGTCCATTTTAAAATATAGTTTCATAATATAAAGATTTTATACTACGTTTACGTTTGTTCTAAAATGTAGTCCTTTTTAGCACGCTAAACTAGTTTGCCAAAAAGGGTTACGTTTTAGAAACGGAGAGAGTATCTTGTATGTCGATATTATTTTTTATAAAGTTGGTCAATTTAGAAAGTTTGACCAAGACCAATACTAAAGGTACACTTATTTATGAACGCATGTAGCATGTGACTATTAAGGTCATTAAATAACCTTACGGAAGGACTAGCGTCTAGCGCGTGGCCGCGGCGCTTGTTTCCTACAAGTAGCGGCCCAGCAACCACGATTCGGTCCGGTCGAAAAAAAAGGAAAACTGCCACCAATCCAATCACGTGATGTCCAACAAATCGTTGTCGGAACTCCAATTCGTCAGGAAAACGGGTAAAAATTCAGAAAAGTTGCCCACCTATTCTACACAATCCTTGCAAGAATTCGATCCTACCAGAAAGAAGACGAACACAGCAGATTCTTGCTTCCATCGTGAGTTGAAACCCCAGATGTTGTTTCTAGACCTACTGGTTTTCCTCCATAGAAAGTTGCTTTTCTTGCCTGCTCCGTTTGCTCCATAGAATTGGATCAGGTAGCTTTGTTGTTCTTCTTGCCTGCTCCTGGTGGCTGCCAAAGTAGAAGTACTAATTAGTAAGATTGATCACAAAAGTTGCTTGTGGTAGGAAAATTGTCATGACTAGGATGTAAAAGTTGCTTGAAAACAAACTTACTAAAGTAAGTAGAAAAACGGAAACATGTATGGGCATGAATTTATCTTCTGGTTTATGTAAACCAGGAAAAATTGTCTGTGACAAATATAAAACATGCATGGTGTGTGAACAAGTGTGGGCATGTATTTCCAATGGTTGCCTATTTCCAACTGTTGCCTATGGTTATTCCATGTGTAGTTCCAACAGTTGCCTATGACATGAATTTGGTTTAGCAGTGCATAGTTGCCTAAGACCTGAACGAAGATGGCATACTTCTTGTATTTAGTAAAAAGTAGTTGCTTCAGGTACATTTGGGTCCTCTAAATAGTTGATAAAATTGTATATGTCCTCATATTATTCCCTTAATTTATATGGTACTAACAGAATAGTTGCTTGAAACAAACAAAAAAGCAAAAGTTATTGCGAAAAAACAAATAGGTGCAAACCATCTACAAACGCATGGATCTCGGACTAGCAAACCACGCACCAAACCGATAGATGCCCATCCAAGGAGGCAACGAAGTTGAGAACACCATGGTCATCCACCCGTCCGATCCAGGATTTGGGCCGAGGGTTTAGCCCGTAGATCGAACGGGTTTGTGAGGTGTGCAAGCATCATGACGATGGCTCTAAGGAGGAAACCGGTGCCCTAAGGTATTGATGTCTACGCACACTTCTATTCTTGTAGACAGTGTTGGGCCTCCAAGTACAGAGGTTTGTAGAACAGTAGCAAGTTTTCCTTAAGTGGATCACCCAAGATTTATCGAACTCAGGGAGGTAGAGGTCAAAGATATCCCTCTCAAGCAACCCTGCAATCAAGATACAAGAAGTCTATTGTGTCACCAACACACCCAATATACTTGTCAGGTATATAGGTGCACTAGTTCGGCGAAGGGAGAGTAAAATACAAGCATTATGGATGATTATAACTGATAATAACAATCTGAAATAAATATGGCAGCAAGCAAACATGTAGCAGAACAGGCGGAAAACGGTGTTTCAATGCTTGGAAATAAGGCCTAGGGCTCCTGCTTTCACTAGAGGACACTCTCAACAATGCTCACCTAATTGAATGCATAAATATCATTTTTTTTCCACTATGCTACTCCGAACGACTCTTTGGTCGGATAACGAACACTAATCATTGCGTAGGGCTTTAACAGCACTCCTCAAGTCTATATTCCCTCTCTAGGGCACCCCAATGTCACTACGAGCGCCATAAATTAGTAAACAAACGCCACAATTTCATAGGTTCACCTTCCAACACAAGATATTAATATCATGCTAAACCACACGGAGCACACACTGTCACCTTTGCCCCGTGATCAAAGTGTTTACGGAGATAACAAAACCACTTGAGTATCATAACAGATGAAGATCAATCTACATATTCCACTAGATTACAAAGATCATGATCACATAAAGATCACACCATGGGAGGGAGAGATGGACCACATAGCTACCGGTAGAGCCATCAGCCTCGGGGGAGAACTAATCCCTCCTCATCATAGGAGACAGCAACGGCGATGGAGATGGCGGTGGAGTCGAAGGAGATGGGTTCCGGGGGCACTTCCCCGTCCCGGCAGGGTGCGAGGACAGAGATCTGTCCCCCAAAACTTGTCGGCGGCGGCGGAGCTACAAATGTATTTTGCGGAAAAGATCGATTCTCGTAAGGTTTATGCCTTGGGGAGTATATATGGGCGAAAGGGCGATGTCAGGAGGTGGCCAGGGGGCCCACACCCCTAGGTGGCGCGGCCAGGGGGACCTGCGCCACCCCATGGTGTGGCCACCCTGTGGCCCCCCTCCGGGGCTCTTCGGGACTTTTAGGATTTCTGGCTTTCAAATTTTCCAATTCCGAGAATATTTCCAGAACAACTTTTCTGAAACTAAAAACAGCAGAAAACATGGAACTGGCTCTATGACATCTTGTTAATAGGTTAGTCCCGGATAACATAAGAAAACATAGGAAAACATACGGAAAACATGTAGCAATTGGCATAATATCAACATGGAACATCAGAAATTAGGGATACGTTTATGACGTATCAAGCATCCCCAAGCTTACTTCCTACTCGTCCTCGAGTAGGTAAACGATAAAACATAATAATTTCTGAGGTGACATACTACCACACAATCTTGATCATAATATGTAAAGTAGAGCATGTAAACTAGGATCAAATGAATTAGATCTGTGATCTATATTTGATATCAACAAGTAATGCATAAACAAATAAGAAGAAAGAAGCAAAACTTTTAATAAATCAATACTAAAAGACTATCAACTGTGCAAAGTTTATTAGAGATGATTTAAGCTTTCAAGAACAACAATATCATGCACGTCAAACGATCTTCACAACCCCTGTTAGGATCAATTCAAGCTTTCCACACAATGCGATGCTTGAATCTTAAACTATTTGCGCACTAAAAACAAGCAAGTGTTTTGCGTTTGTCCCTGGCACCGGGATGTTATGGCTAAGAGAACATTATGGGGGGTTTAGAAGGTCAATAGAAGAAAGGCTCGCAAAGCTGAAAGTGATTATTAGACAAGAGAAAGTCTTACAACCGAAGCTATGCAAGGAGTAGGGATTGCCACACAACGGATGCACATAGAGCTATAAGTGTATGAAAGCCCTCCAATGGAACTATTGCGGGTGCATCCAACTTGCTTGCTCACGAAGACCTAGAGCTCATTTGAGGAGGCTCATCATTGGAATATACAAGCCAAGTTCTATAATGTAAAGTTCCCCACATAGTTATGAATGATAATAATATGAAAACTCTGTCCAAACTGAAGTATTGGTGCTAAACATGAAGCATAAGTGTGGTATAAAGGATAGTCATGCACCCCCTCTCTCTTTATTCTCTCTTTGGCCCTTTCATTTTTTTTTCTTTTTTGGGCTTTTTCATTTTTTTTATTTTTTTATTTTATATATCCTCACCGGTAGGGGCAACATCCTATATTATAATGAATCATCACACTTTTAGTACTCATAACTCATAATGGAATATCTCTGATGCCTCTAACTGCATGCTCATGCCAGTGTAGCAGTATGCATAAATAACCATGAAGCTCATCATCAAGTAACATAATGGAGGTGGATGTTGTGCAACAATATATCTCGGAATGGCTATGGAAATGCAATGATAGGTAGGTATGGTGGCATTTTTTGAGGAAGAATATATGGTCTTATGTGTAGGTGTCGTGGTGGTATCTCGGCACATGCCATGGGATGGCTAAAGTGTTAGGGCCGATGGACGCTGGAGGTATCCGGGGAGGGATCACACGGCGAGTAGCCGCGTGTAGGATGTCTCTAGCTGCAAACAACACGATCTACCCAGGTTCAGGGCCCTCGTGTGGAGGTAACACCCCTACTCCTGCCTTTTCTCTCTATATGTGTGTAATCCGAGTAGCCACAATACACTGTATGCCTCTTGGCCGAGTAGCCACTCTACTGCTTTCTCTCGCTCTAGTGTTGTCTCTAGCAAATAAATGCGAAGTGAAGCAAGTCCCTCGCGCAGGAGGAGGCAGGGCACCTTATATACTGGTGCCCAGCCGGATAAACAATGATTAAAAGGTACGGTGATGTGACTTGACCACGGTGACTTTGGCACGCCTCCGGGATCCCTCGCGGAGAAGCGCCGCGCCTTACGGCTGACAGCCCCTGTCCGCTCTGTCAGCCTCCCAGCGTAGACCTCCATCCTGCCTTGTCCCCTCTGTACTTGACAAGACTGGACGGCTGCCTAATCCTGCGTCACTCATGATCACGAACCTAGTAAGTTGAACCGCACGCGCGTATGGACGCAGGATACGCGAGATCTCCTGTCAGAACGGCTCCATTGACTTCTGGCCCGAGTAGGATTGCCATCCGTCTACTCAGACCAACTTCTCTACTCGGTCGAATGTAACTTCCTTGATATCTTCTCTTGGTCTTCGGTGTGTACGGCCGGATAGAAACCTACCGGGTAGCAAGTACCCGGGTAGCCATCTACCCGGTCAACAGCACCTTGACCTTGCCTTTAGCACTTGCCTTACCCCTACTCGGGGGTAACCCCCCGACATTAGTCCCCGAAGCTGGTAGAGTCCAATGAACTTGTTCGCTGAGCCCTGCCAGCTACAAAACTTGTCTTTATGACTGAAAGTGGCCGAGTAACACCTCCACATGGCCCTTCATATCTTGCTTGAATCTCTTCTTCTCTGAGTAGGACTCCCTTTCTTCTGTCATGCCGAGTAAAAGGACTTAGCGAAATTCCTACCCACGATCTTGCGGGATCAGACCAAATCCAACTGCTCGTGTGACTAAGGGGCACGTGGCACACGCAGAGACAGCGACACCTCGATTCAAACGCAGGCCACGCGCCAGCCTCTAGGAGTAGGTCCCACGGCCCGTTAGGTCACCTCAACCGCACTCGAGAGCCCACGATCCGGACGTGGGATTAACTGCGCCCGTTACGCGCGCGTTTTGCGCTGTGTGCGTTTCTAACGATCGATTAACCCACGATGCACGATCATTTGCCCACGATTAATCCGCCAGTAACGGCAATCCGTAGAGGAGGCATAAATACCTCTGCGTCGCCCCCCATTCCTCTTTCCTGCTCCTTTCCGCTTTCTCGCTCCTCGTCTCCCTCGCCTCCCTCGAGCACTCCGCCACCGCGAGTACTCGCTGCGCCGCCGTGAGAGAGAGAGAAGCACAACTCCGCAACTCCGTTGAGATCTACATCTTCTCCGAGCATCTCCGCCTCCATGGCGCCCAGGAATCCCAGCGCTGCCGCCCAAGCCGGATGGGAAGGCTCGGATGTGATAGCGGAGGACTGCACCTGGCTCGTCAACACGCGCCGCATTCCTCCCGGCGTCGTCTGCCGCCATCCCGGCGACGAGATCGAGCCGGAGCCACAAGAAGGTGAGTATGTCGTCTTCTTGTCCCACTTCAAAAGGGGATTTGGCCTTCCTGTCTCCGATTTCTTCGCCGAATTTCTCCGCCACTTTGGCCTTCAACCCCATCATCTACCTCCCAACGCCATTGTCATGCTTTCCACACACGCCGCCCTCTGTGAAGCTTTTCTGGGAGTCTATCCCACAATCCACACCTGGGCGCGATACTTCTTTCTCCGCCGCCAAAAGGTTCCAAAACCTAGTGGCTCCACTGGCCCCCGCGAGATGACCAAGACCGGCGGCGCCATGATGCTCCAGCGGTCGACTGGACACCACCCGCGAGTAAAGGGGTTGGACACCGTTCACAAATGGCAACGGGGGTTCCTCTACGTCAAGAACGTAGCCCCTGAGGAAGGGAAGCCCATAGAGAACACGATAGGACTCCCATCATTCGTCAACTCTCCGCCCTCAGGGCAGAATTGGGGTTATGATCCATCGAGGAACGTTCCTGATGTCCTCTCTGTCGATAAGCGCCTCACCGAGTTGGTGAATGCAGGGCTGATGCAAGACGACCCCATCGCCTGCTGGGTCTCACGCCGAGTGCTCCCGCTACAGAGCCGAGTGCACAAGATGTGCTACATGAGTGGCACTCGGGACTGCACTCGGACGACTACGTTTGAGCTGAGCAAGGCGGAAGTGGCCATCTGGGCACGGTCCATCATGCAAACCTCCCTCACCGAGAACTGGGCGTATGGCTTCGAGCCGTATAGCCGCGACCGTCCCATTGAACAGGTTAGTACTCTGTGCCTTGTGTTTGCACTATGATACCGAGTAGAACTCTTTAGCTTCATATGCTTTATGTTTGCATGCTATCCCGAGTAGAACTCCTTAGCTTCATATGCTTTATGTTTGCATGCTATCCCGAGTAGAACTCCTTAGCTTTATATGCTTTATGTTTGCATGCTACCCCGAGTAGAACTCCTTAGCTTCATATGCTTTATGTTTGCATGCTATCCCGAGTAGAACTCCTTAGCTGAGAACTCAACTTACTGTGCTATCTGTTTGCAATCTTAGCACATTCCGCGCCAGCGAGAGGAGGACAGCGAGGTCTTTACTGGCAACTGGACCAAAGACCGAGAAGACGATGATGAGACCGCCTATGACACCCAGGATACCCTTTGTATCCCCAATGCCGTTCAACCCGATAAGTCACGAGCTGGTCCCTCTATTCGGGATTGGTCCGAAGATGAAGAAGGTGACCAAACTCATCCCTCTGCTCATTAGCAACATCATTTGCCTTCCTTCTCTGTTTCTAAATCTCTTCCTTCCTTTACTCTGCAGAGGATCTTGAGGTGGACGACGAGGAGGAACTCATGGATGTTGATCCTCTGTCCGTGGCGGCTCCCACCACTCGGAAAAGAGTTGGCAGTGATGCCCAAGAACCTCCCCCAAAGAAAGCCAAGAAGAAAGGCGGGAAGAAAGTCGTCGCTTCTAGGAGAAAGGCCCCTACCAGCAAAGGGTAAGCGTCCCATCCGAGTACCACTTGTTTGTCGTTTCCTGTTGCACTTTTCTCCTTCTGTCTCTCTGAACCTTTTTTATTTCTTCCAGCGCCCCTCTGGACGCTGATGCTGCTGCAGCCACCACTCGCCCCAAGAGAAAAGCAACCGTGCCCCGAGATCAACTCGTCGATCTCTCGGACGACGATGAAGAGCAGGACGAGCAGGAGAGGACATGCGCGTCCTCCCCTATCGATGTAGAAGACGATACCGGCGCCAAGAACACTGGTGCCGGTGATGATGTTGATCCCATCCTTGGACAGCAGCAGCCGGATGCTCAGCAAGCCGCGCAGGACGCTGCTCACGACGAGACACCACCATCTCCCCCAGCTGCATCAGCTGGGGACAATACTGAAGCAACCACCGAGCAGCAAGATGATGCCGCTTTGGAGCGGACAGACGCCACCCCCGAGCAGCAAGACACCAATGCTGCAGCCCAAGATGATCCCTCGGCCGGGCCGTGGGTAGAAGATGTTGTTGACACACAGCCTGATCCCGCTGCAGAGCAGCGGGTAGAACAAAACGTGGTGGAGCCCCCCCGCCAGGAACAAGTGCAGCCCGACGCTGCGCCGGGTAGCCGGCAGGTGACTCCACCCAGCGCTCCAATTCCTCCGCCAACTCGGACATCACCATCACCTCCGCCAACTGCTTCTCGCCAAGTGCCTCCATCTGCTTCTCGGCCAGACAAAACTCCAAGCACCAGGAAGATTATCAAGTCTGGGACCGAGGCCGTCCGGCGGCAGCTAAAGCGCGCTGCTTCGCAAGACGGACAGCAGATGCCGCCCCCCAAGTCGCAAGGCGCGCCAGTTGGGAAGCAGGTGAAGAGCAAGGAACTAGCACTCTCCGCGCCCACATCCAGCGCCAACCCAGCTGCCTCTGGGTCTACTCGTCCTGTTGAGAATCAAGGTGCAGGTGCTGGCGGCCGCGCGAAGCCCAGCTATCCGGGATACATGTTGACTATCTCCCAGCGCCATGAGATCTCACTGGCAAAGGGAGAGAAAGGATCGGCAGTACTAAAAGAAGGCCAAGATGTGGCGACTGCCAAGTCCAAGGGCAAGGAGGCAGCAGTTCCTGCGCTCTTCTCGCGTGAGGAAGGTGATAACGAGATTGAATCAGAAGGCCTGACCGCAATCCTGGACCGAGTGGCGTTTGTTGATCCAGTCTGGAACAGCAAAACTCTCGGCAACCCTAAATGGAATGGTCTTGAGCTGGGTCAGATCGACCACTACCGCGTCGACTGGAACAAGGCCGATGTCGGTGTTGTCCCCATGACAATCGCAAGCCCATCCTGCACCTTGGCCGGGAAGCTGTTCGTCATGCGCAAGGCCGCAGAGGACGTCAAGCAAAGCTATGTTGTAAGTCTTTCCTCTCTTTCTTGTATTTTCCGAGTTGTTGTTTCTCCTTTCCCTTCTCTTTTCCTCTTTTCATCTTAGCCATTCCCCCAGTCCCCGAGATTCGGCCCGAGTAGGCGAAAACTCAACCGAGTTGTCGTCTACTCGGGGTAATCCTTCAAAAAAATCTTAAACTTTTTCTCTTCTTCTCTACAGAATAGCCTCCAGAAGAGGACAAGACTGTTCCGCCGGCTACTCTGGAACCACCGCATTGCCAAGGACCGTCTCGAGGCTCTTGAAGCCGAGAAGAAAGACAGTGCCGCGATGGAGCAGGTGGCACTGGACCGCACTATCCAGATTTCTGAAGTTGAAGGTAAGATTTTAGCTATTCGGTTTGTGCGTTTTGTGTTTACGCCTGTGTTTGCTTTTTTTGCTTTATTGCTGTTTTCTCTGCAGGCAAGCTCAATGACCTAATAGAAAAGCATCGCGACTGCAAGGCCTTTGCTGCCTCTGCCCAAAGCAAGATCGCTACTCTGGAGGGTGAGTTGCCTTTCCTTCTCTGCACTTGCGTTTCTTCTTACTTGGTTACTCTGCTGACACTGTTGTTCTTCTCGCAGAAGAGTACAAGAAATTCCGGGAGCAACACCAGGATTGCCTCATGCCTGCCGAGGTGCGGCAACAGTTACAAACCCGAGAGGCGGAGATCGAGAAAGAGCGCACCGCCGAGAGGACGGAATATGAGAAGATGCAGGTCAAACTGAAGGCTGCCCTCGAGGATGCCATCAACCAGGTTGCTGAGAAGGATGAGATCAAGAAGACTGCCAAGGCCAGAGAGAATACGCTTGAGATGGAGATCTCTATGCTGAAGGAACACAACCGGCAACTCGTCCTCCAGATCGCAAATGCGCGCAGCATTGAAGACAGGCATATATCGGATGAGAACGACTGGAAGATCAAGCTGGGAGCCTTGCTGGTGGATTTGGAACGTGAGTTATCTCTTCTCTGCACCTGACTCGTTTTTCTCTTCTCTGCCCTTTTCTACCTGGTTTCACCTCTTCTCTGCCTCTGTTTCTGATTCGAAATAGATCCCTATGCAGATATCTTTCCTGAGCTTCGCTCTGCTGGTGTGCCTGCTGTGGAGAAGGCCAGACAGCTCCGGGCTGCATCCGGAATGCCTATCGACAATACTTCCACCATCAATGACTACCTCTTGAATATCAAAGCACGGATCCGCTCCCTCAAGGGCCTGGGCACCTCCATGGTGTCCACTGGATTCAAATTGCACAAGTTATTCTGGCCTGAGAAGGAGGTGCCAGAGACCTTCAGCGAGATCGCCGAGCACCTGGACGGAGTGAAGGCCGAGTTGAAGAAATGGCGTGCCTCTGCAGCTCGGGCAGGAGCTGATGAGCTGCTCCACTTCATCATCAGCTGGTATGAAAACCTGGATCTCAGCAGAATCCTTACTATCCGAGAAGAGTCCAAGTGGACCACAAACTCCGACTGCGTCACTCGCCGGAAAGCGGTGGCATACGAGATCGCTTCCTACGCCGACACCGCCACCTACATCGACGGCCTTCCCGAGCCAGATACTGAGCCTGAAGATGAGGATGAGGACGATGAAGACGATGACGATGTTGTTAGCGAGGACTTGGCCGAGTTTGAGGAAGGTGCCGCAAAGGGAGCATCCGAGAAGGGGAAAGCCAAGGTCGTCGAGGGGACCGAGCAGCTGGTCAACCCGGAGGAGTTCGCGTTGGCCAGCCACGCCGAGGCCGAGCAGCCGCAACCCAGCGCTCAGGAGGCCACCATCACCACCGAGATGGTGATCGAGCAGGCTGCTCCCGAGCTGGGCACGACTACTGCCGCGCCAACTGATGCCAACACGCTGCCAAGGACCCAGTCTACTGCGTCCACCTCTGCCACGGACCCCATCTCAGTTGCCACCGCGACCTCTGATCCAGTTGCCTCCGCCAAAGC
Source organism: Alopecurus myosuroides (assembly GCA_028641055.1). Classification (NCBI taxonomy): domain Eukaryota; kingdom Viridiplantae; phylum Streptophyta; class Magnoliopsida; order Poales; family Poaceae; genus Alopecurus; species Alopecurus myosuroides. Next base: position 40,739,164 of record CM054059.1, on the reverse strand, counting down.
TGATGATGACAACGCCGATGCGGACAACACCGCCGCTACCAAAGAATGATGCCTGCAACACTTTTACCTTGAACTTTGGTTAGATCCCCGGTATGCCGGGTGCAGATGTAACCGTACAATTATCCTTTCGTTGCTACTCAGTTTTATTCCAGTTGAAGTTTTTAGCAACTCTGGCTCAATGCCGGGTTGCGTTTCTTTGCAAGTCCCCGAGTTGCATTTTTTATCCACTCTTTCTTTTTGTCTCAGCTCTTACCTGCAACTTGTTGCTTTTTTGGTACTCGAGTCACAAGATTTCAAAGTCTGAGTTTCAAATACTTAGCCACTTAGAAAAATCATAGTAACGTTGCCCACCACTTAGCCGAAAAGAAAGAAAGCAGTAAAGAGCACTCTATTCGGTTGCCACACGTTTCATTTCCTTGGCAGTTTTTCGTGTGTTCATTGACCTTTGGCTTGTTCTCTGGCTTGCCATGAAGCCGGGTTGCGGACAACAGCAGAGTCGCAGAGTTGGCCCGTGGGTTTAAACACACTACTATATATGCTTTTGAAATTCTAAGTGGTTCAACCGAATAGACAAAGTAAGAACAAAATAAACACAAGGAGCAATTTGGACGAGGGAAGTCCCCGAGTTCGATTTCAGATTACCGACTAGAATTTTAACTTGGATAAGAAAGTACATACACAGTTTGCTCATGAGTGAAAACGTCGGAGTAGAGCTATATTCCAAGGGCGCTTAGATTCCTCTCCAGCTGTATCCGGCCTGTTCTTCTGGGGTGCATGTGCATCAACTAGATAGTAGGAATCATTGTGCAAAGCCTTGCTCACAATGAAAGGCCCTTCCCACGAAGGGGGTAGCTTGTGCATCCCGGGCACGCGTATAGGCTTTAACTCTTTTGCCTTTGCGTTTTTGCCGCTATTCGGTTTCTTGCCATCATTGGCATACCGGACACGCGTATAGGCTTTAGCTCTTTTGCCTCTGCGTTTTTGCCGCTATTCGGTTTCTTGTCTTCATTGGCATACCGGGCACGCGTATAGGCTTTATCTCTTTTGCCTCTGCGTTTTTGCCGCTATTCGGTTTCTTGCCTTCATTGGCATACCGGGCACGCGTATAGGCTTTAGCTCTTTTGCCTCTGCGTTTTTGCCGCTACCAAGGCCTCTTTCGAGCCGAGGGCGAGTCCCCGAGTTGGGAGGGGCAGTCCCCGAGTAAAAAGGGGCAGTCCCCGGGTTGCAGGTGCCAGTCCCCGGGTAGGAGACGGCAGTCCCCGGGTTCTCTTTTGCAGCCTCCCAGTCAATCTCCATGAGAACAGCTTCTTCTCCTGGTAGTGAAGGAAACAAAGATAGACTCCGAGTTGAGCTTTAGTGGCTTGATAGCCTGCTCCTGCAGAATTGTGTTTCTGGCCGGGCTGCCGCGCCACAGCGTGCTGTTTTCCGGCGGCAACCGGGTCGTACACCTGCAACTGTTTACTCTTCCCCAGAGTTCACACTATGGTCTCTATCCCCATCGGGAAGTGGTGATGACGCCTGGTCCTGAGACCTCATCCCATGCGAGTGAACAACATGGGAAGCGCCAGCACCCGGATTGGCTTTCCGGAACTCCTCGTTCTGCCTGCCAGCCTCTAGCACTAGCTCGTTGAGTCTCTCCTGCTGCCTAGCGCGCACGTCGCCAGTGAGATGCGGCAACTCAGCAGCCACTGCCTCTGCAGCCCTAAGAGTTTTGGCGGGGGTGTTGTATCTAGGCCTACCAACAGTGTCCAAACTAGCAGATTGGCTAGCAGCCCTACCATCTCTAGCCAGCTCAGCGCCTAAGTTGCGACGAGTAATGCCTATCTTGCTAGGCAGCCTAGAAACAGGAGTAAAGCCATGCGCTGCATTGTACTCATTTTGCGCAAGGTTGAGCTCAAGCCTAAGATTCTCCAGCTCCTGGGTCTCCGCGAGTAGCACTTGACGCTGCTGCTCGATCTGCGCCCTCATGGCGGCAAGTTTCGCCTCGGTGGGTTGCGGCATAACCCAGCTGCACGGTTGCGCCGCCGCGAACAACTGGGATGGACGTAGACGTGGAAGGAGGCAGGTTCTGGTCCTTCTCGTAGGGCTTGTGGACCCTTGGACCCACAGGTTCCTCGATGACGCCAGCGGCAGCGGCCGCGCCATTCCCGGCATCGATAGCCGGGCCTGTCATCATCACCTCCACGTTGTCCGCAGAGCAGCCAGTTGGCTTCCCGCGGGCAGCGAGTACAGCAGGAGGATCTTCCGCGACGAGCACCACCTCTGGGAACTCGCGGATAACGGTGGTGGCGACGTAGACCAGGTGCGTGCCGAAGGAGAGCACCGAGCCGCCTGCGGGTATAGGCCTGCCGCCGAAATCTCCGGCGTTGTCAATGACGAAATTGAAGGAGCCAAATCTGTGGACAAGGCCATAGACCACGCGCTACCCTGAAGTTGAAACCGGTCCCGTCCGAATGTGAACTCCAGCCAGCGCTGCTGATGGCCCCACGGTGGGCGCCAACTGTCGTGGTGGTATCACGGCAGATGCCATGGGATGGCTAAAATGTTGGGGCCGATGGACGCTGGAGGTATCCGGGGAGGGATCACACGGCGAGTAGCCGCGTGTAGGATGTCTCTAGCACTGCAAACAACACGATCTACCCAGGTTCAGGGCCCTCGTGTGGAGGTAACACCCCTACTCCTGCCCTTTCTCTCTATATGTGTGTAATCCGAGTAGCCACAATACACTGTATGCCTCTTGGCCGAGTAGCCACTCTACTGCTTTCTCACGCTCTGGTGTTGTCTCTAGCAAATAAATGCAAAGTGAAGCAAGTCCCTCGCGCAGGAGGAGGTAGGGCACCTTATATACTGGTGCCCAGCCGGATAAACAATGATTAAAAGGTACGGTGATATGACTTGACCACGGTGACTTTGGCACGCCTCCGGGATCCCGCGCGGAGAAGCGCCGCGCTGTACGGCTGACAGCCCCTGTCCGCTCTGTCAGCCTCCCAGCGTAGACCTCCATCCTGCCCTGTCCCCTCTGTACTTGACAAGACTGGACAGCTGCCTAACCCTGCGTCACTCATGATCACGAACCTAGTAAGTTGAACTGCATGCGCGTATGGACGCAGGATACGCGGGATCTCCTGTCAGAACGGCTCCATTGACTTCTGCCCCGAGTAGGATTGCCATCCGTCTACTCAGACCAACTTCTCTACTCGGTCGAATGTAACTTCCTTGATATCTTCTCTTGGCCTTCGGTGGGTACGGCCAGATAGAAACCTACCGGGTAGCAAGTACCCGGGTAGCCATCTACCCGGTCAACAGCACCTTGACCTTGCCTTTAGAACTTGCCTTACCCCTACTCAGGGGTAACCCCCCGACAGTAGGAGAACAAAGTCCTCCCACGGGATTTGGATGCACTGGCGAAGTTTGCACCAACTCTCAATGTGAGAAAGGGCAATGCACAGTACCGAAGAGGCTAGCAAATATGGATGGTGGAAGTGCCAGGAACCGCAACATAGACTCACGAGTTAAAAGACTACAGCAAGCAAATCATCTAACAAGGAAAAGTGCAAATCACTCCAAGAGGGTCTGTGGCAGTGACAAGTCACTGTTAGCTACCCCGACCGTAGCGCGTAACAAAAGGCCGATCAGAAATGTATCACTCGTAGCAATCATATACCATTGTTTCTATCAACTGGTAATTTAAGTGTGGCGCAGCTTCAAGTTTTTTAGACCAACCATTAAAAGTTTCTACTTACTAGTCCTTCCCGTTTATTCATTAAGCAAGTTAATATCTCAAAACAACAGAGTGATTCAAGTGAACTAGTTTAGTGATCTACAAGACCATGTGAATTTTTCCACTATACCAACTACCAAATAAGCATTTCTATTCTCAACCAAGCACATATATGAGAACCACCTAACTACAAAAGCTAACAGCTTTGAATAAGAGATGCATGAAAACAAAATCCAAACGCAGTACTAGCAAAAAGTGAACACTCACAGAACAATAGAATGAAAACTAGAGTGTCCCAAGCAATGAAAATGGAGCGTGTATCTGTCCCACACAAGTATGATAAGATCCAACCATTTATTACAGCAAAGAAAACCAAACAAACTAAAAACAAAAATAAAATACGCTCCAAATAAAGCACATAAGATGTGACTGAATAAAAATATAGTTTCACTAGAAGTGACCTGATAATTTGTTGATGAAGAAGGGGATGCCTTGACTATTCTTGGAATTTGCTTGGATGTACCACCGGGGCATACCCAAGCTTAGGCTTTTCACTCGTCTTGATCACATCATATCATCCTCTTCTCTTGACCCTTGAAAACTTCCTTCACATCAAAATTCTCACAATATTTATTAGCAACGTTAGTGCAATTGAAATAATAAATTCACATGGTTCAGTTTCAACACAAGTATAACACTCAAAAAAACATTAGATACTATCACAACTTATTTTAAAACTTTTTTTCTCAAAAGAACACCAAAAGAAAGAGATTAAGATGCAAATACGATAAATGGCAGAAATCTGTCAAAACAGAACAACAGGTAAAGATTGATTTTTTCAAAACTCTTCTGTTGCCCAAATCAAAAAGTGGTCTTCTAAGAAAAGTTGCTTATATAACTCAGGATTAAGCACAAAAAAGCTCAGCTCATTTTGAATTTTCTGTGATTTTTAACGGAATTAACAGTGGATAGCAGAAATTTGTTTCCTGCGCAGAAATCCGAAATATAGGCTCAACTTTCCACTAGAGGATTTACTTGGCTCAACAAAAACACAAAATAAAAGATACATAGGGGTTGCTAAGAAAATAGACAACACCCAGGTGCAAATCCCACAAAAGAAAACAAAGGAAAACTGAATGAAAACAGAGAAATAAAATGGGTTGTCTCCCGGTAGCGCTTTTCTTTAAAGCCTTTTCAGCTAGGCATGATAATTTGAGAAGATGCTCACATAATAAACACTAATTGAAGAAAAAGAGAGCATCAAGATGATAACATAAAACAAATTTAAGTCTAACCCACTTCCCGTGAAAAATAATCTTGTAGAAAAACAAGTCATGAAATCACAAAGCAACGAGCATATGAAAGCAAAACAAGTGCAACTTCATAATTTTAACCATAAATAGGGGAAACTTGATATTGTTGAGATGCATGAAACTATGTTTCCCTCTCTCATAATAACTTTTAGTAGCATCATGAATAAAATTAACACCATAACTATCACATGAAATATTCTTATCACGAGCCACATGCATAAAAGAATAATTACTGTTCACATAAGCATAGTCATTCTTATTAATAGCAGTGGGAGCAAATTTAACAAAATAGCTATCATTATCGTTCTCATCACCATAATCATCAAACATAAGAGGCATTTTGCAATCATAATTAATTTTCTCCTCAATAGTAGGTGGACTGAAAATATCATAATCATTATAATCATCATAAAGAACTCCAACATGATAGACAAGTTGTATATTAGGGAGATGGTTTTGAGTAATCCCCCGATAACTATGACAGGTTTCATAAGGATAATTGTAATCATTGCCTATGTTATAGCATCTTTTATAATAGTTATCAAAGACTTGAGGCATAGTATCATCATAGGAAATAGAATAGTTATCTTTTAAAGTGCATTCATTTGTAAACATATCATCATTTTTAATAGAAAGAGATGTATCAAGCATATCATCAATAGCAAAAGGATTTTCAAACACACCATCCACAAGCTCAGAGCTTTATTTATTATCATTGGAAGGAACATGGATGGTACTAATAGTACAACAATTATCATCATTTTCAGAATTGGTACCAAATAGATTTTCAATATCAAAAGTAGTGTGTTCCTCCCAATCATGGTCACTTTCATAAATAACAGGCATAGGAAAATCATCGAGTTCAGACTCATCACCAAAAGCTGTAATATGAGCAACATGCGTAGGGAGAGATACCGTTACCTCTCTCTTTTTACTCCTCCTCTTCTTCTTCTTCTTCTTCTTCTTCTTCTTCTTCTTCTCTATAGGAGGGAGAGGCTTGAAAGGAACCTTCTCCATATACCCTGGTTTACTGTCAGAAACAATAGAACAAACCTTGGAGGATTCTTCCTCTTCATTAATAAGATGAAAACAAATATTAGCCCTGTCATATTTTTGTAAAGTGTCCTCTTTTAGAATATTTTGTATGTAAGTATTTGCATGGCAATTTTCAACACAATAAAGATGGCATTCATGCAAGACACTATTCATATCAAAAGCACACATATCAACCAAAGAAGTTTTTCTTAATAACTCTTCACACCCCAAAAATAATGTAAGTTCATCATGCTCATTGGGGGTGATCATGTCATCACAATACAAACTTGCAATACTCATAGGATTCGAAAGGCTACTATCATGGCTTGAGCATTGAAAATTAAAATGACCCACTTTACAGCAAAGTTCACAAATAAAAGGATAGAGGGCACAAACTTTTTCACCAAGATCATTTAGAGCCCTATCCCACTTTCTAGTTTTTTCATTCCTATGATGGATACAATATTCTTCTTCCATTTGATTCTTTTCACAAGGTCTAAGTGCTCCACATAAATTAACATGCTTATAAGAAATAGTACTTTCAGAAGTTTGAGCATGTTTATTGCAATCATCAATAACAATTTCATTTTTCATGCAAGTGTCTTTAAAAGGTTCATGATATATGTCCCCATTTTTAGGAAGATTAATATAAGAAGCAAAGGATCTATACCAACCGACAACCATTTGAGGATCAAGACCATATTTAGCATTAAGCTCACGAAAATCAGCAGTTTCAGCAAAAGTCTTAATGCAATCATACTCATAGTTTATACCTGATTCTTTACCTTTGTTGTTATTCCAATCTTCATTATTGGTTTCAATTGTTTCAAGAAGATCCCATTTAGCTTCAACCTTCTTACTTGAGAAAGAACCCTCTAAACATGCATCTAGATAATCCCTGTAATGTCCTGAAAGCCTTGCATAAAAATTAGTAACAATTATTTCCTTAGGAAGATCATGGTGAGGACATTTAAGTATTAATGTTTTCAGTCTTCCCCAAGCTTGAGCAATGCTTTCTCCATCATAAGGCCAAAATTATAAATGTAATTCCTATCTAAATACAGTTGATGAGATGAATAAAATTTAGAGTAAAATAGAGATTCAAACTCCTTCCACTCCAAATGATGAGGATCATCTAGCAGCTCATACCAGTCCCTTCCTTTGTCCTTAAGAGATAAAGAGAATAACCTCCTCTTAACTTGGTTCATTGGAATACCTGCACACTTGAACAACCCGCATAATTCATGTATAAAGAGTAAATGATCACGAGGATGGACAATTCCATCTCCAAGATAGCGATTATCCATGACAAGTTCAACAATTTTCTTGGGTATCTTAAAAGGAATGCTTTCAGTTGGAGGATTTAAAATATAACAAGCATCGTTAGATTTATCACATATGGGAGAGAAAGTATCATTAGAGCAAATTTTCTCCTCTAAAGCTGGGGAAATAAAAAGTTCATAGAAACTAGCTTCCCCAAGCTTAGACTTTTCCATAGTACTAGAAATAATGGTATCCAAATAATTAATGCTAATAACATTGCTACTAGAATGCAAATAAAGCTCTCTCATATTTTTGTTGTTTTCCATTAAGACTAACTAGTAAAAATAAAAACAAGCAACAAGTAAAAAACAAGCAATAAGTAAAAATAAGACTAACTAGTGAAAACAAGAAACAAAAAGATATAATTGCAGAATCTAAAGGAAATAACTTCGAGCACTCACACCCGAGCATGTGAGAACCTTTTACCTTACCTCCCCGGCAACGGCGCCAGAAAAGAGCTTGATGTCTACACACGCTTCTATTCTTGTAGACAGTGTTAGGCCTCCAAGTGCAGAGGTTTGTAAAACAGCAGCAAGTTTCCCTTAAGTGGATCACCCAACGTTTATCGAATTTAGTGAGGTAGAGATCAAAGATATCCCTCTCAAGCAACCCTGCAATCAAGATACAAGAAGTCTCTTGTGTCCCCAACACACCCAATATACTTGTTAGGTATATAGGTGCACTAGTTCGGCGAAGAGAGAGTAAAATACAAGCAGTATGGATGATTATAAGTGATAATAACGATCTGAAATAAATATGGCAGAAAGCAAACATGTAGCAGAACAAGCGGAAAATGGTGTTTCAATGCTTGGAAATAAGGCCTAGGGCTCCTGCTTTCACTAGAGGACACTCTCAACAATGCTCACATAATTGAATGCATAAATATCATTTCTTCACTATGCTGCTCCGAACCACTCTCTGGTCGGATAACGAACACTAATCATTGCGTAGGGCTTTAACAACACTCCTCAAGTCTATATTCCCTCTCTAGGGCGCCCCAATGTCACTACGAGCGCCATAAATTAGTAAACAAACACCACAATTTCATAGGTTCACCTTCCAACACATGATATAAATATCATGCTAAACCACACAGAGCACACACTGTCACCTTTGCCCCGTGATCAAAGTGTTTACGGAGATAACAAAACCACTTGAGTAGCATAACAGATGAAGATCAATCTACAGATTCAACTAGATTACAAAGTTCATGATCACACCATGGGAGAGAGAGATGAACCACATAGCTACCCGTAGAGCCCTCAGCCTCGAGGGAGAACTACTCCCTCCTCATCATAGGAGACAGCAGCAGCGATGGAGATGGTGGTGGAGTCGAATGAGATGGGTTCCGGGGGCACTTCCCCGTCCCGGCAGGGTGCCAGAACAGAGATTTGTCCCCCGAAACTTGTCGTCAGCGGCGGCGGAGCTACAGATGTATTTTGTGGAAAAAGTCGATTCTCCTAGGGTTTATGCCTCGGGGAGTATATATAGGCGAAAGGGCGATGTCGGGAGGTGGCCAAGGGGACCACACCCCTAGGTGACACGGCCAGGGGGACCCGCGCCACCCAATGGTGTGGCCACCCTGTGGCCCCCCTCCGGGGCTCTTCGGGACTTGTGGATGCTTCCGGGACTTTTAGGATTTCTGGCTTTCAAATTTTCCAATTCCGAGAATATTTCCAGAACAACTTTTCTGAAACTAAAAACAACAGAAAACAAGGAACTGGCTCTGGGGGATCTTGTTAATAGGTTAGTCCCGAAAAACATAAGAAAACGTAGGAAAACATACGGAAAACATGTAGCAATTGGCATAATATCAACATGGAACATCAGAAATTAGGGATACGTTTATGACGTATCAGGTATCACCATCCCGGCACATGGCTTTTGGCCACCACAACACCTCACCAGGCTTGAGGACCCACACCGCCACTCAGTCCGATAAGCATATAAGTGTGGAACCTCAACAAATGCCAGGATCCACACTCCCAACGGGTGCCAAAGCAATCCTCTACCGGACAAACACGCGTAACATGCCCGTATCTCGATGACTTTCCCCGCGGAGGTGAATTTGATCAGTGCGGTCCCGAAGGCAAAAGGTAGCGAGCAACACATGGTTGTGAAGCTTGCCACTAGCCATAAAGAGATCGAACCAACAAGCTCCCACTGGATCTCAGGTCCAAAGCCACCTGCGCCCACCCGCCTATGCGCGTAAAGGCAGCTTCGGGCACCGTTGAGCATCCCTTCCCCCGTGTAGTGCCAGTCCCGCGCCACCAAACATCATCGCCCGCTGCACCACAACACCCAACGCACGCCTCCAAGAATCACCAGCGGCCAAAGAGGATGCCTTCCCCTTCGCCTGCCGATAGGGAGGACTTTGCCAACACATTTTTCAGCGGCGGTGAGAGGAAGACGGGGGAAGGCGCTGACCTGGGTGGCGGATAGCGTTTCACCACCCGAGTAGCCCTAGGGAACATGATGAAGACGAAATAGAAACAAATGGAACTAAGTGCCCCATATTTGTTTCCATATTTTTTACAGAAGTTAAAACGAATACTAATAGATACATAAATCGATTTTAGAAATATGTACGGACTACACACTCGGAAAGGAAAGTGGATGTTTGCAAGAACCAAAAGACCCCTTGAACCATGCGGGAAAAACTCAAAAAAGTTGCACCATTTCCGCTTCCATAAATTCCATTCCGTTTTCCATTTTTTCGACGGAAAAGGCGGAAATATCGCGCTCCGTTTTTTGTCACACTACCAGCTGGACTTGTTTTGCAGAGATATTGTATCTTAATATGAGTTTGAAACCCCCTCCGCCCCCTCCCCCTCGCCCTTTTTGAAGGTTGGAAATATATAGAGACTACATACTCGGAAAGGAAAGCGGACGGATGTTTGCGAGAACCAAAGAGACCCCTTAGACCATGTCGAGAAAACTCAACCAAGTGGCAAACCGTTTCCGTTTCCGTGATTCCGGTCCGTTTCCATTTTTTCTGCGGAAAAGGCGGAAATATTGCGCTTGCTTTTTTTTTTATGTCGCACCAGGGAGCCACCCGCTGGAATTGGTTTTGCAGAGATATTGTATCTTTTGAACATGAGTTTGAAAAACCCCCCGCTTTGAAGGCATTTTAGCTCGACCGAGCACATTTATGGACAATCCATATGAGGGATTCATGGGAGCTCACCGGCTGGCCCGTGCGGGACACCGGAATTTCTCGTGGGGTTCACGGGCGGGCCACCGAACCATGTCGTTCCTTGTTGAAATTTCCATGCATACTCACCGGCACGTCCTTGGGCGTACGAACGTACGGGCTCGAAATTAATCTGCACATGCACGATTGCACGGCACTAGGCAGAGCTGCTGCTCCTAGCATTACTACACTCTACTAATTGGTAAAGCAGGTGGTGACCTGACTAGTACAGTAATTTGTGAAAAGAACGTGTGCAGCCACGACCACCACGGCCGCGCCGTGCCTGCACCGGAGAGCATGCACGTTTACGCGGTCAGAGCAACGACTTTCGGTGCGGATTCGCAACAAAAGACTAGGAGGCGTTTGCCGTCGCGACCCGACCAAACGCCACAAGTACGGATGTACCCCAACCCAAAGAACCAAAACCCAACTTGGACCGGGGCGATAGTGAGATACCACAGCGATTCTCCCCCTTCGTTCCTTCGCCACCAATCCCCGCTGCAATAATAGGCTCGCAGTCCCCAGTTCCCACCCACCACACCCAACCCCTGCCCCTGTTCCCCTCCTCGCCTGAGCCCCAAGAACCCTAGCGGCGACAAGCGGAGGAGAGCTGCCAGGCCGCCATCTTGCAGCTGCGGAGGAGACAGCAACGTCCCAGCCGACGAAGCCTACCCACCCCCACCAACCCCCCCTTCCGCCGGCTACGAGCTTCACATCGTCCGTGCCCTTTTCCTCGACCAGTTGGTGAGCACCTAACCTTTTCTGCCGGCACTACAAGTGAGCGACTGAGGCCGGCGGTGGCGGGGATGAAGAAGTTGTACCAGGGGAAGGGCCGCCGGGTGCACCCGGCGCCGCCGCCCGCGCCGGATGCTGCGCTCGCGCTGCTGCCCGCGGCCTTGCTGGCGCTCGCGGCCACGCTCACCGCAGAGGAGCAGGAGGTGCTCGCCTACCTGCTCTCCGGCATCGGTACCGGCGGCGGCGCGGCGGGAGGCGGTGCCGGGACCGGTGGGCGGCGCATCTCCAGCAGCAGCAAGCGCCACAACGGGCCGCACCAGCCGGAGATGGGCTGCGGCTGCTTCGGCTGCTACAAGAGCTTCTGGGCGCGCTGGGACGCCTCCCCCAACCGCCACCTCATCCACCGCATCATCGACGCCGTCGAGGAGGGCTCTGGCGGCCCATCTGGAGCGGGGGCCACGCGCCGCGGACACCGCCGCCGCCGCCGTGGCCGCGGCGGGCGCGACCTCGACGCTTCCTCCCCGAGCGGCGCCGCGGAGGCTGCCGGCGGCGGCGGCGTGGGGCTCCAGCAGGTCTGCTGCGTCTCCGACCACGAGGACGACGGCGACTACGAGGGCGACGAGGACGACGGCGCGGACAGCGTGTTCGACCACGACGGCGAGGAGGCTTTGACCGACGACAGCGACTGCGCCGGCACCGCCGCCGAAAAGAGCACAGTGGGCAAGCTGGTGCGCTTCATCGGCGAGAAGGTCTGGGGTCCCTGGGCCTGAGCCGAACCCAGCTCGCCCCCTTGTTCGTTCCTTGTAGATTAGGATGGCCACCAAGAAGGTGAGGTCAAGGTCAGTAAGGCTACCCGTAGTAGTTATTTTGCTCAAGAACACTCGTTGCTGTTCTTTCTTTTGATTTCTGATGATGAGCACTCCCGAGGTAGATTAGGAGGTTGGGATTGGGACGCTGGTTTAATCCATCAAATCAAAAATCCCCCACCTTCATCAACCTCTCATGTACCATATTTTTGCTCCCCTGGCCTGGTTCAACAAGAGCAGGAAACCTCTTGCAAGTTCGTCCCCATTTCCCCTTTCTTTGGCAAGGACCTATGTCGTTCTACTAATTTTGCTCGGTAGGGACTGCTATGAACTGTCGATAGATTCCTAATACAAGTAGGACGATTGTTCGCATTGAACTGTCCATGATGATAAAGCGCTTCCAAGAAGAACATGCTTGAGTGCTTGCCTTCCCTGTTAAGGAAAAGCATCCGCTTGAAAGACATTAGTTGTTATTTCTGTAAAGATCTCGTTAAGCTTGCTCCCTGCATGAGTGGGCTTTGGTCACATCAAACCTCAAGGGTTGGAAACGAAATCACATGCGTACTTTCGTTGGTTGATTTGCTACTACAGTACTGTTGATCTGGAGCAGTTCTGTTATCTCTATTCCCAAAAAGTTTGGTTGCCTTTAAACATGAAACTAAACACACGAAAAGGAACACCTATAATCTGGACTGGAACGTGTACAAATTTGACCCAAAAGGAGCAAGTTCCCGTGCCACGAATCATCATCATCATCGTCGTCGTCGTCTTTGCAAACCCTTCTTTTCCAAATGTTGTGCCTTTTTTTAGTCGGGTACTTTCCTTTTTCTGCTCTTACTAAATTGTGGCATTGGACTGTGCAAAAGGATCCATCAGATATTTCCTCGAGCTTGCACTTGGTTCTCGTACCTAAAAAAGAAAAGGAATCCGAGGCGAGCTCCGTGCAAAGCGAAAGCTACTGCTCCGTGTGGGTGAGGCGAGTAGTTTCGCTCCAACTCTGCTCGGCGAGGACGTGTACTCCACAAAATTACCTCCTTTCCCGTTGTACACCAAGTAGTACAAAGTTAACTGCACTTTAACCACCAGCACCAAATTAATTAGTAGTTCTCTCTCATTTTTTTTTTAGCTTTGCTCTTCCTGTATGATCTCATCGGTGATGTGCGGCACAACCCGCCGCCTGCATTGCAACAAAATTGCGTGCGTACGTGTTCATGGAGAAAGCTGCGTTTCGATTGGCCAACAAAAAGCCCGGAACCAAGGGCGCTGTTTGGTTGCAGGGAAGAAACTGAGGCCACTGTAGGCGTAGTAAACCCTCCGAAAGCGAGCCTTGATGGTGATAAGGCCGAGGACGGGCACGGAGGAGGAGCAGAAGCAGAGCAGGTGAGCTGACACGGGATTTATTACGGCCACATACAATGCACCTGCACCACACTGGCCGTGGCGCATTGCTCGCTTCACTCTCACTCTGGCAGTCCAAGGTACGCAAGGGGAGGGGACGCCGCCGCAGAGGCAATACCTCGCATAAAGAGATCATCAATCAATGGAGAAAATGAAAAAAGCGAGGAAGAAACGCTCCCTGCTTCTGCGTTTGATGCCCCGGTTACTCCATCGGGTGAATTTTTACGTAAATAACCTTTTGGCGCAGAAAATTCACGCTTTAACCCCAAAACAGACAATTCAACAAATAACCCTTTGTAAAAATTCAAAAGGTTATTTATGTAAAAATTCACCTCCATCGGAAGTCATTCTCTTTGTGTTCAAGGACATCTCCTATGTGACTGCTCAAACAACGGACAAAACACGGACAAATCCGCCCGTTTGAGCAGCGGTTCAGTAGGAGGGACACGGCAAAATTGGAATGCGCCCAACGGGGCTGCTTACTTAGGGTGTGGGGGCACAAACGGCCGATATTTACATTAAAAAAAAACTAAACCTAGCTACGGCCGACCACTCGCCGGAGCTACTCGTTCTTGTCGTCGTCGAGGATTATATAGTCCGGCTCCTGGAAGAGTTGGCCCGGCAGGCCCGAGGGGCGCGGCGACGTGTCCGGCTGGACGGGGGCCGGTCCTCGGGGAGCTCCTTTCGACGGTGGAGGATCTCGTTCTCCCGCTCGAGGCCGCTCTTGGGGACCGACGACACCGGGATCCGCTCCGGTTTGAGGTGCCAACTGTCCGCAAGGTGGACGTCCGTCCATGGTATTAGGAACGCGTTGTCCCAGTACCATTGGCACTTATTGGCTTTGAGGTAGGGACGTCGGCGCACGCGCTAGTCGTCCTCTTCCTTGTCGTCCGCAACGGCCGACGGTGCGAGTTGAAAAGGAGGAGGGGGTGGGGGACGAGGCGGGGGGTTGGATGGCGCACGACGGCGCGAGGATCCGCCCCCAAGCCACCAGCGACGGGGCATCGTTGCTGCGGTGGACAGAGTGGCGACGCTTGGTTTTGCTGGCGGCGGAGAGAGAAGGACGGGTGTGGCGTGTGGGACGGGAGTGACGTGGGGGAAGTGGGTAGTGGGGGAAGTGGGTGCGGTGTGTGGGACGGTAGTGACGTGTGGCGTTTAAGTAGGGCAGAAGGGTGTCGTGTCGCTGATAGGTGGGCCAACCTGCCGCGCGCATGGTGTTCACGACCGCTTAAATCTCGACCAAATTTGGACCGTATTTAAGTATACCCGCCAGATTACGGGCTGCTTTTTTGATGGGCCAAGTAGGCATCCCCGTTTGGTATGTCCACAGGGAGCGAAGGCTTGGATGCTCGCAGGGGCCGCTGCAAAGCTTTATGACGTCCTCGCCCCCGGCATTCATGCCGTACCTCCATTACCGTCCTCTATTCTCTCCGGCATCGTCCGATCTTCTTCGGTCGCTCTGGCAGCCGATGAAATTTCGAGGAGATGTTGGAGCGCGCCATGAATGTCCCGATGGATGGATTTCTGGGGAGGGGAGTGTGCTGGGTAGGGTCACCGGTGGTGATGGTACGATGTTGCATGGGCCCTGGTGCGAGTCGTGGGTTGAGATTTTCGTGCGTCGCTCTCGGTGTGCCGTGCGGTGCGGAGCACTGTTTCGCGGAGTAGCCCCGTCCGCGCTGGTGGCGCAGTGCGAAAAACGCCGGGAAGCGAGCAAAGCGACGCCGCGCTGTGGAGAAGCAGCAGCATGGCAGAGCTTGGTTCGTCGCCTGTGCTCGATTTGCCAATTTTCTGCCGCGGCCTTGCGTAAAGTTTCCTACGTAAATTGATTTTCCGACTATTACTAATTCGTGACGGAGGGAGTAGCAGTAAATGGCATCGCCGCAAGGCATCAATCGCCAGGCGGGGCCTAGTCGTCGGGAACTGTTTAAGGCTACGTCGACGGGTAACTGCAAACACGTGTTTAGGGTGGTCAAACCACGCATGCTGCGGTCACCATAAACTACTCCGGTCGAGAACTATGCAACGACGCGACACGATATAGTAACACTAATTAAACTACTGTAGTACAATTAGGAGTATGTATTGGTAGCGGCCCTCCTTCCTTCCACATTGGCAATGGTGGCATGTTCTTGTCGAGGATTCGCTCCGGCCTCCCTCCGTGTCATTACAATACGCATATATCCGCATGGGCCGTGTCTCCTGCGATACACGATAAGCAGAGGAAGCCAAGGAGCGGCACGTGACGCAAGTACGGGCAGCGTGCAGTGCTCGAGTGTCCTTGTACTACGGAAATTGTAAGTAAAACGGGACGGAGGCGGTGAAGATAAGACGAGTGAGGCGGCGGCGAGCACGAGGCGCGGGACTCCGGGGACCCTTGCTTTGCTTTTCTTCTGTTCGCTTCGGTACGCTCCAAAGCCCACTTCCCCCTCCACTCTCGTCTCGTTCCTCGTTTTTCTTTCTTAAATCGCATGCGGCCAGTGTCTAGGGTGCAAATGTCGCCGGCTCCTGGCCGAACTGGGATCCCCCATGACCTCATACATCCACGCGATGCGATGCGCCCCACTGAAATGGAGGCTCGGAACTTGGATATCCAGGAACCATTCGATAGGGTGGAGGTTTCTTGCTCCACTCCCCCCTCCTGTCAAAATTTTAAAAATTATATTTTACAGTTTTTATAAAAAAATGTGAACAAAAAATCCCGGAGGCTCTCGATAATGTATTACACAAACGTGCAAAATTTCAATTCAAATAATTTTTCTTTTGAGCTACACAAAAATGACAAATATATATATATACAAATTTAAGTACTCCCTCCGATCCATATTAATAGGTGGTGAAGTGGATGTATTTAGACATGTTTTATTGCTAGATACATCCACTTCAGCACCTATTAATATGGATCGGAGGGAGTACACTGTTTTAAATCTAATTTTTTTTAAAAGGATTTTGTCATTTTGTGTAGCCCACAATACAAAGGAGTTTCGTATTGCGGTTTTGCACGTTTTCTAGGCTGCGTCATGGACTACATCTAGAATTATTTTCATTTTTTCTTATAAAATTTATAAAATACTTTTTTTTTTGTACTTTTTAAAACGAAGGGAGCATTCGAGCAAAAAATGACCCGCCCCTACCTCTGTTGGTTTGCAAACTGTTTCCCAATTAAATTTATATTTGCAACCAAAAGCGTTCTCACATGCAGCCTAGACGAAATTCCTTTCGAATACTTTCAATCTTCAAGAGGACATCCACTGGAATGTCTAGGAATACGATGAAGTAGATCACAACACTAGTGAGCACTACCTTCGCGAGAACCGCTCGCCCGGCCATAGTGGCATTTCTCCCAATCCAAGGGAAACTTATCTTCCAAACTTTGGAAGTGGACATGTTTGAGGCATGTGATCGACAACGGGGGGCCAAGATATTTCATAGGTAAGTTGGTGTGTCTTTCTAGGAAATATGTTAGGATATTACTAAGGTACACACCATCACAACAAATGAGAATCATGAATCTGTAACAATAATGCCGAATTGGGTCAAGCTGTTGTCCAAAAAGGTGATATATTCTTTAATTGGAGTCATATATATGGCTGAGTCATCGGCATATAGAGTTGTGAACCCCGGGGGGGTCCTCCTATGTAGCCTATGGAGGTGATCTTGCTCGGTGGCCTTGCGAAGAATGTCATGCAAAGGGTCCATGGGAAAAACAAAAAGGAGCGGAGAGAGAGGGTCACGTTTCCTAAGGCCCCTACCATGTTTGATGGGAGCGCCAACAATGCCATTGAGAAGCACACCTGAGAAAGGATTACGGAGATCCAATCTCGAAATTCACTTGGGACGCCCAAGTGTTGTAGCAAATCCATTAGGTAACCTCATCGAACCGAATCAAAAGCCTTCTTTATGTCAAACTTGAAAATAAGCGTGGGAGTTCTTGTCTTGTGGAGCCGTCTTGCCAAATTCTTCACATTTTTTTTCATGTATGCTTCTTGTCTTGTTGTATGCACTTTGGGCATTGGAGAGAATCTTGTTCATGTGGGGAGAAAGGAGGGTGGCCATCATCTTGGAAGTGAGCTTGCAATCACGTGGATGAAGCTAATTGGTATAAAATCGATCACCTCTTTGGCCCCATCTCAATTGTTTTTGGAACGAGAGCAATTTTTGCGGAATTTAGCCAATGGAGGTAGTTGACATGAAGAGTGGAGAATTGATTGACCAGCGCCAGCTTTCACAACGTTCCAACAAGCTTTAAAGAATGCCCCATGAATCCGTCTTATCCGGGAGCCTTATCACTTCCGGTTTTATCCACCACAACCTTTACCTCCTCCTCCGAGTACTCCTCACCAAGACCACCAAGGTCACAGTGAGGCAAAGGTATGGCTGTCCATTTTTTTTGAGGTGTCACCGGGGAGAGCAAAAACTCCCACCTGAATATCTTTTCTATTTTTCACAAGGAAAAGTGCGAAGAGATTGTTCATGGGGAGGGGGGAGTGACAATAGCCAACGCAGCAAGGGTGTAGCCAATCAGACACAACTACAGAACAACAGGAGAACAGAGAAATCTAGGAGCGAGGAAGGAGGAAGCTAAGCCAGGAGTCAACGTTAGAACGTTGCACGACGGGGAGGCGAACCCTCCAGAGGACGGCGTCCTCACTACAATTTTTGAGGAGGAGCGGGATGGAGGGAGCATGCTTCCAAAGCTGACAGAGGCAGAGCACGCGCAACGTGGAGGCATAGGCTGTAGGAGTCGAGAGGGGCACCACACAGCTGGCGGCGTTGGCCATAGTCCAATTAAAGTTGACGGCAGGAGAGGTGCCCTTCTTGATTATTTTCTTGAATTGATCATCAATGATATTTTTCTTTTGGTGGCCCATCCATTGTTATGCTTTAGACCGTGTATGTGGATGGAAACATCAGTATTTGCTTGGCCCTCCAAATTTGTGACCCTCGAACTTTGACGTTTTCTTGTTCTCTCAAACCACCGCCAGTCCTACTTCTTGTTCATCTCACACGCCCTCAACACACGCGAGGGCTCCTGACCTAAAAGGCGATCTGGGAGGCGACTCATGAGGCCCAAATTGTAGCGGCCGCCGGTCCCTGCCTCCTCCGTTAGCCGCTCCGGCGACGCGAGGAGGTGGGGACCATGGTGCTTCGGCGCTGTTCTGTAGTTAGGGTTAGCCTACTGCTTTCTTGGGGCGTCGTTGCGGTGGTGGGAGCGACGCCTAGGCAAATAAATCTGCCCCAACTCCACTCCCATACCGGCGGCGACCTTCAGGGCGGCGTCTCTGAGTTGATGGCAAAGTGTGCTGCTTGGCCCTTCAGATCAACAACTTGGTCTTCTCGTCGTTCTTCATATCTGGCGAGATCAGTTTCTCAGTGTGTCGCTGGCGTTCGTGGTTATTCACGACGGCGCTGGCGGCCGGGGCGAGATGGTTCTTCTGAAACGCGGATGCTGGTCCGGAGGTGGTGGATCTGCCGTTTCTGTCCGACTTCGTCGATGGGAGACGACATATCTTGATCCAAGACAGCACGGGGACGTCCCCCGGTCGACGTGCCACAACGACACGTTCCTTGTTGCGTGCAGTAGACCTGTTCATCGACTCACAAAGCCTCGTTGGCGATGGTGCTCTCTCGGATCTTGCAATGGTGGAGGCTCGGCGTTTCTTTCGGCGTTCGTCTCGACGGCGCTCGAGAAAAACGGTGGCCGCTCGCTACGGTGGGTGCAGTAAACCCTAGGGGTCGTTTTGTATTTCTTAGAATAATCATTTTATCCCGGTATGTCTTTTAGTTTCCATATGTGTTGCTTATTGTAACTTGATTTTCTATTAATGAAATATGTGGTTGCTCTAAAAAAAAACCACCGCCAGTCCTATGGTTATTCTTTTTAAATCTTATCCTAATGTCACTTTCCTGGACTCTAGCTTCTTGAGTGACATCGAAGCGGTGGATGATTTCAAGTGCCATATGAAGCTCCACTTTGGAAGTGAGTTTTGCTCCAATTTGACCGGTTCTTTTGAGCTTGTGGAAGAGAAGTTGGCAAGGTCCCACATGGTTGTAGCTCCCATTCCCTGGCGACTGAAGTTTGGATACCCGGTCGCGGTCATCCTCATTCGTGGATTGCCGTAGCTGACTCGGACGGAGAACGGAAACTGGCGACGGAAGTCAAGCGCATGCCCGGCGAGCGATCGGTCACAGGTCGCTGTACTTCGTACTAGTACTACATTCGTTCGTTCGCCTTGAAGCGGTCAGCAGCCAGGAAACGGCGCATGCAGCCGGCGTGTGTCGACGTGTAAAACTTTCGGAAAGGAACATGTGGAACGAGGCCAATGCAGGGTTCAGTTTGACTCTGCGGCTGTGCTCGAGCCAACGCAGGCTCCTTGGATCCCGTCAACCACGAAAGCGAAATACCTGAGAGCCTGTAGAGCAAAGCAAATCCAAAGAGACAAGGACATGTTTTTTTTTTTCTGTTTTGTGTATAAAGGACATGAAACTCGGTATATCCAATGTCGGCAAAAGAATCGAGGTATCTTACTGGAAAGAAAGGATAAGTTCTATGTGCCGTGCTTACGGACAATGGGGATCGAACTGCATGCGAGACGCCAAGATGAGCGGCACCGAAAGACAGAATCCGCGAGATAAAAAGAGAGGGCACCACATCTACATCCAGTTCCTCAACTATCTTTCAGGTAGCAGCTCAAACTTAGAAACACAAAGCAGTAGTACCATCGATGAGCATGGTGGAGTCTAGAAAATAACTGTGATCATCTAAATTCATCGATTACCAGATACAAATTTGATTACGAACACGCATTAGCCAGTTCGATATAGTGGGAAAGTGATGGTAGTTTGCCAAAAAACTGAATACCGTCAGCTTTCCTACTCTTCAGATGCTTTTAGGCGAGCCTTGATCCACACCACGAGAGAGGCTAGCTCTTCCGTCGCGATCGAGTGGCCGAGATCTGGATATGCCTGATAAATGTGCAGGAGAAGTCGAGAGCTCAGAGATAGTAATACAAAAATCAAAAGGTTGTAGAGAAAAAACATAAAACAGAGGTTCGTCTGGAGAGTGAGGCAAAAAAGATGATGTAGAAAATTACCTTGAACTCGCAGCTCATACCAGCGCTTTGCAGAAATGGTGGACCAGCTTGACCAGCTTCAAATAACACCGTCCTGTCAGCTACTCCATGTGACCACATAATAGGTGTCTGCAAAGTTCCGGGAACAGATTTCAGCCAGAAAAAAACCAATGCTCTTATAAAATTGTACCGCACATATCCATATACTTCATAGGATAGAAAAAGTATAGGAATAGGAAACTTGTAGAATTAGTATGGCATGGCCAAATGAATCCTAAGAGAAGAGCAATTTCTTACGCGGTTGGACCTCATGTTCTTTTTCTATAGGATTTGTACTACAAAATTCATATGGGAATATTTCCTTTAGGATATGATCCTATGAATCAAACAAGCAATATAGGAAAATTTTCTATAGGATCCAATCCTACAAAAATCCTATGCCATTCCTATGAATCAAAGAGGCCCTGAAGAGTTCATCTACTCCCTCCGCTCCTAAAAAAGTGTCTTCAGCTATGCCTGTAGGTTGTATGTGATTACTTCATTTGAGGCGACACTTTTTTAGGATCGGAGGGAGTAACAAACTTCAAGAGTTTAAGCAAGTGCTTACTCAGGCTGATTGCATTAAGCATGTTTAACAAATGCCTGCAATCTGCATGGTTTCCATTGCTACGTTCTTGCATAGAAAATTCAGTGCTATGTTATTTCAGTGCAAAGACTAGTAACACTGCTAAATGTAAGAGCTAAAGTCAGATATCATATAACACATAGATTTGTAAATTGCTGATGGCATCCTTCAAGGTTTCATTTATCACTCTTCTGTACAATAACATCATAGTTTACTGCTTAAAATTCAAAGCTAATATGATTTCAGTGCAAAAGACTATTAGCACTCCTCAATTTAATAGGTTAAGTCAGACATTGTATAACTCACATGTTTCTAAAATTGCTGATGGCATCCTTCAAGGCTTAAGTTTATTTACCATTTTTGTGTACAATTACGATCTACTTGACTGGTTAAAATACAAAAGTAGATTGGAGTTAATCATCATGGTACAGTGTTCTGGTTAATGTAGTTGCTAGCTTAAAATAACCCATTTGCCGACTCATTACGTCCTAAGTCCTAAGGTGGGCAATGTCGCTTCTTCCTCCTAAATGTAATAATTTATATGTAAGGTTGGATCACAGTAGAAATATTGCAATGCATATTTAAGAGGCAACACTGGATATCATGTTTCAAGTACTGAATAGGGAAAACCTGAAGTGTAAATAAAGTGAATTCCATTTGGAAACGTTCAGGATAGTACACTTTTGTCATCCAGTATATTGGGTGCAAAAACTAACTCCATAATTCAGTTGTTGAGTATGCTCATAATTATCAAGAATTATTATAATCAGAACATGGTTTTGTTCCTCGTGTAACCACAGTGATGGATCCTGAGTATGGCCTTACCAGTGTAGGCTGAATTTCAGCAGTGTTCAGAAACATAAGAACAATTATTTCTACTCAAAAGGTGATGAGAATGCAGGACATAAACATTGCCAACCACATCTCCTGTCAACTAGTTGTTCAGTTTAAACCAACCTATAAATCTGTGCTTCCTTACATCTTGTGACCATGTGCTAAACTTCGAAGAATGCCTTAAAGGGACAATTGTGTCACATACCTTTCTCGCTTCAGAAGAAATCCTCTCAATGACCGACGAACCGAAAGGCACCCAGCCACTGAACACTGCACCACCTCCTAGCTTCTTCGGATAGAGCAAAACACTTGCTAAAGTTAAAGCACCTGCTTGCCGGACACACAATGGTGAAACCTATAATAAGTCCAGAGCACAAAACTTTGCACTCTCCGGTAAACAAGCAACACAACGCAATGCATCAACCCTACCTCCTTGACTGAACCCACAGACAAATATGTTGTCAGGATGGATCCCAGCGGCCACCTCGTTGTCGATCATGGCGTGCACATTCTCCACAGCCTTAAGAACCCCGCCCTCGTCTTGCGGTGAACCCTGCTCGTTACAGATTTGAGCCAGATCAATGTCTACTGTTAAAGCTACTTGTCTCGTTTGCTTAAACAAGTGGGAGGGAGTGAATGACTGAACTCACAACGTTCATGGGCAGCTCGTGGATATCGAACCAGGACGGCATCACAGAGCCATCTGCAACAGCAAAAGAAATTTGTTCTTCAGAATTAGGTCATGCCATTTTGATGAAGCAGTAGCAGAGAACTATTCCCCTCAAAATTTGGTGAGGTTACAAGGGTGGGATGGACGAAGGTGTACGGTTGCAGGAGACGGGGGCGTCGGGGGCGGAGGGGAACGACCACTTGGTGAGGCGGAACTCCGGCGAGGAGAAGAAAGTGCGGATGGGCTCGTTGGCGGGCCCGGAGTCGCCGAGGCCATGGAGCCACAGCACGAAGCTCCGGTTGCGTACCGCCATGGTGCCGTGGACAAGCTGGTCGGGGAGGCGGGACGGCTGGGCGCGGCGACGGAGGGAGGCGGCGAGGAGGGCAGCCGCGGCGATGGCGGCGGCGAAGGAGAAGAGGAGGCGGACGAGGCTACTCATGGGCCATGGGCCGGGCCGGGCCGAAGTAGCTCTGCTCTGATAGCCCTGCTGCTAGCCTCATGCTTGACATTCAGAAAGATATAGAAGCGTACAGGATTACAGAGACTTCAAATTACGATTACAGCAATGAGTAGCCTGATTGATTTGGAAAACATGATAGATGAGTCGCTACCATGTGGGCCAAATACCCACTTGACGGAAAACATGATAGATTGAGACGCGGTGCTCGGAAAACATGATAGATGAGTCGCTACCATGTGGGCCAAATACCCACTTGACGGAAAACATGATAGATTGAGACACCGTGTTCGGAAAACATGATAGATGAGTCGCTATCATCTGGGCCAAATACCCACTTGACGAAAAACATGATAGATTGAGACACAGTGATCGGAAAACAGGACAGATGAGTCGCTACCATGTGGGCCAAATACCCACTTGACGAAAAACATGATAGATTGAGACACACTGCTCGAAAAACATGATAGATGAGTCGCTACCATGTGGGCCAAATACCCACTTGACGGAAAACATGATAGATTGAGACACAGTGCTCGGAAAACATGATAGATGAGTCGCTACCATGTGGGCCAAATACCCACTTGACAGAAAACATGATAGATTGAAACACAGTGCTCGAAAAACACTGCGAACAACCAAGTCACCCTATGTTCCGCCCCCACTTGTCAAGAAAATTATTGTGAAATGCTGATCACTCGGCACACCTTCGCCGTGCCAACGGTTCAGACTTGGATTCGCCACGCAATCGATACCGCGGCTGCACAGCCGGGAGTGAAGCGCCATCTTCATCCAATCCATTGGTTGTTTCCTTTCTCCTCTTCAAACACAACCACCATGAAATTTCCGGCGACAACAGCTTGGTAAACGCACGATTAGATTAAACGTCCAACTAACTAGATCCCTTGCTCCGAGCGATGAGCTATAATAGAATATGAAACAGAATGTTTTCCAAGTTTGTCGGCTAAACCGTTGGGTCGGCGGCTCCGATGTTACACTTGTCGTCGACAGGGGCGGAGCTGGACCAAAATTAACCCTGATGCCCACTCAAACAGTGAAACTAAGTACAGTGGTCTGACCTGATGCAAAATGTCTTTTTATATGATAGTTTAGGCTAAAAAAAATCTTGCACCCTGATGCATGTCCATCAGGGTCAGCACATGCAGCTCCGCCCCCGGTCGCCGAACATGGTGACGATGGCACGCGGGAGAGAGGGAACAGATGGACGTCGAGGGTGAGCGGTGCCGAGTTCTCATAGTGGCGAAGAGGCGGTAACGGGGACGCGTGTTAATGCCGACTCGTGAAAAAATACGCGAGCTCGTCGTATGGAGAAGGCGCAGGTGTGACGGGATGGCTCCCTCCGGCCGGTAGTGAAACCGGCGCCACCATGACGTGTTAAATGACGTCGATCAACCGCTGTTTGCCCTTTGCCGCTGGCGGCGCCTTCCCGGCGCGCCCAATACGGATGCTCTTTGGTCGGTCAGCCGGTGGAAATTTGAGGCGATTTCATCCAGTGCCATGAAAGTGGCGATCGATTTCTGTGGGAGGGGAGGGTGCTGCTGAAAGTATAGTATGGGCACCTAGAGGAGTGGGGGTGAATAGGTGCTACGACCAATTTTATTTTTTCTTTCACAATTAGGCTTGACACAAAGGTAAATTATCTAGATGATGCAACTACGGTGAATTTACCTATATGAGAAGAACAAGCACAATAACAATACAAGCACGAGTAAAGGAGGAAGGGAACGAGGTAACCGATATGAAGCACATGGAGACACGATGTATTCCAGAGTTCCTCCCTCTTAAGGGAGTACGTCTCGTTGGAGGGGTGTGACCTCCCCAAGAAGGCCTACTCAACGCCACAAAGGCCTCACCCTATTCTCCGATGAACCCCGCCACAAAGGCCTAGTCCACCTTCCACTATTGATCCACTTTGAGGCGGGAATCGAGTCCTTTACAAACAAGATTAGGGAACACACCCACAACCAAATTGGGGGCTCCCAACAATCTCAAATCACCAACAAGTGTAGCAATAGAGTCTAGGTTTTACACAAGGAAACCCTAGACTAGATCCCTCTGGAATATGAGGGGTAAATGAAGATCGGCTCGGTGAAGATGTAGATCAGGGTCTTCTCCTTCAATCCTCCAAGTATCAATGAGTTTGGGTGGAGGGATTGGGAGAAATCTAGCTTTTGGAAGCTCAATAAATGCTTGTCTTCAATGCTGGTTCGAGCCACCTCTTGGAGAAGAAGGGGATGGGGTATTTATAGCCCCCTCCCCAAACTAGCCGTTTGACCTTTGGGGTCAGCGGTACTACCACTACCTGGTAACGTAAGCGGTACTGCAGCGACCCATCGATAGGGCGCGAGCGGTACCACCAGTAGCGGTACTACCGCGAGTGCCCACCGGTACTACCGCTGGCCACTTCTTAGAAATAAATCGAAGTGGCTGGCGGTAGTACTAGAGCACTACCGCTCTAGTACCATAAACATTACTACGAGCAAATTCTCGCTGGCGGTACTTTGACCGGTACTACCAGCGGTACTATCGCTTCCTGGAAGCAGCGGTACTACCGCTGACGGTAGCGGTACTACCGTAGAGCAAGGGTTTGCTCCTCGACCAAGTTGATCACAGCGGTACTACCGAACCAGTACCGCTGGATGCAGTAGCCATTTTTACTCTGGCGGTACTGGGCGCGGTACTACCGCTTGTTGGGCAGAGCGGTACTACCGCTGAGGCGCCCAGTACTACCGCTGGATCAAGTTGATCTAGGTGGCTTTGTCTTGAAACACTCTTCACCTTTTTGCGTCTAGATGATATTTCCTGAAATACTTTGACGCACTGTTAGATTCTTACTAGTGTTATTATCAACTCAAAAACCTAAGAGAGATCAAAATGCAAATGCACTTTCAGTCTCCCCCTTTTTGGAGATTTATGACAACACCACTAAGAGAGGTCTAGTTTTTTTTGGACGAGCACTTCTTGAGAGAGTGACGCATCAAGAAAATTTGCTTAATGAGGCAAACTTTGTTCTCTTTTAGAATATGTGCTCCCCCTAACTTAGAGACCTAGAAAGGATATAAATGATATAACAATATGAATACTTGTCAAACAAGATATAACGATAACAACCATAAAATCCATAACACCAAATGGTTCAACACCATAATACCAAATGGTTCAACACCATAACACCAATAGCACACACCACGCAAAGTTTGACAACACAAAGACAACCCAAGCAAATGATAGATCGATCTTGAATATAAATCTCTCCCCCTTTGGCATCAAGACACCAAAAAGGGAAGAGGCGATGCTGATGTCCCTGGAGGTCACTGGCTGTGGCTAGAGGCACTAGCTGGGCTTCCGAGTCCACGCTCATCTTCAGAGTTGAGATCTTCTACCTCATCATCAGTCTCACCACGAGTCCAAGGCTCATGAGAAGTCGTAGCATCATCGAGAAGATCTGGATCAATCCACGTGTTGCCTTGCTTTGACTTCCACTCCTTGGAAGTGGTGATCCTGTCCTCAGAACCTGGACGAACATGCACCCCAAGATGGGCAAACCTGTCACGAGTAAGCTGACGCTCCTTCTTGCTACGCACATGAGCAAGATATGCCTTGTTCTCCATATCAATCTGGCGACAGAACACTTTCTTCAAAGTTGAGGACATCCACTTGCGAAATCTATTCTTCTGAGCTCTCCCCTCCATCACGAAATTCGAGTCACTAGAGCCATCAGTGTCCGGACCAAGATCCTCCGGACCTAGCAGGGGAGTGGCATGCTTCTTGACTCGAAGTTCCTTGATCCTGTGAGTAGTGAGATCTTGGTCATTATCCAAAAGAGCATTAGAAAGCTTGGCATTTCGCCAAGTGGTGGCAATGAGCTTGAAGACTAAAGCAGCAAACACAGGGACTCTCCTCCTCATCACACCGTTATACATCTCATTCCAGAGAATATCCATCACATCAGGCCTCATTCCATCACCACGACGCGTATGAGTGTAAACCATCAAGTCAGTGGGTGATCCATGGATTTGATCAAAGTTGCCAACCCGCAGAGCCAACTTGTTCCTGAAGATCCTGTGGAGGATGTCATATACGGGCAGCAGATTCTTGGACTGACCAACCACAGCACGACCAGGGATATAGAGATCATACATCTCAGTGGGGGCCATAGACTTCTCCGGGTAGGAGCCCGTAAGAAATTAGAGTGAAAAGCAGCATCTGGAATCTCCCCAAAGTACTGCAGACCTAGCACAGTAGCAAACTCAGCCCATGAAGCAGAAAACTTCTGATTCTTGGTCATCCAAGTAATCCTCCTCTCATAAGTATGGAAGTAAAGCGTGGCATAGAATTGGCCCACGAGGTGCTAATCATAATATTCATTGATCTCAATGAAATCCAGAAGACCAAACTCCTCACAGACCTCCAATGCCTCACCAAAGTAGTCCATCTTCGGTCTCATGAAAGGAACATTTATGGAGAATTGAGTCACTACCTTGTTCCTGTTCACTGGGTACTCCTCATAGAAAATACTCTCCTGAAAACGAGCCCAGAAGCACTCGTTGTCCCTCGGATCCCTAGGATTGTTGTAGGGGTTGGTCCTCCTTTCTCTGCGGAACTGATCATCGGGCATGTTGACAACTGATTTGTCTCTAGCTGCATGTGATTTCACAAGCACATACCTCTGTCTCCTTGTCAGATTACCCTGTGTCATGACCTCTGGAGTTTCATCTTCCTCGGGATTCTTCCAAGTCCTCTTAGCTGCACGCTTGCGACCTCCACCCTTAGATCCACTAGCACCTGCTCCTAAGAAAGCATAGGGGGATAGCAAAGGGGTAAGGTTTATTTCAATCAAAATGATCTACGAGAAAATTCACACAAGACCTAGAAGTGCACAACCTCCAGGAAGCGGTAGTACCCCTGGGGGCCACGGTAGTACCGCTGTTTCCAGCAGTTCCAACCATAGCGGTAGTACCGCTGCTGGCGGATCCTGCCATGGCACCCAAAGGAACAACCGAATCCAATCTAGAGGAAGTGCACCAAAGGTTCGTATGGAATTTACTCTACTAGGGATCACAACAAACTACTCCTAGACTAGGAGATCTCTAGAACCGTAAACATCATCATGTCACAAGATTTACTTGAGGGGGAGAGATAAAAAGGGTTACCGGAGCTCATCGTCGTGGAGAAGGAGTTGGGTGCGGTCCTCGGGCGTTCTCCTGTGTGATTGGAACAATCAATCACCGGAGAGAGCCCTCCCCGGCGGATAGAAGACTTGGCGGCGGCAAGATCCAAAGTGGGGAGAGGATGAGGGAGAGAAAGAGGTTAAGTGGGTAACCCCTCCTCCCAGATCCGTATTAATCCCCACGGATTTTCACCGTAGCGGTAGTACCGCCATGCTCAGCGGTAGTACCTCCCACCTGGGACTACTGGAGCCAGGAGGTAGTACCGCTGCTGGGTCTATGCTGGGCACGAGCCCCTGCAGAGGTAGTACCGTGCAAAGCCACCGGTAGTACCGTGCGCTGGGTACTACTGTCAGTTACAACGGTAGTACCGCTGCAACTGGCGGTAGTACCGCTAGCCGGGTCTTTCTTTCACCAAGAGATCAAAGAGGTTAAAGTTTTCAGAAGAGAAAATGTCTAAGAGAGGAAATGTTTGGGCTTGGGATTACAACTCAAACTGAGATGGTACTACACACTCCAACTTTTGCAAAGAAGACAAAGATTCGAATAAGGAGAAGAGAGAGTGTGCTTCCCAAACAACAACGACACACAAAACACAAAGAGAGAAGGAAAAACACAACGAAAAACACCACATAAGAACCAAACAAGAACCAACTCTTCAAGAGAAGAGGTTGGTGGCCTAAGACACCATGTAAGAGATTATGGTATGTTACCGCAAAGATATATCATGGGTACATTGCCAATTCTCGACACTGAAGCTCACAATTCAACATTAGAAAAAGAGAGATAAAAATGCATATTTGCTTTGATCATAATGGGGGGGAGGGAAAACCCAATGTGTTAGGATAACACTCCCCCTATGTCCATGCCTACACCTAAACCCAAACACGTTTCATCTATACAGGTGTGTGCAAGATCCTCAAGTCAAACTCCTAGAATCAATGATGTTTAGTTCATTCGTCAAGAACATGAATCTTGCATCGTCGAGTGGCTTCGTGAAGATATTCGCGAGATTGTCCTTGGTGGGCACATATGCGAGGGAAATATCACCTCTTGCCACATGGTCTTGGATGAAATGATGACGAATCTTAATGTGATTCGTTCTTGTGTGTTGCACGGGGTTGTAGGCGATCTTGATGGCACTTTCATTATCACACATGAGAGGCACCTTAGCCAAATGAACATCATATTCCTTGAGAGTTTGCCTCATCCATAGAAATTGGGTGCAAGTACTTGCGGCGGCCACGTACTCGGCTTCAGCGGTGGAGAGAAAAATGCAATTTTGCTTCTTGGAAGACCAACTCACCAAGGACCTACCAAGGAATTGGCAAGCCTCGGAAGTGGACTTCCTATCATCTTGATCACCCGCCCAATCGAAATCGGTGTAGCCCTTGAGAGAGAATTGTTCCCCCTTTGGGTACCACAAACCAAACCTTGAGGTATGAACCAAATACCGAAAGATCCTATGGACCGCTGATACGTCATAAACGTATCCCTAATTTCTGATGCTCCATGATCATATTATGCCAATTGCTACATGTTTTCTCCCTTCTTTATGTCATTTTTATCGATTTTCCGGACTAACCTATTAACAAGATGCCATAGAGCCAGTTCCCTGTTTTCTACTGTTTTTTAGTTTCAGAAAAGCTGTTCTAGAAATATTCTCGGAATTGGAAAATTCGAAGCCCGGAAGTTCTATTTTCCCCGGAAAGCATCCAGAAGACCGAAGAGGAGCCGGAGAGGGGCAGCAGGGGCCACACCATAGGGTGGCGCGCCCCCTGGCCGCGCCAGCTATTGGTGTGGGCCCCCTGGAGCGCCACCACCTTCGCCCTTTCGCCTATTTAAGCCCCACGGATGGAAAACCCTAAACACCTGATCAAAATCTCCGAAAAGTTCCACAGCCGCTGTCACCGTCAACCCCAGATCAGGGGGGGTCTGAAGCTGTTTCCCGCACCCTGCGGGAGAGGAGATCATCACCGGAGGCCTCTTCATCACCATGCCTGCCTCCGGAGTGATGCGTGAGTAGTTCATCCTTGGACTACGGGTTCGTAGCTGTAGCTTGATGGTTGTCTTCTCCTCATATGCCTCCATGTTTAGATCTCGTGAGCTACCTATCATGATCGTGATTGATCTTATGTAATTCTCTGTGCTGTGTTTGCTGGGATCCGATGAATATTGACCTTATGCCAAGTTGATTATAGTCTTTATTTGCATATGTTATTTGTGATCTTGCATGCTCTCTGTTGCTAGTGGTTATTCTGGCCAAGTAGTTGCTAGTGACTCCAAGAGGGAGTATTTATGCTCGATAGTGGTTTCATGACTCCTTGTTGCCTTGCTTGAGTGACAGAAACGTGAAGGGGGGGATGTGCTGTTGCCATTAGGGAGAACAGCGGTGAGAGTGCCTGCATGCATAATCATTGCTTCACTTTGTTTAATGCAATTATCTGTTGCTTGCAACTTAATACCCAAGGGGGTTCAGATGATAACATGAGGGTGGATTATTAGTCATAGATGCAGATGGATGTCGGTCTATGTATCTTGTTGTAATGCCCACACTAAATAGCATAGTAATCTTCATGTCATATTGTGCACTACGGTGCAACCTTTATTTGTCAATCCCCCAACTGTAATTTGTTCATCCAGCATGCTATCTCTTATGGAGAGACACCACTAGTGAAACTATGAACCCCGGTCCATTTTTCCACACTGTTAAAGAAACCACAACAATTTCCTGCTCTCTTTACTTTCTGCAAGCATACACTATTTTTCCACACCATACGTGTAATCTTTGTTTCCAGCCAGACCGGTGAGATTGACAACCTCACTGTACTGTTGGGGAAAAGTATTTTGATTGTGTTGTGTGCAGGTTCCACATTGTTGCTGACACTGGTGAAGCGCCAGCACCACCGTCAGTGGCATCAACCTTCCGAAGATTCTCTTTCTCCTACTGGATTGATAAATCTGGTTCTTAACTAAGGGGAAAACTCCTACCGCTGTGCTCGTCACACCTTCCTCTTGGGGTTCCCAACAACGCAGAGAAAGGATTTAACTCTGCCAGCAACAAGGATTTTTCTGGCGCCGTTGCCGGGGAGAAGGAAGTCTTCTGGCAAGGGGAGTCTCTCACTCTGAATCTCTTTATTTTTTTTTGTCTTGTTTTTATTTTTGTCTTGTTTTTATTTCTATATATCAAAAACACAAAAAAAAATAATAGTTTATTTCTCTATATTGAAACACAAAAATTTAGTTTACTTTATAGCTGTTATTTATTTGCTTGCTTTTATTCTGCTAAAATGAGTTCCTATGAGAATACCAAGTTGTGTGACTTCACTAGCACAAACAACAATGATTTTATTTTCACACCTATTGCTCCACCTACTCCTACTGATGCTTTCTATGAGATTAAACCTGTTTTATTAAATCTTGTGATGAAAGAACAATTTTCTGGTATTAGTACTGATGATGCTGCTGCCCACCTTAATAATTTTCTTGAACTATGTGAGATGCAAAAATATAAAGATGTGGATGGAGATATTATTAAACTAAAATTATTTCCTTTCTCTTTGAGAGGAAGAGCTAAAGAATGGTTGCTATCTTTGCCTAGAAATAGTATTGACTCATGGACCAAGTGTAAAGATGCTTTCATTGGAAAATATTATCCTCCTGCTAAGATTATATCCCTGAGAAGTGACATAATGAATTTTAAACAATTTGATAATGAACATGTTGCTAAATCTTGGGAAAGAATGAAAACTACGGTGAAGAATTGTCCCACTCATGGACTGACTACTTGGATGATTATACAAACCTTTTATGCAGGACTGAATTTCTCCTCAAGGAACCTATTGGATTCAGCTCCTGGAGGTACCTTTATTTCCATCACTTTGGGCAATGCAACAAAGCTTCTTGATGATATGATGATAAATTATTCAGAGTGGCACACTGAGAGAGCTCCACAAGGTAAGAAGGTAAATTATGTTGAGGAAACCTCCTCTTTAAGTGAAAGGCTTGATGCTATTATGTCTATTCTTGTTAATGGTAAAGCTCAAGTTGATCCTAATAATGTTCCTTTATCCTCTTTGGTTGCTCAAGAAGAGCATGTTGATGTAAACTTTATTAGAAATAATAATTTTAACAACAATGCTTATAGAAATAATTTTGGTGGAAACAATTATAAGCCTTATCCTCCTAATAATGGTTATGGTCATTCTTATGGAAACTCCTACAATAATAACAAAAGCTCTACCTCTGATCTTGAAAACATGCTTAGAGAATTTATTAGCACACAAACTGCTTTTAATAAATCTGTTGAGGAAAAGCTCGGTAAAATAGATGTTCTTGCCTCTAAAGTAGATAGCCTTGCTATTGATGTTAATTTTCTAAAACTGAAGGTTTTGCCACAAGATGTTAAACAAAATAAAACTTTGAACGCCATCCAAGTTCAAATAGATGATAATGTTAGATTGATGGCTGAATTACGTGCTAGGTGGGAAAGAGAAGATGAACTGGCTGAAAAGAATAATATTGCTAAAGTTTGCACTATCACAACAACTAGTAAAACTGAAGTTCCAAGTGCTAGTAAACCTCCTACTATCAATGGTAAAGTAGTTGGTGTTAATAAAGTCCCTACTCCTTTGGTGAAACGTGCTAAATTGCCTCAAACTGCTGAAATTGCTTCTAATAAAAGTGCTGAAATTTTTAGAAATGTGGGAGATAATGGTTCCATTACTTTTGATGATAATAATATTGATTTTGATTATTGCAACATCTCTGAAGTTATTATGTTTCTACAAAATCTTTCTAGAAGTCCCAATGCTAGTGACATGAATATGGCCTTTACTAAACATATTACCAATGCTCTCATGAAAGTTAGGGAAGAAAAGTTGAAACTTGAGACCTCTATCCCTAGAAAATTAGATCATGGTTGGGAGACTATCATTAAGATAAAATTAAATGATTTTGATTGCAATTCTTTGTGTGATCTTGGTGCTAGTATCTCTGTTATGACTCAAAAGCTCTATGATATGCTTGATTTGCCACCGTTGGAACACTGTTATTTGGATGTTCATCTTGCTGATAATGCTAAGAAGAAACCTCTTGGTAGAATTGATGATGTTCTTATTATGGTTAATAATAAACTTTCCCATGTTTATTTTGTTGTTATGAACATTTAATTCAATGCTTCTTGTCCTATTGTTTTGGGAAGACCTTTTCTTAGAACTGTTGGTGCTATTATTGATATGAAAGAGGGGAGTATTAAATATCAACTTCCCCTCAAGAAAGGTTTGGAACACTTTTCTAGAAAGAAGATGAATCTACCCTTTGAATCTATTATTAGAGCAAAATATTATGTTGATGCTTCTTCACTTGAAAATACTTGAGTTGATTTTTCTATGCCTAGCTGAAAGGCTTTAAAGAAAAGCGCTACTAGGAGACAACCCGTTTCATTTCTCTGTTTTCTTTCAGTTCTCCTTTGTTTTATTTGGTGTGCTTTGCACCTAGGTGTTTTCTATTTCCTTATCAACCCTGATATATCTTTTATTTTGAGTTTTTGTTGAGCCAAGTAAAGCCACTAGTGGAAAGTTGAGCCTATATTTTGGATTTCTGCGCAGGAAACAGATTTCTGTTGTCAACTGTAAATTCCGTTAAAAATCACAGAAAATTTAAAATGACCTGAGCTTTTTTGTGCTTAATCCTAAGTTATATACGCAACATTTCTTAGAAGAACACTTTTTTTATTTTAGCAACAGATTGTTTTGAAAAAATCAATCTTTACCTGCTGTTCTGTTTTTGACAGATTTCTGCCATTTATCGCATTTGCATCTTAATCTCTTTCTTTTGGTATTATTTTGAGAAAAAGAGTTTTGAAATAAGTTGTGACAGTAGCTAATGTGTTTTTGAGTTTTAGAATTGTGTTGAAACTGAATCATGTGGATTTATTATTTCAAATGCACTAACGTTGCTAATGAAGATTATGAGTATTTTGATGTGAAGGAAGTTTTCAAGGGTCAAGAGAAGAGGATGATATGATGTGATCAAGAAGAGTGAAAAGCCTAAGCTTGGGATGCCCCGGTGGTACATCCAAGAAAATTCCAAGAAGACTCAAGCGTCTAAGCTTGGGGATGCCCAAGGCATTGTCACGACCCCGGACCCAGAGATATACATACTGTTATGTGCTCCTAGCCATGGACTCACAAGGGCTTCAGGGTTACCATCCCCGGCCGCAACAAACAACGGCAGGCAGACTGGATTCATCGGCACGTAGTCCGGATCCCCAGTCTACTACTCCTTGTATCCATGCTAGTCATAACCAACTATGCATATCAAAGCGTCCACGAATCGAATGAAACTGAAGGAAACGGGACCAAAGCTATACAAAGATGCTATGTGTCCAGAAAGTGCAACAACAATCGAGGGTTACTGGGGTTACCTCGCCCCAGGCCGATCACATCGACAGGCGGGCTCGGACATGGATCATCGGCTCCACAACCCCTCGACTGCGACAACTATGCAGGCATAGCCAAAACTGTATAACAATGAGCTCGAAACCAACAACCGATCAAAGCAGTACTCTAAACATGAAGCTTTATTAAACAGGTGTTACTAGAGTATAGCTTACAAGCAGAGGTCACACGACCCAACATTACATCAGACAACGGAAGGCAAATTATGTTGCTAATCAACAAGAACCAAAAAGGCCTAAGAGGCCGCAACATAAGGCGACGTCCCAGCCCATAGATTCCAGGCTGCTACCTGGGAACCCCAAACTACTCGTCGATGTCCACGTTGAATCACCACCGATGGAGTTCTTCTCCTGAACCAAAATTAAGCAAACCTGAGTACGGGAGGTACTCAACAAGACTTAATTAACCTATTATATATCTGCTGGTTTCAGAAAGGGTTTTATGAAAGGCTGATTTGCGTAAAGCAATCTTAGTTTTCCAAATAGAGGAGGAATAACACGTCTCATAGAATATTTTCAAAACAGATGAGAAGCTCACTACTGTAATCATCATCTTTTGGATCCACCAACATCAATTCCCAGCACCTCACATGCTACAAGGATCACCCCTCCCGGCATCTCCGGGGAGGCACCCTTCAAACATTACCTCCATGCTTTGTCAACATATTTTACGTCACGTTCAGGTTATCTATGGCCAAATTACTTCCACCAAGCCGTCCTTAACCGCGGACATGGCTTCTCGAAAAGATTTATCCCTGCAGGGGGTACACTTTACCCACACGTACCATCCGACTCTTAGCGCCACATGTACGCTCTTCCATGGAACGCGGCAGAGGGTGGCTGGCCACGACCTTTACCTTACCCAACCCTATCCATGAGTCAACCCAAGACAGGGCCACCCCGTCAACAGGGAGTTGGCCATCCTCCTGACGGCACCTGTCTCTGTGAGGCGGGGTCAAGATCCGTGTACGTCCATCACTTGGCCCCGGTCACGCCCTAGCGGAGCATTTTGTTTTCAAAACCGTTTAAAAGGTTTTATTTGCGGTGCCGAATGGAAATCTCAAACTACGTGACTCATGGATAAAGC
The DNA here is from genome assembly GCA_028641055.1 of Alopecurus myosuroides. Classification (NCBI taxonomy): domain Eukaryota; kingdom Viridiplantae; phylum Streptophyta; class Magnoliopsida; order Poales; family Poaceae; genus Alopecurus; species Alopecurus myosuroides. The sequence continues at coordinate 40,703,248 of CM054059.1, read as the reverse complement.
CAGCTAAGTTAGTCGGTCGGCGAGGCTCATGGCCATCGCGCGTGGTTGTACGCTCAGTCTTGGCTTCTGCGTCCGACCTTACTCCTAGGGGTAGCAAGTACGGAACGAACAACCACTTCCCAAGTGGCCTTCCGTACAAGCCTTAAATCAAGTTAACCACACAGTGCTCATCTTACCACGTCATCATATCATACTAGGTTATCGCATCTCTGATTCATCAACCGGATGGAGCAGAGGTATCAAACATGTGAAACTAAGCAAAGCAGATATGAGGCTCTGGCGATGCGCACAAGCAAAACTATGGCGGCTAGGAGCAGTGGGTCAGGATATTGAGGCAATGCAGTATATAGGTGAACTATATCTACTAGCATCAAATACTTTGGAATCGAATGCAAAGTACGAGACTCAAATGATGTTGGAAAACGTATATGAGCAGATAAGAGGTTATGCTTGCCTTGGTTATAAGAAAACCAGATAAAGATCTTCTGGAATAAGTGCTTGACTTGTCGGTTAAGATCAAGTATTCGCCATTGGACTGTTGCCTTTCTCTTCGGAGTCGCGTTCTACCGAGGGGGAAACAACACCGAAAGAGAAATAACAATCAATCATGGCATCGATGCAATGCACAACATGTATGCATGATCAAGTTAATGCACTGAAATAAAGCCCTAACATGTTCGATGAGTTGCTAGGGTTCGTATGTCGGTTATCAAATTTTACTGAAATTAGTCTGAAATGGACCCCGGAGGGGGTTTCGGGTGATATTGAAAGTGGGTACAATTTTAGTTGCTCAAATTAGTTTAAAAACATCATAAACAGGTTGCATTTGTCATTTTGAGCAAATTGATATATAACTTTTAATTTTCTAATTTTCTTGAATAAAAACTTATTTTCTATTTTTAATTGAATTAAACAACATTAAATATTACTCATTTTTTTAACTTTATCAAACATGTGTGAAAATTACATTTTTGGTTAGAGAATATTTTTAGGGTCATTTCCATACTTTCATTTTATTTTTCTGATTAATAAAACAAAAGTTATTAAATAAACAAATTTATTCATTTTTCTGGATTTATTAAACAAAAGGTTTATGACATCAATATGATGTCAGCGTGACATCACCCAGAACGAAATCATCTCTGTTCTTCACATTTGAGTTCAAATTCGAACGAATTCGTGTGCAATTGAACAAATGGGTTATACAGAAACAGAGAGGAGCTCAAGGGGATCCTGAAGATGGCACCGGTTGGCCGAATGGCCACCGGAATACTCGCCGGCGTCCATGGCGCGGCGGCGGCCGGCGGGAGCACGAGGACAGGGAGCTGCGGAGGGGGAGGGGCCTAGGTGAGGGCATGGGAAGGCTCACCAGCTCACAGCGAACCTCAGGGGATGGTCGCGGACGGACGAGGAGGTCGGGGGCGGCGGCATCGACCGCGGCGACCACCGGCCGGACTTGGAGAAGAAGAGGTCGGGGCGGCGTGTGTGGGCTGTCCCGGCTCGATTAGCTCCACGGGAAGGTGAAGGGGAGGCCTACGGAGCTTCACAGAGGCTCGGTTCGTTGCGGGGCAGCCGGAATCGGTGGCGCCATCGACGACCGACCCGAGCTAGGGTTCGCTCCCTCGCGGCAGAAAAACGGAGAGAGGAGGGAGCACTCGAGGTGGGAGGGAAGTGAGAGGGATTGAGGCGTCTCCTGGACCCTATCCGCGCAAAGAGAGGCAGGGAGGAGGAGGTGGCATCGGCGACGAACAGCAGTGCGACAGCGAGCTGCTTCTCTGCTAGAGGAAGAAGACAACTGACATTTCCAAGAAAACCCCCTGAAAAGTTTTGAAAATCACCAAGAGGTCCTTCTCCATTAGAAAACAGAACAGAAAACTGAGATTTGAGGGCCTTTTTTAAAGATAAAAATTGGCAAAAATCATTTTTGGAAAACTCACAAAATTTCCAACAAAACCATGTGTTGCTTTGATAAAATTGAAATACTTTTCAGAACAGAACTTTGGAAACCAAAATAAGTACTATTTGCTGGAATTTTCTCAAACCATTTGAATTCTCAATTTAAATTGGTTTAATTTGGTTTTCAAATTTTGTTTCCATGCATGTATGAGATGAACAACACCACAACCCTAATGTATCAAAAATTGGGGTGTTACAAATCTACCCCCCTTACAAGAATCTCGTCCCGAGATTCCCGAAGGAGAAGAAAGAAGGAACACCGGTTTTGAACGATCTTCTCGAACCTTACGGTTCTCTTCTTGAAGATGTTGTTCCGTAGCATCTTGAAGTATTGAACAGATACACCTTAGGTAAGAGGGAAACTCTTAGGAAATGATTTTCACGAAGATCGAGTATCTCATGGCTAACTCAGAACAAGAATGTTCGTCAAGAACTTTTGAGTTAACATGCATGAAACACATCAAGGTAACAGGGAAATAAGAGAAGGTTTCAAGGTTTTGGACGATGGTTCTTGGAAGGATTTAGAATATGAGCTTTGCACAAGAATTTAAATCCTTTTGAAAAAGAAAGGTTGGACAACTTGTAACACCGAGGTTTCTTCAAACAGAAAACCAAGATGGAAAGGATTGTCTGGGATATCACAACGCAATATCCGTAGACGAGGGAAAACACGAGAAAACACTGTAATTCGGGTGTCAGAGAAAATTTGAATACAGGATCATGTTCACTCTTCGGAGTGGACACGGAAGATAACGGAACTTTCACTCCATTAAAGTTTGTCGAAAACTTTGTCAAAGATCGGAATGTTACTTCACGACAGAAGATGAGTAACCAAAGGATGTTGAAACACCGTAATGAAGGAGGAACTCTTGGTCACACCATAAGGATGGTTAACCAACGAGGATTGAAACACCGGTAGAAATAGGGAATCTCTTTCCTAATGTGGTTTGGACGTAACAATACATCTACCACATGGTTAAGATCCCATGGCTGAAGTAACTGACAAATTCACACAATGTGTGAGATGAACAGAATTTCAAGTACAAACAACTTGAGGAAGGAAACTGGACAAAGGCGGTTACAAAACACCACGAGATGTTCTCACGAGGAACTTGTTTCCACTAGAACAAAGGTTTTGGAGGTTCAACGGAGAGATATTGGAAGAATCAACTTCCAGGTTCTGCTGGATGTTCTAGATACCGACAGCAGGCTCATGACAAGCCTTTGATAGGTCATCAAGTCAATGTAAAACTCCGTTTGAAAGAACGGTGAGGAAAACTTGTTAGAATAAGCCAGACAAGAATTCTCACGGAGAGTGGTTGTTCTTACGGATTCAAGGGGATATGACATTAGGCCTTCCGGCTAATTGTGTCAACCACAACATCAACCATGCCGGATTTTGAAAAGACCTGATTCAATACTCTTGAGGAAACAACAACCATCATTGCTACTTGAAATTCAGCTCTGGTTAGAGGGTTGATAACTTAGACTTGGTATGTTTGATCTAGGAGATTACACCGGTTACCAACAAGATACACTTAGTAGATTCTCAAGACATGGACTACAATGTCGCACTCAATGAAATGAGTGAGATTGCAAAACTCATGTATTAGCAACTTGTGAAAGATGTTTGCACCTACATGGTTTACTTGCAAATGACACATCAGAGTCCTTGTTGGAAAGATGATCACAAAGATAACGAAGTTCGTAGACTTCTTCTCTTTACGAACAATCAGTCAGTGGCTTAGTGTGGATACAAACTTGTTCAAGTAAATAGAGGTAACGTCCTACCATCTCAAGAATAGTCCACACATACATGACCGACTTGGGATTATTCCCGAAGGAACAAGGAAACTATACTAAATTCCATGTCGACAACTTTCACCATAAGCCTATGGACTGGAGTAAGCCACTTCGAACATCCAGAACACAACTTCGTGATAACACAAGGTTGGTTCTCAAAAGTTTCCAACATTGTTGCCAATTGTTCAACATGAGCCTCTCGCAACTTGGAGAAAATAGGAATGCCATCGATGGGCTCGACAACACGCTTATCAAAACACTCCAAGAAGAGGGGTTTCATATGATATATGAACAAGGCAGACCATTGGTCAGGCCAAAGGACATGAGGTTACTCGGGCCAAACACCATGAGTGGAAAACACCATGAAGATAGTCCTTGAATCTGAACTTGATCTGACGATAGCCCAAATCATATCAAGGTAGAATGACAGCTTGTACATTAAAGAGATACTATCATGCTTCAACACGAGGAAAACTAGATATCCCTTATCAAAGGAACAAGTTGGCGGAGCTTTTGCCTTTCAACTCTCCAAGTTATTGTTTAAGCTCAACCAACTAGTCCAGGGTATCCAGCAGAGTTCCTTGGAGAAAGGAGTAGTTCAAAGTACCCCTTGTTTAGACATCACGGTCAGGTAAAACCTGGTGATACTTCTAGAAAGACAACCAGAATATCACAACCTACCGATGTGTCTTGGAGTTTGAAAGGAGGCTGGCTTTTCAAAGAAATTGATATGATCTTGAGACCTTCGGCATAAACCTAACTCTTTGAACGGGAATGTGGACCGGAAAGAACAGATTTGGTAACACGGTTAACTTCAAATAGAGACCGGGTGACCAATAGTGCAAAGAAGGATGCAGATGTTTCCTTAGATTTTTCGAAGCAATCAGAATTGCTAGGAATGTCTGATACACACATCAATGCACAAACCCATCATTCTCAAGCACTCAGACTTGGAGAAAAGGGGAGTGAAGAAATGTATGAGCATCACTTCATCGATAAGGCCATGAAACTGAAAACAACCTCTTGATATAAAAGAGTGTGACACTCGAAGGTAGAACAGAACAGAAGCTGATGAAACTTCTTTATTCTGTGGATTACAAACTTTGAACTGGTTCTTAAGATGAACGAGGCACTGGAGTTTGTTTCTCCTGACATTCCAGGGTGGAACGTTCTGACGGAAAACAGGGGCAAATGTATTGGAAAAATCCAACACAACTAAACAACTTGGTTTCCAAACCATGGACAAAGGTAGGAAAGCAACTAGAGATTAAGATCATGCTCCGGAAAATCCAGAGATCACGGTGGATGCACAGGGTAATACACATTTGTAGAACCCATGCTAAAAGATCGATATAGCTGAGTTAAGAACAAAGATATGAGAATCATAAGAACACTCTTGTCGTGATCCGTTTGATTCCTAAAGAAAACCTATGGCTATTGGAGCTGAGATTACCTTGCCATCCTGAGGTAGAACAGATTCCTCAGGATTCAACGAAACAGAACTTGGGTTAAAGGTCAACATCCTGTACTGATAGAGTGAGCATCACATAGTTATGAAACCACATGACTCAACTCACCGCAATTCAGCACATTCCGGGACCTTGAGTTCAAGTCCGAGGTTAAAACATTGAGAAAGGAATAACTACTATCTTAGTGCCTTGAAGGACACTATGAATAGCAATCCCGGAGTATATTTCAAAAGCCAAACATAACTCCGGAAGAACTTGAGCAGAGGATAACGGATACATTCGAGATGAAAAGGAAATCTCGAGGTTCAGGATTTAAGACTTTGGAACATGAGTATGTGGAACCCACACAACTCTGAGGTATTAGGATGGAAAGGAAATCTCCCATTTGAAACGAGAGATAACGGAATATGGAACACACACGACTCTAGAAACTTAACACTAGGTCAACTTGGTTGAAAGAAACGTCTTGCCAAAGAAGGCACCTAAGTTTTGAATGACTAGAAGAGATAGAAAAACCTTTTCAAATCAAAACAGGTAAGGTGACCCAGAGTTAGAGCGATACCAGATACGGAGTAAAAAGAATCCTAAGAAGGTTTTTCACAATCCATTTGAAGTTTCAAAATAGTTTTCACAAACACTAGACTCAACATCGACCAATCAGTAAGGTTTTCCTACAGGCAGTCCTGCTCTGATACCAAGACTTGTCACGACCCCGGACCCAGAGATATACATACTGTTATGTGCTCCTAGCCATGGACTCACAAGGGCTTCAGGGTTACCATCCCCGGCCGCAACAAACAACGGCAGGCAGACTGGATTCATTGGCACGTAGTCCGGATCCCCAGTCTACTACTCCTTGTATCCATGCTAGTCATAACCAACTATGCATATCAAAGCGTCCACGAATCGAATGAAACTGAAGGAAACGGGACCAAAGCTATACAGAGATGCTATGTGTCCAGAAAGTGCAACAACAATCGAGGGTTACTGGGGTTACCTCGCCCCAGGCCGATCACATCGACAGGCGGGCTCGGACATGGATCATCGGCTCCACAACCCCTCGACTGCGACAACTATGCAGGCATAGCCAAAACTGTATAACAATGAGCTCGAAACCAACAACCGATCAAAGCAGTACTCTAAACATGAAGCTTTATTAAACAGGTGTTACTAGAGTATAGCTTACAAGCAGAGGTCACACGACCCAACATTACATCAGACAACGGAAGGCAAATTATGTTGCTAATCAACAAGAACCAAAAAGGCCTAAGAGGCCGCAACATAAGGCGACGTCCCAGCCCATAGATTCCAGGCTGCTACCTGGGAACCCCAAACTACTCGTCGATGTCCACGTTGAATCACCACCGATGGAGTTCTTCTCCTGAACCAAAATTAAGCAAACCTGAGTACGGGAGGTACTCAACAAGACTTAATTAACCTATTATATATCTGCTGGTTTCAGAAAGGGTTTTATGAAAGGCTGATTTGCGTAAAGCAATCTTTGTTTTCCAAATAGAGGAGGAATAGCACGTCTCATAGAATATTTTCAAAATAGATGAGAAGCTCACTACTGTAATCATCATCTTTTGGATCCACCAACATCAATTCCCAGCACCTCACATGCTACAAGGATCACCCCTCCCGGCATCTCCGGGGAGGCACCCTTCAAACATTACCTCCATGCTTTGTCAACATATTTTACGTCACGTTCAGGTTATCTATGGCCAAATTACTTCCACCAAGCCGTCCTTAACCGCGGACACGGCTTCTCGAAAAGATTTATCCCTGCAGGGGGTACACTTTACCCACACGTACCATCCGACTCTTAGCGCCACATGTACGCTCTTCCATGGAACGCGGCAGAGGGTGGCTGGCCACGACCGTTACCTTACCCAACCCTATCCATGAGTCAACCCAAGACAGGGCCACCCCGTCAACAGGGAGTTGGCCATCCTCCTGACGACACCTGTCTCTGTGAGGCGGGGTCAAGATCCGTGTACGTCCATCACTTGGCCCCGGTCACGCCCTAGCGGAGCATTTTGTTTTCAAAACCGTTTAAAAGGTTTTATTTGCGGTGCCGAATGGAAATCTCAAACTACGTGACTCATGGATAAAGCCAGCTAAGTTAGTCGGTCGGCGAGGCTCATGGCCATCGCGCGTGGTTGTACGCTCAGTCTTGGCTTCTGTGTCCGACCTTACTCCTAGGGGTAGCAAGTACGGAACGAACAACCACTTCCCAAGTGGCCTTCCGTACAAGCCTTAAATCAAGTTAACCACACAGTGCTCATCTTACCACGTCATCATATCATACTAGGTTATCGCATCTCTGATTCATCAACCGGATGGAGCAGAGGTATCAAACATGTGAAGCTAAGCAAAGCAGATATGAGGCTCTGGCGATGCGCACAAGCAAAACTATGGCGGCTAGGAGCAGTGGGTCAGGATATTGAGGCAATGCAGTATATAGGTGAACTATATCTACTAGCATCAAATACTTTGGAATCGAATGCAAAGTACGAGACTCAAATGATGTTGGAAAACGTATATGAGCAGATAAGAGGTTATGCTTGCCTTGGTTATAAGAAAACCAGATAAAGATCTTCTGGAATAAGTGCTTGACTTGTCGGTTAAGATCAAGTATTCGCCATTGGACTGCTGCCTTTCTCTTCGGAGTCGCGTTCTACCGAGGGGGAAACAACACCGAAAGAGAAATAACAATCAATCATGGCATCGATGCAATGCACAACATGTATGCATGATCAAGTTAATGCACTGAAATAAAGCCCTAACATGTTCGATGAGTTGCTAGGGTTCGTATGTCGGTTATCAAATTTTACTGAAATTAGTCTGAAATGGACCCCGGAGGGGGTTTCGGGTGATATTGAAAGTGGGTACAATTTTAGTTGCTCAAATTAGTTTAAAAACATCATGAACAGGTTGCATTTGTCATTTTGAGCAAATTGATATATAACTTTTAATTTTCTAATTTTCTTGAATAAAAACTTATTTTCTATTTTTAATTGAATTAAACAACATTAAATATTACTCATTTTTTTAACTTTATCAAACATGTGTGAAAATTACATTTTTGGTTAGAGAATATTTTTAGGGTCATTTCCATACTTTCATTTTATTTTTCTGATTAATAAAACAAAAGTTATTAAATAAACAAATTTATTCATTTTTCTGGATTTATTAAACAAAAGGTTTATGACATCAATATGATGTCAGCGTGACATCACCCAGAACGAAATCCTCTCTGTTCTTCACATTTGAGTTCAAATTCGAACGAATTCGTGTGCAATTGAACAAATGGGTTATACAGAAACGGAGAGGAGCTCAAGGGGATCCTGAAGATGGCACCGGTTGGCCGAATGGCCACCGGAATACTCGCCGGCGTCCATGGCGCGGCGGCGGCCGGCGGGAGCACGAGGACAGGGAGCTGCGGAGGGGGAGGGGCCTAGGTGAGGGCATGGGAAGGCTCACCAGCTCACAGCGAACCTCAGGGGATGGTCGCGGACGGACGAGGAGGTCGGGGGGCGGCGGCATCGACCGCGGCGACCACCGGCCGGACTTGGAGAAGAAGAGGTCGGGGCGGCGTGTGTGGGCTGTCCCGGCTCGATTAGCTCCACGGGAAGGTGAAGGGGAGGCCTATGGAGCTTCACAGAGGCTCGGTTCGTTGCGGGGCAGCCGGAATCGGCGGCGCCATCGACGACCGACCCGAGCTAGGGTTCGCTCCCTCGCGGCAGAAGAACAGAGAGAGGAGGGAGCACTCGAGGTGGGAGGGAAGTGAGAGGGATTGAGGCGTCTCCTGGACCCTATCCGTGCAAAGAGAGGCAGGGAGGAGGAGGTGGCATCGGCGACGAACAGCAGTGCGACAACGAGCTGCTTCTCTGCTAGAGGAAGAAGACAACTGACATTTCCAAGAAAACCCCCTGAAAAGTTTTGAAAATCACCAAGAGGTCCTTCTCCATTAGAAAACAGAACAGAAAACTGAGATTTGAGGGCCTTTTTGTAAAGATAAAAATTGGCAAAAATCATTTTTGGAAAACTCACAAAATTTCCAACAAAACCATGTGTTGCTTTGATAAAATTGAAATACTTTTCAGAACAGAACTTTGGAAACCAAAATAAGTACTATTTGCTGGAATTTTCTCAAACCATTTGAATTCTCAATTTAAATTGGTTTAATTTGGTTTTCAAATTTTGTTTCCATGCATGTATGAGATGAACAACACCACAACCCTAATGTATCAAAAATTGGGGTGTTACAGGCATCCCCTTCTTCATCAACAAATTATCATGTCACTTCTAGTGAAACTATATTTTTATTCGGTCGCATCTTATGTGCTTTACTTGGAGTATCTTTTATTTTTTGTTTTCAGTTTTATTTCTATTTTTCTTTCATTTTTTTTTACTTTCGTAATAAGCTTGGTTGGACCCCAGCATTCTCTTATTGGAGAGTGACATGCTCCGCTTTTTCTTGAGAATACGTTGTATTCTTAGTCTCTGTTTGACTGCTGCATTTATTTAGCTCTTGTTTTGCATGCATCTCTTATTATAGCTGATACTTTTAGTAGTATTATTTTAGTACTCTCATGTTTTCTTGCTGTATCATAAAGAGTATTTTTTGTTAAAGCATGTTTTGTATGGTGCTTGTTGGGAGAAACAAAAGAAACTACTGCTTGAAGTAGAATTTATAACAGTACTAGTAGAAGCTTGTATAGGCTGTGGCTAGGACTTTTTCACGCCATGCTAAATGTTATATTAGTTTTAAAGCCTTGTGGTTATTGAGTAGCATGATTAGACTCAAATAGATGAGAGTGTTTAATATGTATTCAAAGATTCATGAGTTGTTCTTGTCATAGTAAAGCATCGATATATGGTATTCTCTTTCGAATGTTTTATTTGGTTGACTTGGTGCATTCTCACACCATGTTTATGACTACAAACCAGTCATGAATATCCTCCATGACCACTTAGTTTTTAAACTTGTGATACTGCTTATGTTTTAATTAATGATGCTTATGTCGCTATGCATGATTATGGCTCTTATGCTCTCTTGATTTGTCGCTCCCAGTCTTTTTCCAGCCTCCACCTGTACTGAGTATGAGCTCTACTCGTGCATCCAAACTCCCTTAAACCAAAGTTTTTTCTATTGTGTCCACCATACCTACCTACATGTGGTATTTAACTCCCATTCCAAAGTAAATTGGTCATGTGTTACCTTTAAACCTTCAAAATTACTCCTGCTTTATGTTCCTGTTTTTGCTCATGAGGACGTAAATAGAGAATCTTTATCTCGATTGGATTTCACACCCTGGACTAGTGGATTCATACGCTTATCCAAATGATAGAAGAGCTGGCAGCGGGGTGCCCAGCCCCAAATTAATTCATGCAAATTCTCTTCACTATTTTTGCCCCTGATTTATCAGTCAAAGCATAATTGTGTAAACAAAAGAGAAAGAGGGATGACCTTCTATACCAGTTGTGTCCTTCACCATGGGAGCCGCTCTTGTGAATCCAGTTGACTTGTGACGTACTGTATTTTCTGTTTACCATTCGTTGATATTAGCATGCATCTCCCAAAATATAGACATTCCTCCACAAATGTCAAACTTTAAATACTCTGTTTAATAAAATAAAATCTCTAGCACATGAGTGATCCATGCTTCCCTGTGTGAAGGGTATTTCTTTTACTTTTATGTTGAGTCTCCATCTTATAACTTTATGCACAGTTGAGAGAGCATTTTTGCCATTCTGAGTTCTATGTGCATTTGTCCCATAAGCATCAATAATTACTTCATGATGTTATATCATTTGTTCTTAAATTATTTGTTCTAGTATTCCTCTTGAACTTTGAAGGTGTCCTGGCATTTATGTTTTGCCCCACTCTTAAGGACTATCGAAATATCACTTCACCATGCTTTCTCTATACCCGAAACAAATGTTTACCTTTCTTTGCATTATTATTCATGATCCTTTATTTGAGTTACTCTTCGTGATGCAAAGTAATTGTTATGCTTTATTATTAAAGTTTTATTTATCATGCATGTGTTTAAAGTCTTATGATCTCAGCGTGCATATGCTTTTACATTAGATTGATCAATTTTGTGTTAGTAGCATGTCACCTCAGAAATTATTGTTTTATCATTTACCTACTCGAGGACGAGTAGGAACTAAGCTTGGGATGCTTGATACGTCATAAACGTATCCCTAATTTCTGATGCTCCATGATCATATTATGCCAATTTCTACATGTTTTCTCCCTTCTTTATGTCATTTTTATCGATTTTCCGGACTAACCTATTAACAAGATGCCACAGAGCCAGTTCCATGTTTTCTGCTGTTTTTTTAGTTTCAGAAAAGTTGTTCTGGAAATATTCCCGGAATTGGAAATTTCGAAGCACGGAAGTCCTATTTTCCCGGAAACATCCAGAAGACCGAAGAGGAGCTGGAGAGGGGCAGCAGGGGGCCACACCATAGGGTGGCTTGACCCCCGCGCCAGCTATAGGTGTGGGCCCCTGGAGCGCCACCGCCTTCGCCCTTTCGCCTATTTAAGCCCCCCGGATGGAAAACCCTAAACACCTGATCAAAATCCCCGAAAAAGTTCCGCAGCCGCCGTCACCGTCAACCCCAGATCAGGGGGGTTCTGAAGCTCTTTCTGGCACCCTGCCGGAGAGGATATCATCATCGGAGGCCTCTTCATCACCATGCCTGCCTCCGGAGTGATGCGTGAGTAGTCCATCCTTGGACTACGGGTTCGTAGCTGTACCTAGATGGTTGTCTTCTCCTCATATGCCTCCATGTTTAGATCTCGTGAGCTGCCTATCATGATCGAGATTGATCATATGTAATTCTCTGTGCTGTGTTTGCTGGGATCCGATGAATATTGACCTTATGCCAAGTTGATTATAGTCTTTATTTGCATATGTTATTTGTGATCTTGCATGCTCTCCGTTGCTAGTGGTTATTCTGGCCAAGTAGTTGCTAGTGACCCCAAGAGGGAGTATTTATGCTTGATAGTGGGTTCATGCCTCCTTGTTGCCTAGCTCGAGTGACAGAAACGTGAAGGGGGAGGATGTGTTGTTGCCATTAGGGAGAAAACAGCTGTGAGAGTGCCCGCGTGCGTAATCATTGCTTACATTACACACTTTGTTTAATGCAATTATCTGTTGTTGGCAACTTAATACCTGAGGGGGTTCAGATGATAACCCGAGGGTGCATTATTAGTCATAGATGCAGATGGATGTCGGTCTATGTATCTTGTTATAATGCCCGCACTATATAGCATAGTAATATTCATGTCATATTGTGCACTACGGTGCAACCTTTATTTGTCAATTGCCCAGCTCTAATTTGTTCACCCAACACGCTATCTTTTATGGAGAGACACCACTAGTGAAACTATGAACCCCGGTCCATTTTTCCACACTGTTAAAGAAACCACAACAATTTCCTGCTCTCTTTACTTTCTGCAAGCATACACTGTTTTTCCACACCATACGTCTAATCTTTGTTTTCAGCAAGACCGTTGAGATTGACAGCCTCACTATACCGTTGGGGCAAAGTATTTTGATTGTGTTGTGTGCAGGTTCCACGTTGTTGCTGACACGGGTGAAGCGCGAGCACCACCGTCAGTGGCATCAACCTTCCGAAGATTCTCTTTCTCCTACTGGATTGATAACCCTGGTTCTTAACTAAGGGGAAAACTCCTACCGCTGTGCTCATCACACCTTCCTCTTGGGGTTCCCAACAACGCAGAGAAAGGATTTAACTCTGCCAGCAACAACCACCACTAAGTGGTTTTCCTTAGGAGCCGCTTGATACCTTGCACACACACCTACACTCAAAACGATATCGGTCCTATATGCACAAAGGTAAAGCAAAGAACCAATCATAGAATGATACAACTTTTGGTCCACATCTTTACCATCCAGGTTACGTTTGAGGTTTCACTTGACTTGCATAGGAGATGGCTTGATCTTTGCATTTTGGAAATTAAACCTCTTGATCGTGTCTTGGGTATACTTGGCTTGAGAAATGAAAGTACCATAGCCAATTACTTAATCTCAAAGCCAAGGAAGAATTTAATCTCACCCATCACAGACATCTCGAACCTGTTGAAAGCTTGGTTAGTTGAGCCAAAGCTGATATCGTCCACATAGAGTTGGCATATGAAAAGCTCTCCCTTTACTCTCTTTGTGAAGAGAGTGGGGTCGATCTTCCCAACTTCAAAACCACGGTCATCCAACAACTCTCTAAGGTGCTCATACCACACACGTGGTGCTTGTTTAAGTCCATAGAGAGCCTTATCGAGCTTGTAGACATGGTTAGGAAAGTTGAGGTTCTCGAACCCCGGAGGTTGCTTAACATATACCTCCTCTTTTAGTGGACCATTCAAGAAAGAACTTTTAACATCCATTTGTTACAATTTGAAATTATGCAAAGATGCATAAGCAAGAAGGATACAGATGGACTCAAGGCGAGCCACGGGAGCATAGATTTCATCAAAGTCAATGCCTTCAACTTGAGTGTAACCTTGAGCTACCAATCTTTCCTTGTTCCTTATAACAATGCCATGCTCATCTTGCTTGTTCCTGAATATCCACTTAGTGCCAATAACATTGTGGCAATCTTTGGGCTTCTCAACTAATCTCCAAACTTTGTTGCGCTCAAAGTTATTGAGCTCATCATGCATAGCTTCAACCCAATCAGAGTCCTCAAGAGCTTCAAACACTTTCTTTGGTTCCACCATAGATATGTGAGCTTGATGCTCACTAAAATGTGTCAATTGCCTTCTTGTGGATTTTCTAGCTTGAAAATCTTCCAAGACCATGTTGTCTTGGGCATCAATTATCTTCAAAACTCTTCTTATCCTTCTAGCACGACGAGCTTCGATCTCCTCATTATTGCGAGGAGGGATCACTTGATCATCTTGATCATTTGGGTCTCCGTCTTGACCAACTTGACCTTGATCATCATCATCATCATCAACTTCTTCAACACTAGCTTCAACTTGAGGAGAGTACGATGAGGATGGTTGATCTTGGCCTTGACCTTGACTAGCATGAATGATAGGAGTGGTTTCATCTTGCGTAGTAACTTGGTCAATAAGAGGAGGTTCTTCAACATGTTCTTGGGTAGGTGCATCACTTGGCTCCTTGGCTTGTTCTTCTATTGTAGAGGAGGGCTCCACTTGGGTAGAGCATAGTCCTTCTCGAGTCGCCATAAGGTGTCTCTCAATGGGGCGGATCCCACACCCATCCTTCCTATGGCTTCTTGAGGCATTTCAACATCTACATTAGAAACATGAAATTGCGCCACTTGGGAGGCATCATTTTCCTCCAAAACCACACTACAAGATTCTATGACAACCCGTGAGGCTTTGTCAAAGACTATATAAGTGTGGGATTCGGCACCGTAACCAACAAATATACCCTCAATAGTTTTGTATTGAAATTTAGACAACCTAACACCCTTGATCAAATAAAAGCACTTACAATCGAATACACGGAAGTAGGAGATGTTGGGCTTGTTGCCGGTGAGGATCTCATATGGAGTCTTGTCCAAGCCCTTGCGAATGTAGAGGCGGTTGGAGGAGTGGCATGCGGTGGATATGGCCTCGGCCCATAAATATTGGGGAGAAGAATACTCCGCCAACATGGTCCTTGCCATATCCAAGAGAGTGCGATTCTTCCTTTCGGCAACACCATTTTGTTGAGGAGTGTAAGTGGCGGACTATTGATGACGAATGCCCTCTTCACTAAGGAATTCATTCAAAGTGTAGTTCTTGAACTCTGAACCATTGTCACTCCTAATAGCCATGATTTGCACATTGTGTTGATGTTGCACTTGGTTGGAGAAGTCGATGATGGTTTTTGAGTCTCACTCTTGCACTTGAAGAAATAAACCCAAGTGTATCTTGAATAATCATCGACAATCACGAAGCAATACTTATTGCCACCAAGACTTGCCTCGGGCACGACACCAAAGAGATCAACATGTAGAAGCTCCAAGATCCTCTTTGATGAAATAATAGTCTTGTCCTTGTGCGAGATATCATGCATCTTTCCTTCAACACACCACCTACAAATGTGATCTTTGGAAAAGGAAACATTTTATTTTAGTCCAACAATAAGGCCACCTTTGTGAAGACTTTGCAAAGTTCTCATGTTGACATGGGATAAGCGGCGATGCCACAACCATCCCACGTCCGCCTTTCCGAAAAGACACATTGATTGAGAGTTGGTAGACTTCGAAAAGTCCACCACGAACAAATCATTTTCAACATGTCCCACGTATGCGACGTCAAGAGTCTTTCTCCTCAAAAGGACCACAATATCTTCAACCAAAAAGACGAAGAAACCCATCTTTCCAAGAGAACGGACCGAAAGTAAATTGAAACCAAGGGATTCGACAAGCATGACGTTCACGATAGTGATATTGGGAACAATCACAACCTTGCCGAACCCCGATACCTTAGACGAGGACGAGTCTCCATAAGTGACGGTTGCTTGAATGTCATTTGGGCGCAACTCCGTCACAAGTTCTTTGCTTCCGGTCATATGACTAGTGCATCCACTATCAATTATCCATTTAGACCCACCGGAAGCATAGTCCTGAAAGAGATCATTGACTAGAGTTAGGACCCGAGGAGGGTCCCTTAATGTTAGCAACAAGGGTCTTTGGTACCCAAATGTTATAATCAATGTAACCCTCAATAGGACCAACATATTTAGCTTGCACAACACCATAATAATCAATATATAAGAAATGGTGTGGATTGTTAGTTCCCGCGGAAATTCTACGAGTAGTGTTGCCCCTCATGACACCACTACTTGAAGCAACATTGCTTGCTTGTGCAGGAGTGCTATGAGTAGTGTTATCCCTAATGAAAACACCACCCGAGGTACCATTGTTGGCCTTCTTCTTTCTCTTCCTCTTCTTGTTCTTCTTCTTGGCAACATAGCCGAGACCTTTCTTGCCCACTTGTGGCCTTGGAGCACTCAATTGTGATCTAGAAACAACCACATGAGGGCTAGGGGCAACCACTTGTGGGGTGGAGGCCACAACCTACTCAACTTGAGGGCCTTTTCCCTTGATCCTTGCTAGCTCATCCTTCAACCTTGCATTTTCCTCAATAATATTTGCATGATCATAAGAAGAAGTAGAGGTGTTAGGGTTGTCAATTTGATTAAGTTGAGTTTGAAGTTGTTCATGCAACTCTTTGAGGGAAGAATGTTGACTCTCCAAAGCTTTGTGAGCCTTGGTTAGTTTTTCAAACTCCTTAGTTAGTTTACCATGACCAACACCAAACTCAACCTTATCCTTTTTTAGCCTTTTTATATTTAGCAATTGCAAGGTCACGTTCCTTAGTGATATTAGATAAAAGTTCATTATGTGACTCTTCAATATATTCTAGTTCATCCTCAAGAGAAACTCTACCATCATGCTCTTCTTCAAGAGTCATAGAGAGAGAGAGATGCTATGTCATCCGCATCCCTTGTTTCGATCTCACCTTTCTTCTCAAGAGCTTCATGGGCCTCTCCCAATTGTCTCATGAGATGATCAAAGTACTTCTTGGTCTACCCTTGTATGTTAGACATAAAATGTTCCAAAGAGAGAATTTCATCTTCTACTCTAAGACTAGCAAGATTTTCAAGTTCACTTGGGGTCTTAGAGATGGGAGAAGGTGATACCTCCGAGGCCTTAGCCATGAAGCACTTGGCATTTGGGTGAGTATGATTCTCATTGGGGGATTCAAATAGAGATGAAGATGATGGAGTAGAAGCAATAGCAAGAGAGGCCACTTCACTTGTGGTTTCTTCTTCTTCTTTGTCACTACCGGAATCATATTTCTCTTGAGTCACTAGCACAAACTTTGTGGGAGATTTCTTATTGAAAGGTTTCTTCTTGAAGTGAGGTTTCTTATATTCAACCTTGGACTTGTCCTTGCGAATGAGCTTTCCACCATGGAGTTCTCTATTTTCATAGGGACACTCCGCAATCAAATGGTGCATATCTTGACAATTGAAGCAGGACCTCACTCGTTGAGTCCCATCATTGCCATAGAGAGACTTGGTCTTTTCCTCAACATATTGCTTGGCCTTGGGAGGATTCCTCCAAAACTTTTGCACGGTGAGAGCAATGATATCCTTGAGCACGGGATTATATTCTTGATCCTTCAACGGAGCCAACTCCTCATGGAACTCTTCTTCATACTCAACCTTTCTTTAAACAACCTTGGCCTTCAAAGCAACGGATTCCCCTTTGTGCATTCCTATGGCCCTAGCACGGGTGTCAAGAGCATTCTTGGTTTGCACTTGATAGGATCACATGTCTTGCATAACTTGGGTTGCAAAGTCATGTCTTCCTTGAATGCTCTTCAAGTCCGCGGGCTCAAATGGCATGAGAGCAATCATGTACTTTTTTTAATCCAAGCATCATCAATTTACTTGGAACCAACATTGGAGAATGCGGTGGCAAGAGTCTTGAGCCTTCGGTACATGTCTTCATGGTTCTCTCCATCATGCATATAGAACCCTTCTGCCTCATTTCTCAAGGCATCATACCTATTCCTTTGCATGCTCTCATTGCCCACAAACATGACGACAAGAGCATCCCATGTTTCCTTGGCGGTGGAATATTGTTGAAGATGCGGCATGTGGTTAGGACCCGCGGCTTGTTGAAGAATTGACAAGGCGGTGTAGTTGAGTTGACAATCTACGACTTCCCTTCTTGTTAGGTTCTTGGGGTCATGAGGCTTGTATCCATCACGAGTGAACCTCCAAAGCTCTATACAAGAAGAGTTCAAGTGAGTCTCCATGTAATATTTCCATTCACGAAAAGAAAATGCATCAATTTTAGGTGGATCTCCCCTAGGAATTATTTGAGTATGTGGGATGGGAGGATCGGGAGAATAACGTCCTTTGACGGAGTGATATTCTTCCTCTCCTTCCGTACCCTTCTCGGTGGATTTTTCGGCGGAACCATTTTTAGATGGATCACCATCATCCCCTTTCTTGGCGCCCTCCGGATTGTCATCCGGAGGTGATGAACCGGTGACCTATGGTCCTTTTGCTTTTAAGAGTTGCATCAAGACTTGACGCAACTCATCGATTTTGGTCTCCTTGGATGAGGTCAATGAATTTTTCAACTCATTGAGATCATTCATAGAGACCGGCGCCTCGGAACCGACGGTCTCCGTCTCATCGACCATACTTAACTCTTAGGCGGTTAAGCCCGATAGAAGAGCCGAGGCTCTGATACCAATTGAAAGTATAGTATGGGCACCTAGAGGGGGGGGGGGTTGAATAGGTGCTACGACCAATTTTAATTTTACTTTCACAATTAGGCTTGACACAAAGTTAAATTATCTAGATGATGCAACTACGGTGAATTTACCTATATGACAAGAACAAGCACAATAACAATACAAGCACGAGTAAAGGAGGAAGGGAACGAGGTAACCGATATGAAGCACATGGAGACACGATGTATTCCAGAGTTCCTCCCTCACATGGAGACACGATGTATCGACAGGGTGCGAGCGGTACCACCAAAGAAGTACCGTGGTACTCCAACACCGGTACTACCGCGAGTGCCCACCGGTACTACCGCTGGGCACTTGTTCGAAATAAATCAAAGTGGCTGGCGGTAGTACTAGGGCAGTACCGCTCTAGTACCGTAAACGTTACTGCGAGCAAATTCTCGCTGGCGTTACTTTGACCGGTATTACTAGCGGTACTACCGCTACCTGGAAGCAGAGGTACTACCGCTGACGGTAGCGGTACTACCGTCGAGCAAGGGTTTGCTCCTCGACCAAGTTGATCACAGCGGTACTACCGAACCAGTACCGCTGAAGTACCGCTGGATGCAGTAGCCATTTTTACTCTGGCGGTACTTCTGACGGTACTGGGCGCGGTAATACCGCTTGGTGGGCAGAGCGGTACTACCGCTGAGGCGCCCGATACTACCGCTGGATCAAGTTGATCTAGGTGGCTTTGTCTTGAAACACTCTTCATCTTTTTGCGTCTAGATGATATTTCCTGAAATACTTTGACGCACTGTTAGATTCTTACTAGTGTTGTTATCAACTCCAAAACCTAAGAGAGATCAAAATGCAAATGCACTTTCAGCTGCCTTCCTACGATCATCGGTGACGGTGGTGGTGGTGGTTGTACGATGTTGCATGGACGTGGTGGAAGTCGTGGGTTGAGATTTTTGTGGACGCGTGCGTCGCTCTCGTTGTGCCGTGCGGAGCACTGTTGCGCATAGTAGTCCGGTCAACATCAACAACAACGTTGCACTGGCACTGGTGGCAAAAAAAACGCCGAGAAGCGAGCAAAGCGACGAGGCGCTCAGGAGCGGTAGCATGGCAGACCTCGATTCGTCGCATGTGTTGCAGTTTGGCAGTTTTTTGCCCCATCCTTGTGTAAGTCCCATGGTAAATAAATGTGGAGTCGTAAATGGCATCGCCGCAAACCTTGTGTACACGTGAATGTGTACGGCCAGGCACGTGGGGCCTAGCGGTCGGAAACTGTTCAAAAGACTACGTCGACAGATTAGTGCAAACACGTGTTTCGGATGGTGATGCACTTTGTTGGGAACCCCAAAAGGAGGGTGTGATGAGCACATCGGTAGGAGTTCATCCCTTAGTTAAGAACTAGGGTTATCAATCCAGTAGGAGAAAGAGGACGTTCAGAGGGTTGATGCCACTGACGGTGGTGCTGGCGCTTCACCGGTGTCAGCAACAACGTGGAACCTGCACAAAACACAACCAAAATACTTTGCCCCAACGGTACAGTGAGATTGCCAATCTCACCGGTCTTGCTGAAAACAAAGATTAGACGTATTGTGTGGAAAACAGTGTATGATTGCCGTAAGTAAAGAGAGTAGGAAATTATTGTGGTTTGTCTAACAGTGTGCAAAAATGGACCCGGGTTCATAGGTTCACTAGTGGTGTCTCTCCATAAAAGATAGCATGCTAGGTGAAAAATTACAACTGGGCAATTGAAAAATACAGGTTGCATCGTGGTGCACAATATGACATGAAGATTACTATGATATTTAGTGTCGGCATTACAACAATATACATAGACGGACATCCATCTGCATCTATGACTAATAATCCACCCTCAGGTATTAAGTTGCAAGCAACAGATAACTGCATTACACAAAGTGTGTAATGTAAGCAATGATATGCACGCAGGCACTCTCACCGTTGTTTTCTCCCTAATGGCAACAACACATCCCCCCTTCACGATTCTGTCACTCGAGCAAGGTGGTGAGGAGGCATGAACCCACTATTGAGCATAAATACTCCCTCTTGGAGTCACTAGCAACTACTTGGCCAGAGCAACCACTAGCAACGGAAAGCATGCAAAATCACAAATAGCATATGCAAATAAAGACTATAATCAACTTGGCATAAGTTCAATATTTATCGGATCCCAGAAAACACAGCATATAGAATTACATAAGATCAATCTTGATCATGATAGGCAGCTCCCGAGATCTAAACATGGAGGTATATGAGGATAAGACAATCATCTAGCTACAACTACGAACCCGTAGTCCAAGTATGAACTACTCACGCATCACTCCGGAGGTAGGCATGGCGATGTAGAAGCCTCCAGTGATGATCTCCTCTCCGGCAGGGTGCCGGAAACAGCTTCAGAACCCCCCTGATCTAGGGTTGACGGTGACGGCGGCTGCGAAACTTTTTGGGGATTTTTGAATAGGTGTTTAGGGTTTTCCATCCGGGGGGCTTAAATAGACGAAAGGGCAGAGGCGGTGGAGCTCCAGGGGCCCCACACCTATAGCTGGCATGGCCAGGGGGACCCGGGCCACCCTATGGTGTGGCCCCCCTGTTGCCCCTCTTCGACTCCTCTTCGGTGTTCTGGATGCTTCCGGGGAAAATAGGAACTTTGGGCTTTGTGGGGTCCAATTCCAAGAATGTTTGCAGAACAACTTTTCTGAAACCAAAAATAGCAGAAAACAGGGAACTCGCACTTGGCATCTTGTTAATAGGTTAGTCCCGGAAAACGTATAAAAATGCTATAAATAAGGGAGAAAACAAGTAGCAATTGGCAAAATATGATCATGGCGCATCAGAAATTATAGATACGTTGGAGACGTATCAGATGGTCAAACCGTGCTTGACTGCGGTCACCATAAACTACTACTACTCCAAGAACTATCTACCTATCTTTACGTGTGAGAGGTTGAACTTCGGGACGAAGTTCTTATTAAGGGGGAGATACTGTAACATCCCAATGTTTGGGAGGTTTTAAGGATCTAGATATAATATGCTCATTTGCATAGCATGCATCTCAAAATACGGGAAATTTTGGCGGGAAAGTTTAAATGAATCAAAGTGACCAATGTTTCACTTGACATGATGAAATAGGTCTACTTCGTCTAATCAAGAGTACATTTGGAGTGATCGTTATAACAAGTATCTTAAGAAACCAAATCACCTGATAAGAGAAACCAGAATTGATTATGACCAACACAAACTCTCAACAATCTTAACCACACAAGTCCATAAGTGACTTGGGATAAATTACTAGGTATCTAGAACTCAAAGAGGGGTGAGTATCCAAATCTCATAACTTATGATCACACTTCCACAAGTTAGTAATGCTTGATGGAATAATCTCATCAACAAATATTTTAGACTCTCTAAAATATGAATTACTTAAGTTATAAACCATTCACACAACATCTTTATAAATTATATCATAACTATTAAGTTCAACTTCACAAGTAACTAACAATGGTTCAATAGAACACAAATGATACCCACAAGTCTTAACTCAAAAACCACCAGTGGGAAATGATATAATAATTGCATTAACATATTTATCGAATATGTACATATCTAATCAACCATAAAAGAAGTACCTAAATGAAGAAATAAATCTTCTTAAACTACTGTTAAACCTTGATCATCACATATGATATTCCCAAACCTCTATATCTGCATTATGAATGACAAAGGTAATAAAGAGAAGAATATAAAGTAACAACATGATACCTGTGAAAAACAACACAACTGTGACATAACTCATTAAACTCCAATAATCTTCATATGCTCAATGTCTCATTCATCTTATACAAGTGAGCATATGAAATCTCAACACATCGATGAATCATTTGATCAACTTATTATCTTAAGTCCTCATTCCACAAACACTCCACATTTCTATCCATACCAATATTAAGCAACTAAAGTTTCTCTGGATACAACTAATGGATAACAACAAGTTATAACCTCGATTAGAGGAATTGAATTGAAAGCTAAGTAAAACTAATCACGTATGAAATAAGTACATATCTTTTGGGAAATAAAATAAGAAGCATATGGAAGGATAATAAAGCATGAACTAACTCTTAATCTAGATCTTGCTATCTTGGCTAGACCACTATATCTTGTTTACCAATCTTCTCTGAATCATTCTGCAAGAGAAGAAACCACAAGAAAGGAGGAACTACCACAAGAAGATCTTCAAGAAAATTATTTAGAATTTTCTAGAAGTGTTCCAGTCTGTCATACGAGTATTTGGAAACTCTTATATCTTGATCTGATCTTATTAACTCTCTTGAAATAGTGTGATATTACAATGTTAGTGTTATATAGGAGTAGTTTGGTAACAAGACTAATTACCTTGTTAACATATCACTTTTGCATACTCAAACAATTGAGTGTCATACACAAACAAACAGAAGGTTGAATAATCTAGTACATCTCAGCCTATTGTATATGAATAGTAATTTGGAGACAAGAGTAGTTACCTTGTTAACAAATTCTTCTTATATGCATAGGGCAAATTGATGTCATCAACTATATCTACATTCCTTTTACAACCAACAAACTAAAAGAATAACACTGAGGAAAACAAGAAACCACATTATAACCTAGGGAACATATTCAAGTTGCTAAACTATGAAGCTACATTGATAATATGGTGTTTCTCTAAGGATAGAAATCTAAGGAGGAAGTAAATCCTAGAGACCAACCAGGAAGAGAAAACACTTAGACAATCCAAGAGATGAACCTACTGGCAAGGGACCAAGGTGATAACACAACACTAGTAGCAATTAGAGATAAGGATATTGCAGGAAACAGATGACCACAAGATGCCACATTGCCTCAGAAAGGGAGCTTAAGAATAATCTAGTGAATCACTAGGAAATACTAGAGAACCAATAACCTCTATCAAGCTCATCAGAGATGAGGAACTCATAATAATATCTTTAACGGAAACAATTATCCACACTTGGAACCTGGTGGAAAATAAATAAATAGGTTCCAAAGCCACACATGTTTTCCACTTGGTAAAGAACATAATATATCAAATAAGTCTTACATACACTAAGTAAAATGTCAACCAAAAAGTGCTAAGAGTTCCAATTATGAAAAATGGGATGGTATCATAAAAGAAAACAATTCTCTTCACCAATGTAAATTATTTGGTATGACATGGTATTAAATTTCCTATTGAGTGATTTTCATAACAGTGCATAGAAATATTACCAAGTAGTTTTACCAAATTACTTTCTTTAAGGAATTGTATCCAAAATTGTCCAATTAAGTTATACCACCTTGTTAAACCACATGTTTTTTGTGTGCTCATGAAAATCATGCTTAAAATAATTTTAAAGCCATATAATAAATTAAATGGTGAGACATAACAAAAACCACTTAAACTAGTACCCTAGGTAAAAAAATTCAAATCTTGACCAATTACACCAAGAAAAAACATGGTGAGGTTGCATTTTTGACAAGGATTCCAAATGTTATTTTTAATAATTTGTATGATCACAGAAAGGCCCTAAAAACAATGATTCTTTTAAACAGAAGGACCTAATTGCAATGTCTGGAAAGTTCAGGGGGTTATTGAAAACCGCCATTTCTTTTTTCCTCTTCTTCTTCCTCTGCCAGAAGGCAGAGGAGAACGATGCCGTGGCGAGGCCACTGCCACCTCCTCACGGCCTCCCTTCCGCGTGGATAAGAAGGAGGAGAAGCCCTCCAACTTTCTCTCCTACTCCCTCCTTACATCTCTTCCTCTCTCTGTATGAGTTCCGGAGAAAACCGAAACTCTAGCTCCGCTCGCCATCACTCGTTGTCGTCGACTCTGGCCTTCCCGGAGCAAGCCGATACCACCGGGAGAACCGTCATGCTCCCCTCTACATCCCCACCTATCCTCGTTTAATGGGAGGACCGGGAGCGGACGGATTTCTTCATCGTCCTCAACTCCGGCCGCCGAATGTCGCGGTCGATTCCGGTCACTACCTGCCCCGCTGTGCCTCCTCGTCTCGTCTACTACAACTAGGGTGAGCTAAAGATCAACGTGGTGCTTTTAATTCTGATTTTCATCAACGGAATCACCGCCATCGCCGTGCACCGTCGCTGGCCGCAGCACCGGTGGACACCGGCGGCTCCCCGGTGACTATATGGTCACACCGCTGCGACCCTCAACCTCCCCTTGACCTCCTCTATCTTGCCATGTATCCCAAATCGACCAATTCCAGCTAAATCATCCGATTTGAATTCAACAGGGAAATTACCCTCCACTGATGATGCCATCGTGATGTCATCATGAAATCGTAGCGATTTTTTTCTTCTTTTAGTTAAATCATATATGACAGGTAGGGGTGGGCATTCGGTTCTTTCGGTCTTTTCGGTTAGTTTTTTCGGGTTTTATAATAATTCAGTTTTTAGAAATTGACACCCGAATTAACCTATCATTTTTCAGGAACCGACAATTCGGTTCTTCAGAAATTCGGTTCGGTTTTCGGTTTAAACCGAATTAACCGAGATTGTGACATGCGAAAAAATTCAAATCAAGAATTAGATAGCAAAAATGAGTGGAGAGGTTTGTGGAGCCTCTCCGAGATGAGATGGACCTGTGAACCTAGTATCATGGCAGCTAATATAACACGATATGTGGATGGGTATGTATTTGTTGTGAACTTTAATTGAAATTGCCTAAGAGAAACCAATAAATAGGATTTTGGTGGAGATCGTGTTGGCAATGATAAATATTTTTAATGGGACAATTGATTTAGTTCGCTAGATATAGATTGTCGCATGGTCTTGAAATATTTGATTGCATGATGAATCGGTATTTTCGGTCAATTCGGTTAACATGGACTAAAAACCGAACTAACCGATATAATTTCGGTTTTCTAAAGTTGGGAACCGATATATGGACCGAAAACCGAATTAGCCTTATATTTCGGTTTGTTCGGTTCGGTCTCGGTTCGGTTTTGGTTTCTCGGTTTTTTATGCCCACCCCTAATGACAGGTGGGTCCCACCTGTCAATTTAAATAAAACAGAAATTCAAATAAATTTGTTAATTTAATAACTATTAAAATAATTATCAGAAAATACAAATAAAATATATAAATGTTTAGAAAAATATAATCTAAATGTTTAATAAAATTTAAATTAAATATTTTCTTTAATTAAATTAAATCATATAAAATTGAGAAAAATAATAAATAATTCATAAAATCAAGAAAATACAAGTTATATAAAAAAATGCTCCAAATGACCTATGCAAGTCATATATGATGTTTTCAGAGTAATTTGACCAATTTTTCATGTGTGCAATATTTTTCCTAATCATTTAATTCATTTAAAAATAATAAATTAATAACTTATTCAAATCTTTTCAGAAAGCATAAAATGTTATATCAAATCAAAGAGAAAAGAATTTCCAATTCAAATATGTCAAACATAAAACATTTTGTTTAAATTATAAACTGGTTTCTAAAGGTATAATGGAATTCTATAATATTCTATTATAACCATAAATAACTACCACATCATTATTTTCTTTACTAATAAAACCCTCATGTTTTCACATCTACTAAACTTATCATCACTAGACATTAGAAAGTTATGTGATGATAGAGTTGGTTGTATTAGTTACTCGTTTTCAATTAAACTCTGTGTCATTAACTCTATACTTTTGAACATAAAACCAAATGTGTTTGTTATCTTTTCATTAGTTATTTTCCATGTGTTGTTGTTTTACTGCCTAACCATGTGATAACACTTCTACTTAAACATGATAACCATTGTTTGTTACATAGAAGTGAAACACATATAAGTTTAAAAGAAGTGAATAACAACATCACCACAAGTAAGGAGACAACTCACCGAAAACCTATGTGATCTTAGTATCGTATCGATCATAACTTACACTTGTAAGCTGGAGTGTTTTCCAAGGTATTTCGCGATGCATCTCATTACTATGCATGTATCATCTTGCCAGTTTTTTCAGTAGTCCTTATCGAGACTACTTTGCTATCTTTCAGATCTCGGGATTTCTCTACGCGACCCTCGAACCCGAAGACATGGATTATTATTGTTATTTCAATCTCAGACAAGTTCATCACTTGCTCATATCCTTTGCAGTATTTCATAACGAACTATTTGCAAAAACCCTATCGTAATACCACCTATTCTCAAAAGAATGCATGATCCTATTTTTATAATAATATGACTAATTGAATGACTACCCGAGTGGTAGTGTTATGTTTGGTGGGCGGATGGGACCATGGTAAGATGAATAGGTCAAAGGAAGGTTCCATCTGCATGGGAAAGGATTACCTAGGAACTAATCACAAATGCCGTTAGAACTCGGTGCGCCTTAAATACCGCGTTAACCATGGGTCTTGTATGGGGCGAGTAAGTCAGCTGTGATCTTCTCTTGTTCGCATGTCAACGGGCTGCCAGAGACGTACGTTGTAGATCTTGCGGGACTACATGCACATGGGTGGGAGCCCTTACGTCCCATGGACTCTAGGGTCTATGAGTGTCTGCCAGGGGCGCCTAGGTCTCCATCGTGAGGGGTGGAATCAGGGGTTCAACCTGCTGGTGGAAATGGGTGGGCATGGGTTGTGCGGAGAAGCATGGTTTGTCTTGGGCCAACAACCGGGCCCCACACCCAAGTGGGCGTGGGCAGGAACTTATGCCTGGTTGTGCAACATGGTCTTGGTCGCCCATGGGTAAATTAACGCACCTCTGCAGAGTGTAAAGGGATGTGTCATGTTACCCCCTGTTCCGGGAAGGAACTGCGAACGCTACAGGAAAGGCAACTCCATGAAGTTCTAGCTCCTGTGATGATGTGGCGGGCATAATTTTCAGAATTAAAAGCAACATCTTGAATAAACATTTAAAAAACCTTGCATTAGCTTATGACTCTTTCTAGTCTAAAGCTGTAGTTAGTGCATCAAACTACCCACTATATATCATGAACTTGCTAAGTAACGCTCGTTACTCATTCGTTCCCATTTGACCCCTGCTTAGAGTTGAAGCCTTATGGAAGTCGTCATCGTGAAGCCATCACTACCTCATGAAGCTAGGTGGAGTCATCTCTTACTTAGTCACTAAAGCATCATCATCAACAACGCTCGTAGAGGAGATGCTGTCAAGGTGTAGCTGGAGAACATTCTCAGACTTAGCTGTTACAAGCCATAGATTAGGGCTGACATCAGCCGTAGTGGATTAGTTGTGAGCTAGAGTTCTGCTCCAGCTTGGATCTTCGAATTGTTTCTTCTGATGTTTCATTTGTTTGAGATATTCTTTGATTCTTCAAGGAGATTCTCAAGATTTTGTAATGAAGTTTGTATTCTATAGTGATGACCCACAAGTAGAGGGGATCGCAATAGTCTTCGAGGGAAGTAAAGCCCAAATTTATTGATTCCACACAAGGGGAGTCAAAGAATATTTGTGAGCCTTAACAAGTGAGTTGTCAATTCACTTGCACCTGAAAGTACTTTTGTTCGCAGTGGTTTATCAGTAGTAACAGTTTTATAGTAGCAGCAGTAGTGAAATAATAGTAGCAGTGAGATGAAAACAACATCAGCAGTGTTTGAAGTAAATAGCGGGATTAAATACTGTAGGCATAGGGATAGATGAACGGGCGTTGCATGGATAAGATAGTTCATATAATAATCAAGACATGGGCACTGCCGATAAATAAGATAAAGCATACAAGCACTAAGTAACCATAGGCATGTGTTCCGTAAATAGTCATACATGCTCGCAATGAGAACTTGCACAACATATTTTGTCCTACCAGCCCGTTTTCAGCGGGGCCTCAAGGGAACTACTAGTAATTAAGGTGTTCCTTTTAATAGAACACCGGAGCAAAGCAGAAAAACTCCGCGAACACATGTGATCCTCACATCACAACCATCCACTCCGGTTGTCCCAATTTCTGTCACTTTGCCTCGGGTTCCGGACAACGATATGTGTAAACAACTTGCAGGTATGATCAAGAAACAATAATTTTCATCGTGATTCAATAACAGGTTCAGATTTGAGATCATGGCACTCGGGCCCAAAGTGGCAAGCATTAAGCATAAAAAGTTGCAACAATGTCAATAGCACATTAGCACTAATGGAAGATACTAGGCACAATGCCCTAACAATCACGCTATTATTACATGAACGATCTCATACAATCCCATCTCCGGGTCTCCTTCTGGCTCCCGGGGTCTTCTAGTGTTTTAGGGCCAATGGGGTCTTTTCTGGGCAATTTCCCGAAAGTTGATTTTTCTGCACAAAAACGAGACACCGAAGTAATTCTGCTGAAAATAGCGTTAGTCCCTGTTAGTTGCATTCAAAACACACAAGTTTAGAGGGAAACAATAGGAAAAGTGTTCGGAAATGGATATACGTTTTCGACGTATCAACTCCCCCAAGCTTAGCTTATTGCTTGTCCTCAAGAAATTCAGTGACAACTGAGTACGATAAAAGACTTTTACGAACACATTTGTTTCATATGATGTAAGCATACTCACTATATGATCAAATACTTAATTATGCTCATGACAAGATACATGCAAGATACTGTCACTTAATAGCTATGCAAACCATGAAGATATAACAACATATTAATAATAAACAACATGAAGCATAACTATTTGCAAGATTGTAATATTCATAATAGGATCTAATAGAGTGGTATCTCGCTTGCCCTTATGTGTGGGGCAAAACATAAATGCCAGGGCACCTCTGAAGTTCAAGGGAATACTAGAGGTAAAGATATCAACGATAAAAGTGTCAAAATTATACCACAATCAACCGTGCTTTGGGACAAACACATCACACTAAGAATGACCATTGTGCTCTCAAGAAAGTGCTCAAAGAATATGGTGGACACTCAACATGAAAGTAAAAGAAAGGCCCTTCGCACAGGGAAGCATGGAACACTCATGTGCTAGAGCTTTTATTTTATTAAACATAGGTATTGAAAACATTTTAAGAGAGGTGTATGCTTATGTCAATGAGTGGTAAACAGACAATACCGTACGTCACAAGCCAACTGGATTCACAAGAGCGGCTCCCATATGAAGGACACATATGGGTAGAAGGTCATCCCTCTTTCTCTTTTGTTTACACAATTATGCTTTGACTCATAAATGAGGGGCAAAAATAGTGAAGAGATTTTGTGTGTATTAATTTGGGGCTGGGCACCCCGCTGCCAGCTCTTCTAGCATTTGGATAAGCGGATGAAGCCACTAGTCCAGGGTGTGAAATCCAATCAACAAGTGAGATAAAGATTATCTATTTACCTCCTCATGAGCTAAAACAGGGGCACAAAACATGAATAATTTTTAGCAGGTTTTAAAGTTAGCACATGAGCAATTTACTTTGGAGTGGCAGTTAAATACCACATATAGGTAGGTATGGTGGACACATTTGGCAAACTTTGGTTTTTGGGAGTTGGATGCACGAGTAGAGCTCATACTCAGTACAGGTGAAGGCTAGCAATAGACAGGGAGCGACAATCAAGAGAGCAACAACTATCATACTCATGTTTGCGACAAAGTAAAATTAACCGAGGCATAAAATTGATACTAGAACTCTGAGGCAAAATAAATCATCAAGGCTTATTGACTTTTTGTTTTCAGTCTTAACATGCGTGAGCATGTGCCAAGTCAATTCAAATGAAACAGTCAGAGGAGGCTACCACAATGTCATACCCTTCTACGAATAGAACAATGCGAACAAATATTGATATGACAGGTCATTTACCATTAATAAATTGGAACAAAACATGAGAGAGCATGAACTATTAAGCAGCCATTAAGTCACATATATCTTATACAAACAAACTAAGCATGCTCACATAGATGGATATATGTACAAAAATGAAAAAAAATAGAGTTCATACCAGCCTCTCACCATAACTTGAATTGTCGTAGATCGTCATTATTGCTCTTCACTTGTGGCTCGAATAATATATAACGAAAACCAAGCTCCAATGGAGTCACGGACGACTGTTGAACTCTGCAACAAACTTTACAAAACGAAAGAGGAACAACAAATATTTTTGGGTTTTTCAATTAAAACAAACATATAAGGAGAACAAGCAAACAAAGCAAAATATTTTTGGATTTTTGAATATTAAACGACAACTTAAAGGATAAAGCAAACACACTAAAGAAACAAATAGAGAGAAACAACATAAATATTTTTGGTGTTTTTGTGTTTTGGAAAGGGAAAACAAAATAATAAAATAAAGAGAAACGAAAGAAATGAAAGAAAACGAAAACAAGCGAAAGAAACGAAAACATGGATATACAAAGAACCGACCGAACATGATATATAAATGGGTGTGATGTCGGTATACCTCCCCCCAAGCTTGGGCTTTTGGCCTAAGTGGATAACACGGGAAATATCCCCATTGTGGTGGGTCGTCCTTCGCGTGGTCGTACGCGGGTGCCCAAGAGGAAGATGAAGCAACAGGCGCATAGTCATGACTGGGGTGCTGGTATGGTATCCCCGTGGCGTCGTAGGGCTGGATGAACTGACCATCGTCCCCCTCTCCAGCATCCTCCCCTTGCTGGGGGTGATGCTCAAGGTACGTGTCCAGCTCACTCTCAGAAAGCTCCCATCCTTGCCTGCTACTAAGATTAAACAAAAGAGGTGCAGGCAAAAGTACTTCCCTAACAGTTTTAATAACTCTCCCCCTGGATCATTTGGAGAAAGTTAATTCAAAAGATAGATTATGTAAGTGAGCATGGGTAGAAAGAAACTTATGTTGAACCATGGAAACAAGATCAAGCCTCTCTATAGGAAACTGCAGGTCTAGAGGGTGTGGCTCCAAACCATGCAAAGATAGCAAGCGCGAGGCAATAAGACCTCCACAAACTCCGCCCTTCTCACGGTTATGTGAGAGACGGTACGCAATCAAAGCTCCAAAGTTATAAGACCTATCACATCTTAAATGAGCTGCAATAAATGCCAAATCATAGACATATAGATTGTTGGCAGTTTTTCTAGCTAACACACATTTAGAAATAAAATAGGCAAAGTATCGAATGCCAGGGAGTTGAATTTCTCGAATTTTACCACTCTCCCATGTGAAGCTTCTGCCTTGGCAAATCTCTCCATATAAATCCAGAAGTGGTTTAGGCTGCCAACTTATCTTCTCACAAGAGCCCCATTCTGGTACCTTAATAGCTGCACAAAAATCACTGAAAGGCAGGCTCAGAGCTTTATTGTAAATTTTATAGTGGACCATTGGGTTAGTTGAGGACCATTTAAAACGAAAATCCTGCACCACAGACATAGTTAGTTTCACATGTTGGATAGGTTCATCCTCAATGAAACGGTCCAAGCCTGCATTCTGCACAAGAGTGTTGAAATCCTGCAAAAAATCCTGTAATCCGCATAAATTCCTGACACAGATAAATTGATGGGAACACCCTCTCTTCGCGGTGCACGAGCATGACCTCATGCAACTCTAACTCATGCTGGTTTAGTTGATGTACATTGTGCTCCATCTCGGAGATCAAACACACCAAATATCAACACAAATGATGGGCTGAAGAAGGAGATCAAAAATCTAGAGGAAGAAAAGAAAGAACACGGGTTCTAGGAAATGTATTCAGTTTGGGAGGTGAGAGAGATGACTTTGGCAGTGGAGAGAGTAAGTGGAGGGCCAGGGGTCCCCATACCATGTGCTGGCGCCACCAGGGGGCTGGCCGCGCCACCCTGTGGTGTGCCTGACTGGTTGGTCCCCCGGGGTCTCCCAGGTGGCTTTCTGCCTCATTTTTGACGTAAAAAATATTATAATTTTTCTGGAATTTTTCGAGAAACTTTATTTTTGAGGTATTTCCAGAATTTTAATAATTAATAAAAACCAGTTAAACTAAAGTGAAAAGGTGGAAAACAAAACCAAAACCAGCACTACAGAGGTTCCATGACACTCTAATGAAAGAATATCCAAAGAAAACAAATGTGGTAGTGGTGAAAACAAAAGTATGGGTGGTGAAAACATGCATAACCTCAGTAATCAGGGTGAAAACATCAGGAAAACATGCATAAGGATGGTGGAAAACATGATTGTACTTAAGTAACAATGTGATAACAGAAGTAAACATAGTGAAAACATAATGGGGAAGGTGAAAACATAGTGAAAACATTGTCCACTTCATTTAAAATCATTTTGTTAACAAGGGTGATCAAGTCTTGCTACCAAAATAATTTTATATGAAACAAAATTTTGTTTCTCACTAAATACTTATGTTACCTCAACCTTGATAGACGTAGTCCCAATCATAATAATTTCATATTCTTTGGCTTTGGAATAGGACAATAAAATTCTGCAATCTTGATGGTCTCAATATTTTCAATGGAATTTAGACCATATTTTCTATCAATCTTCTTGGGAAAATAAACAATGTGATCTTTATCATTAACATTAAAAGTAACATTTCCTTGATTGCAATCAATAACAGCCCCTCCAGTACTAAGAAAAGGTCTTCCAAGAATAATATACATATCATCATCTTCAGGCATTTCCAACACAACAAAGTCAGTTAATATCAGAAATTATTAGCAACTTGTCGTGGTGGTGTCACGGCAGATGCCATGGGATGGCTAAAGATGTGGGGACGAAGGACGCTGGAGGTGCTCGGGGAGGGATCACGCGACGAGTAGCCGCGTGAGGTACGAAGTAAACACTGCAAACAACACGATCTACCCAGGTTCGGGGCCCTCGTGAGGAGGTAAAACCCCTACTCCTGCCTTTCTTTGTGTATTTTGGTATTTCACCGAGTAGCCACAGTACAAGGTTCTTGCTACCGAGTAGCCACTCTCCTCTCTAGGTGATGAACTAGGTCAAGAATTAGGTCACCAAGTTCTCTCTAGGGTTCCAGTGTGCGATCGTTCTATCGAGTGCCTCACGCAGGAGGCGGCGGGGCACCTTATATACACGGTGCCCAGCCGGATACGTCCAAACATGGACAAGTGTTGACATAGTGTGCACATCGTCCTTCTTCCGGGTTCCCGCTGACAGCTTTGGTTCCTAATCTTGGATGCATCTGGAAAGTCGTTGGGCAAAACAAGGGGACAGACTGGTATCACTGTGCCAAACACAGAGAAGGCCCCCCTTATCCTGCCACGGCCTGCTTCCATGCTGTCACTGTCAGGCAGGCCGGTCCCAGATGAACAGTAGTTCGAATACTGCCAAGTACGGACCCAGGATACGCGAGATCCTGTGTCAGAACGGCTCCTTTGACTTTCTGGCCCGAGTAGGTTCCCGCCAATTCTACTCGGGCCAACCCTTCTACTCGAATGGATGGAACTTGATTGATATCTCCTTCCGGTCATCTTGAGGTGAGACCGAGTAGTAGTCGACCGGGTAGCAAGTACCGGGTAGTCGGCTACTCGACCAAACCTCTCTTCTGTAAGTCGCCTTTAGCACTTGACTTTACCCTACTCGGGGGTAACCCCCCGACAGCAGTCCCCGAAGCTGGTTGAGTCTTGCGAACTCGTTCACTAGGCTCTGCCAGCTTAAAACCAATTTTTGCAATATAGCCCTTGAACCTCAAGATGCCGAGTAAATGACCTCCGAGTTGTACTCTAGAAAGTACCTTGAGTTTCCCGTCTTCCGAGTAGCACCAGCTCTCTATTCTGTAACCGAGTAAAAAGACTTAGAGAATTTCTCCTCCTGTGCCTCTGCAGCGCAGGGCACAATCCAGCCTTCCGTGTCGCAACTGGACACGTGTCAGGCATCCGTGACCCCGTCGTTTCGTTGCCACGACACGACGTGCCACGTGCCCAGTTTTCACGGGGCGGGCCCACTGACCCGTTATGTCCCATCACGCGCTGTAATTGGCCACGATCTGGTAGTGGGATCTGCTGCGGCCGTTACGCGCGCGCCTCGCGCGTGTGTGCCTTTCCAGTCGGCCACAGGCCCCACCACAGGCCACGATCGATCCCACTCCCCCGATGGTAACGGTAACCGCGGAGAGGATATAAATACCTCCGCCGGTAACTTCCTTCTCTCCTCCCTTCGCACTTTTCCCCTTCCGTCTCTCTGTTCTTTTCCGCCGCCGAGCTCTCCGCCGCCGCGCAACTCCTTGCGCCGCTGCAGATTCTTTTCTTCCACCCAATTTCTCCAACTCTTCACCATCCGCGCACCCCTTGCCATGGCTGCTCGCGCCGGCTGGGCTGGTTCACACGTCACCGCCGAGGATTGCGACTGGCTCGTGAACACCCGGAGGGTTCCTCCTGGTGTTCAATGCCGGCCGTCCGACGGCGAGCTCGTGCCAGCCCCGCGGGAAGGCGAGCATGTCGTGTTCTTGTCGCACTTTGAGCGCGGATTCGGCCTGCCGGCCTCCGACTTCCTCCGCCGCTTCCTCGACCACTTCGGTCTCCAGATGCACCACTTGCCACCAAACGCTGTCGTCTTCCTCGCCTACCACGCCGTGGTGTGCGAGGCCTTCCTTGGTATCCATCCCACGACGGATACCTGGCTGAAGTACTTCCATCTTCGCCAGCAAACCACCGGGAAGAAGGAAGGCGAGGGCGTGCCACGCGCGACTGACACCGGCTGCGCCATGATGGTGCAGCGGTCGGGAACCAACCATCCCCGTATCAAGGGGTTGGAATCCGTCCGGATGTGGCAGAAGACGTTCCTCTACGTCAAGAACATCCCCGCCACCGAAGGAGGAACGGTAGCCGATCGAATCAATCTTCCCGCTTGGAGCAACCGTGCTCCCACCGGGAAGAATTGGAAGGCGAAGCCCTCCAACGACCTCAACTCGAAGGAAATAGAGGCGCGGCTCGGTGCTTTAATCGACGAGGGCCTCAAGAGCGATGATCCTGTGGCTTGCTGGATCAAAAATCGCGTGATGCCTCTGCAGGAGCGCAACCATCTGATGTGCTACATGGGTGGCCCCCGCGACTGCACCAGAACTACCACCATCGAGCTCGACAACGCGGATGTTCCTGAGCACGCAAGGGCCATCCTGACGACGAACCTCGACGAGCACTGGCAGTATGGGTTCATCCCATTCAGCCGCACGAAGCCGATTCCGCGGGTACGCTCTTCTTTCTCTGCTTTCTATATATGTATTCCGAGTAGCAAACTTCCTCTTCTCGCCGCGACTAGCAACCGCATTCGGTACCGAGTAGAGTACTTAGCTGAATTGCCTAGGCTTAGTGTGCTTTGTGCCTGCACGCCTTTCCGAGTAGGATGTTCAGTAAGTTTGCCTAGGCTTAGTGTGCTTTGTGTTTGCACGCCTATCCGAGTAGAGTGCCTTCCAGCTACTCGGCTAATATGTGATATTTCTTTATTCTTCAGGTCCTCAATCGCCAGCTGACGGAGAGCTGTGAGCGCTTTGAAGGCAATTGGTTTGCTGGCCGAGAGGAGGACGACAAGGCCTCCTTTGAGACTGCAGACCTGATTAACCTTCCTCACTCTCCTACGACCGAGAAGCAGCCTGCCGAACCATCTCTTTGCGACTGGTCTGATGACGGGTTCGAAGGTAACTGAATTCGCGCTCTCCCTCTGCAAAAAGCACAGGCCCTTTGCTTGCTGTTTCTGAAGTGTTTTCCTTCCTCCTTAATTCACAGATGCTGAAAATGCCGAGGACGAGGGTGAGGATGAAGACGAGAACGAGGCCGACAAGGTCCTTGACGTCAACCCTGTGTCCGTCGCCGCTCCCGTCACCTGTAAGCGGACAGGAAGCGACGCCCAAGAGCCTCCCGCCAAGAAGAGAAAAGCAGCCGAGAAGAAGAAAACGACCAAGGTGGTCGTGAAGAGAACGAAGCGAACAATTCCCTCCACCAAAGCGTAAGTTCCTTCTCGGCTAACTCCCAATTTTGTACTCTGCTGTTTCTCTTATCCTTCCTCTGCTTTCTTCTAACTTCTGATTTTTCCTTTCTCACCAGCGCTCCCTTGGATGCGAACGCTGCTTTCGCGCCTGACCAGGCCAAGAAGCGAGCTGCTATTGACGTCGACAAGGTTGTCGTCCTTGAGGACGACGAGGCCGACATCACCCACACGCAAACGGGGCCTGAGCAGCAGTCCCGCGCCGATCCAGATGCGCAGGACGCCGCTCACCAGGACAAGCCCCCTTCTCCTCCGACTAGCGCCGCCGAGGAGCACCAAGAGGAAGACCAGGAGATGCGTGATGATAACGCCGCCGTCGAGCGGCAAGAAGCTGAACCTGAGCAGCCAGCCTCAGGCGCTGCCGGACAGGCGGATCCCACTGCCGAGCAGCGGGTAGAAGATACAGCCATGACAGAGGAGTATCCCCTGAGCAGCGTGTAGCCAGGCGCTGCACCGAGTAGCGCCCAACCAGATGCTGCACAAGGTGACGGATCCGTGGCGCCACCCATTGATCAAGGCACTGCACCGCCAGACTCCTCCTCGGTGCCGCAGCCCAGGAAACAAGCCCTAGATGCTCTGAAGGAAGCAGTCGAGAAGAGGGCAGCCGGGAAGAAAGAGACCGAGACGCAGAGGATCGAGGAGCCAACCTCCGAGAAGCCACTTGCTCAAAAAGAGATAGCAAAGAAGAAAACTGCCGATAAGCCGCCGCCGACATCAGCTGGCCAATCCAAGCAGTTGATTATCCGCAACCCCAGTGCGGTTCCTGCTGCCGCTAACATAGCTGATCAGCCCCTCTACCTGGATTATATGGTGAAGGTCAGCCAACAGCGCCAGATTGGCCTTTCCGTCGAGGACCGGAAGATTGCTCTCACAAAAGGCAGGAAGGCCGTGGCGACGGACTCCAGGCCCCCGGCCCCCGTCTCCATTGCTTCTCGGGGAGCTCAAGATCAGGCGATATCATCCCAGAGCCTCGAGCAGGTACTCGACTTGGTTGGTTTCATCGATGCCAAGTGGGACAGCAAGCTTCTCGGCACCGACAAATGGCACGGCCTTGGCCTGGGCGACATCGATCATATGCGGGTTGAGTGGAACAAGGTGGACCTGGGCTACAAACCCATGACCGTCTCCTCCAGCACCGCTACTCTTGCTGCCAAGATGTTCGTGCACCGCAAGAATGCAGAAGATCTCGAGCAGTCTTACGCGGTAAGTCTTAGCTTGTCTTCTCCGAGTAGCATCTTTCTTCTCTCCTATCCGTTTTCATTTTCCTTTACCATCACCCAGTCCCCGAGATTCTGCCCGAGTAGGCGGATGCTCTCCCTAGTAGCCGCCTTCTCGGGTTGAATCTTCACTTCTCTGTCTAACTTGTTTTCTTTTCGCTTCTCAGGATAGCGTCTTGAAACGGACCAGTCTGCATCGCCAGCTTCTCTGGAATCATGCTATCGCCAGGAGGCGAATTACTGCACTGGAAAGAGAGAAAGCAGCTGCGGAGGCAGCCGGTAAGGATGCGAAGGATAGCACCCTGAAGCTGTCTGAGGTGGAAGGTACGCTTCTAGCCGCGCGGTTCTTGCGTTTTTGTTTACGCCCGCTTCTGCTTTCTTGCGCTAACCTTTTCTACTCTGTAGGGAAACTGAAGGCCCTGGCTGACGAGCACGAGAACTGTCGCACCTTCGTTGCGAATGCCGAGACCACCATAAAGAAGCTTGAAGGTAAACCTCCGTCTACTCGGTTTGACCTTGTGTTTGTTTCCTTTGCTTCTCTGCTAACCGTGCTTTGCTCTTTTCAGAAGACCATAAGAAGTTTGTTGTCGAGCATCAGGATTGCCTTAAACCAGCAGAGGTGGAGGTGCAACTAGTGAGCCAATCTGCAGCTCTGCAGAGTGCGCACACTACCGAGATGGAGAAGCTGCAACTCCAGCTACAGAAGGCACTCCAGGATGCTGTTGACCTTGGCGCTGAGAGGGACAGAGTTATCGCCGAGAAGGCCAAGGCCGAGACAACTTTCAATGCCAAGATAAAAGCCCTCGAGCAGGAGTGCGAAGTACTGACAAAGGCCAATGCTGGGCTCTTTACTCAGCTGGATGGGCTCCGCTTGCTCGAGGAGAAGCACGTGTCCAATGAGGAAGAATGGAAAATCCAGTTGCAGCAGCTACGCCATGAGCTTCACAGTAAGTTTCCTCCTTTCTGCCTCTTTTCTTCTCGGTTCTGCCTCTTCTCGGATTCTGTGACTAATTTTCTCCCTTGCCCTTGCGCAGAAATCTTTCCTGATCTCGTGTCCGCTTGCGCACCTGCTTTGGCCAAGGCCCGAGCAGCTCGCCTTGAGAAGGGCGAGGCCGCGGACACCATAGCTGAGATCGAGGACAACCTGCTGGTGATGCGAGGGCACTTCGAATGCCTAGCCGGCGTGGGCACCGACTTGGTGCGCGTCGGCTTCGAGCTTCACAAGCTGTTCTGGCCTGAAGATTCCCCGCCGACAACCATCGATGGCCTTGCTCGGAAGCTGCGCGGTGTGAAGGCCGAGTTGAAGAAATGGCGCGCCTCTGGAGCTCGGGCAGGCGCTGACTTGATGCTACTATGCGTCGCCTCCTGGTACGAGAACCTCAACATGGAGATCATCCGCGGGAAGCGCGACAACTCCAGGTGGGAGTTGGACCCCAGCTGCGTGGCCTCGCGCAAGCTAATTGCGCATGAGGTTGCAGAGTATGCCGACACGGCCACCTTCATTGACGGCCCCACCCAACCCGACACCGAAGTGGAGGAGGACGAGGAGGATGATGAAGAAATAGAGGCCGAGTTGGGCTTCTTCGAATCTCCCCAGGGCAAAGGGAAGGCCACGGTCGTCGCGAGTAGCGATGAAGAAAACGAGGTGACCGACACCGCCGCCCTCGAGTTCGGCACTTCATCAGGAGCCGCTCTCGACGACACGGTGCGCCCCCAAGGCCAAGCTTCAGATCCGGTAGCCCCCGAGCACGATGTCGAGATGGAGCAAACCGCCACCGTCCACCCGGAGGCGGATGCGACCAACACAAGCGCCGAGGAAGAAGCCGCGAAGGCAGCTGCTGCCAGCTCGGAAGCGGACGCGAACAAGACTGCCACCGAAACTGAAGCAGTCCAGGCCAGCACCGACAACACCGCCTCTTCGACATGATCTTATCCTGCAAGCTTTTTTCCTCAAACACTTATTAGATCCCCGGGATGCCGGGAGCAGATGTATCAGAATATCTTATTCCGTTGCTACTCAATTTTATTCCCACTTTTGTTATTTCCAACTTAATCAATTTGTTCAACCTAGGCTGAATGCCGAGTTGCGTTATCATGCGAGTCCCCGAGTTGCGTTTCTTATTCACCCTATCTTTCCATCTCTGCTCTACCCGCAACTTGTTGCTTTTTTGGTATTCGAGTCACAAGAATCAAAGAGTAGAGCTGCAAATACTTAGCCGCTTAGAAACAATCATAGTAACGCAGCCCACCACTTAGCCGAAAAGACAATTCACAGAACCGTAATAACAACACCCTACTCGGTTCCTGCACTCTTCCTTTCCTTAGTAATTTTTCTTGTGCTCATGGACCTTTTGCTTGTTCTCTTGCTTGCCATGAAGCCGGGTTTCGGACAGCAGCAAAGTCGAAGAGTTGGCATGCAGGTTTAAACACAGTACTCAATGTACCTTTGAATTTTGAAGTAGAGCAACCGAATAGGCAAAAAGGGTAAAGCCGAGTAAAAACACTTGGAGCAATTTTGGACGAGGGCAGTCCCCGAGAACAATTTCAGATTGCAGAGTAGAATTTCAACTCGGATAAGAAGGTACATACACATCTTTGCTTACGAATGAAAACAACGGAGTAGAGCTACATTCCAAGGGCGCTTGGTTTCCTCTCCGGATTTGTCTGCCCTGTTCGCCTGTGGTGGACGCACATCTACAAGATAGTAAGCATCGTTGTGCAGCGCTTTGCTCACAATGAAAGGCCCTTCCCATGGAGGAGACAACTTGTGCATCCCGGCTGTGTGCTGCACAAGCCTAAGGACCATGTCTCCTTCTCGGAAAACCCTTGGGTTCACCTTTCGGCTATGATAATGCCGCAGGTTTTGCTGGTAGATAGCCGAACGTGACAGAGTCAGCTCTCTTGCTTCTTCAAGCAGGTCAACGTCGTTTTCTCGAGCTTCTCTCGCCTCCACCTCAGTGTAGAGGGCTACTCGGGGGGAGTCATGCTCTAAGTCTATTGGCAACACGGCCTCAGCCCCGTATACCAAGAAGAATGGTGTGTAGCCGGTTGACCGGTTAGGGGTAGTCCTTAGACTCCACAACACCGCTGGCAACTCGTCTAACCAACACCCAGGTGTTTTCAGCAGCGGCTCCATCAGCCTTGGCTTTATGCCTGCCAGTACCATGCCATTTGCTCTTTCAACTTGCCCATTGGAAGCGGGATGCGCGACTGACGCAACATCTAGTCGGATATGCTTATCTCTGCAGAACCGCACCATTGCTCCCTCAGCAAAGTTTGTGTCGTTGTCGGTGATGATACTGTGCGGGTAGCCATATCTCAGGATCACATCCTTCACGAATTTCACAGCCGTGGCCCCATCACACCTCCGAATAGGTTTCACTTCAATCCACTTAGTGAACTTGTCCACCATGACCAGGATGTGAGTCATGTTGCCTCTAGCCGGCTGGAAGGGCCCAACCATGTCCAAACACCAAACAGCAAATGGCCAGGTGATAGGAATTGTTTTCAACTCGGAAGCAGGCATGTGAATCTTACTTGCGAACATCTGGCAGCCAGTGCACTTCCTCACGATATCCTCAGCCTGCTGCAGTGCTGTGAGCCAGTAGAAGCCATGCCGAAAAGCTTTCTGGACCAGCGCCCGAGAAGAGGCATGGTGCCCGCATTCTCCTTGGTGTATCTCTGTCAGGATCTCCTCTCCTTCTGCTGGATCCACACAACGTTGCAGCACGCCAGTGGCACTTCTCTTGTGCAGCACATCTCGGACAATAGTGTAGCCTTTGGATCTTCTCTGAATCTGCCTTGCAGTCACCTCATCTTCAGGTAGAGTGTCGTCCCTTAGAAAGGATAATATGGGCATAGCCCAACTCGGTGTCTCCCGCGTGGGAAACACTGGTTCGTCCAGTTCCATTGGGACAGGCTCTTGTGGTTGCTCAGGGGGGGTAGGAGCGCTTCTCTGAAGCCCAGACCGATTAGCAAGGACCTCCTCAATGAATGCGACAGTCCCCGGGTTAAGGACAACAGTCCCCGAGTAAGGAGTGGCAGTCCCCGGGTAGGAAATGGCAGTCCCCGGGTAGGGAATGGCAGTCCCCGGGTAGGGAAAGGCAGTCCCCGGGTAGGGAGTGGCAGTCCCCGAGTAGAGGATGGCAGTCCCCGGGTTTCCTGTAGAACTCTCCCAGTCAATCTCCATTGGATCAGATTCCTCACTTGGCAGAGAAGGAACAAATATGGACTCCGAGTTGGGAGAAGGCTTGATGGATGGCTTCCTCAAATGCTCCAAGGCGATTCCTGCCGGGATGGATTGCCGAGAAGATCCCAACTTGGATAACTCATCTGCTGCTTCGTTCTCTGCTCGGTGAATGTGCTGGAACTCACAACCTTCGAAAAACCCAGTCATAGACTGCACCAGGAAGCGATATGACGCCATGTTGGCATCTAGAGCATCCCATGTACCCGAGACTTGCTGCACCACCAGATCTGAATCTCCATAGCATATGATGCGCTGCACTCCCACTTCCTTGGCTACTCGCAAGCCATGTACCACTGCCTCATATTCTGCAACATTGTTGGACGCCTTGAAATGAATCTGCAACACATACTTGAGTTGATCTCGCTTGGGTGATGTCAGCACCACTCCAGCACCAAGGCCTTCCTTCACTTTCGAGCCATCAAAGTGCATCCTCCAATAATTGGAAACTGGAGCAGGAGGTTCATACTGCACCTCGGCCCAGTCCACAAGAAATTCCGCCAGGATCTGAGACTTGATGACGTCTCTTCTCGCATACGCGGGAGCATACGCAGCTAGCTCAATCGCCCACTTGGCCACTCTGCCACTCGCCTCCTTGTTGCCCATGATGTCCGAGATGGGAGCAGAGCTCACGACAGTGATGGGGTGCTCTTGGAAATAGTGTTTCAGCTTCCTGGCGCCTAGGTACACACCGTAGGTCATCTTCTGGTAATGCGGATAGTTTTGCTTGGAGCTGGACAGCACTTCACTGAGATAATATATTGGGCGCTAAACACTCTTGCCCTCTTCTTCTCGTTCCACCACAATCACCACGCTGACTACTCGGTTAGTCGCAGCAATGTACAGCAGCATTGGCTCCTTGGGTAGCGGACTAGCCAGGATAGGAGCACTAGCCAGCATTGCTTTCAGCTCATTGAATGCCACGTCCGCTTGCGGAGTCCAGACAAACTTGTCACTTTTCTTCATCAGTTGGTACAGAGGCAGTGCCTTCTCGCCCATTCGACCCAGAAAACGGCTCAGAGATGCCAAACAACCTGTGAACTTCTGCACATCTTTCAGTGATCTCGGTAAAGACATGCTCTCAATAGCTTTTATCTTCGAAGGGTTGGCTTCAATGCCCCGACTAGAAACCAGAAAACCGAGTAGCTTTCCAGCCGGTACACCAAAGGTACACTTACTCGGATTCAGTTTCATTTTGTACTTGCGTAGGTTAGCAAAGGTTTCCTCCAGGTCGGCAAGCAGAGTATGTGTTTTATTTGTGTTGATGACAATGTCATCTACGTACACCTGCACATTCTTGCCGAGCTGGTCGTGCAAGCATTTCTGCATGCATCTCTGATAGGTTGCACCCGCATTCCTCAAGCCAAAACACATGACACGATAGCAATAAGCCCCGTATGGGGTAATGAAAGCAGTCTTTATTTGATCAGCAGGATTGAGTGCAATCTGGTGGAAACCAGAGTAGGCATCTATGAAAGACAGCGGTTCACAACCAGCAGTGGAATCGATCACCTGATCGATGCGAGGTAGCGGGAAAGGATCCTTGGGGCACGCCTTGTTCAAGTCGGTGTAGTCGACACACATGCGCCATGCAGTGGCAGCCTTAGGATCCTCCTTCTTCTTCTCGACCATGACCGGGTTGGCCAGCCAAACCGGATGCAGCACCTCCATGATGAAATTGCTTATCAGTAACTTGGTGATCTGGTCACCAATGGCCTTCCTTCTCTCATCTCCAAAGCGGCGCATAGCCTGCTTCACTGGTTTGGCGTCAGGACGCACATGTAAAGAGTGCTCAACCAACTCCCTCGGGACTCCTGGTAAATCTTCATTGGACCAGGCGAAAACATCCCGATTCTCATGGAGGAAGTGGATGAGCTCGCTTTCCTATTTCTCCGCCAACCCGGAGCCAATGATGGCTACGCGGTCGGGGAACTCGGGGTCGACCTGGACCTTCTTTGTCTCCTTGGCAGCCTGAAAAGCAGTGCCATGCTGGGTACTCGGCACGCCTTGCGCGCTAGCTTGCGCGGATTGCGCCATGGCCACCACCTCATACATCTTCTTCTTCTCGGCAGCAATCACCATCGACTCTGCCAACTGGGAGCTAGCAGAGGCACACTCCATGGACTTCTTGTAATCTCCAGAGATGGTAATGATACCATTGGGACCAGGGATCTTCATCTTCAGAATGTGCAGGTGTCACGGCAGATGCCATGGGATGGCTAAAGATGTGGGGACATCCTCACATATATCCACATGAATAGCAGTGGATTTATCAGCCATTTGCAAAGATATATCAGTTGGTAATTTTTTTTAGGAGGAGTCTTTTATAGAGAGTAAAAGGCATGACACTAACTCCAGCTCCTAAATCACACAAAGCAGTTCTAACATAATTATTTTAATAGAACATGGAATAGTTGGTATACCAGGATCTCCAAGCTTCTCAGGAACCTTGCCATTAAAAGAGTAATTAGCAAGCATAGTGGAGATTTCCTCATTAAGAATCTTCCTTTTTGTTAGAGACAATATCTTTCATATATTTTGCATAAGGAGGCAATTTATAGCATCAGTTAAAGGAATTTGCAAGAACATGCTAGATTGGAAATTTTTAGATTGGAATGTCAGAGGGCTTAATGATCCTAATAAAACATTGCTAGTCTATAACAAGATTGAGGAAAGTCAATGTGCCATCATCTTTCTACAGGAAACCAAGTGCCAATCTTTTGATCACTCATTTATCAGATCTTTCTGTCCAAAGAGATTTGATCGTTTTATTTTTTATCCTTCTGTGGGTGCCTCTGGTGGAACAATTTTTCTTTGGAACAGTTCACTTTTCGAAGGAAATTTGTTGGAATGCCACAAGTTTGCTATAATATTATCTTTCACATCCAAACACAACAATACTTCCTGGACTTTAGTTTCTGTTTATGGACCCTGCAGAGGAATTGAGAGAGATCAATTTGTTCTTTGGCTTCATGATCTTATTATTCCTACACATGAGAATTGGCTCCTTGTAGGTGATTTTAATTTTATTAGATCAGTTGACAACAGAAACAA
This sequence comes from Alopecurus myosuroides, assembly GCA_028641055.1. Taxonomy (NCBI): domain Eukaryota; kingdom Viridiplantae; phylum Streptophyta; class Magnoliopsida; order Poales; family Poaceae; genus Alopecurus; species Alopecurus myosuroides. Next base: position 40,658,342 of record CM054059.1, on the reverse strand, counting down.
GCCTGGGGCAGATATGAATGACATTTTTATTTTCAATGAAATCATTAGTCACTTGAGTCTCATTGAATTGCCTTTGAAAGGTAGAGCTTTCACTTGGTAAAACATGCAAGATCAGCCACTGCTTGAACAATTGGATTGGTTCTTTACCAGTCATATTTGGACTCTCAATTATCCTAATACACTAGTCATGCCTCTTGCCAAATCAACCTCAGACCATGTTCCTTGTGTCATTTCTATTTCAACTACAATTCCAAAGGCACAAATTTTTCGTTTTGAGAACCATTGGATCCATCAGGCAGGGTTTAATGATCTTGTTAAGAGAGTTTGGCTATGGCCTGTTAAGGCTACAAATATTGCTGCCATAATCACAGCAAAATTTAAAAACCTCAGACATGAGCTAAAAAGGTGGGGCAGAAATCTTTCCCACCTCAAATTATTAATTGCCAAGTGCAACAAAGTGATTTTTATTTTGGATAACCTTGAAGAGGAGAGAAATTTAAGTAGTTCAGAATTCTATTTCAGGAACATTGTGAAGTGTCATCTGAAAAAATTATTGCTCTCTTAGTCTGCCTATTGGAAAAAGAGATGCACTATTAGATGGGTTCAGTTAGGAGGGGAAAATACTAAATTTTTCCATGCTAAGGCCACTGAAAGATACATAACCAACACAATATCTGAAATAAAAAATGATGAGGGTGTCACTATGATTGATCATCATCACAAGGCTTCTGCTGTTTGGTCTTGTTTCAAAAATAGGATGGGAGTCTCCTTGCCAATTGTTCAAGATTTAGATATTCATAGTATCCTACATCCTGTGGATAATCTTGAATGTCTTGTGGATCCTTTCTCCAAAGAGGAAATTAAGGGAGTCATGAAAAATCTAAAAAATGACAGAGCCCTTAGTCCTGATAGTTTTAATGGTCTATTTGTTAAAAAATGCTCGGATATTAGCAAGGAAGATTTTTTCCAGCTTTGCAAGGAGTTTCATGCTGGAACAGTTTCTCTATAGAGTATTAATGGTTCATATATCACTCTTATTCCTAAAAATAATTCTCCAGAGTCTGTAAATGACTTCAGGCCAATTTCACTCACAAATACATGTTTAAATTCCATACAAAGTTGATTGCCAACAGGATGCAGAACATTATTTGCACCACTATTCATGACAACCAATATGGTTTCATCAAAGGAAGAACAATTCAAGACTGCCTTGCTTGGTCTTTTGAATTTCTGTTTCAATGTCAGCAATCAAGAAAGAAAGTTCTGGTGATCAAAACTGATTTTGAGAAAGCATTTGACACTTTGGATCATGAAGCTATCATTAAAATCTTGAGAGCTAAAGGCTTCCCTGAACTATTTATTGTTTGGGTAAAAGAAATTCTCTCCTATGGATCTTCTTATGTACTTTTAAATGGGATTCCAGGAAAATCTTTTGCTTGCAAAAGAGGGGTTAGACAAGGTTAACCTCTCTCTCCACTTCTCTTTGTTGAAGGTGCTGATTTACTGCAAAGCTTGGTGAACAATGCATACAAACATGGACTGTTATCTTCACCAATCCTTGTGAGGAAAGATTTCCCTATTATTCAATATGCTGATGATACATTAGTGGTTATGCCTGCTTGCAAGAAATATTTATTGGTTCTTAAAGAGATACTCAATATTTATGCAAGCTTTACTGGTTTGAAGATTAATTTCCACAAATCTTCTATGGTTCCCATTAATGTTTATGATGATGAAGCTAATGAGCTGGCTGAAGTGTTTGAATGTCAAATGGGATCCATGCCTTTTACCTATATTGGTCTTCCTATGGGTACCACAAGACCAAGTATTAGAGATTTTTCTCCTTTAATTGATAGAGTGGAAAGAAGACTATCTGCTACAGCCTCCTTTCTATCATATGGTGATAGATTAGTACCGGTTACGTCAGTCCTTTCATCCTTACCAACTTATTACGTGCTTTGTCTAGTCATCCCAGCTGGTGTTATTAAGGTGATTTATAGAGCAAGAAGGCATTGCCTCTGGAGTAAAAAAGGAAAAGATAAAGCACATTCTCTTGCTGCTTGGCCAATGGTTTGCAGACCAAAAAATAAGGGTGGGTTAGGAATCATTAATTTGCAAACTCATAATATAGCCCTATTGCTCAAGCACCTCCATAAGTTCTATAATCAGGAACCTATACCATGGATTCAGCTAGTGACAGATGCATATTATCATAATTCTGTCCCTCATGCTGTTATTTCTTCAGGCTCCTTTTGGTGGAAAGGAGTGTTCAGTTTATCTGATGATTACAGGAAGGCAAGTATATGCAAAGTTGGTAATGGTACCACTGTTCTATTTTGGGAAGATACTTGGCACAATGCCATTATGAGTCAACAATTTCCTAGACTGTTTTCTTTTGCTAAAGATAAGCCGCAATCAGTCAGGGACTTCTTGCTGTTTGAGGATGGGCTTCAGAATTTTTCACTGCCTTTGTCATCCTTAGACCATCAGGAGTACTTAGAACTTTGTTCTATTACTCAACATTTGATTCTTTCCACCCAACAGAAGGACATATGGATTAGCTCAATCTCTAAGAAGGCATTCTCACCAAGTTCCTTCTATAAATACAGTTTTGCACACATCCATTCTGATTTTGTCTCGGGTTGGTTATGGAAAAGTAAATGTCAATCCAAGCATAATTTTTTTTGCCTGGTTGATCCTTCATGACATGATTAATACAAAGGATATGCTCACCAGGAGGAATTGGCATGTCTCTGATACACAGTATTGTGTCCTTTGTGCTGCTCATATTGTTGAAGATTGGAGGCATCTTTTCTTCAATTGCAATTCAGCACTCGAATTTGGAATTATTTACAAATTCCATGGATTCCTGGAAACACTTCAGAAGCTATTAAGTTTGCCAGGAAACATTTCTCAGGTCCCTGCTTTGCTGAGATTATGATATTGACTTGTTGGGGTATTTGGAAGCAAAGAAATGGCTAGATATTCAATAATATTAAACCTACTTTCAGAGGTTGGAAAGCTATTTTCTTGCATGAGATCACCCTTCTTAAGTATAGGGTGAAGAACACTACTCTTCCTTTTTTGACATCATGGATTAATTCCATCTCCTAGTTCTTTTCTGTACATATTGTAAATAACTTTATTTATTATTTCACAAAGAACAGGCTGTGGGAGATTCCCCCACAGCAATGGTGTAAAAAAAAGGTTTCATCCATTCACAAAACTTGTTATAATGTTCTTCTTCCTTTGATTTATGTTTCTTATTAGGAAAAGGCATTGGTTTTTGCACCCAAGGTTCTCTCTCATTACCATGTTTATTAGCAATAAAATATTCCTTAGTGTAGTTTACAGTTTTAGTTTGCTTTTCAGGTTCAGCTAAAGGTTCTTCTTTATCATAAGCATCATTCTTTTCATTACCACTTTCAGTTTCAGCATGAGAGATAGATATACTATTAGGATATTTAGCAAGTTCAGAGGATTCTACAACAGTTTTATGTTTTTTTTTCTTAGTATGAATAACATTATCATTAGTTTGATGAGAATCTTGTTCAATTCTTATAGGATGTTCCTCAGGATATAAATGATCTTGTGTAGCAATACCACTTCTAGTTCTTATTTCATACGTATGTTTTTCTTTAGAAGCATTAACTAGCAAATCTTTTTGCACTTTAGCAAGTTGATCAATTTGAGTTTGAAACATTTGAAAATGTTTAACAAGCATTTTAACATCATTAGAGGTTCTTTCTATAATACCATGCAAATTATCAATAGCTCTATAGTTTTCCATTAGGTGATTTTGCACTCTCATATTAAAATTATCTTGCTTAATAACATAATTATAAAATTCATCTAAACATTGATCAGGAGGTTTATTATAGGGAATATCTCTACTATCAAAATCTTGGAGAGAGTGTACCTCAATAGTGGATGAGTGAGGGATTGACTTACATAATTCTTTTATAGGTGGAAGATTCTTCACATCTTCAGATTTAATACCCCTCTCTTTAAGAGATTTCTTGGCTTCTCTCAGCACTTCATCATTTAATTCAATCATTCCCCTCTTCTTGGGTGTTAGTGTTGGTGTTGATACTGGAGTAGGGGTCGGCTCAGGCTCAACCATAGTCCAATCATCATGATTTTGGCTTATTTTAGCCATTAATTCCCCAGCTTCGTCTGGAGTTCTTTACCTGAAAACACAACCAGCACAACTATCCAGGTATGTCCTAGATTCAACAGTTAGTCCATTATAGAATATATCAAGAGGTTTATTATTTCCTATATTATTCCCAGGTGTAGCCCTAACTAAAGAATAGAACCTTGCCCAAGATACAGGCAATTTCTCTCCTTCCAATTGCTTGAAACTAAATATATTTTGTAAAGCAGCACGTTGAGCACTAGCAGGAATTTTTTTCTAAAAGAAAGCTTTAACCAAACCAATAGGAGTATCAATAGACCCCGAAGACAAATTATTAAACCAAGTTTTAGCTCCATATTTTAATGAGAAAGGGAATATTTTAGCAACAAAGTAGCTACGTTTCTTAAGATCATCAGAGAATAAACTACTCAAAGAGGAGAGCTCATTCATATGTTTCATATCACTTTCATTTTCAGTACCACAAAAGGGTTCTTTCTCAACAATAGATATATAAGATAAATCAAGAGAGAAATAATAATCCTTATCTCTAATATTAATAGGAGAGGTGGCAAACTTAGCATCAGGAGATAATTTATATTTAATAACACGACTTTCAATAAGACTCATAACAACATCTTTATCCTTCATAGCATGTATTTCATCAATAAGATCATCATTAAGTTCAATATAGGAATCACCAAAATCATCACTAGTATTCTCTATAAGCTCAAGTGAAACAACAGGAGTAACCGGATTTTTATCAGGAGTTTCACTGTTTGCAATATTTTTAGCTTTAGCAATAGTAGCATCTAAGAAAAGACCGAGAGAACCACTCTCATCAAGCATAGTAGAAGCATCATCAAAAGTATCAGAAGTATTTTCAGATTCAGCAGAAGTAGCATGTGTAGCATGTGGTGGTGTAAGCAGCTTACTCATAACAGACGGTGAATCAAGAGCAACAGAGGTGTTCAGAGTTGTACCTCTTCTTGTAGTGGATGGTAATATAGGAAACTTTCCATCACGAGTCTTACCCATGATGAATGATTGGCAGTAGATAATAGTACTCTCCGGTGAGATCGCAAATAAAGCTATGCTCCCCGGCAACGGTGCCAGAAAATAGTCTTGATGACCCACAAGTATAGGGGATCGCAATAGTCTTTGAGGGAAGCAAAGCCCAAATTTATTGATTCGACACAAGGGGAGCAAAGAATATTTGTGAGCCTTAAAAAGTGAGTTGTCAATTCACCTGCACCTGAAAGTACTTTTGTTCGCAGTGGTTTATCAGTAGCAACAATTTTATAGTAGTAGCAGTAGTGAAATAATAGCAGCAGTGAGATGAAAACAACAGCATCAGTGTTTGAAGTAAACAACGGGATTAAATATTGTAGGCATAGGGATATATGAACAGGCGTTGCATGGATAAGTTAGTTCATATAATAATCAAGACATGGGCATTGCAGATAAATAAGATAAATCACCCGAGCACTAAGTAACCATAGGCATGTGTTCCATAAATAGGCATACGTGCTCGCAATGAGAACTTGCACAACATATTTTGTCCTACCAGCCCGTTTTCAGCGGGGCCTCAAGGGAACTACTAGTAATTAAGGTGTTACTTTTAATAGAACACCGGAGCAAAGAATTAACACTCCGTAAACACATGTGATCCTCACATCACAGCCATCCCCTCCGGTTGTCCCAATTTCTGTCACTTCGGGGCCTCGGGTTCCGGATAACGATATGTGTAAACAACTTGCATGTATAATCAAGAAATAATAATTATTATCATGATTCAATAACATGTTCAGATCTGAGATCATGGCACTCGGGCCCAAAGTGGCAAGCATTAAGCATAACAAGTTGCAACAATGTCAATAGCACTAATAGAAGATACTAGGCACTATGCCCTAACAATCACGACATTATTACTTGCACGATCTCATCCAATCCCTACAATCCCCTTCAGCCTACAGCGGGGGAATTACTCACACATGGATGGGGGAAACATGGATGGTCGATGGAGACGCATTGGTGATGACAATGGAGATGATCTCCTCCAATTCCCTGTCCTGGCAGGGTGCCAGATCAGGAACTTCTGATCCCCGAATCGAGTTTCGGGATGGTGGTGGAGCTACGGACTTCTTTCTGGAAAACTATAACCCCCCCGGGTTTTAGGGTTGAAGGCTACTTGTAGTCGAAAGGGGAGCCCGAGGGGGTGTGGGAGTGGCCCACACCACCTGGTGGCACGGCCTAGGGGGGGGGCGGGGGGGGGGGGGGGTTGGACACCTCCTGGCCCCTCTCCGGGTCTCCTTCTGGCCCCCGGGGGTCTTCTGATGTTTTAGGGCCAATGGGGTCTTTTCTGGGAAATTTCCCGAAAGTTGATTTTTCTGCACAAAAACGAGACACCAAAGTAATTATGCAGAAAACAACGTTAGTTCGTGTTAGTTGTATTCAAAACACACAAGTTTAGAGGGAAACAATAGGAAAAGTGTTCATAAAAGGAGGTACCTTTTCGATGTATCATATAGGTTTGCTTGGACCTGCTATGTTTTTGTTGTACCACTCTGAGGGATGTAATAGTCACGGATAAGTCCTTCTATGAGTATTATGTCAACGACTTGCGTACTACACATGCAGTGGTGTGTCGGGTCACCACAGATGGTATCAGAGCGAAGCGACCTTAGGTTTAAAACCTTTTACGAGATCTGTAGGTTGGTAAAGACTATAAAAAGCCATCTTATCTAAACCACATTTCCTACAACTATGATGACCATTCACTTGAGAATGATACAATCATACTTGTATAGAATTTTCTTACTCAACTTGATTAAATTTACTGATCTATTTTCTTTATACCTAGGTATGGTTGGTTTGAAGTTTAGCATACATCAGTCTTATTGTGAAAAGTGTGCTGACATAGTCAGAAATGATTAAGTCACAGTGATGATTACCCCATTCTATGGATGTATAGTATGGAGTAGAATATGGTATAGATTAAGTATAGGAGTCATTAAGAAGGGATGTATGAGCATCATGAAGAGTCATGAAACCATGGTAACTATGGGGTAAATACCATATCCTTAGTTATCAAGTCTAGAGGTGAATCATTATAGTATAGTATAGAATTAGGAGAAGGCATAAGCATTGATGGAAGCTACATTACTACTCCTACGATGTGATCAACACCATGAAGGACCAACAGATGCTATGAGAAGCTGATTATAACCAAGATGAAGTAATTCAATTTACATGGTACATAGTTCTATATGGAATCAAGATAGACAACAACTACTATAGATCATTTTGTCTTGGTTTATTCCATTGCAGTAAGGCATGCAATTGGAGTAATTACCTGGGCAAAGAGTGGTTGTGTAGAATAGGATTATAAGGAACTATATACCTACTTGTAGTGTATAGCATTTAAGAGCCTTGGTACTTGAGATGTTTTACTCAAAGTACTAATATTTCACGGGCTTTTGATGCATGAGTGGTAAATGCATCTGGGATTTATTGGATCTTATTTGGATCTTTGATTGACTAGATCTGAACACAAAGATTGAACTTGATGTGAAAATGCATGTGCAAACACTGAGTTCTTTCTTGATGTTATTGGTCTAGAGGGTATTGGATTAGTATGAGAGCGGTCTGAGTTATCAGCAGATGGAAGCATCCACAAAGGCTCTAGAAGACCAGAAAGTCAAGAAGGCAGAAGTCAATGAAGCCACTGATGGGAATGGACCATTGTCCATATCTTGCTTGGAGTTGGTGACATACTTCATCAACACATGGATATAAACCACAAGTGATGAGAAGAAAATCAAATGAGTAGTTATATCCTAGAAGGGAATATGTAGAAGTTCGATAAATAAACCTATAGAGTTGTCCCATAGAAGTTAAAACTCAGAGGTATAGAAGGACCATATGTAACATCCCAGTGTTAGGGAGGTTATAAGGATCTAAATATAATATGTGCATTTGCAAAGCATGCATCTAAAAGTACGAGAAATTTTGGCGCGGAAGTTTAAACGCATCAAAGTGACCAAAGTTTCACTTGACATGATGAAATAGGTCTAGTTCATCTAGTCAAGAGTACATTTTGAATGATATTTATAACAAGTATCTTAAGAAACCAAATCACCTGATAAGAGTAACCAGAATTGTTTATGACAAACACAAACTCTCAACAACTTTAACCTCAAGTCTATAAGTGACTTGGGATAATTCCTTAGGTATCTAGAACTCAAAGAGGGGTGAGTATCCAAATCACATAACTGATAATCATGCTTTCGTAAATGAGTAATACACAATTAAATCATCTCATCAACAGAGATGTTATCTCCTATAAAACAACAACTCTCTAAGTTATCAACCATTCACACAACACCTTTATAAAGTATCTCATAATTGTTAAGTGCACCTTCATAAGTAAATAACAAAGTTTCAATAGAACACTAGTGATACAAAAAAGTGTTAACTCAAAAACCACAAGTGGGAAATGACATAATAATTGTATTAACATATTTATCGAATATGTACATATCTCATCAACCATAAAAGAAGTATCTAAAAGAAGACATAAATCTTCTTAATTCACTGTTAAACCTGGATCATGACATATGACCTTTCCAAATTTCTATGACTACATTAGGCCTGACAAATATTACAAGGGAAGAATATAAAGTAAAATCATGACACCAGAGAAAACAAATAACAACTATGACACAAGTCATAAAAATACAATAAGCTTCACATGCTCATTGTCTCATCCATCTTTTACAAGTTAGTATCTGAAATCTCAACACATCAATGAACCATTTGATCAACTTACTATTAAGTCATCATTCCATAAGCATTCCACACTTCTATTCAAATCAACCTTCAACAAATAAAGTAATTCTGGATACAAGTATTGAGTAACAACAAATTATAACCTCTAGTAGAGGAATTGAATTGAAAGCTAAGTAAAATTAATCATGTATGAAACAATCACATATCTTATGGGAAACCAAATGATAAGCATATGGAAGAGAATAAAAGCCTGGACTAAATCTTAATCTAGACCTTGTTATGTTTTCTAGACCATTCTATCTGTTTCAAATCTTCTCTAAAGTCGTTCTGCAAGATAAGCAACCTACAAGAAAGGAGGAACTACCACAGGAAGATCTTCAAGAAGATTATTTAGAGTGCGCTAGAAGTGCTACTCTAATCTACTATAAGAGTACTTGGAAACTTTTATATCTTGATATGATCTTATTAACTGTCGCGACCCCGAACCCAGAGATATACATACTGTTATGTGCTCCTAGCCATGGACTCACAAGGGCTTCAGGGTTACTAGCCCCGGCCGCAACAAACAACGGCAGGCAGATTGGATTCATCGGCACATAGTCCGGATCCCCAGTCTACTACTCCTTGTATCCATGCTAGTCCTAACCAACTATGCATATCAAAGCGTCCGCGAATCGAATGAAACTGAAGGAAACGGGACCGAAACTATACAGAGATGCTATGTGTCCAGAAAGTGCAACAACAATTGAGGGTTACTGGGGTTACCTCGCCCCAGGCCGATCACATCGACAGGCGGGCTCGGACATGGATCATTGGCTCCACAACCCCTCGACTGCGACAACTATGCAGGCATAGCCAAAACTGTATAACAATGAGCTCGAAACCAACAACCGATCAAAGCAGTACTCTAAACATGAAGCTTTACTAAACAAGTGTTACTATAGTATAGCTTACAAGCAGAGGTCACACGACCCAACATTACATCAGACAACGGAAGACAAATTATGTTGCTAATCAACAAGAACCAAAAAGGCCTAAGATGCCGCAACATAAGGCGACGTCCCAACCCATAGATTCCAGGCTGCTACCTGGGAACCCCAAACTACTCGTCGATGTCCACGTCGAAACACCACCGAACTGAGGAACTCCACGTGAACCAAGTTGAAGCAAACATGAGTACGGGAGGTACTCAACAAGACTTAGTTAACCTATTATATATCTGCTATCTTCAGAAAGGTTTTATGAAGGTTATTTTGCGTAAAGCCATCTTTGTTTTCCAAGTTGAGGAAGGAATAGCACGTCTCATAGAGTATTCTGAAAACAGATGAGAAAACTACTCAACTACTGAGATCATCATCTTCTTGTATTCCACCAAGTCTTTCTCATTCCCACACTAACTCATGCTACAAGGATCACCCCTCTCGGCATCTCCGAGGAGGCACCCTTCAATCATGGTTAACAAGTTTTAGTCATTCCGTTGAGGTTATCTATGATCACAGAATCCGTTGCCAAGTCGTCCGTAACCGTGGACACGGATTCTCGAGGAGATTTATCCCTGCAGGGGGTACACTTTACCCACACGTACCATCCGACTCTTAACGCCACATGTACGCTCGTCCATGGAGCGCGGCAGAGGGTGGCTGGCCACGACCTTTACCTTGCTCGACCCTATCCATGAGTCAACCCAAACTGGGCCACCCCGTCAACAGGGAGTTGGCCACCTCCTGACGGCACCTGTTCTGTGAGTCGGGAACAAGATCCGTGTACGTCCATCACTTGTCCCGGTCACGCCCTAAGTTTTCTCCAAATCGTTTTCTGACTCACACGCAGATGGAAAGATCAAACTACGTGACTCATGGACGTGGCCAAGCAAGTTAGTTGGTCGAGCGCGGTCTGTTAGGCCCCGCGTGTGGTTGCACGCTCAGTCTTGGCTTCGAAGGCGAGAACTCGCTCCTAGGGGCATGAACAGGACAAAACGCCACAACCCATTGTGGCCTCACATCCATGCCGTTATTTAGTCAAGTTATCAAAGGTAAAACAAATCATAACAACATGACATAATAGATTCACGCGTTGACAAGATTCATCAACCGGATGGATCAGATCACAACTAGGCATGGCTAAGCAAGACTCACAGGGTTTAGCGGAGCGCGCACAAGCAAACCTATAGCTGCTAGGAGCAGTGGATCAAGATATCTAGGTTATGAAGTATATAGGGGAACTCTATCTACTGACACAAAATAGTTTGGAACCGAATGCAAAGTACGAGATTCAAAACACTTTGAAACCATATATGAGCAGATAAGAGGTTATGCTTGCCTTGGTTATAAGAAAACCAGATAAAGTCTTCAGGAATAAGTGCTTGACTTTTCGGTTAAGATCAAGTATTCACCATTGGATTGTTGGCCTTCTCTTCGGAGTCACGTTCTACCGAGAGGGAAACAACACCGAAAGAGAAATAACAATCAACACATGGCATCGATGCAATGCACAATATGTATGCATGAGCAAGTTAATGCACTGAAATAAAGCCCTAGACATGAAGATAGGGTTGCTAGGATTCGTATGCAAATTATGCAATTTTACTGAAATTAGCCCGAAATAGACCCCGTAGGGGCAATTCGGACGATTATGAAAGTAGGTACCATTTTAAAAGCTCAATTGGGTTTGAAAACACCATAACTAGATTCCATTTGTCATTTTGAGCATTTTGGTATATAACTTTTAATTTTCTAATTTTAGTGAATAAAAACTTATTTTTCTATTTTTAAATGATTAAACAACATTAAATAATGTCCAAAAATGAAATGTGTCAAACATGTATGAAAGTGACATTTTTGGGTAGCTTACATTTTTATGAACATTGCCATATTTTTACTTTATTTTTCTGAGCAATATTTTGGAAGATATTGATTAACCAAATTTATTCATTTTCTGGAATTTAATTAACAGGGGGAATATGACATCAGCACTACGTCACTGTGACATCACCCAGGGATGGATGCTCTCTGTTCTTCACGGTTGGGATCAAATTCGAATGAATTCGTGTGTAATTTGAAAATTAAACTACACAACGAGGGAGAGGAGGTCAAGGGGAGTTGAGGGGTACTGGCGATGGACCATTTGGTCGCCGGAATACTCGCCGGCGATGAGGTCCGACGGCGGCGGACGGTGGCCCTCGATGACAACAAGCTAGAGGAAGAGAGGGAGCACGGGGAGGGAACCGAGGCGCTCACCATGGCGCGGTGGAGCTAGCAGGGTGGTCGGGGTGGCGAGTGGAGGCCGGAGACGGACGCGCCATGAGGTTCCCCGCGGCGGCCGGAGGTGACAACGACGGCGAAAAACGCGCGTTCCACATCGTCCCAGCAACCGTGGCTTGGCAGGGAGGTGGAGGAGGCCACGGAGGTTCCGGGGGTGGCTTCAATTTGACCTCGGGTGGCCGGAGAGGGCAGCAAACGGCGGCGGCCGGAGTGGAGCTAGGGTTTGCTCCCGGACAATACAGAGAGCGAGAGAGAGAGGCAGTGCAGCGAGCAGGAGGAGGGAAAGGAGGGCACGGAGCTCTCCTTAGCTTCTTATCCGTGGGGGAGGGAAGCAGGACGTGGAGAGGGCGTAGTGGGCGGCCGGCTCTCCTACTGGCAGGAGGTAGAAGACAAAGTGCATTTTGCGAAAACCCCCAGAAATTGCTGAATTTTACAAAGAAGTCCTTTTCTCTTTTAAAACAGGACAGAAAACAAAGTTTTGGGGCCCTTTTTGCAAGAATAAAAATGGGCAAAAATACTTTTTGGAGACCTTGTAAAATTTCCAACAAAACCATGTTTTTCTTTGATGAATTTGAAATAATTTTGAGAACAAAACTTTGGAAACCAAAATAAGTACTATCTGTGGTATTTTCTCAAAACATTTACTTTCACAGTTTAAATTGGTTCAAACATGATTTAAATTTTTTGATTCATGCATGTATGAGATGAACACACACCACACACCCTAATGTATCAAAAATTGGGATGTTACAAATCTACCCCCCTTACAAGAATCTCGTCCCGAGATTCCCGAAGGAGAAGAAAGAAGGAACACCGGTTTTGAACGATCTTCTCGAACCTTACAGTTCTCTTCTCGAAAAGGTTGATCCGTAGCATCTTGAAGTATTGAACGGATACACCTTTGGTAAGAGGGAAACTCTTAGGAAATGATCTTCACGAAGATCGAGTTTCTCATGGGTAACTCATGAAAGGGATGTTCATAAAGAACGGTTGAGTTATCGTGCATGAAACACATCAAGATAACGGAGGGAATAGAAGATGGTTTCAAGTTTGCGGACGATTGGTCTTGAAAGGATTTAGAATATGAGCTTTGTACAAGACTTTAAATCCTTTTGGAAAAGAAAGGTTGAACAACTTATGACATCGAGGTTTCTTCAAACAGAAAACCAAGATGGAAAGTTTGGTCTTGGATACCATGACGTAATATCCGTAGACGAGGGAAAACACGAGAAAACATAGTAATTTGTGCTTCAGCGAAAAATTTGATACAGGATCATGTTCACTCGACGGAGTGGACACGGAAGATAACGGAACTTTTATTCCGTCAAATTTTGTCGAGAACTTTGTCAAAGATCGGAATGTTACTTCATAACAGAAGATGGGTAACCACGGAATGTTGGAACACCGTAACAAAGAAAGAATTCTTGTTCATACCATAAAGACGAATAACCAACGAGGACTGAAACACCGGGATAAAATAGGGAATCTCTTTCCTATCGTGGTTTGGACGTAACCATACATCCACCACCTTGTTGAGATCCCAAGGCTGAAGTAACTGACAAATTCACACAATGTGTGAGATGAACAGAACTTCAAGTACAAACCACTTGAAAAAAAACTGATCAACGGCGGTTACGAAACACCAAGAGATGGTTCTCATGATGAACTTGTTTTCACGAGAACAAGGATTTGGTAGGATTGATAGAGAAAGATTCGAAAGATCAACTTCCAAGTTATCCTGGATGTTATAGATACCGATAGCAGACTCACGACAAGCCTTCTATAGGTCATCAAGTGAATGTAGAACCCTGGTTTGGAAGAACGGTGAGGAAAACTTGTTGAAATCGAGCCACACAAGAATTCTCACGGAGAGTGGCTGTTCTTACGGATTCAAAGGGATATGACATTAGACCTTCCGGCTAATTGTGTCAACCACAACATCAACCATGCCGGATTTCCGAATGGACCTAATTCAATACTCTTTGAGGAAACAACAACCATCGTTGTTGCTTGAGATTCAGCTCTGGTTAGTGGGTTGATAACTCAAGACTCGGTATGTTTGATCAGGAAGATTGCACTGGTTATCAACGAGATACGTTTACTGGATTCTCAAGGTATGGACTATAATGTCACACTCAAGAAGATGAGCGAGATTACAGAACTCATGTATTAGCAACTTGCGAAAGACGGTTGCACCTACATGAACTACTTGCAAAAGAACACATCAAAGTCCTTGTTAGAAGGAGATTACAGAGATAACGAAGATCTTGGACTTCTTCTCTTTTGCGAACAATCAGTCAGGGGCTTAGTGTGGATGCAAACTTATTCAAGTAAATGGAGGTAACAACCAACCATCTCAAGAATACTCCACACATGCATGACCGACTGGGATTATTCCCTAGGGAACAAGAAAACTTTACTCGAATCAATGACGACAACTTTCACCATAAGCACATGAACCAGAGTAAGTCACTTCAAACATCTGGAACACAACTTTGTGATGATACAAAGATGGTTCTCGAAAGTTTCCAACATTAGTGCCAACTGTTCAACATGAACCTCTTGCAACTTGGAGTAAATAGGAATGTCATCGATGGGCTCGACAACACCTTACCAAAACACTCCAAGATGAGGGATTTTCATGATATATGAACGAGGCAAAATATTGGTCAGACCAAAGGACATGAAGGTGAACTCGGACAAAACACAATGAGTGAAAACACCATCAAGACAGTCCTTGAGTCTGAAATTGATCTGACAATAGCCCAAATAAAATCAAGGGTAAAATGATAGCATGTCCATTGAAGAGATACTATCATGCTTCAACAAGATGAGAACTAGACATCCCGTTGCAGAGGAACAAGTTAGGATGAGCTTTTGTCTTTCCACTCTCCAAGTTATTGTTTAAGCTCAACCTACTAGTCCAGGGTGTCCAGCGGAGTTTCTTGGAGAAAAGAGTAGTTCAAACTACCCTTCATTTAGACATCACGGCTAGGTAAAACCTGGTGATACTTCTAGAAAGACAACCAGAATATCACAACCTACCGGTATGTCTTGGAGTTCGAAAGGAGGTTTGCTTTTCAAAGCAACTGATATGAACATGAGAGCTTGGGCATGGACCTAACTCTTTGACCAAGAATGTGCACCAGAATGAACGGATTTGGTAACACGATCAACTTTATATAGAGACCGGGTGACCAATAGTGCTAAGAAGGATACATATGTTTTCTTAGATTTTCGAAGCAATAAGAATTGCTAAGAATAGCAGATACACATGACGATGAACAGACCCATCATTCTCAAGCATTCAAGCTTGGAAGAAGGGGGAGTGAAGATGTGTAAGAGCATCACTTCATCAATAAGGCCATGAAACTCAACACAACCTCTTGATATATAAGAGTGTGATACTCGAAGGTAGAACAGAACAAAAGCTAATGAAACTTCTTTATTCTGAGGATTACAAAACTTTGACCTGGTTCTGGAGGTGAACGAGGTACTGTAGTTTGTTTCTCCTGACATTCCAAGGTGGAACGTTCTTACAGAAAACAACAGCAAATTCATAGGAAGAATCCAACACCATATGCAACTTGGTTTCCGAATCAACGGATGGAGATCTTAGGCAACTAGAGGGTAGGAACATGCTCCGGAGAAATCCTAAGATCATGTTGATTGCACAGGGTAATACTCATTTGTAAAACCCATGCTAAGACGAGAGATATAGTAGAGTCAAGAACAAGGATATGGGAATCATAAAGAACACTCTTGTCGTGATCCTTTTGATTCCTGGAGAAAACCTATGGCTATTGGAGCTGAGATTACCTAGCCATCCTGAGGTAGAACAGATTCTTCAGGATCCAAAGAAACAGAACTTGGGTTAAAGGTCAGCATCCTGTACTGATAGCATGAACATCACATGGTTATGAAACCACACAATCCAACCCACTGCAATTCAGCACATTCCGGGACCTTCGGTTCAAGTCCAAGATTAAAAACTCAAAGGAAGGAGTAACTACTATCTGAGTGCCTTGAAGGACACTATGAATAGCAATCACGAGGTATCTTTCAAAAGACAAACATAACTCCGGAAGAATTTGACATAGGACAACGGATACATTCGAGATGAAAAGGAAATCTCGAGGTTTAGGATTTTGAGACTTTAGAACAGGAGTATGTGGAACCCACACAAATCTGAGAGATTATGGATGGAAAGGAAATCTCCCAGTTTAAGAGAAACAACGGAGTAAGGAACACACACGACTCTAGAAACTTTAACACTAGGTCAACTTGGGTAAACAAACATCTTGCCAAAGAAGGCACCTAAGTTTTGAATGACTAGAAGAGATAGCAAAACCTCTCAAATCAAAACAGGTAAGGTGACCCAGAATTAGAGCGATACCAGATAAGGAGTAAAAGGAGTCCTAAGAAGGTTTTTCACAATCCATTTGGAGTTTCAAAATAGTTTTCACAAACACTAGACTCGACATCGACCAAGCAGTAAGGTTTTCCTACAAGCAGTCCTGCTCTGATGCCATGACCTGTCACGACCCCGGACCCAGAGATATACATACTGTTATGTGCTCCTAGCCATGGACTCACAAGGGCTTCAGGGTTACTAGCCCCGGCCGCAACAAACAACGGCAGGCAGACTGGATTCATCGGCACGTAGTCCGGATCCCCAGTCTACTACTCCTTGTATCCATGCTAGTCATAGACAACTATGCATATCAAAGCGTCCGCGAATCGAATGAAACTGAAGGAAACGAGACCAAAGCTATACAGAGATGCTATGTGTCTAGAAAGTGCAACAACAATCGAGGGTTACTGGGGTTACCTCGCCCCAGGCCGATCACATCGACAGGCGGGCTCGTACATGGATCATCGTGTCGTGGGATAATCACGGCAGACGTTACCGGGGGTAACTGATCTTGGGGCAAGACGACACAGGCGTTTGGGAGAGGGCTTAGCTCAGAGGAAAACATGATGGTACTTGATCTGGTAGCCGGCAATCAAGTCGCCGAGTCTCTGATCTCGATATATTAACTCAACTCTCGTGTTACACTGGATGCTCGATATCAAGCGATATTGCTAGAACTCTTGGATCTCTAAACTAGACCGAGGGGCCGGTTTATAAAGCACCCGGACCCCCCTGGCTTGCCCTCCAAGGCGCACCCTGAACCCTACCCGGACACCGCATACGAGAAACCCTAACTTTCCTTACCGTAACCCACAATCCGGGTTACGAGGCCTACGAACTTGGGCCTTCCAGAAGCTCCTTTATCCTTAGCCGGATCTTGCGCAGCGTCCATTGGGCCGAGTTACACCTTGGCTTTGGCCTACCGGGTTATCATCCCTCCATCAGTAGTCCCCATAATAGCTTGGGCTTCACGAGGTTCTCTTTGAAGCGCACGCTATTCCCTGCAAAATTATCAAACTTACAAACTCAATGGAGGCCGGGTTAAATTGCTTTGATAAACAGCTAGGCCCAACTCCACGGTGTCCATATAATAACCCGGCTTTCTCCAAGTCCTTTGCTTAGCTTTCCGGGTCAATGCCCTAATAAGAATGTTAAAGATCCGATTTTCTTTACTCGATAATTGCCCCTAATGTTGCGGAGAAGATCTCCTTCTTATCTCTGTCCGGATATCTCGTCCAGCACTTAAAGCATATCTCGCAAAATCTGTGCAGATGGCCGTTACTCCGAAATTTTCGGTTCCCGCTCGTTGAGCCAGGTTTATCCACCCGCACCCTTATAAATAAGTGCTTAGGGGCAAACCTAACCCCGACGGCTCATTTCCCCCCTTTCCTCTTTCTTTTCACTCCCGCATTCAAGTTCACAGAGCACCATCACGGAGACCTTACGCGCGTCACCGGAACCCATCCGCCGCCGGCTGCGCTCCACCACGGTTCGCCCCGCGCCGCCGCCGGAACCCGCCGTCGCGCCCCCGACCCGCCCGCCGGGAGTCGCAAAGGGGCACCAAGACTGCGCCATTTGCCTCCGCCGGGCTTTACTCCAATCTCCTCCAGTAAGTTTCCTTTATCCATCAACTTGGCCTTGCAATTTCTCGATCTATTTCAGATTGGATCTGAGTCAACCCGCCGGTCGTTTTTTCTTGTCACGCCGAATTAGGTCGCTTGAATTCATTCTAGCTCATCCAATAGATTGAATGTAGACTCCACTTCATCCCCCTATCGCCCTTAATCATTAATTTCACCGTAAATCTGGAAATGAAATCTCCAATCTAAGCTCGGGCCGCCCCAATTTTCCGCGCTTGCCTCCGATACCCGTAAAATCCTCTTCTTCCGGTTCTTTTACTTGCGATAGATACACGAGCAACCACCCGTCTTCTTCAGACACTTTTCAATATGTAAATACCCCATAGTTTCTATAATGATGCTTGATACCCGGATAACTCCTAGCTTCCATGTTTTCCCGATACCGCTTCACAAATATCCGGACAGCTCACGGTTTCCGAGTCTTACTTCTTGTACCCTTTGATCTTGTGTTTCGCAGGTTGATCTCATGGCTCCTAAAAAGCAGGGGAAGCAGTCAGCCAAGGCCAAGACCACCAATTCCATATCCGCCAACTGGGCGCGATCCACTGTTACGAAGGCCAAGTTGGAAGAACTGGCCGAATTAGGGGTTCTCCCCTCCCAAAAAGATATCCATTGGAGGGTGCGGGGTAACAAGACCCGGCCCACACCTGCCGATGATGAGGTAATATGTTTCGTGGAGCACGTGACCCGGGGATTCCGTCCTCCGGGTCACCCTTTCTTTCGAGATATTCTAAGCCACTATGGCCTCCGGATATTTGACATAGGGCCTAACTCTGTGTTAAATATTTCCCACTTCATCGTCCTTTCCGAGTCATACTTGTGCACTCCGCCAAGTTTGGCTCTCTTTATCGAACTTTTCCAGTGCAAACCGTGCCGCGAAAGCGGTGACGGGGCACTTCTTGCTTGCGGCGGGGTCTCTATCCAACGCTGCAAGAATTCTCTAATGCCACCTCTTACTCTTAACTCCCACGTCAAACACTGGCAACTCTCATACTTTTACTGCCGGGACACCTCCCCACCCGGCGAAAAGAGGTTGCCGGGTTACTCAGAGGGCCTCCTCGATATCTCCGAGACCTTCAACGCCTTTGCCCCTGACTCGGACAGGGAGGCAATCCAACCCTTGTTGGCCAAAATAACTATCCTCTCGGCCCAAGGTCTCATTGGGCTCAATCTGGTAAAGACTTGGGTCGATTTCCGGATCCAACCCAACTCCATCCGCACAAAGTTAATGTGCGAGTATTCCGGGCACACCACGGACTCGCTCCGATACTGCACCAATAGCTTTGCAGCCAGAGACACCAACAAGACTAGCAAGAGCTTCCTGACAGAGAAGTTGGAGGTAATCCGGAACATAGCCGGGTTAGAACCCTTCACGCGTGAGAACCCGGCCCCCAAGGTAAAGACTCGGCTTCCATATCTTTACCTTCACACTTTCCACTCGATATGGCTAATAACCCTTATTCTTATATCTTCATCTCAGGCCGATGATCCTTTTTGGAAGATTGAAACTCCTCCTAGCTCTGAAACTCCAGAGGAGAAAGAAGATGTCGTTAACTCGGATGAAGGTACATTCCGAGTTTCACTTAGCTTTTTTGAAATCGCTGTCGCTCGTTCTTCATTTTCCGATTGTAAATCCTGATAACTTTCAGAACAAGAAGAGAAGGACGACGAAGAAGAAGCTGAAGGCAAGGTGGAGTCAGCGAGTGACGAGGACGACGCTGAGCCAACAGTCAAGGTCGGAGCAAAGAGAAAACCCCAAGGGGTCGTCTTCAAGGTTCCATACCTTTTCCTTGCCTCTAAATCATATTTATTTGATAACATGCACGAGCTAAACCAGAAATTATCCACTTGGTTGTATTTGAAGGAACCGCTCGTGACCAAGCGTCGAATAACTCAGAACTTTCCAGGTGATGGCACTCTTAATCCGGGTATTCCGTCGTCTCCGGCTCGACGCGCTGGTATTCTCTTAATCCTTTCTTAAGTATCAAAGTCTTCCCGAACCATCCCCTTACGGGACAATTCCACGTCTTGCTTGATGTTTTTCAGTTTCATCCGGGTCCAGCAGCGAGTTCCCCTCGGACTATATGGTGAATCCCGGGTAAAATTCCTTTCCTGATGCTTTACAGTTTTTTCATCACTTTTTTTCCAGTTGTACGATAACTGCTTTACTTATACTGCCCGTAGGGCCACGATCACTGTCAGCGACCAAGATGATATGGAAACTGACGACCCGGTTAAGGAGAACCTGACTGATGATATACATGCCGCAGCTGGCGGAGAAGAACAACAAGTGCCACCAATAAACCCAGCCGACCGAGAGGCCGAGTATCCCATAGCCTCGCACGTACTCGAGGAGGAAGAAGCTGCAGACTTGGGCGCGGGAGAAAGGGCACCAGACTCCGATACTCGGACGACCCAGATACCCTCTCTCACCAAGAAGAGAGTCCCTTCTCCAAGTCCCCCAGGTCCCGGGTCTTCCAATTTGGGCAATGATACTTTTGACCAGATGATGAGCACTCTCCTTGCTATGAAGGCCTCGGAGAGAGATGTGCTAGAACGCATGGCAGCGGAGCACCAGGTAATGTTACCTAATATCTCTTCTTATCCATCTAGTCCCCAAGTGCCGAGTATAATTTGTTGAAATTGTGCTCGGTATTCTGCGCGATAATCGGCTTTGCCATGATACCCGACTAATTCTCATACTTTGGTTTCTCACAGGCACAGGCCACCCGGTCTGATGAACTTTTGCTCAAGACCGAACAACTGCTGCTTGCCGAGGTAAAGCGGAGAGAGGCCCTTGAGGATGAAGTGGAAACTTTGAAGAAAAATGTTTCCAAATATAAGAAAAGGTGCACTACTGCTCGAACCGCACTGAAAAAGTTGTCGGAGCAAATTACCGATACTTATCGTATCTTTCTTAGTAAGTTTCTTGCTGCTGACTGCTTTCATGCCTCTGCTTTGTTACATGATACTCGGAATTACTGATATGGCCTTTCTTTGTTTCAACTGCAGGTGCTAACCTTGCAGCCCCAGAAGAAGATGCTGTTGCAAAGGCTAAAACTTTAAAGACTGTGCTCCGGACTTTCTTTGCCGGCGCCAAGTGGATATTGGATGCCGTGCAGTGGCCAACTGAGGTATATCCGGGTGAAGAGAATCTTATCCAAGCCTGCTCCACCGTGCCTGCATGGATCGAGATCTGGAAGCGCTCGGCATGCCGGATTGGTATGACCCGGGCCTTTGCGCTAGCTAAGGCTTACTTCCCTAAGCTTGAGCTGGCAAAGGTTATATCCGGGTTTCCAGAATTCAAAGCGGATTGCTCCAAGTTTGGGCCCAAAGACTTCAAGGCCGTACAGTCCGCGGTGCGTCACTCGGCAACCACTTTGGCCGATAGTATGGATCTGCGTACGCTTATGAGTTCGTACGATGCTGAAGACAAAATCGTGAAGGAGGAAGCAGCCTCACCGTTCGACATTTTGGAGAAATGGGCTGCCGATTCGGCCAGGAAGAGGGAAGAAACCGCGAAGAGGGAGGCCGAGTTAGGATCAGAGCCAACCACCTCTACACCGGTTGTCCTCCCGCCTGTTCGTCCTGATGCGAAGAATCCGGGTAACGATGCCGGGAGAGCTGCAGAGCAAGCCCAGGACCAAGACCCGGAGGGCAAGGGCAAGGGTGTGGGCCCTATTCAAGAAGCCGAGTAAACAAATGCCATCACGATACCTTTGATCGTTTCAATGCTCTTGTTCGAAACAGATGTTCTTTTGTCGGTGCACCTATGCACCTTTGATACTAGTACCGAGATTTGTAACGTACTTTAATTCCTTGATATACCTCGTGCCTCCTCTGGCCTCTGGATGAACTTGATATTTATCTGGTTTTTGAGCTTATTCTCGATATCCGACTTTCCTTATGGTTCCTTTTGTGAGACTCGGTTTCCAAGCATCGTGGGTTCTGACAGGCGGACTTTTCTCTAAGTCCCCAAGTCCCCCAGACTCGGATGCTAGGATTTTTCGAGCTTAGTAACAACTTGTTTTTGTTTCAAAAATCCCCAATCCCCAAGGCCCGAATTTCCGAGTCTGGGATATGTGGTCTTTTCAAAGAGAACAAATTTGTTGTTGCTAAGCCCAAACCCGGAGCCGTTTCACATAGGTTATGAAGTTATGCTTAATAAACGTTGAGTTTCCGGCTGCTAGCCTTGTACTCTGCATAACTTGTGGTTTAGATGACCCTTTTGACTATCTTGTACTGTAAGCCGGCTTTCGTGTGGATACCATGTTGTTACATCTATACGAAAACAGGGTCAGGCAAGTCCCATTGGGCTTCATGGCTGATTGTAATCGTAAGCGAGCAAATCATGCCACTTTAGTGCGAGTCACATCAAGCTTAAGTAAGAAAAGCCAAGAAAATTTGGCTCCTTTGTCCGGTTATAAGATTGCACCCGTACTCGTTTGCGAGTAGTCGGCCCTTATAACTCATAGGCATCAAGGCCGGGTCTTTGGGTTTGTAACTGTAACATCCAAGTATGAAAACATCCCTTAGAATGTTTGTTTCCTTGTTTTATTTCAAGCAATGCATCATGTCATCATTTCATTGCATCTGTTTCAATTGTTGCATTGTTTTCATAATAAAATTCAATCTTAATCAAACATTGTTTTCACACTTGTCTGTTACAATCTCTCAAATAAATATTTGCAATTCCAAAAACATCAATTGCTCCCAATTATTTTCATTTTGGATCAACTCTTAAATTGTTGCTTAATTTAATCAAATCATTAATCAACCAAATCACCCTTTAAATTCAAACCAAGTTTCAAATCAGAACTCTTTTGAAAACATAGCAATTCACCACATGTTTGTATTCTCAAAATCATATTTTAAACCCAGGGGTAACCCTATTTAAATTGTTGTTTCAAAATGGTGTTTAATAATAAAAACTGGTTCTATTTGGTTTCAAACACAAACTATAATTTTAAATTTCAATTTTTGAAATCCAAAGTTGTAATGTGGTTTCTAATTTCCTAAAAGGTTTAACCAAATTTTTCTGGAATTTATTTTACCCAAAACCTTATCAAATTCTTCCAAAAGCAAATGCTACAAAAAAATAAATAAAACAGAAAAGAATAAAAAGGAGAAAACCAGCTGCGCGCGCGGCAGATAGCGCCAGCCCAGCCCACTAGCCCTACGCGCGCGCCAGCCAGCCCGCCTTAACGCCCCGTACCGGTTCAGTTGCGCCGAGATTCGTGCAAACAACCTAATCGGCCTTCTCCCCCGCGTACGGCAGCTCATCCACCGGTGCCACCGCGGCCGCGCGCGACTCCGGCGGCCAACCGCTGCGCCTCCACCCTATATAAGCCCTAGTGCACCCCCCTAGACCTAACCCTAGCCTCTAGGTCCCGCCTCCACCTCGCCAGCGCCGCCAACCGCCTTCTCCCCGTCGTCTATCCCTCCTCTGCTCCACCACAGCGATCACCGACTGAACCCGACCACCGCGCCATCGCCATGATCACCTTCCACCTTACCTAGAAGCAGGAAACGCACCGCCGTCCTCTCCTCTACCCGTTCGACACCGGAGAGACCCACGGTGAGTTTCCGATCGACGACGCCGTCCTCTCCTTTCTCTCCGGCCACCGCGCCATGTCTTCTGAATCCGAGGACCTCGTCGCCGTTGCAGATACTCTCGACGCCGTTTGAGCGCTGGAACCGCACCGCCTCCATCCCTGCTTCGCGTTGGACACTTGATCGCTCGCGGAGACGCACGGGATCCACCACGCCGTCTTCCTCACCGCCGCTGTCGCCGTCAATCGTCCCCGACGATCTCCTGCAGCCACGACGACTCGGTGAGCACCGTCCATCCAATCCTCCCTCCTTGCATCTACTCCGTGCACCTGCGCATCCATCTGCACGTACACGCAATCGTTGGCCTCGAGCGCAACCGTGGATTACTCCGGCGAGCTCCGCGGCTAACTGACAGACACTGAAACATTCGTTCGTCAGTCAGTTTCAGTTAACGCTACGAAGAACGTGTTAACCTCACTGCGCTCGCTATACTGTCAACCAACTGAATCGTAGCGCAGCGGTACTGAACCTTTGCGCGCAGCGCCTGGGCACGGGTTCGAGCCCGCAAGCCCCACTTTTTTGTGGAATTTATTCCACAGCAGCCCGGGCCCGCTGGTCAGTCTCCCTAGTGCCACGCGGGCACAGCGCACCGCGGGTCCCCACTTGGCAGCGTGTGGGTATATCCCAGCACGGTAACAAACGAATAAAAAAGAACTCTGTTTTAATTTCTATTTTCTTTTAAAATAACAGATTTGAATATAAACTTCTAAATTCCATATCTTTTGTTTTATAAATCCAATAAACACAAACTTTATATCCATTCTGATCCAAATTTCCTAATCTATCCAAATATCCAACTTGTGTTCTGTTTTGAATTTTCAAAATGCAATTTAAATTCAAATCCAAATAATTCAAATGCAATTTGTAATAATTCATAACTAATTCATACTGTTTTCAAATAATTCAACTAAAATATGTTTTTCACACCTTTTTGAATGCTCTATTCAAATATAAATTTTGTTTTCTGGTTTGAATAATTTAAATTGCCTAAACAATTTAAATCTTGTTTAATTCAATTAAAAATTGTTTAATATTGTTTAATTCATAAATAAATAATCCTAATTCCCATTTCAAATTGTGAAACATGTAATCCAACCAGAATTTGATGTTCTTTTCAAATATCAACTTTGTTATTTGTTTTGAACATTTTAAATGGTTGAAAACAACAACTACTTGTGTGATACCTTTAATGCACCCAAAATTTTCCTAAATTAATAACAAACTTCTAAATTGCTACAACCTATTCTAATTTGGTTCTAATGTTGTTATTTTGCTGTTTTCCTTTTGCATGCATCATACTAAACCATTATCACCTGTTGATTAGTTGGAAAACAAATAATCTAACCAAATTCCATGGGCTTTTCATATGCAACTCACAGTTGCATATCAGTCCATTTAAATTGTGTTATCATATCAAGTAGTTTATTTTGTTGCATCTATTAAATTGTCATGCATCATATTTGATTGTGCACAATGCCATGTCAATGTTTGTTTACATACCTGTTTTGTTTGTTTGCTTCTTCTCGGTTAGACGACGACTACGTTGAGACCGACGATCCTTACGACACCACTCCCCAGGACCTAGCCCAGTACGATACTGAGCTGCCAGGCAAGTTATCACTCACATGAATCATCGAGTTTCCTTTCCACACTTGTTGTCGATACTATCCTTTTGTCTATTATTGCTAGCCATATGTATCGTTGCTTGTTCTCCGAACCTATCACATGATACCCTGAACCAATATTACTGCCTCACCTCCATACCTACAGCCTTTGCTTGTGCCTGTTCTTACCTAGCATGCTTAGGGTTGCTTTTACTCGAGTCTGTTGTCGGTTACTACTTTTACTATCTTATTATTTGTACCGGGGCTCGATGTTAATCAATCAATCCTGTTAATTGCTAATGGTAAATAATAATTTGATGATAAGGCACCGGCAGGAGGCCCATGAGAGGTTTTGAAGCCTGCTAGTGTCGACCCTAATAGGAAAAGGGTCTTGTCTACTGATCCATGATGAGCGCACTACCCGCATTTGGGAAGCGAGTATGGGCGCCCCCCTCAATTTGACCTGATTCGCATCTCGTCCAAATCACCTCATTTAGTTCGTGCTTTCTATTTGCCGCATGCATGTTTTTGCGAGCCCAGCGCAGGGTGGAACTTTTGTAGTCGGCATATAGGGGGACACGGTCTTAGAGTGCTATGAGGGTCCCTTTTCTTCGGGGCTTGATTAGCCGTGCGCCCAAGGTGCTTTGGGCTTGATGTGGAGAATGGTTGGTTGTGTTGAGTGCCCCGCTTGGTGGGAGGCATCCCATCTGGCGGGATATTCATGAGTGTACGGCCAAATTGGTGCAACCCTGCAGGGATAATCTTCTCGAGAAGCCGTGTTTTCCGCGGTTATGGATTACTTGGTGAAAGTACTGGCTAACAAGTACTCAGGACAACTTCAACTTAATGATCAATCATGTTTCACCCACTGATTAATAACGTGACTAGTAATAGGTTATTCACACAATAACTCGATTCACCTTATCACAACTGTGTGAGTTATCCTCGGATTGCTTCTTTGGATAAGGGGCGAGATCCAGGATGGGTTTGGTTGAAGTTATCTTTCAGTTGGTTACAATCCTCGATCTCATCTTATTCTGTTAGCCGGAACTTGTAGTTATCTTCTGTAGTTGTTTAGAGCAGCCAGCAGCAACTGTTATATCACCCCTTTCTTCCGTTGATCCCAAGCATCAATGCTTGTGTTGACGGGCAACTCTTTGATGAACTGTGAGTCTTGCTTGCCAGTACTTGGATGTACTGACCCCGTTGGGGCTGTGGTTTACGCAGAGTACGACTACGGCTACGATGCTTCCCAGGACGGCTACTTCGTGGAGTTTGACGACGCTGCAGACGAGTAGATAGCTGGACCAGGGCAGGATCCAGAACCTTCGTGGATGGGCTTCGTTTGCTTTATTTTCCTCCGGCTTCTTAAGCCTTTGGTTTTGTCTGTACTCAGACACCTTTGATTGCTTCCGCTGATGTAATGAATGCTATGTTGGGACATGTGTCCTCTGGATGTTTGTATCTGCTATCTCTGCCTTAGTGAAGGCCAGTTGCAACTTGTTTCAATCTTTTGTGTCTTAGAGATATGTTGTGATCATCATTCGTTCAAAGCTGTTGACGTACAGTGCGTGATTGATATGAAGTACGTCGACGGTAGTGCCTATGACTTCTAGTGGATAGTTTACATCGACGGTGGAATAGCAGGGCTTGTGTTGTCGCGCATAAGCGCAGGCCTACCAGGAAGCTGGGACGTGGGAGCAGTTATGCCCCATAATCCAAGCACCTGCTATCCAGTTCGTGCGGTGAGTATCCCTTAGAAGCCAGGGTGCGACAAATGGTATCAGAGCCTGTCTGCCTGTAGGATCCCTTTTTACTGGTCGCAGTTGAGTCTAGAAACTATTTTGTAGCTATATAGGAAAAATGAAACGTGAGAGTAGGAATTCTGTCATTTTTCTTCTTTCCCCACCCACCCACCCTTTTCTGGTAAGGAAGTGCAACGTGTTTTCTGTTCTCACCTAAACTTTCAAGTTAGGATTTCACGTGTTTTGGGTTCTCCTTAGTACCTCAGGACTTTTGGTCAAGTTTTCCCAGTGTTGCTTCAATATCATGTTCTATTCAACATCCTTATCGTCCATTGAACCTTGTTGTGTTCCACATCCTTTTCTTCTACCGGAGCCTAATCAAAACCTTTCCCGATCATCTGCAGATGGATCTCAGGTTCTACCCGCAGGTGGTTAGGATGACTCGCTGTGAGGACACCGTCGGTTATCCGGAGATGCTGAGGGATATGGTTACCTATCTGGGGTTCCGTTGGGCACCAGAGTACCAGGTCTATGAGCACCAGCGCGAGTTCGAGCAGACTTTCTACCGGGCCATCGTCTACATTCTGTCGGATGATGGCAGGAGCTTTGTTCACCAGTACGAGGCAGTAGGTTCCACAGTGGATATGGCCGTGCAGCAGGCAGCGTACGTGAGTCTCACCGTTCTACGTGCTGACTACTGGGGGTTTGATGATTCCATCTATCGTCACATCCCCCGTGGTTACATCACGGCAGCGGGAGTTCACTTCACTGACCACCGCGACCTGGATACCTACGAGTCTGATAGCTCCAGGCTGCACACTACTGCCCAGTTCTTGAGGCACAGTGACGCAGTTGCTTCCACACTCTCTCAGGAGTTAGCCTCAGTCAGGGAGCAGCTCCACCTTGCTCTCACCCGTCTGGCGACGTACACCACAGACTTTGTTGGAGACGAGCGCTTTGCACGTGTCGTTCAGCCAGCTGGTCTTCCGTTGCCAGATGCTGGAGGTTACGAGCCGATCAGAGGTCCACTTCTCCACCTCGGTGCAGGTTACACGGGGATTCCTCGCTATGGAGCACAGGGAGAGGACGCTTTCTACTTCACCACTCCGAGAGTTGCTCTCAGAGCATTTCCTATCTACAGGGATCGTCGTGATACCTACTTCCGTGGGGTTCCTCCTCACCGTATCTCTCGTCGTACTACTCACCGCCGTCCTGCGTGATGAGCATGGGAGTACCGATGTATCCGTTCCTAGCTATGTTTAGTTATCCTTGTCTTTCGAACCATGTGTTGGTCTATTGGATATTCTGATGTATTTGAACATGTGATGATGTACCTGTTGGTTATCTATTCATGCGTCGGAATAATCTATCTTTCGGTTA
Organism: Alopecurus myosuroides; assembly: GCA_028641055.1. NCBI lineage: Eukaryota > Viridiplantae > Streptophyta > Magnoliopsida > Poales > Poaceae > Alopecurus > Alopecurus myosuroides. Next base: position 40,629,760 of record CM054059.1, on the reverse strand, counting down.
CCAAGTCTATCCTGTTGTATTGTTGTGCTAAAATGCATTTCTGTTCAGGATGCCTCCAACCAGGAACACCCCGCCTCCGCCACCACCAATGGGGGAACTGTTGGCTCAGATGACCCAAGTGGTGACTCAGATGGCCCAGATCCAGGCTAACCAGCACAACAACCAGAATGCTCCGCGAGTCAGCATCAAGGAGTTTCTGAGCGTGGGTCCGAGGGCTTTCGTGGCAACACGTGAGCCTCTGGATGCTGATGACTGGATCAGGGAGATCAACAGGGCTCTGGAGATTGCTCATGTTGCTGAGGAAGATAAGGTCAAGTATGCCACCTACCTACTGAAGGGTCAGGCAGCTACTTGGTGGGAGAACTACCAGACCATGAGAGCTGGCTATCCTATCACCTGGGGATGTTTCAAGGATGCCTTCCTGAAGCACCACATCCCGGATGGTCTCATGGAAAGGATGCGTGAGGAATTCTGCTCTCTCAGACAGGGCAAGCTGGACGTCCTCGGCTACCAGAACGAGTTCAATCGCCTCGCTCGGTACGCTGGTGACGAAGTGTCCACCGAAGCCAAGAAGATGGCAAGGTTCCGCAGAGGCTTTAACCCGGAACTGAAGTACGCTCTCACCAACATCAAGTGCAAGGACTTCGTTGAGCTCGTGAACACCGCGCTCAATGAGGAGAATGGGCGCAAGGCGTTCGAAGAGTCCCGCAAGCACTCGCGTGAGGGTGGTTCCTCCTCCAACATGACCACCCCTCCGCAGAAGCGCCGCATCTGGGTGCCAAATGGTGCTGTCACTCGGGCTCCAAATGCCCAAGCTGCTCCAGGCTTTGGTCCCCGCCCGCCCAACCCATCTCAGATGCAGGGTCAGAGGATTCCAATGGGGCAGCCAAGGCCAGGTCCTCCTCGTGTCGTCACTTGCTACAAGTGTAAGGAGACTGGGCACTACGCTGATAAGTGCACTCAGAGGCAGCTACCTCCACCTCCTCGCCCCAACACCAACCAGGCTATGGTTCGTGCTCCCCCGGCTAAAGCCTTCAACTCCAACAACAGGCCTGTCGGGAGGAACGCGAGGGTGAACCATATCAAGGCCGACAAAGCTGAGGAAGCCGCTGACGTCGTTCTCGGTATATTACCCGTAAACTCTATTCCAGCTAAAGTGTTGTTTGATACTGGAGCATCGCATTCATTCGTGTCAAAGATTTTTGCAAAAGCATACAACCTAGTTCTGGTTCCGCTAAGCAATCAAATGACTGTTCACTCTCCGGGACCGCAAATGTTGACTTCCAAGATAAGCATGGACAATGAAATCCTAATTGGAGGACGCATATTCCTTGCTTCACTCATGTTGCTGGGAAATTCTGACATTGATGTCATTCTGGGTATGGATTGGTTGAAGACCCACAAAGCTAAAATTGACTGTGCTCAAAAGTCAATAACTCTCTCTCACACTTCAGGCCAGATAGTCTATTCTCCATATGGATCAAGTTCTGTTCAGCTGTTCAACCTCGATGCCAAACCCCTTCCTGAAATTGAAAATGTTCCGGTGGTTTGTGAGTTCCCTGACGTCTTTCCAGAAGAGTTGCCAGGGATGCCTCCGGACAGAGCAGTTGAGTTCGTGATCGAGCTTGAGCCAGGTACTGCTCCAATCTCTAAGCATCCATACAAGATAGCTCCTCCTGAACTGAAATTGTTGAAGGAGCAAATCGATATGTACATGGAGAAAGGTTACATTCAGCCTAGTTCCTCCGCTTGGGGTTGCCCAACTCTGTTTGTTGCCAAGAAGGATCAAACAAAAAGACTCGTGGTTGACTATCGTCCTCTCAACGAGAAAACCATCAAGAACAAGTATCCACTTCCTCGTATCGATGATCTTTTTGATCAACTTGCTGGAGCCTCAATATTCTCAAAATTGGACTTGAGGATGGGGTACCATCAGATAAAGATCAGAAAGGAAGATATTCCAAAAACAGCCTTCACCACTCGTTACGGTCTATATGAATTCACCGTCATGTCATTTGGTCTCACCAATGCACCGGCAACGTTCTCAAGACTCATGAATTCTGTCTTCCATGAATACCTCGACAAGTTTGTTGTGGTATATCTTGATGACATCCTAGTCTACTCAAAATCCGAAAAAGAGCATGGAGAACACCTTCGTCTCACTCTCATGAAACTTCGCGAGCATCGTCTATATGCCAAGTATTCCAAATGTGAGTTCTGGATTCCAGAAGTTGCATATCTTGGTCATATCATCTCTGCCAAAGGCATTGCCATTGATCCTGAAAAGGTTAAGGCAATTGTTGATTGGAAACCCCCTAAGACGGTGAAGCAAGTCAGAAGCTTTCTTGGCTTGGCTAGCTATTGCCGTCGTTTCGTCCAAAACTTTTCCAAGATAGCCAAACCTCTCACTGATCTCACAAAGAAGGACAAAAAGTTCGTTTGGACTCCACAATGTGATGAGAGTTTCAACCTCCTGAAGACTAAACTCACTTCCACCCCAGTTCTGGTTGGTCCAGATACTACCAAACCTTTCCAGATATTCTGTGATGCATCTCTCCAAGGCCTAGGAGCAGTTCTTATGCAAGAACGTCAAGTTGTGGCTTATGCTTCACGTCAGTTGAACCCACATGAGCAAAACTATCCCACTCATGATCTTGAACTTGCAGCAGTTGTGTTTGCCCTCAAGAAATGGAGACAATACTTGTTGGGTAACAAAACTGAAATCTTTTCCGATCATAAGAGTCTGAAATACATCTTCACTCAGCCAGATCTGAACCTCAGGCAAAGGAGATGGATTGAGAAGATTAAAGACTTTGATCTCACCATTTCTTACACTCCAGGCAAGGCTAATGTTATGGCCGATGCTCTCAGTCGCAAATCCTATTGCAATAATCTCATGATCATGGAAAGCCAACCTCCACTTCATGAAGAATTCCAGAAGCTAAACCTTGGTCTTGTTCCTGAAGGATACCTTGCTAGCTTGACAGCCAGCCCAACTCTCGAGGACAAGATTCGTTCTGAACAACTTCGTGATAATGAAATCAAGAAGATGGTAGAGCAAATCAAGGAGGGCAGTGATAAATTCAAGTCCTTCTCAATTGATGACAAAGGAACTGTGTTCTTCGAAGGACGCATTGCAGTTCCTCAGATTCAAAGTATCAAGGATATCATTCTCAAGGAGGCTCATGAAACTCCTCTATCCATTCACCCTGGAAGTACAAAGATGTACCAGGATCTTAAGACTCTATATTGGTGGTCTGGCATGAAACGTGAAATTGCTCAATACGTTTCTGAATGCGACGTTTGTCAACGTGTTAAGGCAGTCCATAAAAAGACAGCAGGTCTGCTCCAACCTCTGAAAATTCCTGAGTGGAAGTGGGACATGATTGAAATGGACTTCGTTACTGGGTTTCCAAAGTCCAAGAAAGGCAACGATGCAATCTTCGTTGTTATTGATCGTCTCACTAAGGTTGCTCACTTCTTTGCTGTCAAGGAAACTATCTCAGCTAGCCAGTTAGCAGAGCTCTACACAGCAAGGATTGTTCCTCTTCATGGTGTACCATTGGAAATAAGCTCAAACCGTGGAAGCATCTTCACTTCTCATTTCTGGAAAAGCTTTCAAGAAGCATTGGGCACTAGACTTCTGTTCAGCACAGCTTATCACCCTCAGTCTCAGGGGCAAGTCGAAAGAGTCAATCAGATTCTTGAGGATATGCTCAGAGCATGTGGTATCTCCTTTGGCATGAAATGGGAGGATTGCCTTCCATATGCTGAATTCTCCTACAACAACAGCTACCAGGCAAGCCTAGGCATGGCACCTTTTGAGGCACTGTATGGTCGCAGATGCAGGAGTCCAATCAATTGGTCTGGAGCTGGTGAACGTTCACTCTTAGGCCCTGACATTGTTAAGGAAGCCGAGGAGAAAGTTCGTATCATTCGTGACAATCTCAGGATTGCTCAGTCTCGTCAGAAGAGCTATTATGATAGCAAGCACAGGGATATGGTCTATGCACCTGGTGATAAGGCATATCTCTGTGTAACTCCCCTCAGAGGCACTCATCGTTTTGGTGTGAAAGGAAAGCTTGCACCGAGATACATTGGTCCTTTCAACATTCTTTCAAGGCGTGCAGAAAATGCTTATCGTCTTGAACTTCCAGAAAAACTATCCAAGGTGCACGATGTGTTTCACGTGTCACAACTCAAGAAGTGTTTCAAAGATCCAGATCGTGCAGTTGATCATGATTCCATTGAGCTGCAAGATGATCTATCTTATGAGGAGCACCCTATTCGTATTCTCGATGAGACCGAGCGTAAGACTCGCAACAAGAGCACCAAGTTCTTGAAAGTCCAATGGTCGCATCATTCCGATAAAGAGGCAACGTGGGAGACCGAAGAGGATCTTCGCAAGAAGTATCCGGACCTTTTCATTTCTCAGTAGGGAATCTCGGGACGCGATTCCTTCAAGGGGGGGCGTTTTGTAACATCCAAGTATGAAAACATCCCTTAGAATGTTTGTTTCCTTGTTTTATTTCAAGCAATGCATCATGTCATCATTTCATTGCATCTGTTTCAATTGTTGCATTGTTTTCATAATAAAATTCAATCTTAATCAAACATTGTTTTCACACTTGTCTGTTACAATCTCTCAAATAAAGATTTGCAATTCCAAAAACATCAATTGCTCCCAATTATTTTCATTTTGGATCAACTCTTAAATTGTTGCTTAATTTAATCAAATCATTAATCAACCAAATCACCCTTTAAATTCAAACCAAGTTTCAAATCAGAACTCTTTTGAAAACATAGCAATTCACCACATGTTTGTATTCTCAAAATCATATTTTAAACCCAGGGGTAACCCTATTTAAATTGTTGTTTCAAAATGGTGTTTAATAATAAAAACTGGTTCTATTTGGTTTCAAACACAAACTATAATTTTAAATTTCAATTTTTGAAATCCAAAGTTGTAATGTGGTTTCTAATTTCCTAAAAGGTTTAACCAAATTTTTCTGGAATTTATTTTACCCAAAACCTTATCAAATTCTTCCAAAAGCAAATGCTACAAAAAAATAAATAAAACAGAAAAGAATAAAAAGGAGAAAACCAGCTGCGCGCGCGGCAGATAGCGCCAGCCCAGCCCACTAGCCCTACGCGCGCGCCAGCCAGCCCGCCTTAACGCCCCGTACCGGTTCAGTTGCGCCGAGATTCGTGCAAACAACCTAATCGGCCTTCTCCCCCGCGTACGGCAGCTCATCCACCGGTGCCACCGCGGCCGCGCGCGACTCCGGCGGCCAACCGCTGCGCCTCCACCCTATATAAGCCCTAGTGCACCCCCCTAGACCTAACCCTAGCCTCTAGGTCCCGCCTCCACCTCGCCAGCGCCGCCAACCGCCTTCTCCCCGTCGTCTATCCCTCCTCTGCTCCACCACAGCGATCACCGACTGAACCCGACCACCGCGCCATCGCCATGATCACCTTCCACCTTACCTAGAAGCAGGAAACGCACCGCCGTCCTCTCCTCTACCCGTTCGACACCGGAGAGACCCACGGTGAGTTTCCGATCGACGACGCCGTCCTCTCCTTTCTCTCCGGCCACCGCGCCATGTCTTCTGGATCCGAGGACCTCGTCGCCGTTGCAGATACTCTCGACGCCGTTTGAGCGCTGGAACCGCACCGCCTCCATCCCTGCTTCGCGTTGGACACTTGATCGCTCGCGGAGACGCACGGGATCCACCACGCCGTCTTCCTCACCGCCGCTGTCGCCGTCAATCGTCCCCGACGATCTCCTGCAGCCACGACGACTCGGTGAGCACCGTCCATCCAATCCTCCCTCCTTGCATCTACTCCGTGCACCTGCGCATCCATCTGCACGTACACGCAATCGTTGGCCTCGAGCGCAACCGTGGATTACTCCGGCGAGCTCCGCGGCTAACTGACAGACACTGAAACATTCGTTCGTCAGTCAGTTTCAGTTAACGCTACGAAGAACGTGTTAACCTCACTGCGCTCGCTATACTGTCAACCAACTGAATCGTAGCGCAGCGGTACTGAACCTTTGCGCGCAGCGCCTGGGCACGGGTTCGAGCCCGCAAGCCCCACTTTTTTGTGGAATTTATTCCACAGCAGCCCGGGCCCGCTGGTCAGTCTCCCTAGTGCCACGCGGGCACAGCGCACCGCGGGTCCCCACTTGGCAGCGTGTGGGTATATCCCAGCACGGTAACAAACGAATAAAAAAGAACTCTGTTTTAATTTCTATTTTCTTTTAAAATAACAGATTTGAATATAAACTTCTAAATTCCATATCTTTTGTTTTATAAATCCAATAAACACAAACTTTATATCCATTCTGATCCAAATTTCCTAATCTATCCAAATATCCAACTTGTGTTCTGTTTTGAATTTTCAAAATGCAATTTAAATTCAAATCCAAATAATTCAAATGCAATTTGTAATAATTCATAACTAATTCATACTGTTTTCAAATAATTCAACTAAAATATGTTTTTCACACCTTTTTGAATGCTCTATTCAAATATAAATTTTGTTTTCTGGTTTGAATAATTTAAATTGCCTAAACAATTTAAATCTTGTTTAATTCAGTTAAAAATTGTTTAATATTGTTTAATTCATAAATAAATAATCCTAATTCCCATTTCAAATTGTGAAACATGTAATCCAACCAGAATTTGATGTTCTTTTCAAATATCAACTTTGTTATTTGTTTTGAACATTTTAAATGGTTGAAAACAACAACTACTTGTGTGATACCTTTAATGCACCCAAAATTTTCCTAAATTAATAACAAACTTCTAAATTGCTACAACCTATTCTAATTTGGTTCTAATGTTGTTATTTTGCTGTTTTCCTTTTGCATGCATCATACTAAACCATTATCACCTGTTGATTAGTTGGAAAACAAATAATCTAACCAAATTCCATGGGCTTTTCATATGCAACTCACAGTTGCATATCAGTCCATTTAAATTGTGTTATCATATCAAGTAGTTTATTTTGTTGCATCTATTAAATTGTCATGCATCATATTTGATTGTGCACAATGCCATGTCAATGTTTGTTTACATACCTGTTTTGTTTGTTTGCTTCTTCTCGGTTAGACGACGACTACGTTGAGACCGACGATCCTTACGACACCACTCCCCAGGACCTAGCCCAGTACGATACTGAGCTGCCAGGCAAGTTATCACTCACATGAATCATCGAGTTTCCTTTCCACACTTGTTGTCGATACTATCCTTTTGTCTATTATTGCTAGCCATATGTATCGTTGCTTGTTCTCCGAACCTATCACATGATACCCTGAACCAATATTACTGCCTCACCTCCATACCTACAGCCTTTGCTTGTGCCTGTTCTTACCTAGCATGCTTAGGGTTGCTTTTACTCGAGTCTGTTGTCGGTTACTACTTTTACTATCTTATTATTTGTACCGGGGCTCGATGTTAATCAATCAATCCTGTTAATTGCAAATGGTAAATAATAATTTGATGATAAGGCACCGGCAGGAGGCCCATGAGAGGTTTTGAAGCCTGCTAGTGTCGACCCTAATAGGAAAAGGGTCTTGTCTACTGATCCATGATGAGCGCACTACCCGCATTTGGGAAGCGAGTATGGGCGCCCCCCTCAATTTGACCTGATTCGCATCTCGTCCAAATCACCTCATTTAGTTCGTGCTTTCTATTTGCCGCATGCATGTTTTTGCGAGCCCAGCGCAGGGTGGAACTTTTGTAGTCGGCATATAGGGGGACACGGTCTTAGAGTGCTATGAGGGTCCCTTTTCTTCGGGGCTTGATTAGCCGTGCGCCCAAGGTGCTTTGGGCTTGATGCGGAGAATGGTTGGTTGTGTTGAGTGCCCCGCTTGGTGGGAGGCATCCCATCTGGCGGGATATTCATGAGTGTACGGCCAAATTGGTGCAACCCTGCAGGGATAATCTTCTCGAGAAGCCGTGTTTTCCGCGGTTATGGATTACTTGGTGAAAGTACTGGCTAACAAGTACTCAGGACAACTTCAACTTAATGATCAATCATGTTTCACCCACTGATTAATAACGTGACTAGTAATAGGTTATTCACACAATAACTCGATTCACCTTATCACAACTGTGTGAGTTATCCTCGGATTGCTTCTTTGGATAAGGGGCGAGATCCAGGATGGGTTTGGTTGAAGTTATCTTTCAGTTGGTTACAATCCTCGATCTCATCTTATTCTGTTAGCCGGAACTTGTAGTTATCTTCTGTAGTTGTTTAGAGCAGCCAGCAGCAACTGTTATATCACCCCTTTCTTCCGTTGATCCCAAGCATCAATGCTTGTGTTGACGGGTAACTCTTTGATGAACTGTGAGTCTTGCTTGCCAGTACTTGGATGTACTGACCCCGTTGGGGCTGTGGTTTACGCAGAGTACGACTACGGCTACGATGCTTCCCAGGACGGCTACTTCGTGGAGTTTGACGACGCTGCAGACGAGTAGATAGCTGGACCAGGGCAGGATCCAGAACCTTCGTGGATGGGCTTCGTTTGCTTTATTTTCCTCCGGCTTCTTAAGCCTTTGGTTTTGTCTGTACTCAGACACCTTTGATTGCTTCCGCTGATGTAATGAATGCTATGTTGGGACATGTGTCCTCTGGATGTTTGTATCTGCTATCTCTGCCTTAGTGAAGGCCAGTTGCAACTTGTTTCAATCTTTTGTGTCTTAGAGATATGTTGTGATCATCATTCGTTCAAAGCTGTTGACGTACAGTGCGTGATTGATATGAAGTACGTCGACGGTAGTGCCTATGACTTCTAGTGGATAGTTTACATCGACGGTGGAATAGCAGGGCTTGTGTTGTCGCGCATAAGCGCAGGCCTACCAGGAAGCTGGGACGTGGGAGCAGTTATGCCCCATAATCCAAGCACCTGCTATCCAGTTCGTGCGGTGAGTATCCCTTAGAAGCCAGGGTGCGACAGTAACTGTGCTATTCAAGCAATCAGCCCCCAAGACCTATATATATGCAACATACTTGATGATACTGATGTACTGATAGCAATAAATAATACTTACCTGTAACCGAAGTAAAGATCATAACAAAATAAGACTTGATAACCATCTCTTTATTGATACGAGAAAGTTTTGGGTCAGCAGGCCGCGTCATTAAAAACCTTCCTGTCCCCTTAGGTACCCTGGATAGGAAAAGAGTGCGTCTGGAACCTGCTGCCCGTTACATTGTTTTAGTTCTTCTTGGGATTCTGTCCGGAACTGACGTAATCGATGCACATTCTCCACTTGTTGATCTTTTTTACTATGAGTACCAGGTTTGCCAGCCAATCCGGATAAGGCGTTTCCATGACGCGGCTGGCTGTGAACGGCTGCGCAATTTCTTCTCTTGTGGTGGATTGTTTGAGTGAATCACCCTTGATGAAAGCCACCATCTTGGTATCTCGTGCTGCCTTGAGCTTTGCCCTTTCGCCTTCAGTACTCGGCTTTTTCAAGGCTGTTCTGTCATCCGGGTCTGCTTGAGACCGGTAATATTTGAGTTCCTCTTTTCTACAAGCTTGTTCAGCCATTGCTGCATCTCCTTCATCGCACTCAGCCGCTATGTCCCGGCTTCCATGTATGGTGATGGTCTGTTTAGGACCCGGGATTTTTAGCTGTAGATACACATAACACGGCCTGGCCATGAATTTAGCATAAGCCGGCCTTCCGAATAGTGCGTGATAAGGACGGCGCAATTTGACCACCTCGAAAGTGAGCCACTCAACTCGATAATTATCCTTTGATTCCCCAAAAGCTACCTCCAATGCGATTTTTCCCTCGGGGCACGCTGAGTGACCCGGCACTATCCCATGAAAAATTGTTGAACTTTTTTGTAGCTGAGACTCCTTGAGACCCATGCGTAGAAAGGTTTCCCAATATAGTATATTGATGCTACTTCCACCGTCCATCAGGACCTTTTTCAACTCATAACCATTAACATGTGGTGCAACTACCAATGCCAAGACTCCCGGGTGTTCTATTCTTTCCGGGTGATCCCTTCTGCTCCATGTTACGTCATGTTCTGACCACCTCAGGTATCTCGGAACAGCCGAAGACACCGAGTTTACCGCCTGTTTCAGTATCTTCTTGTCCTTGTTGGAACTTCCTGTAGTATGCACGTGATATTGACCCAACTGCTTGGGGTTGGCCTGGAAACCTCCAGCTCCCCCTTGGTTGTTACCTTGATTTCCGGCTGCCGGGTTACCGGCTGGGGGTGGGCCGTTGCCCGGGTTTCCACCTGGACCCGGTCCTCCTCCCCGACCTGCACCTCGCATGGCTCTGTTCACTTCTTCATTCTTCCACCTCTGTAAGTCGGCGCACTGCTCCAAGGAGTGGTTAGCTGGCCTACCGTTCCTGCTGTGCTTCGGGCACGCCATTCTGAAGATGTCCCAATTGTTATTTGGCCTTGGTGGCCCTTGGTAGTTTCCTCCATTGTGATTTCCAGTATTGAAATTTCCTTCTGCCCTGGGTCTTGAAGATCCGGCTTCAGTGTTGGCGACAAACTCGGAGCCTCCCTCAAACGGGCGCTTGTTCTGGCTGTTTCCGTTGTTACCCGACGCTGATCCATTGCCGGTTCTTCCATTATTACTTGTGTTTGCTTTTGCTTTTTTATCGTCAGTTTCCTCTTCCGTAGTGTCCGTTGCGGCGTGTTTGTTGCATGCATCCATCAGTTCCCCCATTGTAACCTCTGAAGCATTCCGACTAGATTTCATACGAGTTAATTTTTGTACTAAAGGTGTGTACTTGCAAGTCTTTGCCATAGCTTGCAGCACATCCTTGGGCTGAATATCTGTAGATGAATGAAGTATTTCCATAACCTGGCGCACCCAGCTGCGCGTCGATTCTCCCTTCTTCTGAACACATCGCTCTAGGTCATCAATAGTGAATAACTTTCTGCACGTCCCGTGAAAGTGCTTGATAAACGCAGTTTTCAATTCTCCCCATGACTTGATAGATCCTTCCGGTAGATTGGTGAACCATAACTTTGCTGCTCCCTCTGGCATCATTAGATACATGAATTTGGCTTGAAGATTCTCGGACGCATTGCGAATCGACATGGCCATCTCATAACTGCTCAACCATGTTTCCGGATCCATAGTCGGCTCATAATTCACTACTTTACCCGGTTCTTTGAACTTTTCCGGGTAAGGTTTAGCCCTGATGCTATCCGAAAGACACTTAGGTCCTGCAAGAATGGTCGAGGCTGGCCTTACTCGGGAAATGTGTGATCCTGCAGGGGGTACAGCTGGACGCGGTACTGCTGGTGGCCCATGTACCACAGACCCGGCCACGGCTCTCCTGGCTCTGGAACCGTCCACGATGGCCTGTGCTGCTGATGCTGCTGGTACTGCCTGAATGTGTGGAGGAGGCGGCATTTGCTGCTGCTCTTCCCTCCGCCGTGCCGAACTTGTCTGGATATTGCCGGCATTACCTCGCTGTTGGCTGACATATGGTGTCCCATGCATTCCACTTCGGTGATCCGGGTAATTAACTTGTTGTGCCACCGCAGTGCGCAGCATATCTATCGCCCGCCGGGTCTCCTCTGCGTGGGGTGACTCTCTCACGGGGATTTGATTCAGTGCAAGCGTTGCCGCGTACACGTTGTCCATGGGATTGTTGTAATGACCCGCTGGTGTGCGAAAACGTGATGGTGGTGGTGGTACAGTATTGCCGGTAGTAACTCCAGTCTGTGGTACGGGTAACCCGGCCTGCGCGTCTACCGGTCGTACTCCTCCGGTTGTTGGCTGAGGGGCGGTTCCTTGATTTGCCGCTGGGATCGGCTGATCCTGAGGCGTGATAAATAGCGCAGCCGGGTTTATGACTCCTCCCAATGCTGGCAATCTGGTTTGGTGCCTTTGATGTATTCTAGTCGTTTCCTCTCGGAGCCGGGTTTCCAGTGCATCCAGCTCGCGCTGTCGTGTGGCCATCCCTTGTCTTTCTGCTTCTACTTGCCTTCTCTGCTGCTCCAATGCACGACGGGCTACGTCCAAATCCCTAACACGTTCCGCCGCGTTCTCTGGAGTGATAACTGTGGCAAGAACTGTCGGATCTAGGATCAGATTGTTGTCGAACATGGCCAGATGTTGTGGATTGGAAGGACCCGCTCCTGGTGTCCGGTTTGCTAGGAATCCAAACGTGTTCGCGTGTAACTCGTTTTCTGGCGCTTGACTGGTAACCGATGCCGACTCTCCGTCAACCTGGGCCAAAACCGTGTTTCTGTTAGCCGGTCCCTGCTGCCGGGTCAATGCTTGTGCTGCCCCGGCTGCGGCCGCGGTTACGTTCTCTTGGTTGAGATTGGTCGCGGGAGCCGTGTAAACCGCAACCCGGCGCACAATGCTTGGCGCGAATCCATACTGTTCCTCTTCGCTGCTGTGTTCCTCGTACCGGTTCTCCAGTAGATGCAGGATAGATTCGGTGTCATCTTCTTTCTCGACCCGGCCACGTGGGGTCCATGCCGGCTCCTCCGGCTGTTCCCACTTCGTCGAGGGCTCTTCTGTCGGGTTTGTTGTCCCAACTGATTCTTCTCCATCTGATTGGATATAGCTGGTCTTCCCTGACACAGAATCAAACCCAAAGTCGTCAGGGATCGAACCGGAAGTACGTACCATACCGATGAAGGCGCTGATCTGGCCGATTGTCATGATAGATCCGGATTCGAGGTGATCCGACTCTGGCCCCCAGCCGGAATCGTCCACCATCTTCTCTCCTTCGTGGTCGATGTAGATCTCGCCGATGACTAGATTCTCCATGTTCTTCCGAGCTTCTCCCGTGATGTAAACACCTTTGGACGCAGGCCCCACGGTGGGCGCCAACTGTCATGGGATAATCACGGCAGACGTTACCGGGGGTAACTGATCTTGGGGCAAGACGACACAGGCGTTTGGGAGAGGGCTTAGCTCAGAGGAAAACATGATGGTACTTGATCTGGTAGCCGGCAATCAAGTCGCCGAGTCTCTGATCTCGATATATTAACTCAACTCTCGTGTTACACTGGATGCTCGATATCAAGCGATATTGCTAGAACTCTTGGATCTCTAAACTAGACCGAGGGGCCGGTTTATAAAGCACCCGGACCCCCCTGGCTTGCCCTCCAAGGCGCACCCTGAACCCTACCCGGACACCGCATACGAGAAACCCTAACTTTCCTTACCGTAACCCACAATCCGGGTTACGAGGCCTACGAACTTGGGTCTTCCAGAAGCTCCTTTATCCTTAGCCGGATCTTGCGCAGCGTCCATTGGGCCGAGTTACACATTGGCGTTGGCCTACCGGGTTATCATCCCTCCATCACATCGGCTCCACAACCCCTCTACTGCGACAACTATGCAGGCATAGCCAAAACTGTATAACAATGAGCTCGAAACCAACAACCAATCAAAGCAGTACTCTAAACATGAAGCTTTACTAAACAAGTGTTACTAGAGTATAGCTTACAAGCAGAGGTCACACGTCCCAACATTACATCAGACAACGGAAGGCAAATTATGTTGCTAATCAACAAGAACCAAAAAGGCCTAAGAGGCCGTACATAAGGCGACGTCCGAGCCCATAGATTCCAGGATGCTACCTGGGAACCCCAAACTACTCGTCGATGTCCACGTCGAAACACCACCGAACTGAGGAACTCCACCTGAACCAAGTTGAAGCAAACATGAGTACGGGAGGTACTCAACAAGACTTAGTTAACCTATTATATATATGCTATCTTCAGAAAGGTTTTATGAAGGTTATTTTGCGTAAAGCCATCTTTGTTTTCCAAGTTGAGGAAGGAATAGCACGTCTCATAGAGTATTCTCAAAACAGATGAGAAAACTACTCAACTACTGAGATCATCATCTTCTTGTATTCCACCAAGTCTTTCTCATTCCCACACTAACTCATGCTACAAGGATCACCCCTCTCGGCATCTCCGAGGAGGCACCCTTCAATCATGGTTAACAAGTTTTAGTCATTCCGTTGAGGTTATCTATGATCACAGAATCCGTTGCCAAGTCGTCCGTAACCGTGGACACGGCTTCTCGAGGAGATTTATCCCTGCAGGGGGTACACTTTACCCACACGTACCATCCGACTCTTAACGCCACATGTACGCTCGTCCATGGAGCGCGGCAGAGGGTGGCTAGCCACGACCTTTACCTTTCTCGACCCTATCCATGAGTCAACCCACACAGGGCCACCCCGTCAACAGGGAGTTGACCACCTCCTGACGCCACCTGTTATGTGAGACGGGAACAAGATCCGTGTACGTCCATCACTTGTCCCGGTCACGCCCTAAGTTTTCTCCAAATCGTTTTCTGACTCACATGCAGATGGAAAGATCAAACTACGTGACTCATGGACGTGGCCAAGCAAGTTAGTTGGTCGAGCGCGGTCTGTTAGGCCCTGCGTGTGGTTGCACGCTCAGTCTTGGCTTTGAAGGCGAGAACTCGCTCCTAGGGGCATGAACAGGACAAAACGCCACAACCCATTGTGGCCTCACATCCATTCCATTATTTAGTCAAGTTATCAAAGGTAAAACAAATCATAACAACATGACATAATAGATTCACGGGTTGACCAGATTCATCAACCGAATGGATCAGATCACAACTAGGCATGGATAAGCAAGACTCACAGGGTTTAGCGGAGCGCGCACAAGCAAACCTATAGCTGCTAGGAGCAGTGGATCAGGATATCCAGGTTATGCAGTATATAGGGGAACTCTATCTACTGACACCAAATAGTTTGGAACCGAATGCAAAGTACGAGATTCAAAACACTTTGAAACCATATATGAGCAGATAAGAGGATATGCTTGCCTTGGTTATAAGAAAACCAGATAAAGTCTTCAGGAATAAGTGCTTGACTTGTCGGTTAAGATCAAGTATTCACCATTGGATTGTTGGCCTTCTCTTCGGAGCCACGTTCTACCGAGGGGGGAAACAACACCGAAAGAGAAATAACAATCAACACATGGCATCGATGCAATGCACAATATGTATGCATGAGCAAGTTAATGCACTGAAATAAAGCCCTAGACATGAAGATAGGGTTGCTAGGATTCGTATGCAAATTATGCAATTTTACTGAAATTAGCCCGAAATAGACCCCGTAGGGGCAATTCGGACGATTATGAAAGTAGGTACCATTTTAAAAGCTCAATTGGGTTTGAAAACACCATAACTAGATTCCATTCGTCATTTTGAGCATTTTGGTATATAACTTTTAATTTTCTAATTTTAGTGAATAAAAACTTATTTTTCTATTTTTAAATGATTAAACAACATTAAATAAAGTCCAAAAATGAAATGTGTCCAACATGTATGAAAGTGACATTTTTGGGTAGCTTACATTTTTATGAACATTACCATATTTTTACTTTATTTTTCTGGGCAATATTTTGGAAGATATTAATTATCCAAATTTATTCGTTTTCTGGAATTTAATTAAGAGGGGAAATATGACATCAGCACTACGTCACTGTGACATCACCCAGGGATGGATGCTCTCTGTTCTTCACGGTTGGGATCAAATTCGAACGAATTCGTGTGTAATTTGAAAATTAAACTACACAGTGAGGGAGAGGAGGTCAAGGGGAGTTGAGGGGTACCGGCGATGGACCATTTGGTCGCCGGAATACTCGCCGGCGACGAGGTCCGACGGCGGCGGACGGTGGCCCTCGATGACAACAAGCTAGAGGAAGAGAGGGAGCACGGGGAGGGCACCGAGGCGCTCACCATGGCGCGGTGGAGCTAGCAGGGTGGTCGGGGTGGCGAGTGGAGGCCGGAGACGGCGGCGCCATGAGGTTCCCCTCGGCGGCCGGAGGTGACAACGACGGCGAAAAACGCGCGTTCCACAGCGTCCCAGCAACCGTGGCTTGGCAGGGAGGTGGAGGAGGCCACCAAGGTTCCGGGGGTGGCTTCAATTTGACCTCGGGTGGCCGGAGAGGGCAGCAAACGGCGGCGGCCGGAGTGGAGCTAGGGTTTGCTCCCGGACAATACAGAGAGCGAGAGAGAGAGGCAGTGCAGCGAGCAGGAGGAGGGAAAGGAGGGCACGGAGCTCTCCTTAGCTTCTTATCCGTGGGGGAGGGAAGCAGGACATGGAGAGGGCGTCGTGGGCGGCCGGCTCTCCTACTGGCAGGAGGTAGAAGACAAAGTGCATTTTGCGAAAACCCCCAGAAATTGCTGAATTTTACAAAGAAGTCCTTTTCTCTTTTAAAACAGGGCAGAAATCAAAGTTTTGGGGCCCTTTTTGCAAGAATAAAAATTGGCAAAAATACTTTTTGGAAACCTTGTAAAATTTCCAACAAAACCATGTTTTGATTTGATGAATTTGAAATAATTTTCAGAACAAAACTTTGGAAACCAAAATAAGTACTATCTGTGGTATTTTCTCAAAACATTTACTTTCACAGTTTAAATTGGTTCAAACATGATTTAAATTTTTTGTTTCATGCATGTATGAGATGAACACACACCACACACCCTAATGTATCAAAAATTGGGATGTTACATTAACCCTCTTGAAATAGTGTGATATTCCAATGTTAGTGCTATATAGAAGTAGTTTGATAACAAGTCTTGCAACCTTGTTGGCAGATCACTTTTGTATACTCAAAAAATTGAGTGCCATACACAATCAAACAGAAGATTGAATAACCTAGTACATCTCAGCTTCTTGTATATGCAAAGTAATATGGGGACAAGCCTTGCAAACTTGTCAACAAATTCTTCTTATATTCTAAGGCTAATTCATGTCATAAATCTGATATATGTCATTGAATATGTGATTCGATTGTGGAACTATATATTCATGTTGTTCATACTAGATTGTCCTTGGTCATTTAGGTTGTGCTGGACACACACCCTAGACTAATGTGAGTGTTGGCTGATGACACGGTTCCACTTGTCATGGGCATGGTGATGCCATTCCAACGTTCACGGACTTGGCTAAAGAGTTTAGCAAGTCGGACTGACCCACATTGAGATGCAACGAGCAAGTCGTCATTTGCATGTCTCAATCAATGTAATCCTTAGACCTGAGGTTGTCGCACAATCCGAGTTGTGGATCACCAACTTAGGATCTGTTAAACGCTGCTCTATGACAAGGCAGTTATAAAGGCAGAGTTCGGGTAGAATGAGAAACAAGCTGCATGATATGGATAATCAAGATGGGATTTTGTCCCTCCGAATGGAGAGATATTCTCTGAGCCCTCTTGAGTGATATGATTCCGGAAGCATGGCCATGCGCAACTCAGTTAAGTGTTAACTGAGTCTGTTGACTAAGAGTTAGTCAGATGAATCATATATCACGGACCGAGAAGAGAGTTGAGCTACCGATTGATCGATTGAGAGTCGGACTCTAATCGTGTCCAAGTCGCCATGAGCCTGCAGGGTCGCACACAAAAGAGCGGGAGCAATTGTATTGGTCGGGTTGGACCCGAACGGGAAATGCACTGATTTGTGAGTCGGACTCACAGAGGGAATGGGCCACAAATGTTGTGAAGCCCATTACCATTCGCTATATAAAGAGGGGCGCAGGTTGCCCAGCGGGCACGTTAGTCCACTCCCATGCGTTGGGAACCCTAGTCCCACTCAGTCTAGCCGTCGCACCAGACCTAGCAGTCTGCCGTCGGAGCTCCTCCTCGTACGTGTGGATACCGACAGAGGTGTTGTACGTTCAGCACTTCGACGTTCGTGGATCGGATCGTGGACTGCACTGCCCCGACGCGCTTCATCGATAATCCGCAACCGCGCGTCTAGTGGTAATCATCGTGGCCTTCTACCTCGGCTAGATCTTGGAAGTACGGCGTAGGAAAAGTTTTGTTTATCTCTACGCGTTCCAACAGTGGTATCAGAGCGGTAGCTTCTGGTTTTAGGCCCGAGATCCGTACATATGTGATATGTAGTTAGCGTTAGATGTGATCTAATTGTTGTTTTGGTGGTCGGTCTATGAGATAGATCGGTTTTGTACAAGGTTGATTGGATCAATCGTTCTCGATGTTAATGGATGATCTGGTTTCCGTGATCATACTGCTAAGGTCGTGGAACAACTTACCCCTACCGGTCCGTTTCCGCCATCGGGGTATACTGTGACACATAAATCCAGTTGCAGTGATCGAAGATCAAAGAGTTTGATCGAATCGGAATACGGATCAGATTTGGGTAAAATCGTTTTATCCGATGAAGAAATCCATGTTCGGAATGTCTTGTGATTGTTCCCAATATCCCTGTCATAGCGCCTTAGATGTCGTTGCGAGTTCCACAACGACGGTAGATATCGTATCTATGCATAACTTGTTTTTGCAGGAAGTTGTGAATGGTATGGCTTATGTGCATGTGATGTGTGTAATCCATACATGATCTGCGTATCATGTTTTTGTCAGCCGGCTGGAGCCTAGGTGCTGTCATTTTATTGTATAACGACCTGTGTGTCGGATTCTCTATGTAAATTTTCATTTACTGGCTAGTGTAGCTTGTTGGAGAACCCGGAAGGCATGCAAGTCGATGTACAAGTCGGCTACATGGAGTAAGATGACACGTGACAAGAGTTGGCACGAGTCGACTTACAAGCTTCGTGGAGATTGAGATCACCATGAAGAGAGCCATACCATTTCACATTATAATTGCTTTATTTGTGTTATTGTTATGTCTCTGTTTACCTCTATTTAGATAGTTGGTAGATTTTAATCCCTCAAAGAAGGTCTAGTCGGTCGCCCCGCCAGTGCTGCACCATCACAAGTCGGACATTCTTGGTAGTGGGCTCATAAAATTGAGGTGCTACCAATTCTTTCCGGTTAGGTGGGTTTGAGTCGGACTCTTACAAGCAGAAGCACTTGGTAATCTAGACGAGTCCATCACAACGGTTGTGGGGCTCGGGGCGAGGTAGGTTGGGAGCCGGGGCATGTGATGTCACCCAACTAACAGGAGTCGTATTGGATACGATTGGCAAGGTGTTGCCTACCTAGATCACTTGACGGCTAGCGATGATGCTAAAACTCACTAGTCGGCTTGCTTATTTAGGATCTTGAATCACTTAGAAACCATCGGAGGGGTGTTGGTTCTAGTGGGAGCATAAGTATTAAAGCGTTTAATATGCCTGCTCTTTTATGAATACATGTATTAAGTGTTTTGCATATTTTCTGTTGTAGATCAATGGCACCTAGCAACCTTCCTCAGTTGTCCACTTTTGCGTTGAGGTCAATCCTAGAAAAAGATAAGCTTAATGGAACTAATTTCACCAACTGGTATCGTAATCTGAGGATAGTCCTCAAGCATGACAAGAAAGAACATGTTCTAGAAACTCCACTTCCAGAAGAGCCAGATGACGATGCGACTGTCGCAGTCATGAATGCCTACCGTAAGACTAGAGATGAGTCTACGGAAATTAGCTGTCTTATGCTTGCACACATGGAACCGGACTTGCAGCAGCAGTTCGAGAATGTTGAGGCCTACGATATGATCGAAAGCCTCAAAAGTATGTTCCAGGCTCAGGCAAAGACCGAGAGGTATCAAGTCTCTCAAGCTTTGCTGGGCTGTAAGCTCAAAGACGACGATCCACTGAGTCCGCATGTAATCAAGATGGTTGGTTACATACAGTCTCTGGATCGTTTGGGCTTCCCAATTAACGAAGAGTTCGCTACTGATATAATTCTGAACTGTCTTCCTAGTGCGTATGGTCCGTTCATTTCGAACTACCACATGCATGGTATGGATAAGAAGATCACTGAATTACATGGGATGCTCAAGACGGCAGAGGCTGATCTTAAGAAAGGCGTCAGTCAAGTGTTGATGGTGCAGAATAAGGCTAAGTTCAAGAAGAGTTCTTGGACTAAGAAGAAGAAGGATAAGTCAGGAGGCAACACCCATGACTCTGTCCAGAGCGCTTCCTCAACGACTAAGCCTTCTCCTACAGCCGGAGCCAATTGCTTCTATTGCAAGCAGGATGACCATTGGAAGAGGAACTGCACCAAGTATTTGGCTGACAGAGCCAAGAGTGGAGGTATGACTTCCGACTCAGGTACACTTGTGTGCAATGTTATAGACATTTATCTTGCTGATGCGCCTAATAGTTCTTGGGTATATGATACCGGATCAGTTATTCACATATGCAACTCGTTGCAGGGACTCGTAAGAACTAGGAGCGTGGCAAGAGGTTGATATTCGGGTCGGCAACAAGGCAAGAGTCGCTGCGTTGGAAGTCGGCACGATGCAACTTCATTTACCTTCAGGATTTTTAATGGAACTGAATAATTTTTATTATGTTCCAGTGCTTAGTCGAAACATTATTTCCGTCCCATGTTTGATGAGACAAGGTTATGAGTCGAATATTAAGAATAATGATTGTTCTTTATATTTGAAAGATATGTTTCATGGCCTTGCACCCGTTCAGAACGGGTTATTTATTTTAAATCTTGATAGTGAATCAGTCTATAACATAAATGTTAAAAGGCTGAAACCAAATGATCTGAATATGACTTACTTTTGGCACTGTCGGCTTGGTCATATAAGTTGGAAGCGCATGAAGAAGCTCCATGATGATGGACTTCTAACTTCGTTCGACTTAGAGTCATTCGAGACATGTGAATCATGCCTACTAGGCAAAATGACCAAGACACCTTTTGCAAGGAGTTGTGAAAGGGCGTCCGACTTGTTGGAACTAATACATAGTGATGTATGTGGTCCAATGAGCACGACAGCCAGAGGTGGTTATGAGTACTTCATTATCTTCACTGATGATTTGAGTAGGTATGGATATATCTATTTAATGAAACACAAGTTGGAAGCCTTTGAAAAGTTCAAGGAATTCCAGAGTGAGGTACAAAATCAACTCGGCAAGAAAATAAAGTTTCTACGGTCGGACCGTGGAGGCGAGTACATGAGCCATGAGTTTGATGACCATCTAAAGAGTTGTGGAATAATTCCTCAACTCACTCCGCCGGGTACACCGCAGAGAAACGGTGTATCGGAACGGAGAAATCGGACCTTGTTCGACATGGTACGATCAATGATGAGTCGGACAGATCTACCTTTATCATTTTGGGGTTATTGTCTAGAAACTGCAGCGTTTACACTAAACAGAGTACCATCAAAGTCAGTAGAGAAGACACCGCATGAGATGTGGACTGCCAAAAGGCCAAGTTTGTCTTTTCTTAAGATTTGGGGTTGCGAAGCATTTGTCAAGCGACTTCAGTCGGACAAGCTCACACCCAAGTCGGATAAATGTATTTTCGTGGGGTATCCGAGGGAAACCTTGGGGTACTACTTCTACAACCGGGAAGAGGGAAAAGTGTTTGTCGCTCGGAATGGTGTCTTCCTTGAGAAAGAGTTTCTCGGTCGGGAAGCCAGTGGGAGCACAGTGCAACTCGAAGAAATTCGAGAGGAACCGGCTAGGGGCGAGTCGGCGAACGCCTTGGAGGTTGAGCCGGTCGTGGTACCTACACCGGTAACAGCACCTGAACCACGGAGATCTACAAGATTACAAAATTCTCGTGATGTTTTACTGTTAGACAGTAATGATCCGGCAACTTTTTCGGAAGCGATGGTGGGATCTGATTCCGAGTCATGGCTTGGAGCCATGAGATCCGAGTTAAAGTCCATGGATGAAAACCAAGTTTGGAATTTGGTTGATCTGCCTGACGGTGCAAGACCCGTCGAGTGCAAATGGGTCTTTAAGAAGAAAATTGATATGGATGGAAATATTTGCGTTTATAAAGCACAACTTGTTGCAAAAGGGTTCCGACAGGTTCAAGGAGTTGACTACGACGAGACCTTCTCGCCCGTAGCGATGCTTAAATCAATTCGGATCATGTTAGCCATAGCAGCCTATTTCGACTATGAGATATGGCAGATGGATGTCAAGACGGATTTCCTTAATGGAAATTTAACTGAGGACGTGTATATGATACAGCCCGAAGGTTTTGTCGATCCGGCTAATGCTGACAAGGTATGCAAGCTTCAGAAATCCATTTATGGGTTGAAGCAAGCATCTCGGAGTTGGTCAAATCGTTTGGCTTCATCAAGAGCGATCATGATTCTTGTTTATACAAGAAGTTTAGTGGAAGCAAAGTAAATTTTCTAATCTTATATGTGGATGACATATTACTGATTGGAAATGATGTCATGATGTTGCAAGAAACCAAAGAGTCATTGGAATGGAGTTCCTCAATGAAGAATTTGGGTTAGGCGACTTACATATTAGGAATTAGGATCTATAGAGATAGATCAAGGCGGCTCACTGGATTGAGTCAGAGTACATATCTGGACAAAGTTTTGAAGAAATTCAAAATGGAAGAGTCCAAGAAGGGATTCTTGCCGATGTCCCATGGCATAAAACTTAGCAAGACTCAGTGTCCTTCGACGATTGATGAGCGAAGTCGGATGAGTGTGATCCCGTATGCTTCGGCAATCGGATCCATCATGTATGCCATGATTTGTACTAGGCCAGATGTTTCCTATGCTCTAAGTGTTACGAGAAGATACCAGGCTGACCCTGGCAAAGCCCACTGGGAAGCGGTTAAAAACATCCTTAAGTACTTGAGAAGGAATAAGGAAATGTTCCTAATTTATGGAGGTAATGAGGAATTCAGTGTAAAGGGTTACACGGATGCGAGTTATCTCACCGACTCAGATGATTCTCGTTCGCAATCTGGATACGTGTTCGTAATGAACGGAGGAGCTGTGAGCGGGAAGAGTTCCAAGCAAGATACGGTGTCTGCATCTACAACAGAGCCTGAGTATATTGCTGCCTCAGAGGCGGCAAAGGAAGCTGTTTGGATCAGGAACCTCCTGATATAGCTTGGTGTGGTTCAGGGCGCGTCCAATCCTTTGGACGTATATTGTGACAACAATGGTGCTATCGCACAAGCCAAGGAACCTAGAAAACACCAGAAGAACAAACATATACTCATGCGGTACCACCTCATTCGCCAGTTTGTCGAACAAGGTGATATCAAGTTATGCAAAGTACACACGGATGCAAACATTGCAGATCCGTTGACAAAGGCGCTACCACAGCCAAAGCATGAGGCGCACACGAGAGGTATGGGCATTAGATGCCTAGGCATATGATGCCAGGATGATTGACTCTAGTGCAAGTGGGAGACTGTTGGGAATATGCCCTAGAGGCAATCATGTATGATGTAATTCCCAATGTATTCATAAAGTTATTAAGTTGTCCTTGTTTTGAACATCTGATACATGTCATCGAATACGTGATTCGATTGTGGAACTATGTATTCATGTTGTTCATACTAGATTGTCCTTGGTCATTTAGGTTGTGCTGGACACACACCCTAGACTAATGTGAGTGTTGGCTGATGACACGGTTCCACTTGTCATGGGCATGGTGATGCCATTCCAACGATCACGGACTTGGCTAAAGAGTTTAGCAAGTCGGACTGACCCACATTGAGATGTAACGAGCAAGTCGTCATTTGCATGTCTCAATCAATGTAATCCTTAGACCTGAGGTTGTCGCACAATCCGAGTTGTGGATCACCGACTTAGGATCTGTTAAACACTGCTCTATGACAAGGCAGTTATAAAGGCAGAGTTCGGGTCGAATGAGAAATAAGCTGCGTGATGTGGATAATCAAGATGGGATTTTGCCCCTCCGAATGGAGAGATATTCTCTGGGCCCTCTCGAGTGATATGATTCCGGAAGCATGGCCATGCGCAACTCAGTTAAGTGTTAACTGAGTCTGTTGACTAAGAGTTAGTCAGATGAATCATATATCACGGACCGAGAAGAGAGTTGAGCTATTTAAGGGATGACGATAAATCGCCTATAGTTCGACAAGGTATATCGTGAGGCAAAAGGGACTAAGACTAAAAGTCACATTGGAAGGTATGTCGTCATGACTCAATGGGACTTGGGAGTCGACACGTTCTGCTAGGAGCCGCTACCGATTGATCGATTGAGAGTCGGACTCTAATCGTGTCCAAGTCGCCATGAGACTGCAGGGTCGCACACTTAAGAGCGGGAGCAATTGTATTGGTCGGGTTGGACCCGAACCGGAAATGGACTGATTTGTGAGTCGGACTCACAGAGGGAATGGGCCACAAATGTTGTGAAGCCCATTACCATTCGCTATATAAAGAGGGGCGCAGGTTGCCCAGCGGGCACGTTAGTCCACTCCCATGCGTTGGGAACCCTAGCCCCACTCAGTCCAGCCGTCGCACCAGACCTAGCAGTCTGTCGTCGGAGCTCCTCCTCGTACGTGTGGATAACGGCAGAGATGTTGTACGTTCAGCACTTCAACGTTCGTGGATCGGATGGGCTGGATCGGATCGTGGACTGCACTGCCCCGACGCGCTTCATCGATAATACGCAACCGCGCGTCTAGTGGTAATCATCGTGGCCTTCTACCTCGGCTAGATCTTGGAAGTACCGCGTAGGAAAAGTTTTGTTTATCACTACGCGTTCCAACACTACCTGCAATGGACAAAGGGATAACAGAAGACTAGTGGAAACTAGAGAGAAGAACATCAAGCAACAGAAGACCACAAGAAGCAACACTGCCTCAGTAAGAGATCATAAGAAATTATCCAGTGAATCATTAGGATCAGGGCCGGTCCTGAGGTTTTAGAGGCCCGGGGTGGAACTAAAATGTGGGGCCCTATAAAGATCAAATTAACATATTATATATGTATACATATGATGTACTCTTTATTAAAGAATATATGTGAAGTATTACTAATGAACTCATAAAATGCGTCTAACAATAATTCCTAAAATGCGCATAAAAGCAATATGAGGTATTCTTTATGGATAATGTTTTAGAATTCAGTGCGGCTCACACCTCGAATGAAAAATTTGTTAGTGAAATCAACGGTATGAGTTGAATATTTTTAGCGGAAGAGAAGTAACGACGGTATGAGTAGATTTTTTTTTTGAGACAAACGGTACGAGTAGGTTGTATGGATCGTCCATTTTATTTTGGGGTAAAGAGCTCACCCAAGCATTATGATTAATCGAGCCCCAATTAAGACCTTTAGAGCTAACAGGAAAATAATACTACAAGCCTAACTGGAGAAAAGGCCCAAGTCAGAGAATGGAGAAAAGGCCCAAGTTCCCGTCCACGTACACATCATAACGCTTCGTCCTCCAGTGACTGAATCGATCCCCAACACCAGTACAACATCGATGGCACAACCACCAAATTAGTTTTGCTCCTGCATCCAGCTTCGTATGCCTTGGAAATAGGGATTTTGGGGCCCCATGGATTTGGGGGACCGGGGCGGCCTCCCACCCTGCCCCCCCTAAGGGCCGGCCCTGATTAGGATATATTAGAGAACCAATAACCTCGGTCAAACTCATCAGAGAGGAGGAGCTCACAATAACTTTACCGAAATAATTATCAAGTATAAAATAATAACCAGCCATTGCATCCACATGTCTTTGATATGTGGAGGTTAATGGTAACGGGCTTAATACCTTGTTTCCCATATCCTTTTCAGAATGTTCTAGAAGTGTTATTCCAATCTGTCATAAGAGCATTTGGAAACTCTTATATATTGATCTGATCTTATTACCTCTCTTGAAATAGTGTGATATTCCAATGTTAGTGTTATATAGGAGTAGTTTGGGAACAAAACTAATTACGTTGTTAACATATCACTTTTGTATACTCAAACAATTGAGTGTCATACACAAACAAATAGAAGGTTGAATAATCTAGTACATCTTAGCCTATTGTATATGAGTAGTAATTTGGAGGCAAGACTAGCTACCTTGTTAACAAATTCGTCTTATATGAATAGGGCAAATTGATGTCGTCAACTACATCTACATTCCTTTTACAACCAACAAAGAAAAAGAATAACAATAAGGAAAACAAGAAACCACATTATAACCTAGGGAACATATTCAAGTTTCCTATGAAGCTACATTGATAATATGGTGTTTCTCTAAGGCTAGAAATCTAAGGAGGAAGTAAAGCCTAGAGACCAACCAGGAAGAGAAAACACTTAGACAATCCAAGAGATGAACCTAGTGGCAAGGGACCAAGGTGATAACACAACACCGATAGCAATTAGAGACAAGGATATTGCAGGAAACAGAAGACCACAAGATGCCACATTGTCTCAGAAAGGGATCTTAAGAATTATCTAGTGAATCACTAGGAAATACTAGAGAACCAATAACCTCTATCAAGCTCATCAGAGATGAGGAACTCATAATAATATCTTTAATGCAAACAATTATCAAATATGAAATAATAACCAGCCCTGGCATCCACATGACTTTTGATATGTGGAGGTGAATGGTAACAAGCTAATACCTTGGTTTCCATACCCTTTTCTTACATAACACCAACCGATGATAACAAAAATTCATCTACACATAAACATGCAAATGATCTCATGTTCTAAAACAGCATGAGATAATATCCACACTTGGAACCTCGTGGAAAACAAATAAATAGGTTCCAAAGCCACACATCTTTTCCACTTGGTAAAGAACCTAATATATCAAATAAGTCTTACATACAATAAGTAAAATGTCAACCAAAAAGTGTTAAGAGTTCCAATTATGAAAAATGGCATGGTATCATAAAAGAAAACAAGTCTCTTCACCAATGTAAATCATTTGGTATGACATGGTATAAAATTCCCTATTGAGTGATTTTCATAACAGTGCATAGAAACATTACTAAGTAGTTTTAACAAATTACTTTCTATAAGGAATTGTATCCAAAATTGTCCAATTAAGTTATACCACCTTGTTAAACCACATGTTTGTTGTGTGCTCATGAAAATCATGCTTAAAATAATTTTAAAGCCATATAATCAATTAAATGGTGAGACATAACAAAAACCACTTAAACTAGTACCCGATGTAAAAAATTCAAATCTTGACCAATTACACCAAGACAAAACATGGTGAGGTTGCATTTTTGCCAAGGATTCCAAATGTTATTTTTAATAATTTTAATGATCATAGAAAGGCCCTGAAAACAATGATTCTTTTAAACAGAAGGACCTAATTGCAATATCTGGAAAGTTCAGGGGGTTATCAAAAACCGCCATTTATTTTTTCCTCTTCTTCCTCCTCTGCCAGAAGGCAGAGGAGAACGATGCCGTGGCGAGGCCACTTCCACCTCCGCGCGGCCGCCCTTCCGCGCAGATAAGGAGAAGAAGCCCTCCAACTTGCTCTCCTACTCCCTCCTCGCATCTCTTCCTCTCTCTCTGTGAATTCCGAAGAAAACCGAAACCCTAGCTCCGCCGACCATCACTCGTTGTCGTCGAACCTGGCCTTCCCGGAGCAAGCCGAGACCACCGGGAGAACCGTCATGCTCCCCTCTACATCCCCACATATCCACGTTTGTTGGGAGAACTGGGAGCGGACGGATTTCTTCATCGTCCTCAACTCCGGCCGCCGAATGCCGTGGTCGATTCCGGGCACTACCTTGCCCTCCGTGCCGCCTCGTCTCGTCTAGTGCAACTAGGGTGAGCTAAAGATCAATGTGGTTATTTTAATTTTGATTTTCATCAACGGAATCACCGCCATCGCCGTGCACCGTCGCCAGTCGCCGCGCTGGTGGACGCCGGCGGCTCCCCGGTGACTATTTGGTCACATTGCTGCGACCCTCAGCCTCCCCTTGACCTCCTCTATCTTGCCATGTATCCCAAATC
Source organism: Alopecurus myosuroides (assembly GCA_028641055.1). NCBI lineage: Eukaryota > Viridiplantae > Streptophyta > Magnoliopsida > Poales > Poaceae > Alopecurus > Alopecurus myosuroides. The sequence goes on along the minus strand of CM054059.1, from coordinate 40,602,111 downwards.
GACCAATTCTAGCTAAATCATCCGATTTGAATTCAACAGGGAAATTCCCCTCCATTACTGATGTCATCATGACATCGTAACGATTTTTATTTTCTTTTAATTAAATCATATATGACAGCTGGGTCCCACCTGTCAATTTAAATAAAACAGAAATTCAAATAAATTTGTTAATCCAATAACTATTGAAATAATTATCAAAAAATACAAATAAAATATATAAATGTTTAGAGAAATGTAATCTAAATGTTTATCAATTTTTAAAAAATATTTGAGAAAATTTAAACTTAAATAGTTTCTTTAATTAAATTAAATCATTTAAAATTGAGAAAAATAATAAATAATTCATAAAATCAGAAAAATACAAGTTATATACCAAAATGCTCCAAATGACCTATGCAACTCATTTATGATATTTTCAGGGTCATTTGACAAATTTATCATGTGTGCAATATTTTGCCTAGTCATTTAAAAATTATAAATTAATAATTTATTCAAATCTTTTCAGAAAGCTTAAAATGTTATATCAAATTAAAGAGAAAAGCATTTAAAATTCAAATATGTCAAACATAAAATATTTTGAACTTACAAACTGGTTTATAAAGGTATAATGGAATTCTAGAATATTCCATTATAACCAGAAATAACTACCACATCATTATTTTCCTTACTAATAAAACCCTCATGTTTTCACACCTACTAAAACTATCATCACTAGACATTAGCAAGTTATGTGATGATAGAGTTGGTTGTATTAGTTACTTGTTTTCAATTAAACTCGGTGTCATTAACTCTACACTTTTGAACATAAAACCAAATGTGTTTGTTATCTTTTCATTAGTTGTTTTTCATGTGTTGTTGTTTTACTGCCTAACCATGTGATAACACTTCTACCTAAACATGATAAACATTGTGTGTTACATAAAAGTGAAACACATATAAGTTTAAAAGAAGTGAATAACAACATCACCACAAGTAAGGAAACAACTCACCGAAAACCTATGTGATCTTAGTGTCGCATCGATCATAGCTTACACTTGTAAGCTGGGGTGTTTTCCAGGGTATTTCGCGATGCATCTCATTACTATGCATGTATCATCTTGCCGGTGTTTTCTGTAGTCCTTATCGGAACTACTTTGCTATCTCTCAGATCTCGGGATTTCTCTACGCGACCCTCGAACCCGAAGACATGGATTATTATTGTTATTTCAATCTCAAGCAAGTTCATCACTTGCTGATATCCTCTGCAGTATTTCATAACTAACTATTTGCAAAAACCCTATCGTAATACCACCTATTCTCAAAAGAATGCATGATCCTATTTTTATAATAATATGGCTAATTGAATGACTACCCGAGTGGTAGTGTTCTGTTTGGTGGGCGGATGGGACCATTGTAAGATGAATAGCTCAAAGGAAGGTTCCATCTACATGGGAAAGTATTACCTAGGAACTAATCACAAATGCCGTCAGAACTCGGTGCGCCGTAAATACCGTGTTAACCATGGGTCTTGTATGGGACGAGTAAGTCAGCTGCGAATTCTCTCGTTCGCATGTCAACGGGCTGCCAGAGTCGTACGATGTAGGTCTTGTGGGACTACATGCACATGGGTGGGATCCCTTACGTCCCACAGACTCTGGGGTCTATGAGTGTTTGCCAGGGGAGCCTAGGTCTCCATCGTGAGGAGTGGAATCAGGGGTTCAACCTGCTGGTGGAAATGGGTGGGGATGCGTTGTGCGGAGAAGCGTGGTTTGGCCTGGACAAACAACCGGGCCCCACACCTAAGTGGGCGTGGACAGGAACTTAAGCATGGTTGTGCAACATGGTCTTGGTCTCCCATGGGTAAAGTAACGCACCTCTGCAGAATGTAAAAGGATGTCGCATGTTACCCCCTGTTCCGGGAAGGAACTGCGAACGCTAGAGGAAAGACAACTACATGAAGTTCTAGCTCCTGTGATGGTCTGGTGGGCATAGTTTTCAGAATTAAAAGCAACCTCTTGAAGAAACATTTACAAAAACCTTGCATTAACTTATGACTCTTTCTAGTCTAAAGTTGTAGTTAGTACATCAAACTACCCACTATATATCATGAACTTGCTGAGTAAAGCTCGTTACTCATTCGTTCCCATTTGACCCCTGCTAAGAGTTGAAGCCTTATGAAAGTCGTCATCGTGAAGTGATCGCTACCTCATGAAGCTAGGTGGAGTCATCTCTTACTTAATAAGTAAAGCATCATCATCAACAACGCTGGTAGAGGAGATGTTGTCAAGGTGTAGGTGGAGAACATTCTCGGACTTAGCTGTTACAAGCCATAGATTAGGGCTGACATCAGCCGTAGTGGATTAGTTGTGAGATAGAGTTCTGCTCCAGCTTGGATCTTCGGATTGCTTCTTCTGATGTTCATATCTTCTTTCATTATTCAAGGAGATTCTCAAGATTTTGTAATAAAGTTTGTGTTGGAACGCGTAGAGATAAACAAAAACTTTTCCTACGCGATGCTTCCAAGATCTAGCCGAGGTAGAAGGCCACGAGTATTACCACTAGACGCGCAGGTGTGGATTATCGATGCAGCGCGTTGGGGCAGTGCAGTCCCACGATCCGGTCCGGCCGATCCAATCCCTCGAACGTCGAAGTGCTGAACGTACAGCACCTCTGTCGGTATCCACACGTACGAGGAGGAGCTCCGACGGCGGACTGCTAGGTCCGGTGCGACGGCTGGACTGAGTGGGGCTAGGGTTCCCAACGCATGGGAGAGTGGACTAACGTGCCCGCTGGGCAACCTGCGCCCCTCTTTATATAGCGTATGGTAATGGGCTTCACAACACTTGTGGCCCATTCCCTCTGTGAGTCCGACTCACAAAACCAGTCCATTTCCGGTTCGGGTCCAACCCGACCAATACTTGCTCCCGCTCTTAAGTGTGCGGCCCTGCAGTCTCATGGCGACTTGGACACGATTAGAGTCCGACTCTCAATCGATCAATTGGTAGCGGCTCCTAGCAGAACGTGCCGACTCCCAAGTCCCATTGAGTCATGACGACATACCTTCCAATGTGACTTTTAGTCTTAGTCCCTTTTGCCTCACGATATACCTTGTCGAACTATAGGCGATTTATCGTCATCCCTTAAATAGCTCAACTCTTTTCTCGGTCCGTGATATATGATTCATCTGACTAACTCTAAGTCAACAGACTCAGTTAACACTTAACTGAGTTGCCCATGGCCATGCTTCCGGAATCATATCACTCGAGAGGGCCCAGAGAATATCTCTCCATTCGGAGGGGCAAAATCCCATCTTGATTATCCACATCACACAGCTTGTTTCTCATTCGACCCGAACTCTGCCTTTATAACTGCCTTGTCATAGAGCAGCGTTTAACAGATCCTAAGTCGGTGATCCACAACTCGGATTGTGCGACAACCTCAGGTCTAACGATTACATTGATTGAGACATGCAAATGACGACTTGCTCGTTGCATCTCAATGTGGGTCAGTCCGACTTGCTAAACTCTTTAGCCAAGTCCGTGAACGTTGGAATGGCATCACCATGCCCATGACAAGTGGAACCGTGTCATCAGCCAACACTCACATTAGTCTAGGGTGTGTGTCCAGCACAACCTAAATGACCAAGGACAATCTAGTATGAACAACATGAATATATAGTTCCACAATCGAATCACATATTCAATGACATATATCAGATGTTCAAAACAAGGACAACTTAATAACTTTATGAATACAGTGGGAATTACATCATACATGATTGCCTCTAGGGCATATTCCAACAGTTTGTATTCTATAGATTTTCTTGGACCTGCTATGTTTCTGTTGTACCACTCTGAAAGATGTAATAGTCACGGATAAGTCCTTTTGTGAGTATTATGTCAACGACTTGTGCACTACACATGCAGTGGTGTGCCGGATCACCACAGATGACCTCCTCACGAGGCCACGAGTCGATGTCGTCTCCGAGGTCCGCGGATGAGGTGGATTGACGAGGCCGACTCTCTCCAAGGCTAGGCCGCGACACCCAGAACGCTGAGGCGGACGAGTACCGTGACCGAGTCCGTGTGTGGGCGCCGCCATTGCCGCAGACTGTAAAGGGGGACGAAAGCGGTGACGAGTCGTCAGATGACAACTGGTCCAACGTTGACACCGAGGATGAACTCCTCGCGATCGGTGTCGCTAAGTCCATCCGGTCCAAGGAGCGTCAGGGGAAGAAGCAGCGCGTCGACGACGTGGCTGTAAAGACTGTACTACGGCCTTTGTGCAGACAACGAGCGGGAGGCGAAGAAGATGGAGTGAAAGCTCGAGACACGCCTCATCCGCGAGCTGCACTACCCAGGTTAGCCCCAATATGTGGCTCATCCGCGAGTTTGGTGACAACCGAGCACGATAGCGCCGGCGGCAATGCAGGCCCATGGACATTGTCCCCAGAGCGCCTTTTGCGTACGTCTAGGGCTAGGCCAGGTAGGGTATAACTCGATCAAGGCACTAGTTAAAATATCGTTATAAATTATTTCTGTAACTTAACGAACAAGTTTGTTTCTCTGAACTTTCATGCGAGGCAAAATTTCAATTCATAAGGTCGATTCAAGGGTTCTATTCTAGCAAGCTCATCGTGTAACCTTATTATTGGGTTCAGGTGCCCAATATTTTTTTTAAGGGTACCGTTTTTTAGGTTGTCCGCTAGAGATGCTCTCGTCTTAGAAATTGACGCCAAGAGAGCTTAGCTACCTAAATATATCAAACTTTGACCACGTTTACACAAAAATATAGCAAATATTTGTGAAATCAACTAGTTATACAATGAACATATAGTTTATCATGAATATTATGATACTAGTTTGGTTGCATAAATGCTGGTACACAAAGATGAATAAAAATAGATGTATCTAATACTAAATTATGTCTGATACATCCATTTTTGTCAATCTTTGTGACAACTAATTTAATGCGGAGGGGTATAAACATATTCAAACTAAAAAAAAAACTTCCCAAAATTGCTGGAAGTAGACTCTTTTTTTAATGTATTTTGGGAGTACACTCTTTACTACTGAACTCGTCTTGATTTCACTTTGCGCCCGTTTCCGACCACTAGTTTGTTCACCGTGCGATGACAGAGATGTACTCCCTCCGTCCGCGAATAAGTGTATATTTTCCTTTTTCGGCAGTCAAATTTACTGAACTTTGACCAACTTTATTGGAAAAATCAATAGCATTTATGGCACCAAAGTAGCATTAATAGATTTGTCTTGACATGAAGTTTCAAAATATACCATTTTGATTTCACATATGTTGGTAATATTTTCTATAAAGTTGGTCAAATTTTAAAAAGTTTGACTAGTATAGAAGCTACATGTACACTTATTCGTGGACGGAGGGAGTACCGGAGAACAGAAATTTCGACGCTTGGTCATTCGTAGATTGCCATAATAAGCTGACTTGGACGGAGAACAGAAACTGCTGACGAAAGTCAAGCGCATGCCCACCGAGCCATCCACTACTTATGTTACTATACGTTACGTTCGCCTTGAAATGGTCATCAGCCACGAAACGGTGTAACCGGCGTGTGTCTGCGTGTAACTTTTGAAAGGAACACGTCGAAAAAGTCCAAGCCAGTTCATTTTGACTCCGCGCTCGAGCCAAGCCGATCTCATCAATTTGGAAAGCGAAATGCCCAAGACTACAGAGATTGTAGAACCTGGCTTGTCTCAAAGCCCTACAAAAATATTGACAGAAACAAAAGGTTGCATCCAAATCTATTCTGTTTTGTGCAGAAAGGACACGGAATTCGGTATATCCAATGTCAGCAAGAGAATCCCAGCATCTTACTGGGAAGAAAAGAACAGACTCTGTGTGCTGTGCTTACACACAATGGAATCCAACTGAATGTGCAAAGCCAAGATGGACGGCACCGAAAGACAGAATCTAAAAGAGAGGGTGTCTACATCCAGTTCTTCAACGATCTTCAGGTGGGAGGTCAAACTTACAAACATAAGGCAGAAGTAGTACACAAATTCCTGGAACATCAGGTCATATATACCGTTGGCACATTTGATGAGCGTGACTAAGTCTCAAGAATAACCGTGACCATCTAAATTCATCAGTAACAAATACGACTTGATCACAGATGCATTAGCCGGTTCGCTGTAAGTGGGGAAGTGATTGCAGACCAAACTGACAGATCGTTATCTTTCCTATTCTTGAGATGCTTTTAGACGAGCCTTGATCCACACCACGAGAGAGGCTAGCTCTTCCCTCGCGATGGAGTGGCCGAGATCTGGATATGCCTGGTAAATTTGCGTGAGAAGTTCAGAGCTCTGATGTAACATACAGATCAAATGGTTGTAGAAAAGCATAAAACAGAAGCTCGTCCGGCGAGGGAGAAAAGAAGAGGATGCAGGAAATTACCTTGAACTCACAACTCATACCAGCGCTTTGCAGGAATGGTGGGCCAGCTTGACCAGCTTCGAATAATACCGTTCTGTCAGCCACTCCATGTGACCACATGATAGGTGTCTGCAAAGTTCCGGGAAAGGGGTTTCAGCCAAAGAAAACCAACGCTCTTATAAAATCAAACTGCCCATATCCATATACTGAAGGGTTCTTCTAACATTCTTCAAAGTTTAAGAAAGTGCTTCCTTCTATCACTCGGGCTGATTGCATTAAGCATGTTTAACAAATGCCTGCAATCTGCATGTTTTTCATCCATATGTTCTTACATAGAAAACTGAATGCTATATGATTTCAGTGCAAAGACTATTAACACTGCTCAAATTAAGAGCTAAAGTCAGACCTCATATCACACACAGGTTTGTAAATTGCTAATGGCATCCTTCAAGGTATAATTTATCATTGTTGGTGTACAATAGCATCATAATTTACTGCTCAAAATTCAAAGCTATATGATTTCAAGGTTTATTTTATCCTTGCTGTGTACAAAAACATCATATGCTTAAAATTTAAAGCTATATGATTTCAAGGTTTAATTTATCATTGTTGTGTACAATAACATCATAGTTCACTGTTAAAAATCCAAAGCTAAATGATTTCAAGGTTTAATTTATCATTCTTGTGTACAAAAGACTATTAGCACTGCTCAATTTAATAGGTTATAAGTCAGACATATCACTCACATGTTTGTAAAATTGCCGTTGGCATCCTTCAAGGTTTAATGTTATTTTATCATTTTTGTGTCCAATTACAACCTACTTTTCTTGTTTTGCGAATGCAATTACAACCTACTTGACTGGTCAAAATACAAATATATATTGCAGATAATCATATGGTAGAGTGTTCTGCCAATTTAGTTGCTAGCTTCAAATAACCCATTTGCCGAGTCATACGTCCTAAGTCCTAAGAGCATCTCCACAGGCGCCCATCAAAAACGTGTCCGGCACCCCCCCCCCCCCCAATTGTCCCCCTTTGGGGGGTGACCGGACCTGTGTCCGCCGATTTGGTGGGCGTGCTCCACAGCGGCGCCCCCCAACCGGCGACCAACTTACGGACGTCATAAACTCAAACACCTTGTGCACGCCGACAACGGCAATAAAAATTTGCATTTTCATTCAAATTTAGAAATAATTTACAAACTTTGAACGAAACTGCAAATGGCGCCGCCGCCGCCATAACCCTAACCCTAGCCTACTCGTCCTCGCTCCCGTCGAAAGAGTCGTCGTCGCTGTCGTCGATCACGACGACTTTGCTGGAGGAGGGGCCTGCGCCTGCGTGGCTGGAGGAGGGGGCGGTTCGAGAGCTCGAGGTGGCCGTGGCCACGCTACTGCTACCGCGGCTCCCGGATGCCTCTACCGCGGTGGACTGCATCATCGTCAGCCAACCCGGCGCCTCCTCCAACGTGGCCACCGATCGGGCCAGGGCAGTCGTCGTCCATCGGGTCGCGCAGCGGCGTTGGGACGCGGTCATCGATGGGCTCCTCCTTCACCTGCGGCTCCTTACGGTGGCGCGCGGCGGCTCCGGCTCCTGGCGCCGTTGGCGGAGGAAAAGGCGGCCCCGAGGTGGGGAGTGCCGGCGGCGGGGAGAAGTGCGGCGGCATGACTCGTCGCGGATGACGATGCCAGGGGCTCCCCGTCGGCTCGGTGGCACGATGGGGCGCTGCGGTGGCGGAAGCGGCAACAGCCGGAGCGGGAGGACGTTTCCCGTCGCGGAGTGCCGCCTCGCGGCGTCAATCGCGCTGGCCACGGTGTGGCCAGTCCGATCCCACCAACGGCGGCGCCCGATGGCGTTCCACCGCGAGAGGAGCACGTCGGGGCTGTCGACGAGGTTGATGACGGCCTCCCGCTCCTGCTCGAAGCGGTCGAGCCACCTCCCCCAGTTGTGCTGACCGTCGTCGTTCTCAGGGAGGCGGCGCTCTGCGGGCGTCATCCAACTGCGCCGACGAGCGATGTAACGGCGGACTTGTTCCGCCGTTCGGGGGATCGGTGGCACAACGAGGCCGCCGTCGGAGACGCGCCATTCCTTCGGGATGCGGCAATCCGGAGGGGCGAGGAGCCCGTACCAGTACAGCTCCCACGCGCCGTCTGTGTTGATGGTGCGCCCGCTGGTCAGCTTGGAGCCCGATGCCTCCCAGTTGTTGGCCATGGCGACGACGGCGAGGGCAGGGAGGCGAGGCGAGGTTGGGGAGACGAGGCGAGACGATGCGGATGTGCACGGCGAGGTAAAAGGCTTCGCCTTTTATCTTTGGCAGAAGGGCGGCGACGCCGTAAATGCTTCGCGTGGGAAAGGCCCAACGTCGGCCTCGGAAGCATCGCGTCGTGTCGCCGGTGTAACTGCAGGCCAGCGTCGCGTCGCATTGGAAACTAGCGCCAGCATTAACACGGTCACTGGCCTCCTCAGCGGCCTCCAGCATGGCGTAATAACTCGCGGCTGCTCCCTCCTTGTCTCTATGACGGGTGGCCCCCGCCCGTCGGAGGGGTGAGCGGACGATGTCCGGCACCCCCAGCCAGGCCCCCAAGTATGGCGGGTGGGCCAGGGGCCCGGACACAAAATTGGCGGGTGGACACCTTTGGGGGGTGCCACTGCGGCGTTTTTTTTGGTCCGGACCCCCATTGGGCCTTTGGGGGGCCATTTGGAGGGTGCCCGTGGAGATGCTCTAAGGTGGGCAATGGCGTATCTTCCTCCTAAGTGTAATAATTTATATGTAAAAGGTTGGATCACAGTAGGAATATTGCAACACATATTAAAGAGGCAACACTGGATATCATGTTTCAAGTACCTACGAGGAGAAACCTGAAGTGTAAATAGAGCGAATTTCATTTGGCAACATTCAGTGTCAATACACTTTTTGTCATCCAGTATAGTGGGTGCCAAAACTATAACTCCATAATTCAGTTGTTGAGTATGCTCGTAATTATCAAGAATTATTGTAATCAGTACATGGTTTTGTTCCTCATGTAACCACAGTGATGGATCGTGAGTAAGATCTTGCCAGTGTAGGCCGAATTCCAGCAGTGATCGGAAGCATAAGAACAAATATTTGTACTCAAAAGGTGATGACAAGGCAGGACATAAACAATGCCAACCACATCTTTTGTCGACTAGTTTAATTTTAACCAACCGATGCGCTTCCTTACATCTTGTGATCGTGTGCAAAACTTCGGAGAATACATCAAGGGACGATAGTGTCACATACCTTTCTCGCTTCAGAAGAAATCCTCTCAATGATCGAAGAGCCAAAAGGCACCCAGCCACTGAACACTGCACCACCTCCTAGCTTCTTCGGATAGAGCAAAACACTTGCTAAAGTCAAAGCACCTGCCGCCCGACCCACAATGGTGATACTTATATTAGTTCAGAGCACAAAAGTTTGCAGTCTCCTGTAAACATACAACAGAAGGCAATGCATCAACCCTACCTCCTTGACTGAAGCCACAAACAAATATGTTGTCAGGATGGATCCCGGCTGCTACCTCCCTGTCGATCATGGCGTGCACATTCTCCACGGCCTTAAGAACCCCACCCTCGTCTTGCGGCGATCCCTGCTCGTTACAGATTTGAGCCAGATCAATGTGTACTGTTAAAGCTACTTGTCTTGTCTGCTTACACAAGTGTTGAAAGAGTGAATGACTGAACTCACAACGTTCATGGGCAGCTCGTGGATGTCAAACCACGACGGCATCACAGCGCCATCTGCGGGATGAAAAAAATCTTCAAAATTAGGTGATGTTAATTTGACAGCAGAGTACAGTTCTCCCTTAGAAAACTGTCGAGGTTGTGGAAGTGGGAGCAACGAGGAGGGGGTGGACGGATGCGTACGGTTGCAGGAGACGGGGGCGTTGGGGGCGGAGGGGAAGGCCCACTTGGTGAGGCGGAACTCCGGCGAGGAGAAGAAGGTGCGGATGGGCTCGTTGGCGGGGCCGGAGTCGCCGAGGCCGTGGAGCCACAGCACGAAGCTCCGGTTGCGTGCCGCCATGCTGCCGTGGACGAGCTGGTCGGGGAGGCGGGACGGCTGCGCACGGCGGCGGAGCGAGGCGGCGAGGAGGGCAGCCGCGGCGATCGCGGCGGCTAGGGAGAAGAGGAAGCGGACGAGGCTACTCATGGGTCATGGGCCGGGCCGGGCCGGGCCGAAGTAGCTCTGTTCTGCTAGCGTGCTTGTCTGCTTGACATTCAGAACTCAGAAGAGAGAGAAATGTACAGGATTACAGAGACCTCAAATTGCTCTGCACGATTACAAAAAGTCAGCCACGCGTGACCAGTTAATGGAAGCATCAACGATTGACAGAGAAATTCATCTGGGCACACTAATTGAGAGCAGATAACAAAGTCAACTAGCAGTATCGTAACCCTTTCCTTGGATCCGGTTCCAAAGCATATCTGTAATATACTACTCCCTCCGTTACTAAACATAAGATGTTCTAGCTATTGCTCATAGTGTCTAGATGCAAACTAATATGAGTGAACATGTGTACTAAAAGTTGTCTAGATACATTTAGAAGTGTGTGAATGTGGAAAAGGGTTCAAACATCTTACATTTTGGAACGGAGCGAGTATAACATAAACAAAGGTTCAGATCACTGATGTGGTGGTAATGTACTACTATAACATAAACAAAGGTTCAGATCACTGATGTGGAGATAGTACATACATATGGTATCTATAAATGTGAGAATTAGAAAAGTAAAAATCTCTGTGGTCAAGATTTAGTTGAGATTCAGGTCACTGATGTAGCCGTAATGACATAGAAATGGTTCCCATAAATCTGACAATTATAAATTTATAATCTAAAGAGAAGCCTGAAAATTATCTAGTGGAAATCTTTGTGGTCAAGATGAGGATGATGATCTTGCAGCTTCATTTCGTTGAGAGACCCCTAGACGCTCCAGTATCCATTGTAGAAAATACTGGAGCTCTTCATCCACCAGAGAGTGCCCAAGAGTAGGGTAAGCCTGATAACATGTTCAGGGCAAACAGCAAGGAAGAAAAACATTGTTAGAGAAGGTTGAAAATCGAAGCACCAATCTGAAAGTGGAAATTCGTTTGTCATGGCTTCGAGCATGTTTCTCTACCACCTTGAATTCGCAGATCATGCCGAGCTCTTGGAGAAACGCGCACCCGGCGTGCCCGGCTTCAAACAGCACCAGCCCGTCCACCATCCCATGGAACCATAACACCGGTGTCTACATGTGTTCAAGAATTCAGGATTAAAGACATCACATTCGCGGCAGGATTTAGGTATGGTTGGTGGGCTGTTGTTACCTTTCTAGCTTCAGGAGGCACCCTCTCGGCAAATGATTTGCTTAGGGGAACTGAACCACTGAATACAACACAGCCACCTAAGGTTTTAGGGTAGAGCAGAACACTTGCTATGGCTAGAGCACCTGCAAAAAGGAATGGAAAACCGCAATTTGATCAGTCCTATCTTACTGCAACAAAGAAATCAAAATCAGAGCCCCACCGACACTATCTTAAAGCCAGAAACGATCGATGCATATTTCAGCGCTTCACCTCCTTGGCTTAATCCACAAACGAAGATGTCTGTAGGGCTTGTCCCGGCGGCCACTTCGTTGTTTATCATTTCGTGCACATGTTCAACGGCTTTAAGGACTCCCTTTTCATCTCTAACAGTGGTCTAAAAAGGTCGTCACAATGAGCAAACTAAATAAATGATATTGTATGTTCGAGAAAAATAAATGATATTGTACCAAAAATTACTATAAATGGTTAGAGACTTAGGGTCTGATACAAGGATACAGAAGTAAAAAACATTGGAACAACAATCCATTCTATTGAGTACATCCAGGCTGCAGGTACTCTGCTATTGTAACCCACTAACTGATACACTGATGTCCTTGATTCTAAAAGGTGTTAATCTGCTGCGAAGTGCTGAAATACTTGATCTATATTTTTAAACCGTCGAATTGATGAGACATGATGTCATATTGTTCTAAACTAACAGTCCATCATATAATTCCTATTTATCATGCACAAAACGAGTAGCATTTACTTGTCCTTCAGCGCTACCAATTCCAGTTTACCGACTATTTACTGGACAGACAGGAAGCATTATGATTCTATGACTACGAGGAACAGAGTGAGAAGGTAGCAATCTTGAATTGTGGCGCATGTATTCTCTGAACTGCTGCAGAATTATTGCTGGGTAGCTGAGCAGAGGAAATTACAGCGGTAATAGGAACCCCCGGGATGCCGAACCAAGCGGTGATCACCTCATCACCTGCAGCAGCATCGCAACTGAAACCGATCACAGATATTTTCCCCGCCCTCGAATCGTGAGCAACGCTCGGTGGCCGCACGTACCGTAGCTGGCTATGGGGATGGTGGGGGCGGTGGGGAAGGACAGGCGGAGGGCGGGGGCGGCGGAGAAGTAGGGGGCGACCTGGGCGCGGCTCTGCTCGCCCGTCTCGGCGGAGCCGTGCAGCCACAGCACCAGCCCGCGCCCCGCTGCCGCAGCAGAGGGAGTCGCCATCTGGAGTGGGGGTTGCCGACAGATCGGCGGCGCGGCCGGCAGTGGCGTGGTGGTTTATGCTGGCGAGTAAATGTGTATGGGGGGTGCCGGAAGGGAAGCAGATCACTCCATTAGGCTGGTGCCAATGCACCGCCCACTATTCACGGGCTATAGCCCCCGCCACGTCACATTCTCTCACCACTATCACCCCACTCTCACGGGCACGGTGCCAGTGCACGGGCTATAGCCCGGGCTGTAAGATTCTCTCTCTGCCACATCAGCTTTTCTCTCTCCTCCACGTCAACACATATTTTAAAGATTAAAAACATTGCAAATAATAGAAGAAATTATTTTATTCAATTAAAATTGTACCGATTACATAATAATAAATAAAAATTACATAAAAAATGAGAAAATTACATAATCTAGTTTTGATGAGCCCACACATGCTCAATCAAATCCCCCTGGAGCTGTGTATATATCGGCGAGTCCTGCATTTCGTTGTCCATCTGAATCCTTGCTGCTAGGCTTGGTGGTGCATTGGTATGTATTGGAGGCCCGACGTTGCTCGCAACTGTCTCATAGGTGTTCTCCAAATTGGTACCACGCTCATCGTCGATGATCATGTTGTGCAGAATGACACATGCACGCACGATCAACCCAAGAGTGCGCATGGAGTAGGAGCGTCCTGGAACTGCTAAAATGTTGAATCTAGACTTCAACACTCCAAATGCACACTCCACATCTTTGCGCCAACACGATTGAGCAGCAGTGAACACACGTTGCTTGTCACTTTGCGGAAGAGTAACACCCTTCATGAACACCGGCCAGGAGGGGTAGATGCCGTCGGCAAGGTAGTAACCCCAGTTGTACTGGTGTCCATTCACCGTGAAGTTCACTGTGGGTGCTTCTCCTCTAAGCACTTCCGTGAACAATGGGGACTGATTGAGCACATTGATGTCGTTGTTGGACCCGGCGACTCCAAAAAAAGCATGCCAGATCCAACGATCATACGACGCAACGGCTTCTAAGATTACGGTAGGGTGTTTGATGTCTCCCCTTGTGAACTGACCGGCATGCGCAACTGGGCAGTTCCTCCACTGCCAATGCATGCAATCTATGCTCCCTAGCATGCCCGGAAAGCCGCGCTCCTCGGCTTTCGCTAACAGACGCTGAGTATCCTCGACGTTAGGTCGACGGCAAAACTCTTCACCGTAACAGTCGATGATGCCCTCACAGAATCGATCTAGACAGTCTGACGAAGTTTGTCTAGCTAACTTAAGCCACTCATCTATGGTATCAGCACCGGATCCATAAGCTAACAGACGCAACGCCGTAGTACACTTTTGTAGCGGAGTAAAACCCGTACGGTTCAGAGCATCAACTCTTTGGGTGAAATACGGAGAGTATTCACCCAATCTATCCACAATGCGTAGAAAAAGGGATCGCCTCATCCGATACCTTCGCCGGAAGAAGCTCGGAGGATAAGCGCAGTTGGGGGCGAAGTAGTCGTCGTAGAGCCGCTCGGCGGCGCCAACACGATCACGCCTGATGAACTGTCGACGGCGCCGCGGCGGTCTTGGCACCGCTTGGAGCGCCGCCAACTGCTCGGCCTCCATTGCCGCCTGCATTGCGGCGATCATCTCACCCTCCAGTCCCTCGCTCGAATCGCTGCTGCTTGACGAAGACATGGCGTCGAGAGGGTGGAAATGAAGAGTAGAATGGATGAACTTGGTGTGGTTTGAGTGCAGCATATGGGGGGGTATTTATAGGAGGGATCAGCTCCAAATTTCAAAATTTTCGAATTTTTTTTCAGTTTTTTTGGGCAGCAACGGATACCCCCAACGGCTAGCTGACGTGGACCAATAGGGGGGCGCCACGTCAGCTAGCCGTTGGCCCCAAACGGCTAGGCGCTAACGCCCCCTCCTACCGCCCCACCCCGCCAGCGCGCCGCCCCGGCCTACCGCCCACTCGCCCCTCGCTACCGCCCCACCCCCGCGCTACCGCCCCGCCTGTGCGGGCGGCAAGCCGGGCGGCAGGGGCTATAGCCCGGGCGACATGCCCACCGCCCGCCGCCGCCAAACGCCCCCCGCTGCCGCCTCCTCTCGCCCGCCACCGGGCGGTAGCGCCCCTACCGCCCCGCGCTACCGCCCGCGTTGGCACCAGCCTTAGTGTGGGCCTAACTGACGATGCGTCGTCCGTCGGCCCTCGCTGTCGTGCCGGTGTGGAGACTGACTGACGACGATTCCGGTTGCGGTGCGTGCCGTACCCCTGCTGTGCATTTCTGACGTATTCTTCCGTGTGTGAATTTCTATTAATCCACACATTTTAGTTTAATTTTCTACTACCATTTACCATTTTAACCACCATTTACTACAAGACAGGCCGTGGCAAATGATTAAATTGTGAAATAAAATGTGACAAATTGCCAAATCCTCCGGGCCTGTTGGTGATTTACCTTCCCTTTTATTTATTTGTGGAACACGATCAAGGTGCGGTGCGGTTATGAAACGGTAGAACAAATACGTGTCCAAGCTCGGCTACGAAACGATAAGAACTGCAAACAATAGTAGCCATTCGGTTTATTCGTAACATTATAAGATCATCCATTACATGCTAAGGTCTAGGAGGACTCGACTTAACCTCCATTGGACAAAGAATGCGGTTCCTATGAGTTGAATTTCTCATAGAAACATTCGTATTAATGATTACTACGATGGTTCCTGAAGTCATCCTCGCTATTCTCTTCATTCTCATTGCTAGAATCGCCAAGGAGAGGCGATATGCTCTTAAAGGGTTCACCATCCTACATTACTTCACACAACACCTCCACTTTGGAAAGGATATCACTGTTTCAGTAAATGGAAACATCGGAACAAGTTTGAAAGACAATGATGACACATAACGTAAAGAGCTACACACAAGACAACTACTGAACAACAACTATAACGCAATGCCTGCTATTTTATTTGTTTTTCTCCGATGTCTCAAAGCTCAGAAAAGTATTGAACGGGAAATGAAAGAAATGTTAACCTATCGTGGCACATTTGGGAGGAATCATCTCTCTCAATCAACATGTAATTTTCTCTCAAGCAAAGCATATCTATATATAATGTAGGGTTGTCATTTTGAAAGTATGAGTTCGCATGCGTCATGTATCTAGTCATGTGAATGATATATCATGTACTATACAAGAGCTCATGTGGAAATATCTTGGTCTCATATGTGTTCTTTTGTTGGTCATTTAAGAATTATGAATAGAAAGTGTACAAAAAAAATGCCATATGTGTCTAGTGTTAGTTGAGGTGTAACAAGGAATGCATGTAAAAGATAATACATGATGAAACACATGAGGTTTGCTAATCAGTTTTCAGCCTCATATCTTGCCTTTTGCAAGTTAGTAACCATAGAGTTCCCATGATGGCATCCAAACGGTTTTTGAAAGAAACATGAGATTTACCTCATCTCAGTAAAAGGAGGAAGAAACGAATGGACCTTAGTTTTCTAGTCATGTGGATGGTGTTACGTGGGGTGTGGGAAGGAAAAAAGATCGCCGTGGCTCTAAGTGACGATGTGTCATGCAGTTGTGGAGACCGAGTGACGACGATGGCGGGAGTGTGTGGGGACGTGTTGTTGTATTTGTGTCGAATATTATGTACGAGTAGGGTTACGGTAGGACTTGGAGTTGTAATAGGTGTGGGCAGGGTACGTAGTGTTGTAGTCGAACACCTGTATCCTAGGGCGTCTCATATAATGAGGAGGCACCACATGTTGTAACCCATGGCGACTTGATAGCAGCAGGCGCGCAAGGGGAGCCGGCGGTTTGTGCCGGCGACCAAGGCGGCCGACGCAGCGGTATCGATGGGGAGGAGCGCCCACAGTCATGCCCCGCAGATGTAGGTGAGTTCGCCGAACTGCGTTACCAAATCTCGGTGTCGTCATCATTGTTGCGATCGCTTGTTCCTCGGTAGATCGACTAAGCGCCTACGAATTGTAACAAGTGGTATCAGAGCGAGGTTTGGAGGCGGTGACTTGTTGATCTAGAGGATGGATTAAGTCCGAGCTGGTTGTACGGGAACCGAGTAAATCGGACGTTGAAACTCTCGGCGTAATCAAATAAGCAATCAAGTATTAAGCAGCTAGGATTGTTTCCGGCCGTGTGTGTAGAGCAACGCGAGAGCAATGATTGGCCAAGTGCATGGGTGCAGGCCAAAGGCCCATGTGATGCATCGTGAGTAGCACAGGAGCCTCACGTGCATGTCTAGTTGGCCAGAGTGCGTACGGAAGCTAGCTCACATGGAAAGGATCGATCGACCGAGATTTTATTAAGGAAAAAAGGGACTGGGTCCAGCAGAAGACGTACGACAGTCGTGGTCTTCACGGATTCGTATCCGAGGCGGAGACTTGCTGGTCGGCTGTAAAAGCCAGCAGCAGGAGGCGGCCAGAGGGAGACGAGCCGAGCAAACCTAGATCAGCGGAAATAAATTCATCAAGGGATACAACGTGTTCCATCGGAAGTAGCAGGCAAAATCAAGGCAAGCTAGCATCGAGAGTTGAGCCAAATTTTGAGCAGCGGCACGTGAAGCACAGGCAAAATTATTGCTACGTGCGCGCGGGTACAGCGGCTCGGTTATTTCTTCGCGGGTCAGCCATACAGAAAAAATCATGGCGCCAACGGGTACCAGATTTGAAGTGCAAAAGTTCGACGGGACTGAAAACTTCGCGTTATGGCAGACAAGGGTGAAGGATTTGTTGGCACAACAGCGATGCTTGAAGGCGTTGCGGGATGTCAAGCCAGCTAAGATGGACAATGATGACTGGGAGGAGTTGCAGATTCAAGCAGCCGGGACCATACGGTTGTGTCTGTCGGACCAGGTCATGTATCATGTGATGGATGAGAATTCGCCGAAAAAGGTTTGGGAGAAATTGGAGAGTCAATTTATGTCAAAGACTGCGACGACCAAGGTGTATTTGAAGTAAAAGTTATACAGGCTGAAGATGCAGGAGAGGTCAGATTTTGTGGAGCACATGAATACCTTTTATCAGGTTGTCACGGATCTAACACGTCTGAGTGTGAAGATTGACGACGAGGATAGGGCTATTCTACTTCTTTGTTCATTGCCACCGTCCTATGAGCATTTGATCACTACGTTGACATACGGCAAGGAGACTGTTCAACTTGAGGATGTCACTGCAGCGTTATTGTCCTATGATATGAGGAAGAAGAACAACGCAGAGGAAGGCGCTCATGGTGAAAGTTTGCTAGTCAATGGTGGGCAAGGCAGGCAAGGATACGAGGCAGGGAAGAACAAGAAAAAGAAGAAGGTGCAGTGTCACAAGTGCAAGCGGTGGGGACATATCAAGAAGCACTGTCTAGATCTCAGTGGTGGGTCAAGTGCTAATATAGTAACTCAAACGGATGACTCAGACAGCGATATTCTCTTAGTGTCAGATAGACGGTCAACTAAAGGTGAAGCGTGGATGTTGGATTCGGCTAGCTCTTTTCATGCGACGCCCAATAGGGAGTGGTTCTCTTCGTACAAGTCTGGTGAGCTTGATACAGCCTACATGGGTGATGACACGGGCCACCGTGTTGCTGGAGTAGGTGACATCGAAATCAAGATGTTTGACGAAGTAGAGCGGGTTCTTCGGGGAGTCAGGCATGTGCCAGGGCTAAAGAGGAATCTAATTTCGCTTGGAGTTCTTCATGATGGTGGTATGATATTCCGTTGTGATCGGAATAAGAAGACCATGAGGATCATGAAAGACAAGGTGACCGTGATGATGGGAGAGAGGACATCTTCGCATCTTTACAAGTTGCGAGGGAGTACTATTGCAGGTGGAGTCATGGAGACTGTAGTTACGGGAGTAGCAGCTGTGTTCCACGGAGGCGGCGGGTCTGCGGCAGACTCGTCGAGTAGCTCTCGGTAAGCTACGAAGTAGACAACCCAAGTCCGGAGTACATGGAAGTTTGACGCTTGGACGAACTCAAGGTGGTGGAGGATATTCGCCAAGGTGGAGTTTGTTGTATTTGTGTCAAATATTATGTACGAGTAGGGTTACGGTAGGACTTGGAGTTGTAATAGGTGTGGGCAGTGTACGTAGTGTTGTAGTCGAACACGTGTATCCTAGGGCCTCTCATATAATGAGGAGGCACCACATGTTGTAACCCATGGCGACTTGATAGCAGCAGGCGCGCAAGGGGAGCCGGCGGTTTGTGCCGGCGACCAAGGCGGCCGGTGCAGCGGTATCGATGGGGAGTAGCGCCCATAGTCATGCCCCACAGATGTAGGCGAGTTCGCCGAACTGCGTTACCAAATCTCGGTGTCGTCATCATTGTTGCGATTGGTTGTTCCTCGATAGATCGACTAAGCGCCTACGAATTGTAACACGTCTCACGACTGAACATATTTTTATCTAACGGTTCCAACCCGCCTCGCGTGTGAATGTGGCTTTGAAACCATAGCCGAGTGACGATCGGTGGGGATCCGCGGGAGGTGCCGCCACCGCCGGTGATTGCGTTGATTTTTGTTACTTGTCACTAAAAAGTGGGACACGACCAAGGTGCGGTTATGAAATCTCGTATATTTCTATATGCGTCAGTAGAATAGAAAAATAATTTGTAAGCTCATTTTTTGTCCTACTTTGTCTACGGAACCATAACAACTGCAACAAGTAGCCCATGTTTCCGTTTTGTGTGTTCATATGGTTATATAATTACAAGTTGTAAACCGAACATTGCATTTTCGCTAAGTAACAAAACTGGGATCAAGATAGTTAGAAAAAAATCCATTATAAGCGAAAGAAACGAGCGGGAGGAGTAGGTCAACCTCCATTCCCCAAAAATACAATGCCTATAACTTTATAGTATGTCACACAAACATTCATCTAATCATAATACTAGAGACCTCACATTTAGGCACCAGGGTGGATAGTTGCCATAAATTCTAAATTGGTTACTAATGACATATTCTCGCCAATGAAGCTCGGTCGCTTTGTGGCGCGAATACAGTCTAATCGCGAAAGGCATTTAGTAACCAACTTTGCAATAGCCGGTTACTACATGTCAAGTCAATAGGTATCATTCAATGTTCACATAGACCCATTGTGACCAAATTGTTACAAATTGGTTGCATTTAGTAGGTCTATACTTACCAAACTGCTTGGTTAGAAATGTCTAACCGCTAATATTATGTTTTCTCGTAGTGAATTACAGTTGTCGTGGAGTTCGCGATCGATCACTATCCTCGTCATGCCATGGATAGAGCTAGCACAGAGAGATGACAAGCCATTGAACAGTTCGCATTCCTATCACATACCATGTGAACCTCCCTGTAAAAAGGCATATCACCAATCTGGCTGACCGATGTAATATTAGTATATCATATGAAGAACTTGCAAATTTTAGCTGGATAGGTTAAAAGTTAGGCTGCTATGTTAGATAACAACAAAACTGCAATAAACAAGTATGTATTGCATATATTTGTTGTGCACCAATAAGTGGAAGCAACAGATGAAAATGTTGGAATTTATGGGCTGAACCATCAGGCTCAACTAATCCCATTAAATCCTGAAATTGTCATGGCCCATTCATGAATAATACAAGTGGGGAGTGGGACTAAAGTTTAGTCTCATACTGCTAGTTTGGAGGGAATGGAACCACCTTATAAGATGAGACATTCTACCTCATGTATGAGTTGGCAAGGCAAGAGGAGAGGTGTGCCACACGCGCGCTCCTCCTCCGCCGCCCGCCTCGCCACGCCTCGCCGCGCCGCGTCGCGCCGCGGGTTGCGGGAATAAGCCGAGAGCGTTTATTTTGTTGCTTGGGAAAACTTAATGAGTCATTAACTTGGTAATTAATGGACGCGTTAATTTCTAAACTGTTTCCGTATCCTTTCTGGATCGTGGAACCGAACCGACTCAGACGTGGAGTTACGTCCACGTCTCTCCCAGCCGCAGTATAAATACGCGCATACGGCAAACCCTAGCAGCCACTTCGTCTCATGGTTTCGCACCGTTCCAATCCATTGCGCCGCCAATCAAGTCTTCTCCATCCCTTCTTCCGGCGTGCACCGCGAGGAGGGACAACATGCCTCCAGAACTCCGCCTCTTGTGATCCTGTACGGGAGAGGGGCGATCAGGTTTTTGGGGAGCGCATTCGCGCGATTGCTGACGGCGACTACTTCCCCAACGACGATTTCTTCCCCGACCTCGGCAACCTCTTCATCGACGACATGGACAACAACAACGGCGCTGCCGCTGCCGTTGCATCGTACGTATCTCTATTCCATCTATACGAGATATTACTGGAATTAATATGTCTGGTTCTTGCAATAGATTGTATCAATCTGTCTACTGTACTAGACCTAGATATTTGCATGATTACTGCATTTGCTACTGTCATAATTTATCTGATACTATTTCGAATTAAATTATGTGCTAAATTACTAATATATTCAACAATCCAAAAATCTGATTATAGGCAATTTCTTGCACCTGCATCGTCTGTCATTGCGGCGACAAGGCCAATCCATTTCAAGTGTGTAGACTATAAGAGGTGGCGCACGAGAGCAGTGCTATGGTTTCAAACCTTGCGCTGCTATGCGGCCACGAAGGGCAAGCCTGAAGGCGATCTCAATCCAGCACAACTGGAGGCCTTCAAAAATATGGACACTATGTTTAAAAGTGCCCTTCTCGGTATTATTGACGATTGCATTGTGGATCCGTATATGTCGCTTGATAACGGCAAGGATATGTGGGCTGCACTCGAGGCCAAATTTGGGGCCTCAGATGCTGGCAGCGAGCTGTATGTCATGGAGCAATTCTATGACTACAGGATGACTGATGAACGCTCTGTTGTTCAAAAGACTCATGAGATACAGTCACTCGCTAAAGAATTTGAGCACTTTAAGTGTATGTTACCGGACAAATTTGTGGCCAGAGGCATTATTGCCAAGCTTCCATCTTCATGGAGCTCCTTTGCTACTTCTTTGAAACACAAGAGACATGAGTTTTCCGTTTCGGACCTCATTGGATCTTTTGATGTGGAAGAGAATGCGAGAGAAAAGGATACACGTGCTCGGGTTGCTGAGGTAGGTTCTTCTGCCCATGTGGTACAGAAGAAACACTACCCGCCCAACAAGTCTAAATATAACAAGAAGAAATCCGAGGGTAAAGGCAAACCCGATGGCAGGTTTAAACCATCGCACTCTACCAACTTCAAGAAGAGGAAGGGGTCATGTCACGTTTGCGGTGAACTGACACATTGGGCTCCAAAATGCCCTAAGCGATATGAGCTGCAGCAGCAGGAGAACAGCGGCAAGACCGCTAATGTTGTCATGGCCGACACTGAGATGAAGGATTCTGGGTACGGTATAGTTCCCACTATTCTTTCAGTGCGTCATTCACCTGAATGGTTAATTGACACAGGTGCCAATGTATATGTTTGTGATGATGCTTCCATGTTCTCTTCTTATCAGATCACAGGGACTTCCCCGTGCTAATGGGGAACGGGTCACATGCTACTGTTCGTGGTGTTGGTACGGTCGATCTGAAGTTTACTTCAGGGAAGGTCGTGCGACTGAAGAACGTTCATCATGTGCCCTCCATCAATAAAAATCTCATCAGCGGTTCACGTTTATGTCGAGATAGTTTTAGGTTGGTCTTCGAGTCTAATAAAGTTGTAATTTCCAAGTATGGACAATTTATTGGTAAAGGCTATGAGTGCGGAGGCTTGTTCCGCTTATCCTTGTCAGATATATGCACCAAAGTTATTAATAATGTTTGCCACGATAATGATTGTGATGTCTGACATTCATGACTTTGTCATATTAATTTTGGTTGCATGACGCGGTTAGAAAATATGAGTTTAATTCCGAAATTCAGTACGATTAAAGGTTCCAAATGTCAAGTGTGTGTTCAAGCTAAGCAACATCGCAAGTCCTCACAAGACTGCGGAGGTGAGAGACTTGGCACCACTAGAACTTATACATTCCGATCTTTGTGAGATGAATGGCGTATTGACAAAAGGTGGAAAGAAATATTTCATGACACTTATTGATGACTCCACTAGATATTGTTATGTGTATCTTCTGAAATCTAAAAATGAAACTTTAACTTATTTCAAGAATTATAAGGCCAAAGCTGAGAACCAACTGGATCGTAAAATTAAACGGCTTAGGTCTGATCGTGGTGGAGAATTTTTTTCCGACGAGTTTAATTCTTTTTGCGCTGAACACGGTATTATTCATGAGAGGAAGCCTCCCTACTCACCTCAGTCAAATGGGGTGGCTGAAAGAAAAAAACGAACATTGTCTGATTTGGTTAACGCCATGTTAGACACTCCGGGTCTCTCCAAGGCATGGTGGGGGGAGGCTCTAATGACTGCATATCATGTCCTAAACCGAGTTCCCACAAAGAATAAAATCATTACTCCATTTGAGGAATGGGAAAGGAAAAGGTTGAAACTCTCATACCTACGTACTTGGGGTTGTTTGGCGAAAGTCAATATACCAATTCCCAAGAAGCGCAAGCTTGGACCTAAAACTGTGGATTGTGTTCTTCTGGGCTATGCTTTTAATAGCATTGGTTATAGATTCTTGATAGTAAAATCTGAGGTGTCCGACATGCATGTTGGTACGATTATGGACTCGAATGATGCGACTTTCTTTGAGAACATATTTCCTATGAAGGATATGTCTAGCTCATCAAATCAGGAGAAACCTGTTTCATCTAGTCAGGAATTAGCTGAGATTCCTGAATCCACCATTCCGATAGAACACGTTGAGAATTCCGAGGAGGATGACAATGAAGTTCCTGTAAGGAGCAAGAGACAGAGGACTGCAAAGTCCTTTGGTAATGATTTCATTGTGTACCTCGTGGATGACACACCCAGGACTATTTCAGAAGCCTATGCGTCTCTTGATGCTGACTACTGGAAGGAGCCTGTTCGTTGCGAGATGAATTCCATCTTGGCTAACGGAACCTAGGAAATCACTGATCGTCCTTATTGGTGTAAAACTGTAGATGTAATTGGGTGTTCAATAAAAAGCTTAGGCCTGATGGTACAATTGAAAAGTACAAGGCAAGGCTTGTGGCCAAGGGTTATACCCAGAAAGAAGGTGAAGACTTCTTTGATATTTACTCACATGTGGCTAGACTGACCACTATTCGTGTGCTACTCTCACTGGCTGCCTCACACGGTCTTCTCGTTCATCAAATGGACGTTAAGACGGCTTTCCTTAATGGAGAGTTGGACGAGGAAATTTATATGGAGCAGCCAGATGGTTTTGTAGTACCCGGTCAGGAAAGTAAGGTGTGCAAGTTATTGAAGTCATTATACGGCCTCAAGCAAGCACCTAAGCAATGGCATGAGAAGTTCGAAAGGACTTTGACTGCTGAAGGCTTTGTTGTAAACGAAGCTGACAAGTGTGTGTACTATCGCCATGGTGGGGGCGAGGAAGTCATTCTATGTCTGTATGTCGACGACATATTGATCTTTGTGACCAATATTGATTTAATCAAAAAAGTTAAGGATTTCTTATCTCGCTGTTTTGAGATGAAGGATCTAAGAGTAGCTGATGTTATATTGAACATCAAGCTATTGAGAGATGATAATGGTGGGATCACACTGCTTCAATCTCACTATGTGGAAAACGTCTTGAGTCGCTTCAGGTATAGTGACTGCAAGCCTTCTTCAACTCCATATGATGCTAGTGTGTTGCTTCGAAAGAATCAACGGATTACTAGAGATCAACTGAGATATTTTCAGATTATAGGCTCGCTTATGTACCTGGCGAGTGTCACGAGGCCTGACATCTCTTTTGCTATGAGCAAATTGATCCGGTTTGTTTCCAATCCGGGAGATGATCATTGGCGTGCGTTTGAGAGAGTAATGCGCAATTTAAAAGACACTGCGAGCTATGGAATTCACTATACCGGAAACCCGAGGGTTTTGGAAGAATATAGTGATTCTAATTGGATATCTGATGCTGATGAGGTTAAGGCCACTAGTGGTTATGTTTTTACACTTGGTGGGGGCGCTGTTTCCTGAAAGTCTTGCAAGCAGACCATCTTAACGAGGTCAACTATGGAAGCAGAACTCGCAGCATTAGACACAACCAGTATTGAAGCAGAGTGGCTTCGTGAGCTCTTGATGGACTTGCCTATGGTTGAAAAACCAATACCCGCAATCCTAATGAACTGTGATAATCAAACTGTGATCATCAAAGTGAACAGTTCTAAGGATAATGCAAAGTCATCAAGACATGTGAAGAGGAGATTAAAATCTGTCAGGAAATTGAAAAAATCCAGAGTTATTGCGTATCCAAACATCTATGAACTTGTCAGATCCCTTCACAAAGGGTTTATCACGGAATGTGATAGATGATGCATCGAGGGAGATGGGTTTGAGACCCACGTTATGAGTTGCCCACAGTGGTAACCCACTCTATGTGATCGGAGATCCCGTGAATTATAAGTGGGAGACAAGCTGTTGGTCGGCTGAGAGGAGAGTATCCTTATATTTTATTCCACTCCATAAAATATGCAATACTCTCCTTATCTGTATGGTAGGCTGACATTTGTCTTAATGTGTTCCAAGTGGCTTATTTATATAAGCAGAGATGTGTCCTACAGAACATCTCCTGAGGAACTCACCTATATGAGTCTGACTGTTAAACGTCGCAGTCTATGAGAATCGGGTGCTCTCTAGTAAACTAATGAAAGACCTTTGGAGTATGACGCATACGCTCCAAACCGCGGGGAAGCCTTGCGGCAGCCTAGTATCGGTTCAGACGTTGTGTGAAACTGGTATCACATCAAACTTGTAGTTCAAGGCGTAGTCCACTATTCAAGTTGTGAACTAGTGTAGCATAATGTTCTAAGTGGAAGTTCAACTTAACAGTCTCCACTAACATCGGTATATAAACAATGTTTTGGAACCAAGATTATGAAATGCGCACATTTTGTGGGGGACTGTTGGAATTTATGGGCTGAACCATGTGGCCCAACTAAGCCCATTAAATCCTGAAATTGTCATGGCCCATTCATGAATAATACAAGTGGGGAGTGGGACTAAAGTTTAGTCCCATACTGCTAGTTTGGAGAGAATGAAACCACCTTATAAGGTGAGACATTCTAGCTCATGTATGAGTTGGCAAGGCAAGAGGAGAGGTGTGCCGCACGCGCGCTCCTCCTCCGCCGCCCGCCTCGCCTCGTCACGACACGTCACGACGCGACGTGCCGCGGGTTGCGGGAATTAGCCGAACCGAGAGCGTTTATTTTGTCGCTTGGGAAAACTTAATGAGTCATTAACTTGGTAATTAACGGACGCGTTAATTTCTAAACTGTTTCCGTTTCCTTTCTGGATCGTGGAACCGAACCGACTCAGATGTGGAGTTACGTCCACGTCTCTCCCAGCCGCAGTATAAATACGCGCATACGGCAAACCCTAGTAGCCACTTCGTCTCATGGTTTCGCACCGTTCCAATTCATTGCGCCGCCAATCAAGTCTTCTCCATCCCTTCTTTCGGCGTGCACCGCGAGGAGGGACAGCAGGCCTCCGGAACCCCGCCTCTTGTGATCCTGTACGGGAGAGGGGCGATCAGGTTTTTGGGGAGCGCACTCGCGCGACTGCTGACGACGACTACTTCCCCAACGACGATTTCTTCCCCGACCTCGGCAACCTCTTCATCGACGATATGGACAACAACAACGGCGGTGCCGCTGCCGCTGCATCGTACGTATCTCTATTCCATCTATACGAGATATTACTGGAATTCATATGTCTGGTTCTTGCAACAGATTGTATCAATCTGTCTACTGTATTAGATCTAGATATTTGCATGATTACTGCATTTGCTACTGTCATAATTTATCTGATACTATTTCGAATTAAATCATGTGCTAAATTGCTAATATATTCAACAGAAAATACATATATATAGAGAGAGACACGGATAGATCCATCATGTGTATGCTAAAAAAAACGTAATTCAAATAATCTAAAAAAATTCTATCTAGGCGGTGCAAGTTAAAACCATATATATTAGAAGTTTAGAAGTCAATCAAGTGTGAGCCATTAATGGTTAAAAGTCATCTATACATTATTATGTTCAATAAATTGTGACCGCGTTGTCCAGATAGAATTTATTAAGTACTATTAAATATAAAGCCCAACAAAGGGTTGATGTTACAAGAACATTTCTTTTTTGTGATTTCCTAATAAATTAAACCCATAATCGCTCAATAATATCGTGTAGTTCAGCTGTACAATCCGTGAATTCCGCTTTGCACCCGGTATTTAAAACCCACATTTCTAAATGTCAAAAAAATTGAAATAAAATTTTCTAGATACATCTTCACATTCTATGTGTCCACATAGTTGTTTCACGGAAAACCGATATTTCTTATGACTATGTAAAAAGACAAAAAAATGTCTCTTGAAAAGATTGGTTTATCTTAGCACTAATATTTCGTGTTGCAGGAGACGGGGGAGGAGGGGAAGGCCCACTTGGTTGTTGTATTTGTGTCGAATATTATGTACGAGTAGGGTTACGGTAGGACTTGGAGTTGTAATAGGTGTGGATAGGGTATGGTACTGTTGTAGTCGAACACGTGTATCCTAGGGCCTCTCATATAATGAGGAGGCACCACATGTTGTAACCCATGGCGACTTGATAGCAGCAGACGCGCAAGGGGAGCCGGCGGTTTTTGCCGGCGACCAAGACGGCCGGTGCAGCGGTATCGATGGTAGGAGCGCCCATAGTCATGCCCCGCAGATGTAGGCGAGTTCGCCGAACTGCGTTACCAAATCTCGGTGTCGTCATGTTTGCTGATTACTTGTTCCTCGGTAGATCGACTAAGCACCTACAAACTGTAACAAGTGGTATGAGGTTTGAACGCGTTGGAAGTTAATCTAGAGGAGTATAGAAAACAAATTATCAGTCAAATGTGGAGCAGCGTGCGATGCTCCCGGACAGGGATCAGATTTTTTCTTAGGCGATTGCATCTGGGAGATTGATCGAAATCCGTGCGACGTGGTGTGGCTGCTTTACGTGCTAGGCGTGTGTTTCGTTAGGCAAGCATACACGTGGTCTAGGTGTGGACCAGGTCTATGTACATGCTTGTGGACCAGGTCTAGGTGCTATGTGGAGGCTGGATTAGCAATGATTGTTACGGCTTGCACATGCAACATCGAGGCAGAGCTCTAGGACCAAGGCGAGGCCTAGGCATACTGCAACGCACGCGATTAAGTCGCTGGTTTACGTGTGTGTGCGGTGGACGGATCAATCAGAGAACCGGATTTATTTTGGAAACAAAAGGGACCGAGTCCCGGGAGGAGCGTTTCCTCGTGGTCGCGTCGGAGACGGACTCTGCGCCTTTAAAGGCTGCAGCAGGGCAGGTCATGGACATGCAGAGGCAAACCGATTCATCAGCGAATAAATCATCAAATATACTGCGACGGATCCATCGGATAGCCAGGCGAGACAAAGGCAAAGGCTAGTCATCAGAAGTTGAGCCAGGAGGAGTAGCAGTACGTGTAGCACAGGCAAAATTATTGCTACGTGCGCGCGGGTACAGCTGCTCGATTATTTCTTTACGGGTCAGCCATACAAGAAAAATCATGGCGCCAACGGGTAACAGATTTGAAGTGCAAAAGTTCGACGGGACTGGAAATTTCGCGTTATGGCAGACAAGGGTGAAGGATTTGTTGGCACAACAGGGATGCTTGAAGGCGTTGCGGGATGTCAAGCCAGCTAAGATGGACAATGATGACCGGGAGGAGTTGCAGATTCAAGCAGCCGGGACCATACGGTTGTGTCTGTCGGACCAGGTCATGTATCATGTGATGGATGAGAATTCGCCGAAGAAGGTTTGGGAGAAATTGGAGAGTCAGTTTATGTCAAAGACTGCGACGACCAAGGTGTATTTGAAGCAAAAGTTATACATGCTGAAGATGCAGGAGAGGTCAGATTTTGTGGAGCACATGAATACCTTTAATCAGGTTTTCACGGATCTAGCACGTCTGAGTGTGAATATTGACGACGAGGATAGGGTCATTCTCCTTCTTTGTTCGTTGCCACCGTCCTATGAGCATTTGATCACTACGTTGACGTACGGCAAGGAGACTGTTCAACTTGAGGATGTCACTGCAGCGTTATTGTCCTATGATATGAGGAAGAAGAACAACGCAGAGGAAGGCGCTCATGGTGAAAGTTTGCTAGTCAATGGTGGGCAAGGCAGGCAAGGATACGAGGCAGGGAAGAACAAGAAAAAGAAAAAGGTGCAGTGTCACAAGTGCAAGCAGTGGGGACATATTTAGAAGAAATGTCCAGATCTCAGTGGTGGGTCAAGTGCTAATGTAGTAACTCAAACGGATGATTCGGACAACGATATTCTCTTAGTGTCAGATAGACGGTCAGCTAAAGGTGAAGCGTGGATGTTGGATTCAGCTAGCTCTTTTCATGCGACGCCCAATAGGGAGTGGTTCTCTTCGTACAAGTCTGGTGAGCTTGATACAACCTACATGGGTGATGACACGGGCCACCGTGTTGCTGGAGTAGGTGATATCAAAATCAAGATGTTTGATGGCATAGAGTGGGTGCTTCGGGGAGTCAGGCATGTGTCAGGGCTAAAGAGGAATCTAATTTCGCTTGGAGTTCTTCATGATGGTGGTATGATATTCCGTTGTGATCGGAATAAGAAGACCATGAGTATCATGGAAGATAAGGTGACCGTGATGATGGGAGAGAGAACATCTTCGCATCTTTATAAGTTGCGAGGGAGTACTATTGCAGGTGAAGTCATGGAGACTGGAGTTACGAAAATAGCAGCTGTGTTCCACGGAGGCGGCGGGTCTGCGGCAGACTCGTCGAGTAGCTCTCGGTAAGCTACGAAGTAGACAACCCAAGTCCGGAGTACATGGAAGTTTGACGCTTGGACGAACTCAAGGTGGTGGAGAATATTCGCCAAGGTGGAGTTTGTTGTATTTGTGTCGAATATTATGTACGAGTAGGGTTACGGTAGGACTTGGAGTTGTAATAGGTGTGGACAGGGTACGGTAGTGTTGTAGTCGAACACGTGTATCCTAGGGCCTCTCATATAATGAGGAGGCACCACATGTTGTAACCCATGGCGACTTGATAGCAGCAGGCGCGCAAGAGGAGCCGGCGGTTTGTGCCGACGACCAAGACGGCCGGTGCAGCGGTATCGATGGGGAGGAGCGCCCATAGTCATGCCCCCCAGATGTAGGCGAGTTCGCCGAACTGCGTTACCAACTCTCGGTGTCGTCATGTTTGCTGATTGCTTGTTCCTCGGTAGATCAACTAAGCGCCTACAAACTGTAACACTTGGTGAGACGAAACTCCGGCGATAAGAAGGTGTGAATGGGCTCGTTGGCGGGGCCGGAGTCGCTGAGGCCGTAGAGCCACAACACAAAGCTCCGGTTGCGTGTCGCCACCATGGGGCCGTGGACGAGCTGGTCGTTGAGGCAGGACGGCAAGGGAGAAGAGAAGGCGGACGAAGGGTACTCATGGGTCATGGGCCGGGCCGAAGTAGCTCTGATCTGCTAGCCCTATTGCTACTATCTGGGTTGTTTGCTTGACATTCGGAAAGAGAAAAATGTAGAGGATTACAGAGGCTTCAAACTGTTGTGTAAGATTACAAAAATCAGTAACCTGATTGACTTGGAAAACATATTAGATCTGTCACTTGTCAGCCACAAGTGACAGTTCATCGAAGCATCAATAATGGTTGGCAGAGCAGGTACCCGGGGCACACGAATTGCGAACAAAAAACTAAGTCAGCTAGCAGTATCATAATCCTTTCGTTGGATCACGTTCCAAAGTATTCGTTGTGGCAAGATAAACTGAGATTCAGGTCACTGATGTACTCGTAATGTAGCACCTAAAAATGGTACCCATAAATCTGAGAATTAGCTAGGGGAAATCTTTGTGGTCAAGATGATTACGATGATGATCTTGCAACTTCAGTGCCCTGAGAGATCTCTAGACGCTCCAGTACCCATTGTCGAAAATACTGGAGCTCTTCGTCCACCAGTGAGTGTCCAAGAGTAGGGTATGCCTGATAACATGTTCAGAAACAATTGTTTTCAGGGAAGGCTAAATCTCGAACCTCCAATATGGAAGGAAGTGCAAATTCGTTCGTTTGCAATTGCTTCGAGTAGTTTTGTAATATCACCTTGAATTCGCAGGTCATGCCAAGTTCCTGGAGAAATGTGACCCCGGCGTGCCCAGCTTCGAACAGCACCAGCCCGTCCGCCATCCCATGGAACCATAACACCGGTGTCTGCAGGTTTTCAAGAATTTAACATGGATTGAGATTAAAGACATCACAATTGCAGGAGCATTTAGGTATGGAATACTATTCAGTTTTTGGCCATGGTTGCAGGGATGTGCTATTGCACCTTTCTAGCTTCAGGTGGCACCCTCTCGGCAAACGATTTGCTTAGAGGGACCGATCCACTGAAAACAACACATCCACCGAGAGCTTTGGGGTAGAGCAGAACACTTGCTATGGCCAGAGCACCTGCGAAAAGGGAATCGAAAACGGTCGGTTCGATCAGTACTATCTCACTGCAGTAAGGAAATGAAAACCACAGTTCAGCCTATACTAGAACCAGAAACGAACTGGTGCAGATTTCAGGGCCTTTTCACCTCCTTGGCTTAACCCACAAACGAATATGTCTGTAGGACTCGTCCCGGCGGCCACCTCTTTGTTTATCATCTCGTGCACAAGCTCGACGGCTTTCAGGACTCCCTTTTCATCTCTAACGGTGGTCTAACAAAGTTGTAACAATGAGCAAACTAATTAAATTATCCTGTAGCAAAAGTGTTGTAAACGGTTCGAAACTTAATTAGTGTCTAATACAAGTACCAGAACATTATTTTTTGAACATTGACCAGAACATTAGAACACCAAGCCACTCTATTCAGTATATCCAGGCTGCAGGTACTCTGCTTTTCTACCCACTAACTTGTACACTGATGCCTGATGTCCTTGTGTGGCCATGTGGGTTAATCTGCTGCAAGAGGTTGTCCTAATGCAGAGTGCTCAAATACTTGCCCTATATTTTAAAACCTTCAAATCGATGAGAACATGATGTCATATTTATCCTGAATTAACAGTGCAGCACATATACCAAACCTTAAATTCATAGTATCTATCATGCTCAAAACGAGCAACATTTACTTATCCTTTAGCAAACCAATTCCAGTTTACGGATTATTTGCTGGCGAGGAAGCGCTACTCTATGAGTAAGAGGAACAGAGTGTGAAGGTAGCCATATGTATTTCTGACGCTACTGTTGAAGTCTGAACTTACAGCGGTAATGGGAACCCCTGGGATGCCGAACCAAGCGGTGATCACCTCATCACCTGCAACAGCATACATCGAACTGAAACCGATCACACATGCATGCTTCCCCACCCTCGAATCGTGAGCAATGCTTGGTGGCCGCACGTACCGTAGCAGGAGATGGGGACGGTGGAGGCGGTGGGGAAGGACAGGCGGAGGGCCGGGGCGGCGGAGAAGTAGGGGGCGACCTGGGAGCGACTCTGCTCGCCCGTCTCGGCGGAGCCGTGCAGCCACAGCACGAGGCCGCGCACCGCCGCCGCCGCCGCCGCCGCAGAGGGAGGCGCCATGTGGTTGTCGATCGGAGGTACGGCCGGCGGTGGCGCTGTGGTTTACGCTGGTCAACCGTGTGTGGGTGCGGGAAGAAAAAGATCACCCCCTTGGCGTGGGCCTAGACTGAAAATACTTTTTGTTCTACAGTCCCGGACTGCCTTGCGTGTGAGGGCCTTTTTGTTTGGGCTGGCTGTGGCTGGCTGCGGCTGGCTGTGCTGCTGTGCAGGGAAAGCAGCTGTGCAGGCAAAGCTGCTGTTTTAAGTGTTAGTCTTTGGCAAAAAAGCTGGCTGTCTTGCTGTAAACTGTAAAATTGTCCAAAACACCCTTAAACATGAAAAACTACTTGTTGTTAATTTAAATGTAATAAATAATGTATGTACAAGCTGCGTAGAGTGGCTTTTTTTTACATTGCGTAGAGTACCTTTTGACGCGGATGCATGTACAAGCTGCCACATTCAGCGTATAAAAAGAACTGCCACATGCAGCTAGCCTTTGTGCTGGTACGTCTCGTGAAGCACTGTCACGTCAGCCTTGTCTTTGGCGGTGGAGGAACGATCGCCACGATTTGATTAGCAGGCATGGCACATGCTCAATTAGCAGGTAGCAGGCGTGCCACATCCGCGCGCGAGTAGCAGGCGAGTACCGCGGGCTGGCTTGCCGTGTCTTTGGCGGTGGCATATCCATGTAATAATGAGGAATGGCATGGGCAAATCTATATACCTCTTCGGCTGGAAATCCCAACGCTCGGGAAGCACCTCACCATGGTGCTTTTTTCTGTGTGTGGGAAGACGAGGTGCGTTGGCAAAAGCCAAACGCAAAGCCCACCCTTTTGTTTCGTCTGACATGCTTTTTTCTGTGGAAAGCAGCTAGAAGCCCAAACAAAAGGGCCCTCTACCACTGGGCGTCTCCAATGTGGCTCGGGAATCGTGGTCTGCTGGAGTGCCACTACCACTGGGCGTCTCCAATGCTTATTTCCAACAGAGGCCATAAACTGGGTCCCACAACATGTGCTATAGCAGTCAAAAAACCTCACAATGCTTAAGGTCCAGATGAACCTTAAGGTGGAGCCCACTTAACAGAAATTTTTGACCAATGGATAAATGCAAACAATATAAAATAGGTGAGAGAAATATTACTTTGCTTTATTAAATTTCTTATGGCAAGACCATAGTGGTATGGGTGGGTCTTAAGATTTTTAGCTTAAGGTCTAGTGCTACAATGTATAAGGGTGGTTCTTAAGGCTACTTTTTTGCTTAAGGCCACTTGATGAGTGAGACAAAATCGTAATAACTGGTAGCCAAGTGTCATTCCTGGTGTTTAAAAACTCCTAGCTATCTTTGAATTTCTTTTACTTTATCTACTGTTGTGACGCTGGGCGGTTTATTTAAATGTAATCGACAAAGGGAGCTCGTTTTGTAAAGAAAAAAGAAAGTAAAGGTGTGAACAACACTTAACATTTTCCTTCAGCAATTAATAAAAAATGATGGAGGCTTTACCCATTCGAGAAATTACATAGTTAATTAAAGTGGATGTGATTACCACTAGATGGCGTGAAAGTGACCCGAAAATGGAGCTCGAAAAACGGTGCTTCTATGGGGAGGATGATATCTTCTATACCTAAATAGTGTTGAGTAACATATTGTACTAGGTATAGGTCCGCGTATTTTGTCAGGGTTGTACCTGTAATTGTACATGTGTCCGTCAATATAATGAGAGCAGCCGGCCCTATTGGGTTCGTGCATTGTCCCATAATTATTCTACAAATAGCAATGCCCCACTACAAGGAATTCTCTGCAATTTCGTGCAGCCACGTCTCCCTATTTGTTTTGGCAGCCACCGCTAAGCATTTTTGTAACGTTTTCATATAATTGGTTCTGAGGTCACGCACCTGCACATGCCCCATCATCTTCACCGTAACGCTCCTCTTGGCTCTTGGTCTGCTCGATTCCCCTCGGTAGAAACGGACGGATCTCAGCCCATAAATTAACTCCGAGGCAGGCGAGCAGGCGGAAAATCTCCTATTTACCTTCCCCCACTCCATTGATCTCCTATACTCCATTCACGCCTTCGAGACTGGCGACTCACAGAATCAGGCAATTTCTTCCAGGTGCTCCCTAATCTTTATCTCTGTGGATCCAGGCAACGATGAAGAGGGGAAGCACATGGATCTTCTTCAAAAAAGATATACTAGCTGCTTAATTTGAGTCGGCATAAGAGAACAGATTGCCGGATCGATTCTTCATCGCAGCCTCTCAAGGTGTTCTATTTCTGCTGGGAGCCTGGGACGGGCTTGCTCTGGCACCAACATACAGGTCAGAAAGATGCTCATCATCGACGACTTTGCTACCGATGGAGGCAGCTTGGCTAATCCCCTTGAAAAGTAAGTAAGAAATATCTGCTTCAAAAATCTAGGCTAGCAAGTAGATTAGCCTCGACCTAGAACTAGAAGCACTTAATGCATTGTTCTGCAGTTTCATAGATATGTCTGATATTGAGTATTCCTGATTAATCGCAGGTACTTATATATGTTGGGTGTGCTTTCTGATCCAAAAGCTAAGTTTAGAGAACATGTGCAGTAAGACTAGCTTCCAGACGGTCAGATTTTTTTTACATGCATTCTCTATATTACCTAGCATTGATTTATCTAGCAATCTGCAATCCAGGAACCTTTCGGAGTGGACATCTGGTTGCTTGTGATTCCTTTTCAGTTTTGGAAATGTCTCCAGAATATTAAAATCACTAACCTCAATTATAATTTACTTTGTAATCCCAGTAGAGATATTTTGCAACAATCATTCACCTCAATATTATTAAATTTTCCATTCCAGTAGAGGTTTGTTTGGTAGCATGTTATCGTCAGTTCCAAATGTATAAGTTGTTCATTCGGTCGGATTTCACTGACTGATCTGAGAAAAAAGAATCAAATGTTTCCATGAATTTGTACTATGAAAACATATGAAAGAGATAAGCTGGCCTTCTTTCATATGAAAATTACAAGTCTCTTACCACCAACCAAAAGAGAGAAAAATATATGGAATAAACCTTCACCATATGCCAACCTGTGCTGCTTTGCAGACTAGACCACACAATGTGAACCAACTAACTACTGTATGTTTGGACACATGGACATATAGCTCGATTCTTTCTGTTGCCTTATTCAATATTCTAGCCTATTTATGTACAATAATTTTATAGCTGAACTCTCTTCTATGTTGACACTGTTTGACTGTAATATAATCGAGGTAATCTCCCAAATGAGCATGCATGGAAAATCCAGTTGGCTTAAAGATTAATGTATAGTCTCTCCATAGCTAAGATTAAAATACCTACTACTCTACCGTTGAGAAATTTGTGTCATTGTTACCACGTATTACCTTAGGATTTTGGCAGAGAATTGACATATATGTTCCTTTATGGGACCTGAACAAAATATGTGTTCGCTCAAACAAAATTGGTTGCCATTTTCTCTTGGTATATGCGGCTAAGGTTATAATGTTTGTTCCTATAATTTTATTTAGTATTTATGCCATCGTTTTGAGGGCATTTCGATATATGCTCCTTGCACAAGTCATATATTGATCTTGCAAAGTCATGTATTCTTAACAATTTCTGCAGCAACGCGCGGGGTATTATCTAGTTCTTTTAAGATGTGTTAAGCAATTCCTTTTTTTGAACATTCCATTATAAGCAAAAGAAACTAGTAGGAGGAGTAGGGTCAACCTCCATTCCCCAAAGATACATCGCCTATAATTTAAGTGTGTTCTTCACTAGGGATGCGTTTGGTTTTGAGCCTAAGCCGACCTTACCAAAATATTGGTGAGCCCAGGACCTACGGCTGCCTTTTGGTTCGCTTCCAATTTTTTGGCTAGCCCGGTCCGCACCATGCTGCATAGTACATTTTTTAGCCAATTCCTGGGCGTTCCGTGGGCGCCAGATTCGTCCGCCAATATTTTGGTCATGCCCGCAGATTGGTAGGGCGCGTCAGGGCATAAACCAAACGTACCCTAGGCTCTCCATGCTATGGGCTAGATCCAGCACCGAGAGGTGGCAACTCGTTGAAGGGTTCACAATCCTACCACATTTCATAGAGTACATCCCCATAAGAAGGCATATGAGCATCTCGCCAAAGGACGCCCTCTCGGTATATTTAAATCCACCAAAAAAGTATCATGAAGAAACTCGCACGCCACACTTCTTTGTTTTCCTCCAGTGCCTCACCGCTCACAAAAATATGGAATAAGGAATCAAATGTATGACTCGCATGTCACATTTGGGAGGACTATCACTCTCGATCAACATATAGATTTGTTCCCAATCAAGTTCATGTAAAGATAGGTATATATATAGTGTAGAGATGTAATTATGAAAGTACGAGTTTGCATGTGCTCCACAAGAGCTCATGGGGACACAACTTTGCATTCATGTATGTTCATTCGTTGACCATTTAAGAATTGGAATACTACTCACGGTAGGAAATGGTATCCGGAGTTAGTTATGGTGTAGCGACAAATGACACAGTGATTGTATTGATCCCCAAGGTGAACTCTTCCGAGCTGCTATCCCAATTCAGGCCCATTAGCTTATGCAATGTACTCTACAAGCTCGCATCCAAGGTGTTGACCAATCGGTTGAAGGCTATTCTTCCCATACTGATATCTGTGCCCGGGAGGATGATCACTGACAACGTCCTCATTGCATACGAATGTGTCCACTCAATAAGGACAAGGAAGAGGAAGAAACCACTGTGTGCAGTAAAGCTCGACATGACGAAGGCCTACGATATGGTTGAATGGGTCTTCCTCGAACAAATGATGGCAAGAATGGGGTTCTCTAATCTTTGGATAGAGAGAATTATGGGGTGTGTGTGCTCGGTGCGGTTTGCGGTGAAATTGAATGGAGATCTTTCGGATTCTTTCAACCCATCAAGGGGCCTCCGTCAAGGGGATCCACTCTCCCCTTATCTCTTCCTTTTTTGTGTGGAAGGTTTTTAATTGTTGCTGCAGAAAGCTCAAGAAGCTAATATGTTGAAGGGCGTTAATTTTGGTTCTGATGGGCCTCATGTTACTCATCTTCTTTTCGCGGATGACAGCATAGTCTTCTTGGAAGCAACTGAGGAAAGCATGCATGCTCTTAGGGAGGTACTCACTGCGTATGAATCGGCTTCGGGACAGAGAGTAAATCTATCCAAGTCCTCCATCTTCTTCGGTGATGGCTGCTCACCGGAGGTAAAGACTCAACTCAAACTTGTGCTTGGTGTTCAAGAAGAAGCCCTATGCGAACGCTATCTAGGCCTTGCAACAGTGGTTGGTCGTTCTAAGGAAGGGGTGTTTCAATACATCAATGAACGATCTCGAGGTAAGGTGGGGGGATGGAAGGGCCAGGGGTTGTCAAAGAAAGCTAGAGAGATCTTGGTTAAATCGGTCCTCCAAGCTACACCAACGTATCCAATGAGCTGTTTCAAGTTCGGAAAGATGCAATGCCAAAAGTTAAGCGCTATTTCTTCCAGATTTTGGTGGGGTGCAGCAGATGGTCAGCGTAAGGTCCATTGGATCGCCTGGGACAAGATGTGCATGCCAAAGGGTAGGGGTGGCATGGGTTTCCGTGATTTCGAGTCTTTTAACCAAGCACTGCTTGCGAAACAGGCCTGGAGGATCCTTACTGCGCCAAATTCCTTATGCGCAAGAGTCCTCAAAGCTCGCTACTTCAAGAATTCGAATTTCCTCCATGCTGGCTGTTACGTCCTTGCCGAAGGAATTCACCAACGGATTTGGGACTCGAGCTTTCGTGGAGAAGAAGAAGAAGATGGGTTGAGGAAGACAGAGATAGAGGCAGGAATATTTCTATTAATTCATCGATGCTCCAAACAGTGTACACCCCTGGCTTATAACGTGCCTACAGCTGGCCACCTGGACCCACGACTCGTCACGGCCCACAAGCCCACACCTCACAGGAATTACATTGGCCCACTCTTCAGTCTCTCCTTCACCTTTCTCTTGCCTGGCACAGCTGCGCCCAACTGCAGAGTCGCATCTGTGACAGTTGCCCCCCCCTGAAGTATCAGCTTGTCCCCAAGCTGAAGCCGTTGGAAACTTCTGTTTGATAGCTTCGTAATCCTCCCAGGTTGCTGAATCAGCAGGCATAGATGACCAACGCACGAGAACCTGAAGGAGTGCCTGATTACCTTTCTTTACCAGACGCCTATCAAGTATTTCCTCCGGTAGCAAAACGTCCGTGTCCAGCGACAGAGGCTCAGGTAGAGATGTGTACACTGGTGTGTGATCCGGGATGTGTTCTTTGAGCTGGGACACATGGAACACGGGATGTACTTGACTTTGCTCTGGCAACTGCAACTTATACGCTGTGGCTCCAATTTTCTCCAGGATAGTGAATGGTCCAAAGAACTTCATTGCAAGTTTCCTGCACGGTCGATTTACCACGGACGACTGTGCGTACGGCTGCAGTTTCAGGTACACCGAAGCGCCAACTGGAAATTCCCTTAGTGTACTGTTGCGGTCTGCATCTTGCTTCATCTTCAGTTGAGCTCTTGCCAAATGCTGTTTCAGTACTGTGAGCTGATCTGCCCTCTCCTTGAGCCATGTCTGCAATTCAGCATTGCTAGCTGTAGTACTCTTACTGAATTGTCCCAGATGTGCTTCTTTTCCATACACTGCTTTGAAGGGAGTGCAGCCTAGAGCAGAGTGATGTGAGGTGTTATACCAAAATTCTGCTAAGGCTAGCCATTGAGCCCATTGTTTGGGTGAATCATGAACTGCACATCTGAGATACATCTCAAGGCATTGGTTGACCCTCTCTGTCTGGCCATCCGTTTGAGGATGATAAGCTGTGGATAACTGTAACTCTGTACCCCAAATTTTGAACAATTCCTTCCAAAAATTGCTTGTGAAAATTTTGTCTCTGTCTGATGTAATAGTGAGTGGCATGCTGTGTAACTTAACTATGTTATTGACAAACACTTGAGCAACTGTAGCAGCAGTGTATGGGTGTTTCAAAGGAATGAAGTGACTGTACTTTGTCAATCTATCCACAACTACTAGTATTACTGTGTAACCATTTGATTTAGGTAATCCCTCTATAAAGTCCATTGATACATTCTCCCAAGGTCCCTCAGGTGTTGGAAGGGGGCTGAGCAGACCTGGATACTTACAGTGTTCATGCTTTGCTTGCTGACAAGTCTGGCATTGTTGCACAAATTCCTCCACTGCTTTCTTTATGCCAGTCCAATGAAATAGCTTCTTAACCCTCTGGTATGTTGCCTGAATTCCAGAGTGCCCTCCCACTGGAGAAGAGTGAAATGCTGTGATCAGCTTGGTCTGAAGCCCAGTATTAGCTCCCACCCAGATTTTATCCATGTATCTTATGATGCCTTCCTGGAAAGAATAATGCTGCACTGCCAATGGGTCAATTGCCAGTTTCCTGAGCTATTCTTGTGCTTGTTCATCTACTGCATAAGAGTTTGCTACCTCTTGCAGCCAGAGAGGTTGTGCAGTTGAGACAGCCTGCACTGCAAAATTGTGGCCCACCCTTGACAAAGCATCAGCTGCTAAGTTTTCACTGCCCTTTTTATACTGAAATTGGAACTGCAGCCCTACTAGTTTTGTCATTGCTTTTCTATGTAATTCTGATGACAGCACTTGATCTTCCAGGTGACACAAGCTTTTGTGATCTGTCTTAATCGTAAACGGTCCCCTGGAGATATAAGGCCTCCATCTATCTACTGCCATCATAATGGCCATGAACTCTTTTTCATATATGGATAACTTTCTGTTAGCTGGGCCTAGTGCTTTGCTGTAAAATGCCACTGGGTGCCCTTGCTGGCTGAGCACTGCTCCAATGCCACTGTCACATGCATCTGTTTCTATGCAAAATTGTATAGCAAAATTTGGTAAAGTTAAGACTGGTGCAGTTACCATAGCTTCTTTCAGCTCAGTGAATGCTTTTTGTGCTTCTTGGGTCGAGACAAATGAATTCTTCTTGAGTAGAGATGTGAGTGGCTTGGCTATCACTCCATAGTTCTTGATAAACTTCCTGTAGTAGCCAGTTAAGCCCAGAAATCCTCTCAAATCAGTTACTGAGGATGGTGTAGGCCATTCTGCCATTGCCGTTGTCTTCTCTGGATCAGTGGCCACCCCTTTATCTGAGATAATATGCCCCAAGTATTCTAATTGTTGTTGTGCAAAGGAACACTTGCTTCTTTTGGCAAATAATCTGTGTTCCCTCAAAATTTCCAGCACTACTCTCAGGTGCTTCACATGATCCTCCAAGCTCTTGCTGTACACAAGAATGTCATCCATGAATACCAGAATAAATTTCCTAATGTGCTTGGCAAATATTGCATTCATAAGGCACTGAAAAGTTGCTGGTGCATTGGACAGCCCAAAAGGCATGACTCTGAACTGAAACTGCCCACTGTGTGTTTTAAAAACAGTTTTGTGTTCATCACCCTCAATCATCCTGATTTGGTGATAACCTGCCCTGAGATCCAACTTGGAGAACCATTTCGTCCCTGCTAACTCATCCAGCAGCTCATCGACAATTGGAATAGGGAACTTACTCTTCACAGTAATGTTGTTTAGTCTCCTATAATCCACACAAAATCTCCATGTACCATCCTTCTTTTTGACTAGCAGAACTGGGGAAGCATATGGTGACATACTTGGAGTAATCAGGCCTGCTGCCAACATCTCATTGACTTGTTTTTCTATTTCATCCTTTTGCTGGGGTGAGTACCGATAAGGCCTTGAGTTCACTGGTGCAGCTCCAGGAAGTAAGGAGATAGCATGGTCAAAGGTTCTATGGGGAGGTAGTTCCTTTGGCTCTTGAAATATATCCTGGAAATTTTCTAGTGTTGCAGTTACTGTAGGTGGTAACTTGTCATCCTCCACCGAGGTAGCAGTAGTCAGCAGCACAGATGCCCAAATGTCATTTCCCTTATAGCTTTTCTCCAACTGCTCCACTGATATCTCTTGTAGTGCACTTGCTTCCTTATCCTGCATTCCTTGTAATTTAATTGTTTTGCCTTTTTGTTGAAACTGTATCCATCTGTCCTTCCAGTGGCATGTCATCTCTCCCCATTGTGCTAGCCAATCCATGCCCAAGATAGCATCATAACCCCCTAATGGCACCACTTTCATATCTGTTTGGAAAGTGCTTCCCTGGATCCACCACTCTAGATTTTCCACTTCTGCACTGCATGTCATAAACTGACCATTAGCAACCTTGACCTTCAGTGGTTGTGTTAGTACTTTAGTAGTGCACCCCAATCGTTCCACCAGCTGCTGGTCAATGAATGTATGTGAGCTCCCAGAATCCACTAACATGAGCATCACCTTATTTCCCACAAGAGCTTTCAACCTGATAGATTTGGCATGAGTAGTTCCACTCACTGCATTGGCAGTTAAATATGCAGTTGCTTCCTCCATTATCTCTTCACAGGAAATTGCATCCAAAATTGCATCACAGAGAAGTACTCCTTCTCCCTCCACTTCTACTGCCTTGGCCTGAGCAACAGTTTTGTTTGTGCATACATGGCCTGGTGTAAATTTCTCCCCACACCCATAGCATAACCCATTTGCTCTGCGAAATTCTTTGAGCTGTCTTGCCTTCCACACTTCCCCTGCAGCAAATTGTTTTGTGTTACCTTGCTCCATTCTGAATGTGCCATTTCTTGCTGGAGCTGGTTTCGGCATGCGACT
The DNA here is from genome assembly GCA_028641055.1 of Alopecurus myosuroides. NCBI lineage: Eukaryota > Viridiplantae > Streptophyta > Magnoliopsida > Poales > Poaceae > Alopecurus > Alopecurus myosuroides. The sequence goes on along the minus strand of CM054059.1, from coordinate 40,559,835 downwards.
TGTCTGTGCCATTGCTTTCCCCCTTTCTATCATAGCTTCTTGCACTAGAGCATACTCTGCTGCAGCCTGAACCGTGCTTGGCAACTGAATTTCCACTGCACTCTTGATTTCGTCCTTGAGACCCAAGATGAACTGGGTGACTAACATGGTTTCGCTCAGGTTGACCTCATACAATCGCACTTTATACACCAATTGATTGAACAGAGAGCGATACTCAGCCACAGTTCCTGTTTGTTTCAGCACAAGCAATTCTCTCATACAGTTCCTGTGCACGTTGGTGTCAAATTCTGACCTGATGGCATTGCCAAAACTCTCCCAGTTCATGCACGCGTCTGTAAACTTCACCGACTGATACCAATGAGCAGCATTACCGTGCAAATGGAGCGAGGCCGACATGATCTTGAAATTCTCTGGAATGTTGTACATGACAAAGTATGCTTCGCAGTTGTCCAGCCACATCCTCACCCCTTCCCCATCAAAACGCGGAAACTCCATTTTCGGCATCCAAGTTCGCCTACTGTTGTCTCCATTTTCAGGTGAACCGGAACCCGACTGCAACCCCTTCTGTTTATCTGGCGGTCGTGGCTGTGGTTGCGCCCTGCGCGTCTCGGGCGGTGGCTCCGGCGGCATACCCAGCCCCCCAAAATTGGCAGCCGTGGGCTGAGATGCGGCCGCTGTTGGTGACGGCGCAAGGATGCCCTCCCCCGCAACTCTGTCCAGTCCGGGATCTCTCGTCGACGCTGATTTCCTCAACGCTCTCGCCACTTGGACATTCCCCATGTGAATTTCTCCAATCGAACTCACGGACAGATCCACCTTAGTCTGTACCTGATCAAGCCGCGCCACTTGCTCACCGAATTTCGCATCCAGATCATCGAGCCGTGCCTGAATCGACCCAATTCCCTCCATCTTTTCCTGAATTTCCTGCAGCTTCTCGAACTCTCGCATGACCCTATCCTCGAACGACCCCATGACCTCTACCACGTGCCTCGTCTGTGCGCTCGCCTTGAACGGAGCCGTCGCCGCTTCCTCTGGATACCTCTAACGCTGATCTCGGATTTACAGGAGACCGCTCGGAAGCAGGTCACCAACCGATCAGTCGATGTTACAGAGAGTACCTCGAGTTTGCGAAGCGCGATCGGATCGAGCCTGGCTCTGATACCAATTTGTTACGTCCTTGCCGAAGGAATTCACCAACGGATTTGGGACTCGAGCTTTCGTGGAGAAGAAGAAGAAGATGGGTTGAGGAAGACAGAGATAGAGGCAGGAATATTTCTATTAATTCATCGATGCTCCAAACAGTGTACACCCCTGGCTTATAACGTGCCTACAGCTGGCCACCTGGACCCACGACTCGTCACGGCCCACAAGCCCACACCTCACAGGAATTACATTGGCCCACTCTTCAGTCTCTCCTTCACCTTTCTCTTGCCTGGCACAGCTGCGCCCAACTGCAGAGTCGCATCTGTGACACTGGCTGCCCTGGGAGGAGTTCTTTCTCATGGCGGAGCATTTTACATGGAAGAGACATGCTCACACGGGGCATTATCTGGAGAGTGGGCAACGGGGAATCTATTGACATCTGGAAGAGTAAATGGATCCCTCGGGATGGTGTTCTCCGTCCACTGGGACGTAGGGCTGATGCACCTAGTCCGCTGCCCAACAAGGTATCTGATATCCTGAACCCTGCAGGTACCGATTGGGATATGCAAAAACTGAACCAACACCTCCATGAGCTTGATGCCCTGGATGTACAGCTGATCCCGGTGGGTGGACCGATCACGGTGGATCACCTTGCGTGGAACTTCACCAAAAATGGCGTATTCTCGGTTCGGTCTGCCTACCACCTCTCTATGCAGCACAAAAAATCTCTCCGGGACGGCGCGGAGTCTTCCTCCTCGGCAGCTTCTCATCAAGGTTGGCTATCTTTGTGGGGAGCCAATGTACCTGGGAAGATCAAGATACATGTATGGCGCCTACTCCGCAATGGCCTGGCACTTGGTGCGGAGCTCTAGCGTCGGCACATCAAGGGCGGCGTAAAGTGCGTGGCATGCGCTAGGGAGGAGTCTGCTCTTCACCGATTCTGGCACTGCCCACACTCTGTGCAGGTTTGGAGGTCTATCGAAGAATCCATGAGCCTGACCTGCCCCTCGCTCCCGTCCAATGTGAACTCTCACCGGGACCTGCACAACTGGCTCCTTGATTGGCTCAAGTCAGGAAGGATGACACCCTAGATATCGTTTTGATGTCGCTGTACCACCTCTGGCTAGCCCGGAATGATGCCCGGGACTCGCAGATGATTGAGGACCCCATGTCCGTCGCCCAACGATGTTGCGGACTAGTGCTGGAATGGCGAGGTCTTCAGGAGGCTAAAACCCCGCAGCCCGCGCGGGCGAGGGAGCCCTAGTGCCCGCCAGTCCACGGATGGATGAAGGTGAATGCGGATGGGGCTATGGCGAAGTCTTCGCGGCGGGGAGGTGGCGGGACAGTTATGCGAGACCATGCAGGCACTTTCATGGCGGGGTCCTGTGCTTTCTTCCCCCAGGTTTCCGACGCGGAGGAGGCAGAAGTCCGGGCGTGCACTCAGGCCATGGAGCTGGTGAAAGAGATGAATATTCGCAGGGTGGTTCTAGAGACAGATAGTGCGTCTGTTGTGAGGAAATTTCAAAGCGCCGACCAAGATCGATCGCGGTACGGACCGTGGATTGAAGACATCAAGACTCGACTCCATGCTCTCGATGACTTTGAAGTCAGATGGGCTCGCCGCTCTGCCAATGGCGTTGCTCACATCTTAGCTAAGGAGGGGTGCGGCTTAGAACTCAATAATGTTTGGCGTCTTATGTGTATCCCGATTGTATTTCTTCTGCACTAAACCTTGACATGGTTGGTAATTAATGCAAGCCGCAGTTTTATTCTCAAAAAAAAAATGCACGACGAAACATGTGATGAAGCCGTGGGCCTCTAATGAGACTTCGGTCTCACCCACCACTATTAAGTTCTGATGGAGTGCCCGTGATGCCATTCAAAAATTCGAACAAAAATTCAGCATTGTTTTGGAAAGAAATGAAGGGCCACAGCAGATTCGTTCGAAGAGCAAGAAGCAATTTTCTCGAATAATCCATGAAAGATAAAGACATTAAAGTGTACTCCCTCCGTTCATAAATAGATGACCTCCATTTGTTCCAAAGTGGATGTATGTAGATATATTTTAGTCTAGATACATCCACTTTTGGACAAATGAAAATCATTTATTTGTGAACGGAGGGAGTACAATGTAGTACCACATAATAAGATTTTAGGCTGGTCGAATGCCATAAATATGTCTCAACAAGCTTGTGAAATAAATTCACTTTTTCATTGAGACATGGACGACCAGCATTTTTTGAGAAATTAAAGCACATGCCCAAATTCTCAAATACCCGCGCATATATTCACGCCTATGAACGCACACCCTACTCCTACGAACACCTCCGAGAGTCTATGTCGGCGGATCGATTTTGAGATTGACGAAATCATCGACGGGAACATTGCCTCTCACTGAAAGAATATTCCGCCTAAAGGCGACTCACATGTGTCAAACCTGGGGGTTAAACTCTGATGGGTTCTAGTACAACCATCCTCTAACCATCCAAGCACAGACACACGTGCACGTCAACACATATGCCGCCTAGTGACGACCAAAGTCGTGGAGCTTTAGTGTCTTAGTTTCAACATAGTACTTCTTCCCATTAAAAATAATCCTTTTAGTGATACAAGCATGATGTTAAACCAGGGTGCAAATAAAACTCGAAACTCGCGAGGTTTTAATGAGTACTTCAAAACTCGGCTCGAATCGGATTGAATTCGGATACTAATGAGCCGAGCCGAATTGGCTTTTTCAGCTCGTTAATAAAACGAGTTTAAGGAGTCGAGTTGCAAGTACTCGATAAACTCGTTAGTGTCCTTACATGAGCACTGAGACTAGTCTCCAAAATATACGGTGTCAGGCATGAACGGTGAATCAACCTTGTTATAATGTTGCTCCATAGTGAATTGATTATGTTTTTCAGTTTCTTAATGATCTTATCAAGCTTATCGAGCCAACTCGAATATTTGTCGGGTCAAATCAAGGTAGAGTTTTTTTGCTCGTTAATTTAATGAGTTGAGTCGAGCAAAATCGTTAACTAACGAGTATTTACGAATCGAGTAAGTTGAATCGAGCTAGCTCGATATCCACCCCTAATCTCAGGTGGGTTTAGAGGTGCCCTCTCCCCGCATTTTACTTATCAAGTAAAACGTGACCGCGAAGCAGCAACAACGGCATCATTAATGCCGAAGTAGGACGGGGATGATGGCGAAGAGCTCCTTGAATGTACGGTGGTGCTGCTCCTTGGATGAAATAAGGCGGGCGCCAGTGCATCACCCACTCTTACGGGTTATAGCCCCGCCACGTCAGATTTTCCCCTCACTATCACCCCACTCTCACGCCACTCTCACGGCACGTTGCCAGTGCACGGGCTATAGCCCCCACTCTCACTTCTCTCTCTGCCACATCAGCTTTTCTCTCTCCTCCACGTCAACATATATTTTTGAGATGAAAACATTCAAAATAATGCAAGGAAATTATTTTATTCAACTAAAATTGTTACCGATTACATAATAATTAATAAAATTGCATAATAAATTGTAAAAATTACATAACAAATAAAAAATTCTAATCATCATCCTCCTCCTCCTCCTCGTCGTCATCTTCCAGCCCTAGCTCTTTTTCCACCATCTGGAGGGCCTTCGGATGTTTGCGCTTTGCTGCTTTGTTCATGTCGGCGGTTGATCGGTCTTGCAATTTGTTCCATTGCTTCAGTAGCTTAGCCTTCACTAAACCAGTCCACATGTTCTTCATCCCGAAGGTTGCACTTGCTGCCTCACTGTTTGATGAGGATTCCTTCCCCTTATTCTTTCCCTTTCCCTTATCCTTACGAAACGCGGCCTTGGCCCTATCGCGGCCCATTGGACGTTGCTCCTCCTCCGTCGCCTCGCTAGAGCTGTACTCACCAGAAACCCCCGGACGGGTTCTCTTGGAACTGGAATCAGTCCCACTACCAGGACGGGTTGCTTCATTGCGAACAGCTTCCCACCACTTGAAGCGTTTGAAAGGCTGAGTCACTCTACTGTCATTTGCGTACCTCGCCTGTGCCGCCTCCATGACCATTGCATCGTCTGCTCCACTCTGACGTACCGCTTCTTCTTGGATGTGGTATGCATTGAACAAGGACACCTCACGGTTGTAGACGTTCCAATGATCCTTCAGTTGCTTCCCGGTCCGATGGCGGGCGGGATCGGAGGTAGAGTTGAAGGTCGCAGCTATCTGACCCCAAAAACTTTCGCCGGTCTTGCAATTACCGGCGCGAGAGTCCTTGGAGTGAAAAACCCAAGCATGAACCTACCACGCAATAGATATTGTCTTAGTGAAAAATCCAAGCAAAAAGCAACTCCGAAATAAATATGTGACGGGTAAGAAAAGTACCAGTTTTTCCTCGTCCGCAGATTTCCGCTCGATCCTCTTTGGACACTTTGGTACCATTGTTTCCGCGGCATCGGACCCGTCGCTTGGAGCACTGGCTTCTGGAGGTGGTGGGGGGTACGGAGGTGGAGCGTATGAACCGTACGGATACGGAGGTGGAGCGTATGAACCGTACGGAGGTGGTGGGTACTGAGGTAGAGTCCCACTCCCGCTACCTGTAGGTGGAGCATGTGGAGGTGGTGGGGGATATGCATACGGAGGAGCAGGGTATGAACCATATGCACCCGGAGGTGGACCATATGGACCCGGAGGTGGACCATATGGCCCCGGAGGTGGTGTGTTGGATGTGTATAACACTCGGGGATGCGGCGAAGAACCGGCATTGGAGCGACGATGTGTGGGAGAGACATCTTCTATGTGAGAAGGTTGTGACCCGTCGGACTGCAAGAGCTCCGTGTACGAGGTCATATCTGGAGTCCAACCCGACATGGCGGAGATGGTTTGAGAGAAGAGGGAAAGAAAGATGATGAAATGGTGTGAAGAGAGTGAAGGGATATGGGGGGGGGGGGGTATTTATAGGAGTGGAGATAAAAATTTGGTGTTTTTTTTTGCCTTTTTTCCAGCCAGCAACGGCTCCCCCCAACGGCTAGCTGACGTGGACCAATCGGGGGGCGCCACTTCAGCTAGCCGTTACCCCCAACGGCTCCCCCCCGCTCCCGCGCTCTCGCCCGCCCTCTCGCCCGGGCGCGCCAGGGCGTCGCCCGGCTGTCGCCCCCCCTCTCGCCCCGCGTCCGCCCTCTCGCCCCGCCAACGCGGGCGATAGCCGCCGCCTCGCCCCTCTCGCCCCCTACTCGACCGCCTCTCGCCCGCCGGGGGGCAGTATCGCCCCGGCTACCGCCCCCACTGGCACCGGCCTAAGTCATCAAGTCGGCGTCGCCGGGGGGCTCCCCTACTTGCAGGGTGAGGCCCTTCTTCTTTTTCTCTGCCCATTTGCGCCGACAAGCTTGTCAGGCAGTCTTATGCGCCTTTCGAGCCATCTCCCCCGCTTGAGATACCTTCCACACATGATACTCCTTCGGCGTCCTCTCCATGGCTTCTAATGGTCTCGTCTTAGACAGATGGACGCGAGGGAGTGAGACGTAGGCGGTGTAGAAGGAAACCTTAGGAAAAGCCAGATGGACACGCGGGGAGAGTTTGATATGGTTTTATGGAATACATGTGGAGAGGGGGATGGGTGATTTCGGTGCTCAATGATGTATATCATATCCGGCTCGCTGCATGTGGTGCCGACCAGTGAGAGTTCTACATGTCGGGTGTGTCCGGACTTATCTGGCACCCCTAGCCAAGCATGAAAGTTGGGGGCGGACAAGGGGTTTCCATGCAGATTTTTGGGCTGTCTGGACCGATGGCTCACGTTAGTGCCGGTTATTTTCATGTCCTAGCCTCCATTAAGCCGGCCAGTAAGTCTATCGAGGGCACAGATTGAGATGCTACAACATCGTTACGTACGAGAGCAAATTTGGGGCATGCGCTGTCGCCTATGCCGCGCGTACCCATCCACTAGTATGATGCTCAGCTATGCTCGCATCTACATGGAAAATGTTTTTATAGAGTTTTCATTGAAACTCTAAAGTATATCCGTTCATTTATTCTTTTCAAAATAGAGAGCTTGACGGAAAGCGAACAAAATTGGCTACAAATGACGTGTGGGGACAAGTGGAGCCCAATCTTGAGGTGCCATTTTATTTTGAAATTTTTAGAAATAACATTTTAAATTTAAAACAAATTGAAACATCCTAGGTGTAGACAATTTTACATTTTACCAACAATTGGAAATATCTTGTATTTAAGCTGCACAAAAGTGATAAAATCTGACATTGGAAAAATAGTGAATAGTGTAAATTTCATACCCTCTCATTTTTTTTTATGTATCATATAAAATAAACTATTTTGAATTGAGATTCTACACATTGGTTGAATATGTCATTATTTACATTCGAGTTTTTTAAAACTTTAAGATGGATTTTCTTTATTTTTTCAAAATTAGGCTGCAGCATTCCCATATTTAAATAATGCAAGAGCACCTGCGTTATTGTGCTAGTCCCTGAATCAATTGTTAGCACCACAGTACGAAATAAATTATCATGCAAATGCATCCAAATCTGTTACATCGCATGATCCAGTATTTACAAAGGTAACATTACAACTTGCATAGTCTCAGAAGACTAGCAGGAAACATGAAATTGCAGCGGAAAACATAGTATAACATTGAGGCTCATCTTCTTCATGTGCCACAGGTTAAACGTGTTGGTTGTAGACTTGAGATCCTGAACAAAAACCTCACTCGTCATCTGATCCATCTGCAATATGAAATATGCAACCACAAGGGGGTCGATACGATTTAACATATTGGAAAGTAACAATATGGTGGATATAAATGACAAGACTATAACTACATGCATATATTGCTGAGTGGAGATTTGACTAAAGCAAGTTTTCTCCTATCTCTTTTCATAAAAGACTTATGTTTAATAGAACCAAAACTAAATTAAGGAGTACCATTGATAGAAACCAGGGAAAACTCCTACCCATTTTCACCCGTCAAAATTTTATTAAGAAATCGGCATGATGGGATTCTTCCGTCATTTTCTTGCCCAACTGCTCATAGTTGTCCATAATCGGGGACACGGCTAAGATCTTAGTTTGTTAAACTTTGCAGAGTGTGTGCACTTTCACCTTTAGACTCAATCAGCCCCAAACATCCTATACACTCAAAATGTGTTCAGAAAAGGAGAAGATTGAGACGAGATCTTTCAGAAGAAATTCCACCACCGTTTGGCTTGACCCGTTCCACCTGCACCCTCTACATCTGCTTGTCAAGCCTACAAGCTAGAAGCATCGAAACTTAGAAGGACATAGTAATATCTTTGTTCCTGAGTGGCAATCCTCAAGTGATCCCCTCAGGTTGAACCATAGTAATGGCCCAGAGGGGACACTCAACTCAAATCAACCACGCAATACCACATCCACCCAGGTGATTCATTAACCTTAGTACTTAGAATTTTCTTCAACATCTAGTGAAAACAATTTAGTAGCAATGCTAAGCATATACTAATCTTAATGGCTACAAAGTAACAAGGTAAAAAGGGGGTGGCTGCACACTACTAGGATAATAGCATAACAATATAACTTAGTAAAATTTCCTATCATGCATAGTACTCAAAACTCCAATAATGCATATAAAACTAATGGGTAGTTGATTGTGTGTTACTTGCCTTTTTGAAGTTGGTATTGATTCACCCACTTTCTTCACAAAATTGACAGTTGCTATTTGTATAATCTATACATTGAAAACACAATAGCAAAATAAACAAGCACGCTAACAAACATACAAACAAATGAAGGAAACATACAAAGCAACAAACAAAGCAAAAGGTCTTAAACAAGTTAGTTAAGAAAAGGTCAAGGTTGTCCACAATAACTCAACTTGTGAAAGGAATTAGTGTGAAAGGGTCTATGGTTGGCCACTAGGGCATGGGTTGGTCAAAGCTCCATATTTTTCAAGGAAGTTCCAAGAGTTCACCTAAGGATTATCATGCCACATTATTAAACCAAAATAACACACAACAATGTTTAACACTTAACTTAATTCACAAAAGAAATCATGGTCTTTTGGGCTAAGTTTTTTTTCCTTTGGTTAAGGTGAGCCTCATCTATTTCCCCATGAGTTTCTTCAAGTTCTTCTTTTGCTTCCATTAGTTGGTTCCGATGTCTAAGTATTTTATGAATTTCCTTCAATGGCCTTACTTGTAGTACTTCTTATTGAGTTAAAGAAATCATCTGAAGTAGCTATCTAGGATTTTAGGGACTTGGTCATATAGAATAAGAGAAATAGATGAGATTGCTAGATTTCTCTTAAAAAGGACTTGTAAATTCTTCCTCTTCTTCTTTTTCATATCTAGGAGAGTATTCTTCTTAAGTCAAAAAAGATCCCTCAAGATGGCTTCTTGTTGAAGTTGCTCACTGATACGTCATAAACGTATCCATAATTTCTGATGTTCCATGATGTTTTCATGTTACATTGACAATATGCCACAGAGCTAGTTCATGTTTTCTGCAGTTTTTGGTTTCAGAAAAGTTGTTCTGAAAATATTCTCGGAATTAGACGATTCAAAAACCGGGGGTCTTAGAAACCTGTCGCGCACACGGAGTCCGGTGGAGACCCGGAGGGGGTCCACAGGGGCCCCACACCATAGGGCGACACACCCCACCTGGCCGCGCCATGGGGTGGTGTGGGCCCCCTGGCCGCGCACCGACGTTGCCCTTTCTCCTATTTATACCCCACGGGAGGTTAACCCTAAGGAGATCTACTTTTTCCATGAAAAACACCTGAGGCCGCTGTCATCACCAACCCTAGTTCGGGAGGGTTCTGGAGTTCTCCCTGGCCCCCTACCGGGAGGGGAAATCATCATCAGAGGTCTCTACACCACCATGCCCGCCTCCGGAATGATGCGTGAGTAGTTCATCCTTGGACTACAGGTCCATAGCAGTATCTAGATGGTTATTATCTCCTCTTTATGCCTCATGTTTAGATCTTGTGAGCTTCCCTACATGATAAAGATCATCTTATTGTAATGCTACATGTTGTGTTTGCTGGGATCTGATGAATATTGAATGCTATGTCTCTTGATTATCCATCTATCATGTTCCTTTCATGTGTATGTTATTTATGATCATGCATTCTCTCCGTTATTAGTAGATGCTCTGGCCAAGTAGATGCTAGTAACTCCAAGAGGGGGTATTTATGATCGATAGTGGGTTCATGCTTCCCTTTTACTCACGCTCGAGTGACAGAAACATAACGGGTGGAGGATGTGTTGTTGCCACTAGGGGGAAAACAACGATGTTTACATTGTTTACATTACACACTTCCCTTTTACTCACGCTCGAGTGACAGAAACATAACGGGTGGAGGATGTGTTGTTGCCACTAGGGGGAAAACAACGATGTTTGCATTGTTTACATTACACACTTTCCTTAATGCAATTATCTATTGCTTGCAACTTAATACCCACGGATTGCTCGGATGACATTTTGAGGGTGGATTATTAGTCATAGATGCAGTTGGATAACGGTCTATGAGTTTTGTTGTAATTCCTGCATAAATCACATAGTAATCATCATGTAATGCATATGCACTACGATGCAGCCTTTACATATGTCAATTGCCCAGCTGTAATTTGTTCACCACACATGTTATTTATCTTCTATGTAGAGACACCACTAGTGAACTGTGGAACCCGATCCATTTTCTTCGTACCGATAATACAACCAGTGCAATCACTGTTTTCACACGTCTACTATTGTTTTCATAATGTTTTTCTACTGTTTTCCACACCATATGTTTAACCTCTTTGTTTTCACCAAAACCAGTGAGATTGACAACCTTACTGCTTCCTTGGGGGCAAAGTGAATTGATTGTGTTGTGTAGGTTCCACGTTGCTTCTGAACCGGTAGTGCGCCCTGCCACCTCAGCTGCATCAACTTTCATAAGTTGCTTCTTTCTCCTATTGGTCGATTCAACCTTGGTTTCTTTCTGAGGGAAACTTGATGCTGCACTCTTGATACCTTCCTCTTGGGGTATTCCAACGAACGCGCGTTCACACGCATCAAGCACTTTACTGGCGCCGTTGCCGGGGAGAAAGAGGATTTCTGCAAGGGGAGTCTCTCACTTCCAATCTCTTTACTTTGTTTTATTTTTGCTTAGTTTATTTAATTTTGTCTTGTTTGTTTCTCTATATCAAAGACACACACAAAATAGTTCGTATACTAGTTGTTATTTTTATCCTGTTTTTAATCTTGCTAAAATGAGTACCCCTGAGAACACTAAGTTGTGTGACTTTACTAGCACCAACAAAAACGATTTTATTAGTACACCTATTTCTCCACCTGCTCCTACTGCAGATTTTTATGAGATTAAGCCTGCACTATTAAATCTTGTTATGAGAGAGAAATTTTCTGGTATTAGTACTGATGATGCTGCTGCCATCTTAATAATTTTGTTGAACTATGTGAGATGCAAAAATATAAAGATGTAGACGGAGATATTATTAAACTAAAATTGTTTCCTTTCTCTTTGAGAGGAAGAGCTAAAGAATGGTTGCTATCTTTGCCTAAAAATACTATTGATTCTTGGACTAAATGTAAAGATGCTTTCATTAGAAAATATTATCCCCTGCTAAGATTATATCTCTAAGAAGTAGCATTATGAATTTTAAGCAACTTGATAATGAGCATGTTGCTAAAGCTTGGGAAAGAATGAAATATTTAGTAAAGAATTGCCCTACTCATGGACTGGCTACTTTGATGATCATCCAAACTTATTATGCAGGACTGAATTTTTCTTCAAGAAACCTTCTGGATTCAGCTGCTGGAGGAACCTTTATGTCCATGAATTTGGGGGCAGCAACAAAGCTTCTTGCTAATATGATGGTAAATTATTCTGAATGGCACACCGAGAGAGCTCCAACATGTAAGAAGGTAAATTCTGTTGAAGAAACCTTCTATTTGAGTCATAGACTTGATGCTATTATGTCTATGCTTGTTAATGTCCATGCTCCTATTGATCCAAACAATGTTGCTTTAGCCTCTTTGGTTGCTCAAGAAGAGCATGTTGATGTGAACTTCATTAAAAATAATAATTTCAACAACAATGCTTATAGGAATAATTTTGGTAGCAACAACTATAGGCCATCTTCTACTAATAGTGGTAATAATTATTCTTATGATAGATCTAGGATATCCAGTGAAAGAATTTCAGAAATTGAGAGAGCCACTAAAGATTTTATGCAAAATAAATATGAGAAAAATAAATTGTTTACTAAGACCATGGACAAACAATCTGCTATGCTGAAAATATTAGTCACAAACTAGAGAATTAAAATAGGGAGATTTTTGGTTTGCAAGGTAAAATGCTCGTGCTGAAACTTGTATTTCATCCATGTCCGAAGCACAATCTTATTTAATTAATAGAATGGCCGCTAAAACTGAATCCATAGATGAAAATCCTTTTTCCTCTACTAATGCCATCCAAATTCGAATTGATGACAATTGTAGGATGTTAGAAAATTTTCATGCGAGATGGGAAAGAGAAGATGAATTAGCTAGAAAGAATAATATAGCTAATGTTTGTACTATTACTACCACTAGTAAAAATGAAGTTTCACATGCTAATAAACCTTCTATTGTTAATGGTAAAGGAATTGGTGTTGAAAATGTCTCCACTTCTTCTTCTAAAAGTTTAAATTTTCCTAAAACTGTTTCTGATAAAAGTGCTGAAAATTTTCTGGGTATAGGAGACAATGGTCCCATTACTTTTGATAAGAATGATCTTGACTTTGAAAATTGCAACCTTTCTGAAGTAATTATGTTCCTACAAAAGCTTGCTAATAATCCCGATGCTAATAATATTAATATGGCTTTTACAAAACATATTACAAACGCTCTCATGCAAATTAGAGAAGAAGAATTAAAATGTGAAGCCTCTATTCCTAGAAAATTAGAAGATGATAATGTTAGAAAGAAACCTTTGGGAAGTGTTGATGATTTTCTTATTATGGTTAATAATAACCTTGTCACCCGTTGATTTTGTTGTTATGAATATTGAATGCAATGCTTCTTTTCCTATTATTTTGGAAAGACCTTTTCTTAGAACCGTTGGTGCTGTTATTGATATGAAAGAGGGGAATATTAAATATCACTTTCCACTCAAGAAAGGTATGGAACACTTTCCTAGGAAGAGAATTAAGTTTCCTTTTGATTTTATTATTCGAACTAGTTAGAATTTGGATGCTTCTTCACTTGAAAACACTTGATTTTCTCTTCTTATGCCTAGCTAAAAGGCGTTAAGGAAAAGCACTTCTTAGGAGATAACCCATGGTTTTATTTTTTTGCTTTGTTTTTCTCTGTTTTCTTTGAGTCAAGGTGTTGTATATTTCTGTAGCAACTGCTTTGTGTATTTTTTCATGTATTAGTTGTGCCAAGTAAAGTTTGTAGCGAAAAGTGGAGTTAGTTTTGGATTTCTGCTGACCACCGTAAAAAATCGTATAATTCACAGAAAAATCAAAATGACCTCAAAAATTTTGTGTTTATTCCTCAGATAATTCCTATAATTTTTCGTTCCATATGTTTTTTGATTTGAGAAACTTAAGTGCCCCAAAAAAATTCGTCATTACAGATTGTTCTGGTTTTGGCAGATTCTTCAATTTTTCTTCCATTCACTCTTTTAATATGTCGAGTGGATTTCTTTGCTTCACGAAACATAACTGGCTGTAGCTAATGTTTAAAAGTATCAATAGAACTTGTTCCCATGCATAACAGATGAATTTTTGATTATGCACTAACCCTCTAATGCGAATTACTTTGACTGTGGTGTGAAGGAAGTTTTCAAGGGTCAAGAGAAGAGGGTGATATAATGTGATAAAAAAGAGTGTAAAGACAAACCTTGGTGATGCCCCCGTGGTTCATCCCGGCAAATTCTAAGAAGACTCAAGCGTCTAAGCTTGGGGATTCCCAAGGCATCCCCTTCTTCATCAACAAATTATCAGGTCACTTCTAGTGAAACTATATTTTTATTTGGTCAAATCATATGAATTTTACTTGGAGCGTATTTTATTTTTCGTTTGTTTTCTTTTGTTTTACTTTCTTCAATAAATATCATTCGAACCTAGCATTCTTGTTTGGGAGAGAGACACGCTCCGTTTTTTCATATGAATACTCGTTATGCTCGTATTCTTAGTTTTTCTTCTAGCTGCTCCAATCTTTTTAGCTCTTGTTTTTCATGCATCTCTTATTCAGAGTTGTTAGTTCCATAGACTAGTATTAGTAATGTCTTGTTTCATTGCTATATTATGTGGAGAGTTTGTGTTAAAGTATATATTGAATGGTGCTCGATGGAAATAGAAAATGCTACATGTGGTAGATGCTATAACGAAAAAACTTGCATATTCTTATAGATCACTAAACTGTTTCACTTGATTATTTGCTATTGTTTTGAGATATTAACATGCTTAATGGTAATATTGCTGGTTTAGTAGAGTAAAAAGAATTAATGGTTGGTCGAAAAGCTTAAAAATGTGCCATACTTAAATAACCAGTTGATGGGATAATGGTATATGACTTCATTCTAATAGAAATCGTAATGGCTTTTTGTTACGCGCTACGGTCGGGGTAGCTAACGGTGACTTGTCACTGCCACAGACCCTCTTGGAGTGATTTTCATTATGCCTTGTAAGATCATGATTTTAGTTGTAATCTTTTAACTTCTGAGTTCTATGTTACGGTTTTCTCGCACTTCCACCATCCATATTTGCTAGCCTCTTCGGTACCGTGCATTGCTCATTCTCATATTGAGAGTTGATGCAAACTTCGCCAGTGCATCCAAACCCCGTGGGAGAACTTTGTTCTTCTACACATAAGCCAAAAAGTATCTTCCTCAAAACAGCCACCATACCTACCTACCATGGCATTTCCATAGCCATTCCAAGATATATTGTCATACAACATCCATCTTCATTATGTTACTTGATGTCATGCTTCATTGTTATTTTGCATACTGCTACACTGGCATGAGCATTTAGTTTTATATACATCAAAGATATTTCAATTTGAGTTATGAGTTCTAAAAGTGTGATGATTCATTGTAAAATAGAGTGTTGCCCCAGCCAGTGAGGTTATATATCAAAAAAATAAGAAAAGGAGAAAAAGCCCAAAAAAAGAAAAAAAGAAAGGGCCAAAGAGAGAGGGGGCAGCACTACTATCATTTATTCCACACTTGTGCTTTGTTAGCACCAATACTTCAGTTCTGAGAGAGTTTTCATATTATGAATTGTATAACTATGTGGGGAACTTTACGTTATAGAACTTGGCTTGTATATCCCAATAATGAGCCTCCTCAAAAGTGCTCTAGGTCTTCGTGAGCAAGCAAGTTGAATGCACCCCCACTAGTTCCATTGAAGAGCTTTCATACACTTATAGCTCTATGTGCATCTGTTGTGTGGCAATCACTACTCCTTGCATAACTTTGATTATAAGACACTTTCAGTTGTGTGAGACTTTCTTCCATTGACCATCCAAACCCCCCATAATGTTCTTTTAGCCATAACATCCTGGTGCTAGGGACCAATACAAAACGCTTGCTTGTTTTGAGTGCACAAATATCTTAATGATTTTCCTACGTGCATATTGTTGTCCCTTGACTTGATCCTAACAGGAGTTGTTGTGAGAATTTTGATGCCTTGGATGATTATATTGTTGTTCTTGAAGCTTAAATCATCTTTAATAAACCATCGCACAGTTGATTGTCTTTTAATATTGATTCATTGAAAAGTTTAACTTTGTTATTCCTAATGGTTTATACATTATTCTATTTGACATCAACTATAAACCATAGCACTTATTCATTTGATCATAGTTTACATGCTTTACATTACTATGATGATCAAGTTTATGTTGGTAGCATGTCACCTTAGAAATTATTTATTTGTTTTTATCGTTTACCTACTCGAGAACGATTAAGAACTAAGCTCGGGGATGTTGATACGTCAAAAATGTATCCATAATTTCTGATGTTCCATGTTGTTTTCATGCCATATGCTTTATGCCATTTATGACTTTATACTTTATGCCATTTTATCAATTTTTTGGGACTAACCTATTGACAAGATGCCATAGATCCAGTTCCTGTTTTCTGATGTTTTTAGTTTCAGAAAAGTTGTCCTGGAAATATTCTCGGAATTGGACGATTCGAAGCCCGGAAGTCCTAAAATATGTCGCGCACACGGAGTCCGGAGGGGGGCCACAGGGGCCCACACCATAGGGCAGCGCCCCCCTCTGGCCGCGCCCAGGGGTGGTGTGGGCCCCCTGGTTGCCCACCGACGTTTCCCTTTCGCCTATTTATACCTCTCAGGAGGTTAGCCCTAAAAAACAGAAGCATTTTCCAAGAAAAACACCCGTAGCCACCGTCATCGTCAACCCTAGTCCGGGAGGGTTTTGGAGCTCTCCCCGGCACCCTGC
Source organism: Alopecurus myosuroides (assembly GCA_028641055.1). Lineage (NCBI taxonomy): Eukaryota > Viridiplantae > Streptophyta > Magnoliopsida > Poales > Poaceae > Alopecurus > Alopecurus myosuroides. The sequence goes on along the minus strand of CM054059.1, from coordinate 40,543,262 downwards.
CGGGAAGGGGAATCATCACCGGAGGGCTCTACGCTACCATGGCCTCCTCCGGAATGATGCGCGGGTAGTTCATCCTTGGACTACGGGTCCATAGAAGTAGCTAGATGGTTGTTCTCTCCTCTTTATGTCTCATGTTTAGATCTTGTGAGCTGCCCTACATGATCAAGATCATCTTATTGTAATGCTACATTTTGTGTTTACTGGGATGCGATGAATATTGAATGCTATGTCCAATGATTATCAATCTATCATGTTTTATTCATGTGTGTGTTATTTATGATCTTGCATACTCTCCGTTATTTGTAGATGCTCTGGCCAAGTAGATGCTAGTAACTCCAAGAGGAAGTATTTATGCTCGATAGTGGGTTCATGCCTCCCTTTTACTCACGCTCGAGTGACAGAAATGTAACGGGTGGGGGATGTGATGTTGCTATCAGGAAGAAAACAACAATGTTTACATTGTTTACATTAGACACTTTGCTTAATGCAATTATCTGTTGCTTGGAACATAGTACCCAAGGTTTGCTCGGATGACATTCTGATGGTGGAATATTAGTCATAGATGCAGTTGGATAACGATCTATGTATTTTGTTGTAATCCCGCATGGATCACATAGTAATCATCATGTCATGCATATGCACTACGGTGCAGCGTTTATATCTGTCAATTGTTCATCTGTAATTTGTTTACCCAACATGTTATCTATCTGTTTTGGAGAGACACCACTAGTGAATTATGGACCCCGGTTCATTTTCCTTACACTGATAATACAACCACTGTCATCAATGTTTTCATACTGTTACTATTGTTTTCCACACCATACGTTTAACCTCTTTGTTTTCAATAAAACTGGTGAGATCGACAACCTCACTGATTCGCTGGGGCAAAGTGATTTGATTGTGCTGTGTAGGTCCACGATGCTGCTGAACCGGTAGTGGGCCCTGCCAACATCAGCTGACAACAACATTTAGAAGTGACTCTTTCTCCCACTTATCAATTCAACCTTGGTTTATTTCTGAGGGAAACTGCTACTGTGCTCTTCATACCTTCCAGTTGGGGTCAAGGCCGGGCCGACAGAATTTGGGGCCTGTGCGAAACTATATGATTGGCCCTATTTTACACGGTAAATGAATAATATATACCGTATTACTCAGTTAGTCTCGTGTCATATGCGGACGTGCGGTTAAACTGCTATAATTTGATCTTCGGAGAGGCGGCATCAACTGATTACTAAGGCTCCCTGCTAAATTCATTAGGATCTAGAAATTAGGAGTAGAAGACGGAGTTAATCAGAAACGGGGACTCACTGACGGCAAGCTACCTGTTTTGGTGATCAGCCGATCAACTAAAGACGAGGAAATGCTTGGAGGGTCCTGGATGCGTGCGATAGGTTATTTTTGGGCCTCTTCCGTTTTGGTGCGTTTCTAACTTTGTGTGCCGGCGGTACTTGTGAGGCAGGAAGCCTGGGGAATCAAGAGGGAAGGCATGATTGATCGAGGGCCTAGCAATGCTCGAAACCCAGCTGTTCTCGGGAGCGAAGCGAGAAGCCAACAAGCCCGTGCTCAACTCACGCGCAGACACGCCGCCGTGAAAGCGTCATGCATCCCAATTCCCTTTCACTACGGGAGAGAACATCTTTCCCGTGTGCTCGATTCTTTACCGTGTGCATGCCATCGGGCACACGGCATTGATTTTCTTTGCCGTGTGTCGCACACGGTAAAGAAAAACGCACGGTTTAGTACAGACAAAGACACACGGCAAAGAATCGCACACGGCAAGGATAAAAAAAAAACACACGGTAAAGAAAACGCACGGCAAAGATAACTGCCACGTGGTCATTCCGTTGCGGACGAAACGGAAATTTTTCTTTAGTTCTTTGCCGTGTGCATGCACACGGCAAAGATATGTCCTTTACCGTGTGCATGCACACGGCAAAGATTTTTTCAGTCTTTGCCGTGTGCATGCACACGGTAAAGATTTTTTTTATTTTTTCTTCCAATATAGCTTGTTAAATTTATAATTACAATATTTAATTTTATTTATCAATTTATAATAAATCCCCTTGTTTATTATGGCCTACCCTAACACAACCAAGCAACTAGTTCCACATTTCTACCCCTTTCGACGCCGTTACCGCGTGTTTCTGTATAAGTCCGGTATTTCTCCAGCGGAGGTAGGGTTTCACCGGAGGGGGGCTACGGTGCGTCTGGATCCCAACACAAGCTAGGGGGTTCCATACCATATTAGTATAGGTGTTTTGTGTGCTTTGAATGGGAAAGATTGCACTCCGGGGTGTGGCCCGTTTCACCGGCATCCACTTTCCTCTCGTGAGTTTACACGCGCTTATAGGGTGAAACTCCCGTATTGGACGAAACATCGTGAATCTTCTGAAGATTTGTGTTCTAACAATGTGTATTGGGTTGATATGGACTACCCTAACACAACCAAGCAACTAGTTCCACATTGCTACCCCCGTTCGACGTTGTTACCGCATGTTTCCGTCTAAGTCCGGTATTTCTCCAGCGGGTCTAGGGTTTCACCGGAGGGGGGGGGGGGCTACGGAGCGTCTGGATCCCAACAAAAGCTACGGCGTGGTATACCATGTTATTATAGTTGTGTTGTGTGCTTTGGATGGCAAAGATTGCACTCCGAGGTGTGGGCCGCTTCACCGGCATCCACTTCTCTCTCGTGAGTTTACACGCGCTTATATGGTGAAACTCCCGTATTGGACGAAACATCGTGAATCTTCCGAAGAGTTGTGTTCTAACTATGTGTATTGGGTTGCTATGGACTACCCTAACACAACCAAGCAACTAGTTCCACATTTCTACCCCCTTTTGACGTTGTTACCGTGTGTTTCCGTCTAAGTCCGGTATTTCTCCAGCGGGTCTAGGGTTTCACCGGAGGGGGGGCTACAGAGCGTCTGGATCCCAACAAAAGCTACAGGGTGGCATACCATGTTAGTATAGTTGTGTTGTGTGCTTTGGATGGCAAAGATTGCACTCCGGGGTGTGGGACGCTTCACCGGCATCCACTTCTCTCGTGAGTTTACACGCGCTTATAGGGTGAAACTCCCGTATTGGACGAAACACCGTGAATCTTCCGAAGAGTTGTGTTCTAACAATGTGTATTTGGTGGCTATGGACTGCCCTAACACAACCAAGCAACTAGTTCCACATTGCTACCCCCTTTCGACGCTTTTACCGCGTGTTTACGTATAAGTCCGGTATTTCTCCACCGGGTCTAAGGTTTTACCGGAGGGGGGGCTACGGAGTCCGTTAGTACCTAGGGGTTGAATCTTGATGAACTCTTGGTATATCTATGTTTAAATAGGTACTTGGGTACCTAAAAATTATTTTTTCAAAAAATAAAGAGAAAACTACGAGGCACCTATAGTACAAATTTGACCCGGTTTCAGCTGAATCGGTAGAAATTTGTCTTTTTCAAAGGAGGTGTATTTTGAGCTATTGAGAGGTAGTAAGTTTGTTATTTTTAGATCAAACATGACATAATATATTTAGAATTTTACTTTGTACATTTTTGCAACATATTTTGTGTATGTGCTTCACAAAAAAACCCGGTTTTGACACTCCGGAAAGGGAAAATGGTATTTTATTCGACGAAAAATAAAACTTTCTTCGTGAACATTGTTAGTTGTACCAACATGCATCTTTGTGTGTAATATGGTCACATTTAAACAAACTATGCCATGGATGTGGCCAAAACATCCGTCATTTGGCCCGAAAGCCATGAATCTTCGTACGAGATAGCTCATTTATGTGAACACATTTTCCACCAAATTGTCGTATTCCAAGTTTATTATCTTTGGTGGATACTAGGACATATATAACAACACCACGCGAAGGTCTTGCATCGTTTCGAGTTTTTTTGAATTTTTTTGAATTTTTTAAGCCAGTTTCGGAAAACGGTCAAAACGGGGGACATGGCTGTTGGTACCTAGGTGTTGAATCTTGATGAACTCTTGGTGTATCTCTGTTGAAATAGGTACTTGGGTACCTAAAATTGATTTTTACAAAAAATCATGAGCAAACTATGAGGCACCTGTAGTTCAAATTCGGCCCGGTTTCAACTAAATCGGCAGAAATTTGTCTTTTTCAGAGGAGGTGTATTTTGAGCTATTGAGAGGTAGTAAGTTTGTTATTTGTAGATCAAACATGACATAATATATTTAGAATTTTACTTTGTACATTTTTGCAACTTATTTTGCGTATGTGCTTCACAAAAAAAACCCGGTTTTGACACTCCGGAAAGGGAAAATGGTATTTTTAGTCGACGAAAAATAAAACTTTCTTCGTGAACATTGTTAGTTGTACCAACATGCATCTTTGTGTGGAATATGGTCACATTTAAACAAACTATTCCATGGATGTGGCCAAAACATCCGTCATTTGGCCCGGAAGCCATGAATCTCCGTACGAGATAGCTCATTTATGTGAACAAATTTTCCACCAAATTGTCGTATTCCAAGTTCATTATTTTTGGTGGATACTAGGACATATATAACAACACCACGCGAAGGTCTTGCATCGTTTCGAGTTTTTTTGAATTTTCTGGAATTTTCTAAGCCGGTTTCGGAAAACGGTCAAAACGGGGGACATGGCCGTTGGTACCTAGGTGTTGAATCTTGATGAACTCTTGGTGTATCTCTGTTGAAATAGGTACTTGGGTACCTAAAAATGATTTTTACAAAAAATCATGAGCAAACTATGAGGCACTAGTAGTTCAAATTCGGTCCGGTTTCAACTGAATCGGCAGAAATTTGTCTTTTTCAAAAGAGGTGTATTTTGAGCTATTGAGAGGTAGTAAGTTTGTTATTTGTAGATAAAACATGACATAATATATTTAGAATTTTACTTTGTACATTTTTGCAATATATTTTGTGTATGTGCTTCACAAAAAAACCCGGTTTTGACACTCCGGAAAGGGAAAATGGTATTTTTATTCGACGAAAAATAAAACTTTCTTCGTGGACATTGTTAGTTGTACCAACATGCATCTTTTTGTGGAATATGGTCACATTTAAACAAACTATGCCATGGATGTGGCCAAAACATCCGTCATTTGGCCGGAAAGCCATGAATCTTCGTACGAGATAGCTCATTTATGTGAACACATTTTCCACCAAATTGTCGTATTCCAAGTTTATTATTCTTTGTGGATACTAGGACATATATAACAACACCACGCGAAGGTCTTGCATCGTTTCGAGTTTTTTTGAATTTTCTGAAATTTTCTAAGCCGGTTTCGGAAAACGGTCAAAACGGGGGACATGGCCGTTGGTATCTAGGTGTTGAATCTTGATGAACTCTTGGTGTATCTCTGTTGAAATAGGTACTTGGGTACCTAAAAAAGATTTTTACAAAAAATCATGAGCAAACTATGAGGCACCTGTAGTTCAAATTCGGCCCGGTTTCAGCTGAATCGGCAGAAATTTGTCTTTTTCAAAGGAGGTGTATTTTGAGCTATTTAGAGGTAGTAAGTTTTTTATTTGTAGATCAAACATGACATAATATATTTAGAATTTTACTTTGTACATTTTGCAAGATATTTTGTGTATGTGCTTCACAAAAAAACCCGGTTTTGACACTCTGGAAAGGGAAAATAGTATTTTTATTCGACAAAAAATAAAACTTTCTTCGTGGATATTGTTAGTTGTACCAATATGCATATTTGTGTGGAATATGGTCACATTTAAACAAACTATGCCATGGATGTGGCCAAAACATCCGTCATTTGGCCCGAAAGCCATGAATCTTCTTACGAGATAGCTCATTTATGTGAACACATTTTCCACCAAATTGTCGTATTCCAAGTTTATTATTTTTGGTGGATACTAGGACATATATAAAAACACCACGCGAAAGTCTTGCATCGTTTCTAGTTTTTTTGAATTTTCTGGAATTTTCTAAGCCGGTTTCGGAAAACGGTCAGAACGGGGGACATGGCCGTTGGTACCTAGGTGTTGAATCTTGATGAACTCTTGGTGTATCTCTGTTGAAATAGGTACTTGGGTACCTAAAAATGATTTTTACAAAAAATCATGAGCAAACTATGAGGCACCTGTAGTTCAAATTTGGCCCGGTTTCAGCTGAATCGACAGAAATTTGTCTTTTTCAAAGGAGCTGTATTTTGAGTTATTGAGAGGTAGTAAGTTTGTTATTTGTATATCAAACATGACATAATATATTTAGAATTTTACTTTGTATATTTTTGCAACATATTTTGTGTATGTGTTTCACAAAAAAAACCCGGTTTTGACACTCCGAAAAGAGAAAATGGTATTTTTATTCGACGAAAAATAAAACTTTCTTCGTGAACATTGTTAGTTGTACCAACATGCATCTTTGTGTGGAATATGGTCACATTTAAACAAACTATGCCATGGATGTGGCCAAAACATCCGTCGTTTGGCCCGAAAGCCATGAATCTTCGTACGAGATAGCTCATTTATGTGAACACATCTCTCTAGGGAGTTTACATGCACTTATAACATGAAATTCCCGAATCGGACGAAACATAGGGAATCTTTTCAAAAGTTGGGTTCTAACTTAGGTTTTTGTGTTCCTACATATGGACTATCCAACCAAACAACTTGTTCCACTTTGCTACCATCTTTCGACGGCGTTACCGCATGTGGACATATAAGTCTTGTTTTTCTCCAGCGGGGCTAGGGTTTCAGTGGAGAGGGGCTCCAGAGAGTCTGGATCCCAACAAAAGCTGGGGGGTTCCATAACATGTTAGTATAAGTGTGTTGTGTGTTTTCTGTGGCAAAGATTGCAATCTGGGGTGTGACCAGCTTCACCGACATCCACTTCTATCTAGGGAGTTTACACGAATTCTATCTAATCGTGGATGTCCAAGATGAATGATGCGGCTTCACCGGTAGCAGCATTGTGACATAGTATCGGCTATATATCGAGTGCGTTTCCATCGTGCCTGAGATGCTTCTTTTGGAGGTTGTTGTCTTCACATTCCCTGCGGTTGTTCCGGTGGTCTTAGGTATCGACGTGAGGTTCTTGGTGGAGGTCCAACAAGAGTAGTATTTGATTCAAGGTCTCTCGAGGTGTCATCTCGGTTCGTGTGTTCTCGGTCCGTCCGGGGACTATGCATCGCCGACATGGACGTCCACACCAATGCACGTGGCACAGTCTTGGCTCTGTACGTCCTCCGCCATCATTGGGCCGTGGTTGGTTCCCTCGATCAAGAATTAGTATATGTTACCCAAGATTGTTTTCGACAAACCTTTTTCGAAAACAATCTCTTGGAAGCTAGCTATCCCCAGTGTGGCGAGTGCAATGCCGTGCATATATATATAGGTGGATGTGTGGAAATTTCCTCCACATGCGGTGCTAGAACTGCGCATATCGTGCACCGATGGAGCTAGCTAATAGTATATGAATCCATCCATCCGTTGATTGGTACATATATGTATTTGAAGTGTCGGTCGCGGAAATTTGATTCTAAAGCCAAAATGTCACGAGCGGAAAATTTACTTTGAGGTCACCTAGCAAAATAAGCGGATGCAAAGCTCCATGAGCTCGACCAATGACATGGCAAGAAGTTGCCTCTCGCGGATAGCTCATCTGGACCGTCTGTTTGGACAATCCAATTTCTTTTCTTCCTCGAAACGAAACTAGTAGACGAGGGCAAAAAGCCCGCCACAGAAATATGATTTTGCACCCAAATTTTGTATCGTGCGCGCGAATTTTTGGGCAAAAAATTCACACGAAACAGAGGACGAACCCCACTCACCAGTCACCACGTCTCTACTCTCCTCCCTCCTCGACAGTTCCTCCTCGACATCCCTCCTCATTCTCTCCCCCCGATTCAGAAGACGGCGGCGTCTCCTCTCCTCCCCTCCGGCGTCCCCTCCCCTGCCCCCCAGTACACTCCAGCCCCTGCACATCCTCTCTTCCGCCGGCCTCTTCTCTCGCACCCGTTCATCATCCCGAACCAGATCTAGCGCCGCCGCCCTCTGCTCTGCCGACGGGAGATGCGTCGTTGCCCAGGAGCCACGGCTGGCTTGCCCGCCGGCGCGCGTGCGTGCATCGACGCACGGCGCTCCGTCGAGTTGGCCGGCGCGCGGCGCGCGTGACAGGCCTAGGGTTTGCGGCGGCGGCGCTACACGCCGGCCACAGGTCTCCAGCCACCAGGGACGGCGACGGCGCCGACGCATGGCTTGGAGACCGTCCTCCACCTCGAGCTGCAGGTCCTGGTCGTCTTCGCGGGGGCGCCCGGCGGCAGGCATGCCGTGGATTCGCCGGATCTGATGGCCGGACGTGCCCAAAGCTCCATGAGCTCGACCAATGACATGGCAAGAAGTTGCCTCTCGCGGATAGCTCATCTGGACCGTCTGTTTGGACAATCCAATTTTTTTTCTTCCTCGAAACGAAACTAGTAGACGAGGGCAAAAAGCCCGCCACAGAAATATGATTTTGCACCCAAATTTTGTATCGTGCGCGCGAATTTTTGGGCAAAAAATTCACACGAAACAGAGGACGAACCCCACTCACCAGTCACCACGTCTCTACTCTCCTCCCTCCTCGACAGTTCCTCCTCGACATCCCTCCTCATTCTCTCCCCCCGATTCAGAAGACGGCGGCGTCTCCTCTCCTCCCCTCCGGCGTCCCCTCCCCTGCCCCCCAGTACACTCCAGCCCCTGCACATCCTCTCTTCCGCCGGCCTCTTCTCTCGCACCCGTTCATCATCCCGAACCAGATCTAGCACCGCCGCCCTCTGCTCTGCCGACGGGAGATGCGTCGTTGCCCAGGAGCCACGGCTGGCTTGCTCGCCGGCGCGCGCGTGCGTGCATCGACGCGCGGCGCTCCGTCGAGTTGGCCGGACCGCGGCGCGCGTGACAGGCCTAGGGTTTGCGGCGGCGGCGCTACACGCCGGCCACAGGTCTCCAGCCACCAGGGACGGCGACGGCGCCGACGCATGGCTTGGAGACCGTCCTCCACCTCGAGCTGCAGGTCCTGGTCGTCTTCGCAGGGGCGCCCGGCGGCAGGCATGCCGTGGATTCGCCGGATCTTATGGCCGGACGTGCCCAAAGCTCCATGAGCTCGACCAATGACATGGCAAGAAGTTGCCTCTCGCGGATAGCTCATCTGGACCGTCTGTTTGGACAATCCAATTTCTTTTCTTCCTCGAAACGAAACTAGTAGACGAGGGCAAAAAGCCCGCCACAGAAATATGATTTTGCACCCAAATTTTGTATCGTGCGCGCGAATTTTTGGGCAAAAAATTCACACGAAACAGAGGACGAACCCCACTCACCAGTCACCACGTCTCTACTCTCCTCCCTCCTCGACAGTTCCTCCTCGACATCCCTCCTCATTCTCTCCCCCCGATTCAGAAGACGGCGGCGTCTCCTCTCCTCCCCTCCGGCGTCCCCTCCCCTGCCCCCCCAGTACACTCCAGCCCCTGCACATCCTCTCTTCCGCCGGCCTCTTCTCTCGCACCCGTTCATCATCCCGAACCAGATCTAGCGCCGCCGCCCTCTGCTCTGCCGCCGGGAGATGCGTCGTTGCCCAGGATCCACGGCTGGCTTGCTCGCCGGCGCGCGCGTGCGTGCATCGACGCGCGGCGCTCCGTCGAGTTGGCCGGACCGCGGCGCGCGTGACAGGCCTAGGGTTTGCGGCGGCGGCGCTACACGCCGGCCACAGGTCTCCAGCCACCAGGGACGGCGACGGCGCCGACGCATGGCTTGGAGACCGTCCTCCACCTCGAGCTGCAGGTCCTGGTCGTCTTCGCGGGGGCGCCCGGCGGCAGGCATGCCGTGGATTCGCCGGATCTGATGGCCGGACGTGCCGCTGCTGGCGTCTTCCACGTCTCCGAGCTGCGACCACCATGGCTCGCGTCGCCGGCCGTCCTCAACATCTCTCCTCGTTTTGCTGCTCTGTAAGTTCCCATTCACACCCGTTCCGCTTCCTTGCTAGGTCACATCCAACTCCAAGTCGAGATACAAATCCAAGTCAAGCAAGATTTGTTTTTTGAGGTTGAGGTCATCGTGTACTACTAATTTATGCACACGAGCTGTTCACCAAACGTCCAGATAGAAGAGGAATTACCGCTCCTATTCAGTGCTATTAAATCCTGAATATTACTATTTGTTTAGCGCTAGTAACCTGAAACCTCAGGTTCTATAAAGTTTTATTTTGCAGCGAAACACCATCTCTGTTTTATAGCAATGCGAGGTTCTAGTCAGCCATTAGTCCTGTTATGCTTTGCTCTAGTTTTCAATGGTTGCAAATTAGTTTGTCTTCTGCATCTGCTCCTTTGTGGCTAGCTCTGTTGAGGAATCGTCTAATATTATCCCCAATGCTTGCATAATCACTCAGTTTTGTCTGTAAAGTTTCATAACCATGTATGTGCACTGGTTGATGTAGTCCGCTTCTGTGCATTTTATTATAAATACGAGATGAAACCGGCATTGATTGTTGTTTCTTCCTATTGACAGTTATAAGCATGCCAACATGTGAATTCTATACAACGGAGTGTGCTGAATTCCGGTCAGCGGTGGTGGCGACGCGAGCCACGGAGCGGTACTCTTGCTGTCAACCCTCACGCCCTGCAATGAACCAATGGAAGGGGTGGTGGCGTTCCTCGTTCGTGGTCCGGCGCTGCAAGCAGAAGATTGTGCTAACAATATTAAGGTGCAGTTTTTGAAGTCGACGTCACCGTGTACTGCCGATTTATGCACATGAGCTGTTCATCAAATGTGCAGATGGCCCCTATTTTGTGCTACTGAATCCTGAACAATACTACTAATAACTGTTTAGTGCTAGTGTAACCTGAAACCTCAGGTTCTAGAAAGTTCAGTTTGGCAGCAAACACCATCTTTGTTTCATAGCAATGTCAGGTTGTAGTCAGGTGTTTGCACAGTTATGCCCTGCTCTGCTCTAGTTTCCCGTATTTACAAATTTGCTATCTGCCCAAATGTGTCTACGTGAGTTGAGGAATTATTTGACGTTATGTCCAGTTCTTGCCTAAATCCTCAGTTTTATTTTCAAAGAATTATTCATGTACGTGTAGTGGCCAGTGTTCCCTCTCTTTCTACATTTTGTCACAAATACAAAAGAAACTGGTCTTGATTAATTGATAGTATTGTTTTTGCTATTGACAGTTATACAAAAGAAACTGGTCTTGATTAATTGTAGTTGCACCTCTTTGCCGTGTGCTTGCACACGGCAAAGATGGACACGGATGATCCAATGGTGGGAGGGCAGCGGAGTCCATCTGTCATTCTTTGCCGTGTGCAGGCACACGGCAGAGATTTAAAAATCTTTGCGTGTGCACAATCTTTGCCGTGTGCAGACACACGGCAAAGACTGACATGGGTGGCCCACGGTGCGCGAAAAAAAGTGGGTTCCACATGTCAGTCTTTGCCGTGTGCAGGCACACGGCAAAGACTGACATATGGAACCCACTTTTTCCCGTTCCCGTTTCGTGCGTGACCAAGTGGTGATGGGACCCACCTTGTTTCTTTGCCGTGTGCCACGAAAAAATGCACACGGCAAAGAGTTCGTTGCCGTGCAATTCTCTACCGTGTACTCTTTGCCGTGTGCCACGATGAAAAGCACACGGCAAAGACGTTGCCGTGTGTTTTTTTGCCTTTGCCGTGTGCTTTTGCCACACGGCAAAGAGACTTTCTCCTGTAGTGTTTACTTTTCCAGCATAAAACGTGCTAAGTGTACACTGCTATACATAGGCCTATATAGAAATTTGGGGCCCCCAAATTTTATGCGCCCTGTGCGGGCGGCACATTTCGCACCACTATAGGCCCGGCCCTGGTTGGGGTCTCCCAACGTGTGCAAGACCTGCACCATCAGCGTGCACTCTCTCCACGGCCCTCAGCACGTCCTCCTTGTCCCTCACAGATTTCTAGTGAAGTTTGAGAAGACGAACATCCAAAATTTAATCAGAAGCAAATGAGATTGTTGATATACACAACACAAGGAGGAAATTGACCTATAGATGCACACGCGGCGGATTAACATACAGAAGTAATAGGCATGTTGTGGATGTCAAACCACGAAGGCATGCAAGCACCACCTAGAAAAACAAGCAGCGTACCGTGATCGAGAGAACATTGGCTCGTGGAGATCAAAGTAGGATACTGCTTACGGTTGCACGTGACCGGATGGAGGTAGTAACTGCTAACAAGGGAGTGCGAGTTCCTTAAACCTGACACACACCACCTCTTCCCTCACCTCCCCCGATGCAGCGACGCCGCCCGCACCGGGGAGCCCCCATTCGCCCCTCCCCAGCCACCCCCTCCGTCCTCCTCTCAACTCCGCCACCGTCGTCAAGATCGTCATAGGCCACTCGTGGCGTGGAGGCGGCGGCGGTCTGTTGCTCGGCCCAAGATCTGGTAGGGCGACGGCGTTTCCTTCCGGCCAGGTTAGCGGTGGTGGCGTGGCTTGACGGCGACAGGGCAGTGGAGCAGCGACGGTGGTGGAGGACGGCCGACTGCGGCGGGATCGGGCCCTTCCGATCTGCTGAGCGTCCGATCTCTTCCCGGCATCGGCAAACCGCTCCTAGATTCGAGCTGCAACACGAGGAAACCTGGGGTTTCGGCCCTAGGCATGGTGGTGGTGACCTTCTTCTTCGTTGGAGGAGGTCGGCCAGTTGGTTGTGCTTGGAGTGGGGACGTGCGGCTACACGTGAAAGCCGTGCCCCGACTCTGGTTGTGGAGGCCGGCGACGGCGCTTACGACACCGTTACCTTGTTGAAGACATTGCCTTGGAAGTCCATGTCTGCCCACTCCTCCGCGACTCCAGGTAGACTGGAAGTGTGGTGACCTCACTCCTCTGCCGCAGAGCTGCTGCTTACGGGGTTGGATCCCTTGATCTAGTAGGCGAGGACGGTGGCCGGTGCAAGCCAGGCTCATGCCGACGACTACGGCACTCGCGAGTGTGTCACCTTCTTGAAGGAGTCGCTACCGCCAATCACCCGTTTCCAGCACTATGTTCCGGGGGAAACCCTAGATCTGTTCTATCTGGATCGGATGATGGTGGCACCTTCAATGTCGTTTAACCCCTTAGGGCATCATTTTTGGAACACGGGCTACCTGAAATGGGGTTTGTTGGTGGTGCGGTGTTTCATCTTCGTCGAAGGAGGCGAGTCTTAGCGGCGTGGCGCCGCGGAGTCTCGACGATGGACATCGCAGAATGGATGTGCGCATGATGGTGGTGCTGGCTGGCACCATGGCGCCGTTGGTGGCAGGCTTGGCAAGGTTTTTGTATTGATCTCTCCATAAGATGGGTTGGCGGATGTTGGTGCAACGTCTTCCGGGTGTGTGCATCGGTGCATATTGCGGGTCTGCTGAACCGCCAGCTGGCGGCTTGGTGGAAGCAGCCGGATTAAATGATGTGTGTTGGTGTATTAGATGAGGGCATGCGGCTCCGACTTTGACCACCCCCTTCATCAAGAGTTTGTAGGTGTGACGATGATCATCAGAAAAGTGGTTTCCGGTTGATCATTGTAATTCTTTGTAAAACCTTCGTGGTTTTCGGTTGATCTTTGTAAAGCCTTGGTGGTTTCACTTGCATTATTAATAAAAATCCGACTGTGTGCACCATTTTGGTGCAGAGGCTGGGGGTAGGATCTCCATTTCTCAAAAAAAAGTAGCTGCTAACAAGTAGCAGGGGTCATTCGGTGTGTTCATATGGTTATATCCATTACATGTTGTAAACCAAACTTTACACTCTCGTTCGCGTTAGTAATAATAAATAAGGGATTGAGCAGTTTTTTAATTACAAATCCACTATAAGGAGAAGAATTATTGTTGAAGGAGTAGTATGGTCAACCTCCAACCTCCATTGGTTAAAGATACCGATGCCTATAATTTGAATGTCTCATAGAAACATTCATATTGATGATGACTACGATTGTCACGGAGTTTCTCATCAAGCCATTGGCTAGAGCTAGAGCGAGCAATGGCATGCCTTTGAAACTTTGCAGTCCTACCACGTTCCATAGAGTACCTCCGTGTCAGAAGGCATACCAGCATCTCGCCGAATGACACCATCTTAATATATTTGAAAGGATCCCACGATGTATCACATGAAGAAACCGGCATGTCACACTTCTTTGTTTTTCTCTAATACCTCAATACTCAAAAGAACATGTGAAACAAGAAGAAATGAAACGTAAGCCCGGCATGGCACTTTTGGGAGGATTAACGCTCTCGATCTTCATGTCATTGTGTTCTCAGTCAACTTAATGAAAACATACACATATATATAGTATAGAGATGTCATCATGGACAGTCCTTGATCATGGAAGTATGAGTTTGCATGGGTTTTGTATTCATCCATGCAGATCATACATATTAACCTGTACTCCACAAGAGCTCATGGGGAAACAACTTTCTTTCGTGTGTGTTAAATTGTTGGTCATTTAATTGTTGTGAATAGAAATTTCACTCAGGGTAAGAAATGTTACTGTGGCTAGATTTCGTTATGGTATGGGGGAGAAATGAGTGTAAAATAAAATGCATGATGAAACACACAAGTAGTTGCGGACCTCGATCAAATTTTAGTCTCACCCATTACTTAGTTCTGGTGAGTGCCAATAATGCCAATCAAAAGTTTGAACATAAAGATTGAAAATATTCAACAAGGGCCCCCTATAGATTTGTCAAGAATAAATTTTCTCCGATGATCAAGAATGAAAGGCACCCTAGTGTACACTGTACCACATAACATGATTCTAGGCTGGTCTAATGGTATAAATATGTCTCGGCAAGCTTGTGAAATGAAACTCAGTCTGTCCTGAGCGGCCGCCTATGCTGCACATCCCCATCGGCGAGCACGATGTTCAGTCTATTCTCACATCTACACATATAATATGTTTTCCTTAATTTTTGCTGAAATTCTAAAGTGTATCCGTTTATTTATTTGTTTCAAGATACAGATGTCACCGGAGAGTGGGACCGAACAGAAAAAACTGTTGTTTTTTGAGAAAAAACTAACGGTGAAATTCCCCGGGTTACAACGGCAATAACACACACCCTGACAAGTCTAAGCTAGTATGAGTAGTAGCAGAGCACCCATGCTTCCTCGGCCTCAGCGTACTATCTATCTGGTGGCAAAGCTGAAGCCGCAGCAGGAGTAGTGGCTTCTGGGACCGGGAGCCCCGCCGTGAACGCCTTTCCTCCCTGCTGGCTCGGTCGAACCCTTGGCAGCCCAACGCTGGCAGTACTCCAGCTCGTACGGCGCCAGCTCGTGCCCAAGCTCGTCGTACACCTGCGCACATTCGAGGGCAGGGTAGCAGATAATGAGCAAATAACATGGTAAGCATCAAGTTCTACCATGAGTTCAGAATTGAATTCGCAGCTCATGCCGACCTATGAGGGTAAGCATCAAGTTCTACCATGAGGGTAGCAGATATATGAGCTTGGCCAGAAAGCAGCGATGCTGTGAATCAAATTGAATTGGTTGATGTTCGTGCACGGACCTTGAACTCGCAGCTCATGCCGAGTCCCTGTAGGAATTTGGTCCCGTCTTGCCCCGCCTCGATGGGGACAAGGAAGTCCGCTCGCCCATGGACCCATAGCACGGGAGTCTGCAGAAAAATCATATCCACGTACAAGATGCAGTCCGTTCCACCAAGGAATTCTGAAGAAGGAGAACAGTCGCCTGACAGCTACTGTACTTACCTTCCTGGCCTCGGCAGTGACTCTGGACGCGAAGGAGGAGCCAAAGGGGAGGAAGCCGCTGAAGACGGCGCAGCCGCCCAGCGTCTTCGGGTACAGCAGCACGCTCGCGATGCTCAGCGCGCCTCCCTGGCTGAGCCCGAACACGAACACGTCTTCCGGGCGCGTGCCGGCGGAGATCTCGCGGTCGATCATCGCGTGCACGCCCTCAACAGCTCTCAGTACGTCCTCCTCGTTCCTCACGGATTTCTGGCCCAAGTTTCAGCAGACGGACATCCAAAGATTAATCAGAAGTACTAAATGAGATTGTTGAATACACAGCACAAGAAGGAAATATAATTGATCTGCAGATGCACACGCCGGGGATTAACATACAGAAGTAATGGGCGTGTCGTGGATATCAAACCACGAAGGCATGCACGCGCCACCTAGAGAAACAAACATGAACCGGTGAGCGACAGAACACTGGCTCGTCGAGAGCAGAGTAGCATACTGCTTACGGCTGCAGGTGACGGGAGCCGTGGGCGCGGTGGGGAAGGCCCAGCGGGCGCCGGGGAAGGCGTAGCCGGCGACGGGCTCGTCCGCGGGGCCGTTGCCGCCGCGGCCGTGTAGCCACAGCACGAACCGGGCCCTCGTTGCTCCGGCTACGGGCTCCTCCATCGTCTTCGGTTGAACGGAGATGGGAGAAGTCAATGGCGATAAGTGGATGTAGAATGACTGTAGGTAAGAGTTCTATGTCATGACTTCATTTCCCGCGTGTTGACTCGTGACAAGGAGTTGACTTGAGATGCGACCATCGGTGGATAACGAGAAATGGGTTAAGGGATAATCTAGGGAAAACGCTTTGTTTAGGGATCTAAAATAGCGAATCCTAAGTTCCTTGTTCCCCCGCGGGCGAGAGGCTTCTTAGTCCGGCCTCCAGCCCAGTTAGCAATAATTTGTTCTTTTTAGCCCAATTTTTGAGTTAGAATATATTTTCAGCAGTCCACTACACACATTATAGGCTAAGTGTTCGTTGCCATTTTCGTCAACATTGCGTACGTCTTTAAAATTTGTAACAATTTTGCACAGTTTTTGTTGAGAAAATACAAACGAGATGTTGCAATATTTTTGTGGACGATTTTCTAGGAAATGCGCATATGTGTTTAGAATTCATTTGGAATGATACTTTTTATGCACTCCTTCACATGTTGTAAACATGTGATTTTATTGTTGCTATCAATTTTATTTTTTTATTGAAATAGAGGACAATTTTTGTTGCAGCTAAAACGGTGACAAATTATTTTGTTGCTGACCAACTTTTTAATTGATGCAATTTTTTTCTTGCAATGGGTTGTGTTTTTTGTTGAATGGTTTTAACAATTTTGTTGCAACATAATAAACATATTGTTTAACTATATTTGAAACATTACATATTTTTTATTTTTTAAAACAATTTATTATAATACTTTTTTTTGTACACGGGACGTAATTTTTGTTGCGATACGAGCGAATTTGTTGCAATGACAGTTTTGCTGTAACTATAGAGATGACCGGTGACAACACAATATACCTCTTCGTTTAAGTGATGATGTTATGGAGTGCGGGTTCTATATCCGAAATTAGGAAGGTTAAAATGCAAAACACGCTATGCTGATTTCTGGACCTTAAATGCTGATCGGACGGCTACGAAGGGGACCTAAAACAGGCATCCGAGGGTGACCTACGTCTAGCTTAGACCTAATCTAGGCCTGTTTGGAGTTGTAACGGAAACTCTGTGAACCTAATGAGAACTAGCACCGTGTCCACGACTGAGATCTTTATTAGGTCACCATCGAATTGGAAACACGGAATGCTACTACGATTAGTAAAAATGAATAACCTAATTGACTTGCACACAAATACAGAGACGACAAAATTGCTTTGAACGATTACAAAAATGAATAACCTGGTTGAGTTGCAAAACAGGATAGATGAGTAACTACAATATGGGCCCAAAACCCACTTGTCAGCCACATGTTGACAGTTCATCGAAGCAGCAATAATGATTGACAAAGGGAGTCATCCAGGCAAAATAACTCAGAGCATATAGCAAAATAAACTTACAATATCATAAACCTTTTGTTGGATCATGTTCCAAAGAATCCGTGTCTATGCGCTTGAAGAAGGTAACATTTCTTTGGATGGATCCAGAACAGACGATATACTCCAGGTTTCAGAGGACTTTTTCCGAGGAAGGGTTTAAAAAGGCGGTTTTCAAATGAAACAACAAAGCTTCTGGTCCCGATGGTTTCGAGGCTAAGTTCTATCAGAACTTCTGAGATGTTATCAAGTGATATATCCTTGAATTCTTCGGTTGCCTCCATGTTGGAGAATTAGAACTATTCCGGTTGAACTTTGGTGAGATTATTTTATTACCTAAGGTTAGTGAACCAGAAATAATTCAACAATTTAGACCTATATGCCTACTTAATGTTAGTTTTTAAAAATTTACCAAAGTTGCTACTTTAAGATCAAACAATGTTGCAGATCATGTGGTTCGTCTTTCTCTGACTACATTTATGCAAGGTCGCAGTATCCTTGATGGGGTGGTCACCTTGCATTTAACAGTTCACGAACTATATAGAAAAAAGTTGAACGAGTAATTTTAAAAATTGACTTCGAGAAAACTTATGACAAAGTTAAGTGGTCTTTTCTCCAGTAGACTGTTCGAATGAAAGGTGTTTCTGAGGAGTGCTGCTCTCTAATTCATAACTTTGTTTTTGGAGGAAGTGTAGCCATAAAAGTCAATGATGACATTGGTAGACACTTTCAGACAAAAAGGGGCTTAGACAAGGGGACATGTTATCACTAATACTATTTAATATAGTGACCAATAGATGGCAATCTTGATTGAACGAGCTAAGGCTGATGGTCAAATAGAAGGAGTTATTCCACATCTAGTAGATGGTGGCTTATCCATTCTTAAATATGCCGACGATACAATTCTTTTTATGGAACATGACATCGAAAAGCTAAAAATCCTAAAGTTAATTCTTTCAGCGTTTGAGCGACTATCGGGTCTAAAGATAAACTTCCATAAAAGTGAATTGTTTTGTTTTGGTGAGGCTCAAGAGAGTGCTTTCGTGTATGTTGACTTGTTCGGCTGCAGGCATGCACAGTTTCCTATTAAGTATTTGGGTATCCCGATTCATTATCGGAGACTTGCAAATGCTGAATGGAAACAAGTGGAGGAGAAACTACAAATTCGTTTAAATAGATGGAAAGAAAAACTACTATCCTTGGGTGGAAGACTGGTTCTCATAAATTCAGTCTTAACTAATATGGTACTGTATATGATTTCCTACTTCCAACTATCAGAAGATATCTTGAAAAGATTGGATTATCTTCGATCAAGATTCTTTTGGAAAGGTGATAGTGAGAAAAAGAAATATCGACTGGCTAGGTGAAATGTGGTTTGCCGTCCAAAATACCAAGGAGGGCTAGGTATTCATGACCTAGATGTTAAGAATAGCGCCTTACTTGGTAAATGGATCTTCAAGTACTTCCTCAAGAGGGGGTTTGGCAAACCATTCTTAGGAGAAAGTATGTAGGTTCATAGACGATTTCCCAAATTCTATGGAAACCTGGTGATTCGCATGGCTTAGCTAGCCTGATGAATACGACGAAATTCTTCTTCCCACCCGAGTCCTTCCTAATCAGGGATGGTTCAGAGATTAGGTTCTGGGAGGATAAATGGTTGGTTCAGACCACACTCTGAGAACAGTATCCCGCTTTGAACAATATAGTGCGTGATACGCTGACCAAGGTGTTGGACTCGTCCCCACCGAATGTGTCGCTCAGAAGAAGTTTGTATGGACCTAGGCAAGCATATTGGGATGATTTTTTATTGCAACTGGATTATGTCCGGTTGTCACGGTTGTATTATAAATTTCGTTGGAATCTTAACATGAATGGTCTATTCTGAGTTGATTCTATGTACAAAGTTTTGATCCAATATGATATTCCAGTTGATAGTAATTAGAAAAATTGGAGCATGAAGATCCCGCAAAAAACTAAGGTGTTTGCGTGGTATCTTCGTCGAGGGGTAATTCTTACGAAAGATAACATTGCAAAATGCAACTGGCATAAAAGCAAAAAGTGTGTCTTCTATCATCATGACGAGACAATTAATTATTTACTCTTCCAATGTAAGTTTTTTCGATATCTATATGGTCGGTCATGAAAATAGGATCTTCCCTATACCCACCGCGTAGCGTTATGAATATTTTCGGCAACTAGCTAAACATGGCGGACCCTAGGTTTAAGCTTCTTATTAGGGTAGGGGCGATTGCCATCATATGGTCACTCTGGCTTTGTAGAAATGATAAGCTTTTTAACGACAAAAAATCTACTATGTTGTCGGTTATCTTTCGGTGCACAGCTACGCTCCGATCATGGTCGCCATTGCAGTGTGTGGAGCATCGGGTCCTTTTCTTGGAGGTGGCTTCGCGTCTGGAGCAAACAGCAAAACAGTTCTTATCCACCCATGGATGGCAGCATAATCTTTGGATCAACACTCATGCATCCTAGGCGTCTTTACAATTTGTCGTTTTGATATGTAATTCTCCTTTTTTTTGTTCTTGGGAGACTTGTTTATCTTTTAACATGTGTGCATCCTAGCTATGTAGAGGCCGCGTGTAATACTTAAAAATTAAATAATAAAAATCCCTTTATTGAAAAAATAAATTTGAGAATTAGCTGGCGGAAAATATCTGTGGTGAGGATGACGATGTTGGTCTTGCAAATTTAGTTTCTCGAGAGATCCCTAAATGCTCCAGCACCCATTGTCAAAAATACTGGAGAATTCAAGGTTGAGGACAACACGTTTTGTAGGAGGATTCAACAATGAAATACTACCTTTCTGGCTTTAGGTGGCACCCTCTCGGAAAATGATTTTCTTAGAGGAATTGAACCACTGAAAACAACACACCCGCCTAATGTTAGGGGTAAAGAAGAACACTTGGTGCGTCCTGCGACAAGGGGGTTGTTGCCTCCTTGGCCAAGCTCTATTGGTGCCTGAGTTTCCCTCTATTTCTTAATGTTAGCCTTCCTCTGTTCTGCTAGTTCGTCGTGTTTTTCGTTGTATGTCAGTGTTTTCGTTGGGTTTGGTCTGTTAGTGTTGCACCTGAGCCTTTGGCTATGAGTCCTGTCAGTTTTCTTATAAAATTATGTGTGATGGATTGTAATATCCCTGGGGCGAATAACCCCGCTAAGCGTGATGCTCAGTAATTGTTCTTTTTTGATAATTCATGCAATGTGGTCCACCTTCAAGAGGATCGAGTTACCGAAAAGGAATTTAGTCACCAAAAGCCTAGGATTCCGCTTCGCTGGCAACTTAATCTCCTTGCCTGCAATTTGATCTAGGAGAGGGGTTTTGATTGCTTGCACCAATGATTTCGACATTGAGATGGATCCTGCAGTCACACATGCTCGGTTCTCGGTCACTGGTAGATTTGTTCAAAGAGAAGATAACAACTCTTTGTCCATTACGGGGTTTATGTACCTCTGGAAGATGCCCTCAAGGTGGAATTTATGCAAGAAATTAAAGAGATTTAAAGCAAGGTGCATGAAAGATGGATGGTCCTTGGCGACTTCAACTTAATCAACTCAGTTGAATATAGTAAGAATAACCCCAAAAACAATTTGCGCCTCTTGGGGCAATTCTAGGCTCTGACAATGACTTGGAATTAATTTAATGTCCTTTGATTGGGAAGAAGTTCACCTGGTCCAATGCGTTCCGACATGCAACTCTGACCAAGATTGATTGTGTGTTTGTCTCTAAGGATTGTGATCTGGCTTTTCCACAGTTTCAGTTAATTCCGGCCTCCTCGTCTGTCTCTAATTAATGTCCGCTATTGCTTTCCAAGATGCAGCGCCACCACTATAGTGGGTTCAGATTCGAGAAGCACTTGCTGCGCCATGATGATTTGGCAACCGTGGTTCAGCAACCGTGAGACAAGTCTATCAACTCTCGTGATGCCATCCGCATCCTTCACATCAAGCTTTCAAGAACAACAGAAGCTCTCAGGAAGGGGGCAAGGAGGAAGCTAGCTGGGAAAGAACCGTTTTGGCGATTGGCAACGAAATCATTTTCAATCTTGACCTGGCGGAAGAATCAAGGCCTCTGTCTATTGAGGAGAGAAACCTGCGCATCTTGCTTAGGCACAATCTTTGGGGGATTGCGACCATTGACAAGATCAGATGGGGACATCGTTCAAGGATCACTTGGCTGAAGGAAGGGGATGCCAACTCGCGACTTTTTCACTTGAGGGCCAACGGCAGGTGCCGCAAAAATCACATTCCTTCACTTGCTGGCTGCATTGGCCCTGTATTTGATCACTCCTAGAAAGCCAACATTTTGATTTCAACATCCTGTTGGGCTCTAGTGTTCCCCTGGCGCTGGACCTAAATTAGATTGCTTTGGGCTTTCCTTATGTCAATTTGACACACCTTGAGGTAGCATTTTCCTTGAAGATGGTCAAAGAGGCCGTTGATGACCTACATGGAGAAAAGTCCCTCGGACTGGATGGTTTTATCGGTGACTTTTATAAGGCTTGTTGGGTAATCATCTGCGACGATCTGCTAGCTGCTCTGAACCAACTCCCTGCTCTGAAGGGTGACCAGTGGAGACTGTTAACACTGCTAACATTGTGCTTTTTCCTAAAAAGAATGATGCCTATGATGCGAGGGATTATAGGCCGATTAGCCTAATGCAGAGTGCCTCCAAAATTCTTTACAAAATCCTTGCTATGAGGCTGGCTCCAGAAATAAAGAAGTTGGTCTCCCAGGGCCAAAGTGCTTTTATTCGAGGAAGATCGATTCAACACAATTTTCTGTTTGTCAAGAATGTGAACAAGGAAGCCCATGCCAAGAAGTCTCCCCTAGTTTTCTTAAAGCTTGACATCGCTAAGGCCTTTGACACTTTGAATTAGGATGACTTCTATGGAATCTGTCCTACATGGGTTTTGGCGCGCGGTGGCGGAATCTAGTGTCTCTCAGTCTCGGCCCCGCCTCCTCTCCCATTCTGCTCAATGGTCGTGATGGGATCCCTTTACTTCATTGCCTTGGAGTCCGGTAGGGAGATCCCATGTCCCCCCATCCTTTTTAACCTGGCCTTGGAACCTTTCCAGAGGCTCTTCTCCAATGCGGCATCACAGAATGTGCTCTCTCCACTGAAATTAAGTGATGCCAGGCTACGCGCAAGTTTCTACGCAGATAACACCGCTCTGTTCGTGAATCTTGTTAAGTCTGACATTCCGGCAACCCAGCGAATTAATTCATTGTTTGTTGATGTCTCTCGATTGGAGACGAGCTTAGGCAAATGTGTTGCCTACCCGGTGGCCTACGAAGGGGTCAATCTCGAGGATGTCCTGCAGGAGTTTGGAGGCAGCCAAGGGGTTCTGCCCCTGTCAAGGGCTTGCCTCTTGGCTTTAGGAAGCCAAGGAAGATTGATCTGCCTCCTCTGTTTGATAAAGTCACATGTCGTATTAAGGGCGGGAAGGGCAAGATGATGACTCGAAAAGGAAGGTTGATCCTCATCAACAACATTACCACTGCTACCGCTACGTACTTTCTGACCATGTTCCCTTCCGAGAAGTGTATGGTGAAGAAATTCGATAAGCTAAGGCGCAATTTCCTATGGGCCCCGGATGAAGAAGAAAAAGGAGGCGAATTCTTAGTGGGATGGAAGAAACTATGCGTTCCGGTGGCGGCTGGTGGTCTAGGCATCAAAGATCTAATGACATACAATTGCGCCTTCAGACTGCGCTGGGAATAGTTCTGATGGGATGAGCAAGATCTCCTATGGAAGGGTATGACTACGCCTTGCGACAAGATGGATATATCTCTGTTTCAAGCTTGCACCTCTATCTCTCTGGGCGACAGCAATACCGCCAAGTTTTAGTCCGATATATGGTTATATGGAGCCGCGTCAGCTCACTTTTCTCCTCTGCTGCTTCTGCTTGCTGCAAGAAAAAATCTGACCGTTAGGGGGGCCCTCTCCAATGGGCGTTGGATGCGAGGGTTGCGGAAAATCGACTCTGTGGAACAACTAGTCAAATTCGTTGATTTGTGGACTCGGATTCAAAGCATTTAGCCTTTTGACGAGAGAGACTATATCTCATGGAACTTGAGTCCCAATGGCCAATACTCGGCCAATTCAGCCTACGTGGCTCAGTTTATCGGGAGGATTAAGTAACTTGATCTCCAGCAAGCCTGGAAAACTTGGGTTGAAGGAAAGGTGCAATTTTTCTTCTGGTTGCTCTTGCAGAATCGTAACTGGATTGCTGACTGTTTGCGCACAAGGGGATGGACTCATGATGACGTATGTTGCCTCCACGACCAAGTCCTGGAGACTGCAGTGCACCTCGCGCTGCACTGCACTTTTGCAAAGGAGGTCTGAAATTCTTTTCTGGGCTCTCATCCGGCCATGGTAAATCTTTTGTGTGACTGCCACTCCATTGAGGATTGGTGGAGCAAAGCTCGTGCCCTTGCCTTCGGAGTTTAGCAAAATATAGAAATTGCAATTGTCGTGTACATCTTCTTGCGCGTCTGGAAGGAGCGTGGCCGTCGTATCTTCCAGGTCCATTCCCTCTCTGCTTCGTCAGTTGCCGCACTAATCAATAGCGATGTTGAGTTGGTTTTTATAGCAAGAGGTGTCGACCATGTTTAGAACTTTTATTTTAGGGTTTTTAAAATTTTAAGTCGATGTTGAGGTGTTCTAACACCAAGTGTGTACGTGTACCTTATTTCTCTCCTTTCTAATAATGCAAAAGAAGAGCGCATGCTATTCCCGTCAAAAAACTAATGGAAATCATATTAGTCTTGTCAATATTGTCTTGAAACTAGAAATGGTAGATGCATATTTCAATGTCGGCAATGGTATATGCAGATTTTGTTGGATGTATGCCTAAAAGGTAATAATATTTATACATCGGTTTCATAATAATGATTCATATTACTATGCTATAACTGACGTGGTTCCTGAATATGAGATTCGGATGAAAACTCACCCTCACATGTAGTAACATGAACGCGGAAATGAACCCTAGTCTTGCCTTTTATGACTAATTCATTGGATGTTTGATGGCTATATTTTCCTGGCCATGGACATTGTTTATGTCAGCATCATATTGATAGAAGGAAACAATATGACTAGGTATTCCCTAAGTAGATCGATATGCTAAGAGATTCCACTAAGACTTCTTTGTCCTTAGAATCATAGCACAACACGATTATATTACAATGCATCCTTTGACCATGAGATTATCGGGATAATATATTCTGGAGGTTTTACTTTGGTGCTATCAAGAGTCACACTGTAAAATGGTTGAACATAAAGGTAGTTACTGGGTAATTCTAGTATACCTCGATGTTCTGAGATGGGGATTATTCCTCCGTAAAAAGAGAGATACATACCTGGGCCCACTCGGTATTCTTGATATCGATAAGTTCTGCACTCAATGCATTATGATGATAAATCATGTGGGATATCATAATATAGAAAGAGGAAACTTAATGTATAACAATACGAGACAAAGGTATTAGTGAACCAGGCAATACCGAAATCAATAGTCCCGGGTAAGTTCGTTATCGTGAGTAATGGGAGATTTGTATAGTAATCAACATGTTCAGCAGTTTATGAGTTTAGTATGTGGTAGTCAATATGGGTGTCTACGTCCCCACTATTGATTATTGAAAAGCAAAGAGTTTCCAGCTTCATGTCAATACACTATCGAAACTGTAGGGGAAACGCACTTAAGTTTGGACTTATTTTTTGTGTATATCGGTAAGTCCGGATCAACTAGGAGTATCACCAGAATGGTGTTTCTACGTGATAGATATATTATATATATAAGAGAGAATTTATAACGAGGGCATGAGATGTCTTGGATTGATAGAAACAATATCTATTGCTATCGAAATTTATTCTAGAGTTGTTATGAAAGAGAAAATAAGGTTACACGCTTTACGCAGAAAATGCAAGGGGCATGAGATGTCCCGTGATGTCGGAAATATATTTCTGTCATCGTTATATAATATCGATGATTTTGTCTATAGGGGTAAGAGGGTTCCCGAAGAGTTCCGTAGGACTTTCCATATATGGAAGCAGTGCCGGAGGGGACATATTTCCTCCCTTGGGCAAAACATATTTTAGGGGATGCCAGGTGGGGCCCATGATCTCACAAATTTTATTTTATTTATGTAGGAATTTTCCCTAATTTATTTGAGAAATAAATGAGTGGGAAAAAAGAAAAAGGAAAAAAATGGAGGAGGATTGGACTCCAATTGGGAGTCTGATCCGAAGTCTCATAGGAGACTTGGTGCAGCCAAGGGAGAGGAGGGGAAATCGACCTCCTTCCCTATGGAAGGTGCCCTCCCTTGACCCACCATATAATCGCCACCCCTCCTTTCTTTACAGGACACACAATTGAGCCTTTGACCTTCTCTCTCTTTCTCTAGAAGAATTAGAGCACTAATTATAGCTTCTAATTAGAGCACTTCTAATTGAATTAGAGACTTCTCTAATAATTAGAAGAACTAATTATAGCTTCTAATTACATCAATTCTAATTGGATTAGAACTTCGCTAATAATTAAAATACTAATTATAGCCATTCTAATTGGATTGGAGATTCTTCTAATTGGATAAGAGCCTCCACTAATTAGACTAGAGGTTTCTCTAATTGGATTATAGCTTTCTCTAATAGAATTATAGCTTCTTCTAGTTGGGTTGAGGCGTTCCTCTCCTGATTAGACCTAGGTTCTAATTACTCTCTTTCTCATGTGCTAAGAACTACACATTCATATACACCTCCAACGTTAACTTCTGGATGGCGAAGCGTTGCAGAATTTGTTGTGACGTATATGTGCATATTCTCAGAAGGGTAACACATGAGACCGTCACTCGGTTGGATCAAGGTTCTGGATACGGGGAGTCAGCAACATCCTCACCCACAAGCTTGTGCGTGAGGATCTTCTACATACTTCATCGACATAGTCATCGACACCTCTTCTTCTGCTACGGTGTCTGGTACACAATCTCCAAAACTAGATTTTCGAATTTATGTTCACTTATATCTGCACAACAAGATTTTTGGTTCTTGCGTAGCAAGGTTGGTGAAAACTTCCGATTCCTGTCGCGCAACCAAGCAAATTTCATACCGCTGTGTAGACTAAATGAGTGACTGCCGAAAATTGCTATAGTGCGCTTGGTGTGCCATGCTGGTGCTCTGCATGTGAACATATTTTCTACAGTTCCGGCCTCGCATGTGGCTTTAATTCTGAAACCATAGCTTCCTGGAGTGACGCAGATGGGCGACCAAAGATGGGCGACCAACGGGGATCCCTGGGATGCCACCGCTGCCAGCGATTGTATTGCTTTTTCTTTTATGTTACTTGTCACTGACGAGTGGGACACAACCAAGGCAAAAGTGTGAAAACCATAATAACTGCTAAAAAGTAGCCAAAGGTCATTCTGTGCATTCATATGTACAAGCTACAACCAAAAAAAAAATCATTTCCTTAAGAAATCAATATAAATGGGAGTAGCTAAGTAACATGGTGTAAAAAACTGCATTATACTCCTAAAACAAGTCCATTAGAAGGAGAGGAATCTAGAACCTTGGAAGAGAAGATCAACCTCCATTAGCAAAAGATACCAAACTACCAATGCATATAGTTTGAGTGTCTCATGGAAACATTTATATAAATGATAACTACGATAGCTGATGAGTTTCTCGTCGCGCCATGGGCTAGAGCTAGCACCGCGAGGTGGCAAACTTTTAAAGAGTACGTAGTCCTACCATGTTCCATGGAGTACCTCCATGTAAGAAGGCATACCAGCATCTCGCCGACGAACGCCAGCTCAATATATTTAAAAGGCACCAACAACATATCATATATAAAAATTTGCATGTCGCACTTCTTTATTTTTCTCCAATGCCTCATAGCTCACACAAATATGAAAAAGTGAACGGATGAAACATAGAACTAGCATGGGGCTTTTGGAAGGATTAACGCTCTCAATCTACATGTCTTTGTGTTCTCAATCAAGTTCTTGAAGATATCTATATATATGTATATATATCTATATCTATCTATATATATATATATTATAGATATGTCATTATGAAATTATGAGTTTGTGTGCATTTTGTATTCATCCGTGCATATCATATATCATGTACTGTAACATAGGTCATGGGGAAAAAACTTGCTTTCGTGTCTTTTAGTTTGTTGCTGGTTTAATAACTGCGAATACAAATTGCATGCACCGTACGAAAAGCTATATGTGGCTCGATTTTGTTATGGTGTGGGGAGAAATGAGTGTAAAATAAAATGCATGATGAATGAAGTTGGGGACGCCTGATAAACGTTAGTCCCACCCATTACTTAGTTCTGGTGGAGTGCCCTGCCATTTAATAGCTTGAACACAAAGATGGGTAATATTCACCAAAAAATGAAGGGCCACTATTGATTTGTCTAAAGAGCGTAAAGATATTTTCTCCAATGATCATGAAAGATGAAGGCACCCAAGTGTACAATGTACCACAAAACACGGTTCTAGGCTGCTCTAATGCTATAAATATGTCTCAATAAGCTTGTGAAACGAAAGTCAGTCCATCATGAGCGTTCATCTATGTTGCACAGCCCCATAAAGGGACATGGTGTTCGGTCTAATTCTCACATCTACACATAATACATTTTCCCCGAATTCAGGGGGTAAAGTGGTCTTCTCTTATTTTTCTACCGGATGCACTGTACCTATCAAGGAACCCACGGTCCATATGAAAGTCGCATGAAGACGTCAGAGATGGCAGAGAAATAACCGAGTAGCGGTAACTCACTTCTATCTATCCTAAAAGAAAATCCTGGTCATTCACGACCAATATCGTACGGCCGAAAAAGCGTGCACGGGAGTGACCTCAACAGACGGGTCAGTAACCACGATTACAACTTGTAGTTATGTCTAACACAAACATTCATGTTGACGATGACTACAATTGTTGCGCAGTTTCTCGTCATGCCATTGGCTAGAGCTAGCACCGAGCAGTGGAAAGCCTTTGAGAGTTTGCAGTCTTACCACGTTCCATAGAGTACCTGATACGTCATAAACATATACTTAATTTCTTATGCTCCATGTTGTTTTCATGTTATTTCTTACATGTTTGTTATACACTTTATGTCGTTTTTATCGATTCCGGGACTAACCTATTAACAAGATGCCACCGAGCGAATTTCCTGTTTTCTACTGTTTTTAGTTTCAGAAAAGTTGTTCTAGAAATATTCTCGGAATTGGAAAATTCGAAACCCGGAAGTCTTAGAATTACCGAAGGTTCCACGGAGTCCCAAAGAGACCCGGAGAGGGGCCACAGGAGGGCCACACCATAGGACTGCGCCCCTGGCCGTGCCTGGGGGTGGTCTGCCCCCCCCCCCCCGGGTGCCCTCTTCCATTGCTCTTTCGCCAATATAATCCCCCAACATATCAACCCTATAAATATCACCTTTTCCCGAGAAACACCCGAGGCCGCCGTCATCGTCATCCTGAGATCGGGAGGGTTCTGGAGCTCTCCCCGGCACCTTGCCGAGAGGGAAATTCATCACCGGAGGGGTCTACACCACCATGCCTCCTCTGAAGTGATGGGTGCGTAGTTCATCCCTGGACTACGAGTCATAGAAGTAGCGAGATGGTTGTCTCCTCCACTTTATGCCTCATGTTTAGATCTGGTGAGCTGCCTCACATGATCGAGCTCATCTTTATGTAATGCTACATATTGTGTTTGCTGGGATCCGATGAATGTTGAATTCTATGTCTTCTGATTATCAATCTATCATGTTATCTTCATGCATATGTTATTTATGATCTTGCATGCTCTCCGTTATTAGTACATTCTCTAGCCAAGTAGATGCTAGTAACTCCAAGAGGGAGTATTTATGCTCGATAGTGGGTTCATGCCTCCTTTGCATCTGTGCTCGAGTGACAGAAACGTGACGGATGGAGGATGTGTTGTTGCCATTAGGGAGAAAACAACAATGCTGTGTCTAAGGATGATTTCACTATTTACATTACACACTTTGCGTACTGCGATTATCTGTTGCTTGCAACTTAATACCTAAGGTTTGCTCGGATGACACTCCGAGGGTGGATTATTAGTCATAGATGCAGTTGGATGATGGTCTATGTATCCTGTTGTAATGCCCGCACGAGTCACATAGTAATCTTTATGTCTTGAATATGCACTACGGTGCAGACTTCATTTATGTCAATTGCCCAACTGTAATTTGTTCACCACACATGCTATTTATTTTCCACGGAGAGACACCACTAGTTAACTTTGGACCCCGGTTTATTTTCCTCATACTGATAATACACAGACTGTTTTCAACTGTTTTCACACTGCTGCTACTGTTTTCATACTGATTTCCACACCATATGTTTAACCTCATTGTTTTCAGTAAAACCTGTGAGATTGACAACCTCACTGCTTCGTTGGGGCAAAGTGATTCGATTGTGTTGTGTTGGTTCCACGTTGCTGCTGAACTGGTAGTACGCCGTGCCATCTCAGCTGCATCAACGTTCTGAATTTACTCCTTCCTCCTACTGGTCGATTCAATCTTGGTTTCTTTCTGAGGGAAACTTGCCGCTGCACTCTTCATACCTTCCTCTTGGGGTCTCCCGTGATCACACGCATTAGTACCTCCGCGTAAGAAGGCATACCAGCATCTCGCTGAAAGACACCATCTTATTGTATTTGAAAGGCACCAACAATGTATCACATGAAGAAAATCGCATGCCACACTTTCTTGGTTTTCCTCAATACCTCAAAACTCAAAAAAAAAAACAAATGAAATGGAAAGGAATGAAACGTAAGCCTAGCATTGGTACTTTTGGGAGGATTAACAGTCTCGATCTACATGTCCTTATGTTCTCAATCAAGTTCTTGAAAAGATACACATATATATAGTATATAGATGTCATCATGGACAGTCCCTGATCATGGAAGTATGAGTTTGCATGAGTTTTGCATTCATTCATGCAGATCATATATCATGTAATCCTCAAGTTCTCAACGGGAAACAACTTTATTTCATGTCTATTTATTTGCTGGTCATCTAATAATTGTGAATATAAATTTCACTCAGCGTAAAAAATGTTTGCTACGGCTAGATTTAGTTGTCGTGTGTGGGGAGAAATGAGTGTAAAATAAAATGCCTGATGAAACACATGAAGTTAGAGACCCCTATCAAACTTTAGTCTCACAGCTCACCCATACTTAGTTAGTTATGGTGGAGTGCCCATGATACCATTTAAAAGTTTGAACAGAAAGAGGGACAATATTCAACAACAAAAAATGAAGAGCCACTGTATATTTGTCTAAAGAGCGAGAAGAAATTTTCTCCAATGATAGACAAAAACACCCGAGTGGTACAGTGTACCACGTAACACGATTCTCTATAGGATGGTCCAATACAATACATATGTGTCGACAAGCTTATGAAATGAAATTCAGTCTATCCTGAGTGCCCGCGCGCCTATACTGCACGTCCTCATCGACGGGCATGATGTTCACTCTAATTCTCACATCTACACATAAGATGTTTTTCTGAATTCTTTGTGTCGAATTTCTGAAGTGTATGCATTTATTTATTTGTGTCAAACTTAAACAGGTCATCGGAGAGTGGAACCGAATAAAACACTTTGTTATTTCAGAGAAAACGAACCGTGTAATTCCCCAAGAGATACAACGGCAATAACAGACCCCCTGACAATTCTAAGCTAGCAGAAGGAGAACAAGTTCTGGAAAAAAAGAAACAGAGCACCCATATCTGGCGTCTTCCCCAGCCTCAGCCTACACTATCTATTCTGCTAGCTTAGAGAGCATAGTTTCCATTCTGAGTTTGATGTGCATTTGTCCCAGAAACATTATTAATTGATTCATGATGTCTTATTGCTTGCCCTCAACTTATTTGTTCTAGTCTTCCTCATGAACTTTGAAGGTTTCCTGGCATTTATGTTTTGCCCCACTCTTAAGAATTAGCAAAATATCATTTTGCCATACTTTCTCTATACTTGAAACAATCGTATAACTTTTGATGCATTGTTATTCATGATCTTTTATTTGTATTACTTCTCATGATGCAAGGTGATTGCTATGCTCTATTGTTAAAGTTTTATTTATCATGCTTGTGTTGAAGTTCTATGATCTCATCTTACATATGCTTTTACATTATTGATGATCAAGTTTATGTTGGTAGCATGTCACCTCAGAATATATGTGCTTTTATCGTTTACCTACTCGAGGAAGAGTATGAAATAATCTTGGGGATGTTGATACGTCATAAACTTATCCTTAATTTCTGATTTTCCATGTTGTTTTCATGTTATTTCCTACATGTTTTCTATACACTTTATGTCATTTTATCGATTTCTGGGACTAACCTACTAATAAGATGCCACAGAGCCAGTTCCCTGTTTTCTGCTGTTTTTAGTTTCAGAAAAGTTGTTCTGGAAATATTCTCGAAATTGGAAAATTCGAAGCCCGGAAGTCTTAGAATTCCCGAAGGTTCCACGGAGTCCCGAAGATACCCGGAGAGGGGCCACAAGGGGGCACACCATAGGGCGGCGCGCCCCCTGGCCGCGCCTAGGGGTGGTCTGGGCCCCCCGGGTGCCCTCTGCCATCGCTCTTTCGCCTATATAATCCCCCTGACATACCAACCCTATAAATATACCACTTTTTCCCGAGAAACACGCTAAGACGCCGTCATCGTAATCCTGAGATCGGCAGGGTTCTAGAGCTCTCCCCGACACCCTGCTGGGAGGGAAATTCATCACCGAAGGGGTCTACACCACCATGCCATCCTCCGAAGTGATGCGTGAGTAGTTCATCCCTGGACTACGGGTCCACAGAAGTAGGTAGATGGTTGTCACCTCCACTTTATGCCTCATGTTTAAATCTCGTGAGCTGCCTCACATGATCGAGATCATCTTTATGTAATGATACATGTTGTGTTTGCTGGGATCCGATGAGTGTTGAATGCGATGTCTTCTGGTTATCAATCTATCATGTTATGTTCATGCATATGTTATTTATGATCTTGCATGCTCTCTGTTATTAGTAGATGCTCTGGCCAAGTAGATGCTAGTAACTCCAAGAGGGAGTATTTATGCTCGATAGTGGGTTCATGCCTCCTTCGCGTCTGTGCTCGAAAGAAACGTGACAGATGGAGGATATGTTGTTGCCATTAGGGACAAAACAACAATGCTTTGTCTAAGGATGATTTCATTGTTTACATTACACACTTTTCTTACTGCGATTATCTGTTGCTTGCAACTTAATACCCAAGGTTTTCTCGGATGGCACTGCGAGGGTGGATTATTAGTCATAGATGTTGTTGGATGACGGTCTATGTATCTTATTGTAATGCCCGCATGAGTCACGTAGTAATGTTTATGTCTTGCATATGCACTACGGTGCAACCTTCATTTATGTCAATTGCCCAGCTGTAATTTGTTCACCACACATGTTATTTATCTTTCACGGAGAGACACCACTAGTGAACTGTGGACCCCGGTCCATTTTCCTCATACTGATAATACACACAATGTTTCCACTGTTTTCACACTGTTCCTACTGTTTTCATACTGTTTTCCACACCATACGTTTAACCTCTTTTTTTTCAGCAAAATCGGCGAGATTGACAACCTCACTTCTTCGTTGGGGCAACGTGATTCGATTGTGTTGTGTTGGTTCCACGTTGCTGCTGAACCGGTAGTACGCCCTGCCAACTCAGCTGCATCAACCTTCTGAAGTTACTCCTTCCTCCTACCGGTCGATTCAACCTTAGTTCCTTTCTGAGGAAAACTTGCCGCTACACTCTTTATACCTTCCTCTTTGGGTCTCCCAACGAACGTGTGATCACACGTATCAGTACCTCCGTGTTAGAAGGCATACCAGCATCTCGCTGAAAGACACCATCTTATTGTATTTGAAAGGCACCAACAATATATCACATGAAGAAACTCGCATGCCACACTTCCTTGTTTTTCCCCAATGCCTCAAACTCAAAAACCAAATGAAATGGAAAGGAATGAAACATAAGACTAACATTGGTACTTTTGGGAGGATTAACGCTCTCGATCTACATGTCCTTGTGTTCTCAATCAAGTTCTTGAAAACATACACATATATATAGTATATAGATGTCATCATGGACAGTCCCTGATCATGGAAGTATGAGTTTGCATGAGTTTTGCATTCATTCATGCAGATCATATATCATGTACTCCTCAAGAGCTCATCGGGAAACAACTTGCTTTCATGTCTACTTATTTGCTGGTCATCTAATAATTGTGAATATAAATTTCACTCAGCGTAAAAAATGTTTGCTACGGCTAGATTTAGTTGTCGTGTGGGGGGGGGGGGGGGGAGAAATGAGTGTAAAATAAAATGCCTGATGAAACACATGAAGTTTTTTTTTTGAAACGGGAACCCTGTCCCAGCCTCTGCATCAAATTGATGCACACAACCGGTTTTTCATTAATATAAGAGTCGAAGAAGTACAAAGTAAACAGACCCGAGGCCTTATGCCTCGCAACACCACCTCCACCAGACTACCTCTAAACTAATGGCAAAGGATAAAAGCAAATATACATACACAACTTCTAGACGAAGCCTTCAAGAAGGAAATGCCCCACGTGCGCCGATGATGATGAGTCCGATCAAAGACCGAGCTCGGGATTTTCATCCCCAAAGTCAAGCTTCGAACCATCACCTTCAACAAGGTAACAATGCAAGCGCGTGTCAACTTCGCCCGAGATGTTTCCACCGAAGTGTGTATACCCGACACCAAATATTCTACCATCACCACCTCTCCGGCCAACAAATAGCCAGATACCACTGGAGGAGAAACTGGAGGCCGATGAAGTCCCATACCGCCCCGCCTCTAGCCGCTGTCACACCACCTTCTATCGAACAACAACAGACATGACTTAACACCGCGGAGAAACATCGTGCGTAGCACCTGCCAGGATGAGGCATATCGCCACCGCTAGCCAGGCATGACTTGACAGCTCCTCTGAAGTTGTCATGCGTAGCACCTGCTGCATCGAATAGAACCCTGTCTCGAAATGTAGGGGGGCGTCCCATACCGCCGCCAGCCTCGGAACTCTACAAACACAGAAGAGAACGTCCCATACCGCCATCGACTGTGACTTACGAAGTCAGAGACCATCACCATCTCGAAGATCAGCCATCGCATCATCCACATGACCACGAAGACCACCATCGTCGAAGAAGCCGGGCCGCCGCCCCATCTCCAAACTCCTGCGGTGCCAACGACACCGCAGCGAGCAAATTGCTGCCAACGCGCCGCCGCTAGACCAGCTGCAAGCAACCACACTGCCACGCAGCATCAGCTGCCGACAACGACCTCCTCTCCGCCGCAAGCCGTTGCAGATCCTGATCCATAGGTCCGATGACCTAGAAAGTCGAGGCTGCCACGACCTCGGCCCCGCCGTCGCTGGTCCCTCCATCCGGTGAAGACTCCAAAGCGATGCCCGCAAGAGGGAATACGACTCCGGGACGCCGCCATCGCTCGATCCCGATGGGATTTGAGGTTTCCCCCGGAGATGCAACCGGAGGTCCGCCGAACGCAAACCATCTCCGAGGAAGAAGACGACCGCCGTCAACTTCTGGCAACCGCGGGCACCACCATGGTGCCCAGCTCGGGCTCCCCGGGTGCCCTCCGCACCATCCTGCTGCCGTGGAGGAAGAAGAACCCGCCCGATCCCATCTAGGCCCGAGCTGGCCGCAGCTCATCACCACAACTGCATGGAGATTCCCGCGGGGGACGTGATGGTCGCGACGGCTACCTCCGGCGACCTTGGCCGCGCCTCCAACAGCTCCCCGCGACACCACGCCGCTGTCGCCGCGGATCGTGGACCAAATCACCTGTGGAACCTCCACGGCCGCCGCTCGATCGGAATTCCCCGCCGCCGCCATCACGGGCATCGCGCAGCCTTTGCTGGCGCACCTCAGGCAGCGACGGAGGGGGGAGGGGATGGGGGAAGGGAGCGAGAGGTCTAAAAACGTTAGAGACCCCGATCAAAATTGAGTCTCACAGCTCACCCATGATACCCTATATTAAAGTAGAACATCTTCTCGCAATCCTACCGATTCAGCTACTGTACCTTCGCAATTTCACGTAACACGGAGATGACGCGTACCCCATTCAGCGGTCAAACTCGTGGTCAGTTGGCAATTTAGAAATTTCAAGCCTTTTATTTTGTACCGCTGGGTCGCTATGTTACCGGTTGGGCAGCCCACCGCCCCCACCCAGCGCGTGCATGACCGGCTGGTTACCGGTTTCTCCTTCATCGCCGCGTTTGTATGGGCGTGAGGAGTGGGCAGAAATATCTGGATACGGGTCCACTCCCACCGCCCACCGCTCCGTGACCTCTCTCCAAGACATCTATTTTCATTCTTTTCGTTTCCTCCGCCGCCGCCACCTCTCCTGTCACAGCATCACATCTCCTCTCTAGGTTAGAGCATGGCCAATGCACGACGCTTAAAAAAATCAGAATCCCAGACGTGCACAAGCGTCTGTCGCTAGTAGCCGCAATCTGCACTTGTTTACCAAGCGACCGACTCTTCTTTATGCGTCGATGCCAAAATAACGGCTGGGAATTAGAATGAAACGGACAAAACGGGCAGGATTTCAATCCTAGCGCCCCTGATTAAGCGCCCCATTGTGGGTGCTCTTAGACGCCGCAGGTAAAACAAGGGCCGTAACCGCTTGTGGTTTCGTGGATCATCGACGTGCTGCTGCAGCACGGAGTCGGGTATTGACCGGCGGCGGCGCGGCGCGACAGCGTGCGTTTCCATGGCGAAGAAGCCGATTGGATCGGGCGAGCAATCCATCCCCGGCGATCGGCCCGTTGCCGGAGCTCCGCCAAGAGCTGATGGTGCCGCCTCCACCGTTGCCTATGTAGAAAACGGGAAAGCATACCTTTGGTTTCGGCTGCTGTTTCATGTTATATAGGAAACATCTCGTACATAGTTTGTTGGGAGAGAGAGAGGGTTTACAGGAGATGGTTTAGATCCTAGCGTGGACTACAAGGAAGAGATAGGAAGAGACCCGATAGACCTTATAACTTGGTCTTCGGTAAACAACTGGTTTATCCTCTAATACCCTCCCTTAATCAAAACTTGTACAAGTTTAGATTATGCTTGAATGCTTGTAATTCTCTTGTTGGCAATGGCTTTGTAAATCCGTCTGCAACTTGATCTTTAGAAGAAATGAACTTGATGTCAAGTAATTTTTGAGCTACCCTTTCTCTCACAAAATGAAAATCAATTTCGATATGTTTAGTTCTTGCATGAAACACAGGATTGGCTGAGAGATATGTAGCACCCATATTATCACACCACAAGCATGGATTCTCCTTTAGCTTGATACCAAGTTCTTTCAGAATAGTTTCAACCCATATTACCTCAGCTGTTGCATTCGCCAAAGATTTATATTCTGCTTCTGTGCTGGATCTAGAGACCGTGGCTTGCTTTCTAGAACTCCAAGAGATTAAGTTAGGTCCAAAGAAGACTGCAAACCCTCCTGTGGACCTTCTGTCATCAATACACCCAGCCCAGTCTGCATCAGAAAAAGCACTAACCAAGGTAGACATAGATTTTCTGAATGAAATTCCTGTGGTTATAGTATCCTTAACATATCGAAGAATTCTCTTAACTGCTGTCCAGTGTATGGTAGTAGGTGCATGAAGAAACTGACATACTTTATTAACAGAGAAAGAAATGTCAGGTCTTGTTAAGGTCAAGTATTGCAATCCACCAACAATACTCCTA
Source organism: Alopecurus myosuroides (assembly GCA_028641055.1). NCBI lineage: Eukaryota > Viridiplantae > Streptophyta > Magnoliopsida > Poales > Poaceae > Alopecurus > Alopecurus myosuroides. Next base: position 40,505,699 of record CM054059.1, on the reverse strand, counting down.
TACTTGGTACTATCTTCGGACCCAAGAGGATCCCCCTCATGCAAGGATAATGGTTCTGAAGCAGAAAGTGGTGTAGAAAATGCCTTACAGTGATACATCCCCACTTTGGATAATAATTCTGCTGCATATTTTTCTTGAGTAAGAACAATACCATCTGTAATTCTTATAACTTCAATGCCCAAGAAGAAATGCAAATCACCAAGATCTTTAATAGCAAAATGTTGATTGAGATCTTTTACCAAAGTGGAAATAGCATGAGAGGAAGAGCCTGTGACTATGATGTCATCCACATATATCAGAACATAGATAGTGACAGCTGATTTATTGTAAATAAATAATGATGTATCTCCTTGAGATGCAAGAAAACCCAATTCATGAAGCTTACTACTCAACCTGGAATACCATGCACGTGGTGCTTGCTTGAGACCATACAGAGCTTTATCAAGTTTACACACGTGATGAGGCAGTATAGTATTTTCATACCCAGGAGGTTGCTTCATATAGACTTCCTCTTCCAGAACACCATGCAAAAACGCGTTCTTGACATCGAGTTGCCGTAAAGTCCATCCTTGAGAAACAGAAATAGACAAAACAAGACGAATAGTAGCTGCTTTAACAACATGACTGAAAGTATCCTCATAGTCTATCCCAAATCTCTGTCTAAATCCTTTTGCTACAAGACGAGCTTTATATCTTTCAATACTACCATCAGGATTTTTCTTAATACGGAAGACCCATTTGCAATCAATGATATTTTTGTTACCAAGAGAAGGAGGTACCAAATGCCATGTTTTTTTGTTCATGAGCGCATCATATTCCTCATCCATGGCTTGGCGCCAAACTGGAGTGCTCAATGCTTCATCTAAGTTAGCTGGTTCCCCTGCAGCACAAACCGAAAAATTATAGCGAATAGTTCCATCTTTCCAAATTTTTGGTGTTGTGATACCCTTTTGTAGTCTGGTACGGCGCGCAGGTGAGGCCACAGTAGACTGCGGCGCAGCAGATCCCTGCGGCAGTGCATGCATGGAATCTGCAGCAGTCTCCGCAGGCGATCCGTGTGGCCACTCCTGCGAAACAGCGCGCGGCGCAGAGGATCCAGCAGTCTTCACAGGCGATCCGTGTGGCCGCTCCTGCGGAACAGCGCGCGGCGCAGAAGATCCAACATCGGCGGGATTCCGCGCAGAAGGAGCCAAATCAACGGGGGACCGGTCGGTGGAGCTGGGAACCGCATGCCGCGTGGCAGCACGCGAGTCGTTGGCGCGGGGTGATGATGCTGTCGGGCGTTGTGAAGCGGGCCTGACGAGGCCAGGCGAATCTGCAGCTGCTGCAGCTGCGGGATCCGTGCGGGCAGGCAGATCAGCCACGGGATCCGCCCGATCTGCCTCGGATCCAGTTCCGATCAGCAGATCCGCACCGGGATTGGAGCTGGTCGTTTTGTCACGTTGTGACATAAAATGAGCATCGATTTGTGGCTGTTTTGTGCTCATTTCTTCACCTTTTTCTGCAGAATTTTCTCCAGGGTCTTGCGTACTGTTAGTAGAGTTCATAGGTATTGCAGAATTAGTCACTGAATCATTCATATTTGCACCCTCATAATAGGAAGTTAGATGTTGAGGAAGTAGAAGAATTTCTTTCCTTAATAAGGCACCAGCATTTGGGTGAAGAGAGGCAAAAGGAAAAATGCTTTCATCAAATACAACATCACGGGATACATAAACACGACCAGTAGATATGTCTAAGCATTTTACCCCTTTATGACGTGGACTATAACCAAGAAAAACACATTGCTTAGAACGATAAGAGAGTTTGTGAGAGTTATATGGACGCAAATTTGGCCAACATGCACACCCAAAAACACGAAGAGATTTATAATCAGGTGGAGATCCTAGAAGAAGTTCAGCAGGAGTGGCATTGTCAATTACTTTGCTAGGCATGAGATTTATGAGATATGTGGCAGTAAGAAAAGCTTCATCCCAGAATTTTAGTGGCATAGAAGCATGAGCAAGTAAATACAACCCAACTTCAACAATGTGACGGTGTTTTCGTTCTGCTGAACCATTTTGTTGGTGTGCATGTGGACATGAAACATGATGAGTGATACCAAGTTTCTGAAAGAAAGGATGAAGTTTTTCATACTCACCACCCCAATCAGTTTGCATAGTTATAATTTTCCTATCAAACTTTCTTTCAACAAGATGCATGAAATTATGGAAGACATCAAACACATCAGATTTCCTTTTGAGAAGATATATCCATGTAAATTTGCTGAAATCATCTATAAAGCTTACATAATAATTATGACGTCCTACAGATGTGGAGGCTGGACCCCAAACATCTGAAAACACTTGTTCCAAAGGAAAATGTGATACACTTGTAGACACGGGATATGGAAGTTGATGGCTTTTAGCTCTTTGACAAGAATCACAAACAGACTCAATGCTAGAGGACTTCTCATAGGGAAGACCACTTTTATTCAAAATGTGTTGAACGACTAAATTCGATGGATGCCCTAACCTATGATGCCACCTTGCTATGGAGGGCTTGGTGGCGACACAAACTTGCTTGATAGTAGAAGATGATGATGATACAATTGGATAAAGACCTCCTTCACATTCCCCTCTAAGAAGAATTTTCCCCGTTGCGCGGTCCTTTATAAAAAAATGCCAAGGGTGAAATTCTAGGAAGACATCATTATCAAGTGCAAGTTTGTGTACAGAAAGAAGATTTTTGGTTGTGCTAGGAACATGAAGAATATTGTCTAGATGAATATCACAATGAGGGGTTTGAATATATGAATGACCAATATGACTAATTTGCATACCTTCGCCATTCGCAGTCTGAATGGTATCCTTGCCGGGGTACTTGTTTTGGATCATCAGATTTTGAAGATTGCCGGTGATGTGATCAGTTGCACCACTGTCAGGGTACCAATTTGTGTCCACGCCATAGGCATAGGCAGCATTGGCACTCCTTTCAGGTGCAGGGGGTGGAGCTCGGTCTTGTTCACCACGTTTCTTGTCGACGGCGTACCGCCACCAGCATTCATTCGCCGGGTGACCGTGCTTTTTACAGATCTGACAATAGATATCTTGGAACTTTGATGGAGGTGGCCGATCACCACGTTGCCAAGTGCCACGGTCACCGCCCCCATGCCATCCACCACGGTCACCGCCGCGGTCTTGACGCCAGGGAGCGCCACCATCTCCTTGCGGTGGACGGTTGAAGCCGCCACCGCCGTAGTCCTGTGGAGGGCGCCAGGGAGCACCCCCGTCTCCTTGTGGTGGACGGTTGAAGCCACCACCGCCGTAGTCCTGTGGAGAGCGCCAGGGAGCGGCGCCACCTCCTTGCCATCCGCCGTAGTCCTGTGGAGGGAGCCAGGGAGCACCTCCTTGCCATCCAGGAGCGCGGTCACCCCCGCCTCCTTGCCATATGGGGCCGCGGTCACCACCGCCGCCTTGCCATCCTGGGCCGCGGTCACCACCGCCGCCCTGCCATACGGGGCCGCGATCACCGCCGCCTCCGTGCCATCCGCCGCGGTCACCGCCACGGTCGTCATCCTTCTTCTTCTTCTTGTAGTCACCGCCACCACGATTGACCACATTTGCCGATGATGTAAACTCCCGAGCGCCGCCACCAGTTAGCATCGCCTGGCGGACATCGTGAGCCGAGAGAAGACCATGAAGATCATTCACGGTGCATCTGTCCATTGCATTAACCGCAGACACCAGCCCGTTGTAGTCCTCATCAAGACCATTGAGGATAAACTCCACGAGTTCCTCGTCATCAATGTCGCGGCCGGAGGCGATCAGCTCGACGGCAAATCCGCGCATCTTGGCGATATATTGGTCTGCCGTCATGTCTTGCTTCTTTGTGTTTGTGAGTCCACCCCGGAGACTCGTTCGGTTGGCCTTGGATTGCGAGGCGAACAGGGAGTTGATGAGTGCCCACACCTCGGATGCGTGCTCGAGTCCAATGGTTTGCGCGAGGATGTCCGTCGAGAGAGACGTGAGGAGGTAGCTCAGAACGCGCTGATCCCTCTCAATCCAACTCTCGAACGCCGGGTTATCCATAGTTTCCTCCTTGCCATCCTTCATAAACTTGATGGTCTCGGGTGGCTTGACCTCCTTGCCATCGAGTAAGCCAAGCATACGAGCTCCGCGGAGCGCCGGGATGACTTGAGCCTTCCAGAGAAGATGATTCGCTCGGGTAAGCTTTTCCGATGGGGGCTGTCCTAGGTTTTGGGTGATGGAATTTGATGATGCCATGGTGGAGCTACTGGGATGATTCATGGTATCTGTAGATCGGTACTGGTGATGAGGTATTGGCTATGGTGGAGATGATGCGGTGGTGATGATTCTCTGTAGATCGGTTCTGGTTTTCGGTGTAGATTGGTTTTTTTTTGGCGATGGGATATTCTCGATGTCGTGGAAGAGCAGGCTCTGATACCATGTAGAAAACGGGAAAGCATACCTTTGGTTTCGGCTGCTGTTTCATGTTATATAGGAAACATCTCGTACATAGTTTGTTGGGAGAGAGAGAGGGTTTACAGGAGATGGTTTAGATCCTAGCGTGGACTACAAGGAAGAGATAGGAAGAGACCCGATAGACCTTATAACTTGGTCTTCGGTAAACAACTGGTTTATCCTCTAATAGCCTACGCATCAGACGCAAGCCGTCTTCGCGGATAAGACAGGAAAGCCCAGGGAAAGCAAGCGGCAGTGCACGGGCGGTGCCGTCGTAAAATACTTCTCGACGCGGCCCAACCATGATTGTGCCCACTTCTCGTGGCTTTGACGCCCGTGATCCATTTTGTGCGGTCGGACGCCCCGTGCTCCTGCTCTGTCTCTAACCCCGACTTCAGTCTTGCTCGATGTACTTCAGCAGTTCAGCTGTTTGCAGACGAACTAATATGAAGCTCAGTGGCTGACTAATCTCAATCGAGCTAATATCCCCTACTAAAATATTTCCAGTTAGTTACGCATATTTGTATTTTGATTGGATGCAGATAGTTTGTAATCCATTTTGTATTTATGTGTAGGTTCAGAGACTTGCTTATTAGTTTTGGTTAGGTTTCATTGATTAATTGTTGCAGGTCATCTGATCTGCAAGAGGTATGATTGCGACGGCAGCTGGATTCTTTTATGGTCATGAAAGAGATTTCTCTAACTCATGGAGCTTAGACGACAAGTAATTCTTATGAGTTTATATCAATCCAGCTGCTATGTACTGCAGATGATAATTGAACTAAAATGGAACTGAAATTTTGTTACAACCTGACTTAATTTATAGAGGTTAAATGACTGCAGAATTTATGATTTTTAATCTACTTTCCTGCTAATCTGTTCAATCAGTTATGACACACACTGCAATTTCTCATATATTATTGTACTAATTCGAAGAATATGGACACTCATTAGCGTTGTCTTCTTGCTTTTACTATTTTGTTTTCAGAGCGCCTGGAATGAAGATGAGGAGCTGTGTGGGGATGTTGATGTGGCTTTGGGCCTCATGGAAGGTTATAATTCATCTTGGGGTATTACCTGGTTATGAGTTCACTTTGCTTCTCATGTTTGTTATAAGTAAAAAAAAAATCAGTTCTGGTTAGTGGGATCTAATGTTTCTTAGTGCGATTCCGATAAAAAATTCGATCTTGCTTTGTGAGATATTAGTACAGTACAAGATTGTTCTACCATTAGTGCTTACTGTTTGTTTTCAAGTAGAGTACTATTGACAGGCTTATCTGAAATGGATTGGTTGATAAGCTAGCCCCAATTCTTCTAATCATCGTGCGTGCATTTTCCCACTGCTATGCTTTTCCTGACTTTATGGCTCTTTTTGTGGTGGTTTAGGATAAATTTCTCGCTCTCACTTTCTTAACGATGCCTGGTACCAAGATTTTTGTTGTCACCGGGACACATGTCCTTTCATGTGGGTCGTCATCGCAACGCGTGCGTGTATCTGGCCAGTCTGCTTCCGCTGTCAGCGATTGAGGATGTGCGTCTCCATCCAGGTTGCGTGGTGGACCTCCAAGTTGTGCATCCGAAGCTGGCACCGATGAGATGCGGCTGGATTTGCTGCCACGGCGTGCAGCTCGCCGTAGTCCTCCGTCGGGAGTCAGCGTCCTGAGTTGTACCCAAGCTAGCTGGACCGTTCGCTCAAGCTTCTCAGGTAATGCTGGCTGTATTAACTTTCTTTCTCTCTTATTTGGTGTTTCGTTAACTGAAGTTTCAACTTCTGTTCTTAGCTTCATGCTTTGCGAATATTATTAGTGACACACCGTAACAATTTTAGCATCTTGTGTGCACCACAATTCGCATGTTTGATTGTTATTGTTCGTGTCATATTTACAGTTCACTATATTTTCTGGATTAAGAACTTACACATCAATCGCCTGTAGTAAGAAAAATGAAGATATCATTTATATATACTCCAAATGCCCATTCCAATGAAGATTCACTGAAGGGAAGTCATGTATGATATGCTTTCGCTCTGCAAACCTGAAAGATAACTAGCTTCCACATGGCGAGGTATCAAATTGCCATCTGCTCCAATAGGAAATGATCGCATGAGCACCATGTGTACGCAAGTGCGTGATTCCTTTTTCTACTCGAGTTCCAGAGAGGTATTTCTATCTTTCCATCGTCAAAAGAAATGAAAAGATAATGCCCCTTCGATTTCTTCCAATAAATTTCCTAGAACATATTGATGGCAATATCACCGGGCTGTATCCCCTAAGAAAAATCAACAGGCTGTATGTCCTAACATTATTTGAAGTTCAGTGGCCCACTTGAATATAAATTCATGAAGTTTGTCTTGCAAAATTGTACTTGGTTCGAGCCAGGTGAAAAGGTGAAAGCTGAGCTTTCTGCTCAGATTAAGTGGACTGAAGATGAAGATGTTCTCTCTGTCAAACTTTCAAACTTTCAGTTGACAAACCTGATAAAGGTCCTTATGAGGTACTGTACAATTTTATTTGACTGTTCTTCTTTTGATGTTCTTTCGCGTCTCCTAAATATTCATGTATTAATCCTTATTCTTGGTAGGTGCTCTGGTTGCGCGTGCCTCTGCTTGCGGTGAGCCTGGGTCAGTCATACAAACAACGCTTCAGTAACAAAAACAATAAAATGAGGGACTCTGCCAATGTATGTGCATGATCAAGTGCATATATGTTTTAATAGTATGCACTATAAATCGTAAGGAAGTATAGCTTGCCCACTTTCTGCTGAACGCGGTGTTCAAAGAACTATCAGAAAGTAAATTTAAACCTTTGTTGTAATATACGTGGCTGTGTACACCTATATATTATAATATTGTAATATAAAGTACCTGTGTAAACGCTTAGTACAGAACAAGACTGTACTCCTATTTTGTTTTGTGTCTCATGTCTGAATTCAAGGAAACAAACCTACATAACAAACAATTCCAGCTTATTTTAACCGCTCTACTCATATATAAAATAGTAAACTCAGTTTCTACTTAGTTGGACTATGCTAATTGCCAAAGCTGTAAGCTAATAATCCCCAAACAGGGCAGCACCCACCTTAGCGTCCTATATATGTTATGTGTCATCTACCTCAAATAGCAATGTAAGCATCTACCCTTTTCAATGTTACTCCTTATACATTGTCACAATTGTTATCCTCTCACACAGGCGCGGCGGCACTTAGTTAGTTATGGTGGAGTGCCCATGATACCATTTAAAAGTTTGAACAGAAGGAGGGACAATATTCAACAACAAAAAAATGAAGAGCCACTATAGATTTGTCTAAAGAGCGAGAAGAAATTTTCTCCAATGATAGACAAAGACACCCAAGTGTACAGTGTACCACGTAAGAGCATGTCTAACAGACCCCTTATGTTTTCGCCCCCTAAAACGCGTGTAGAGGGCCCTGTATACACATTTCGCCGGCCAAAAACTCGTGCGAGCTAGCAGACCCCCTACACCCACCCCGTAAAACAGAATATTCTGTTTTACGGGGTGGGGGTAGGGGGTCTGCTAGATCGCACGAGCTTTTGGCCCCTCACAAAACAGGGTTCTGCAGGGTTTAGCACAACTACACAAGCATATCAAATATGGCAGATTCAAGATATGCGATGCATAATCCATAGTTTTACATCACAAATAGATCAACAAGTTCATAGGTCATGTTCTAGGCATAGAGGTTCCCAAAAGTACTGCCACCACCAACGCGATCCACATCAATCTTGGAGCCCACCGTCGGCACCACCACTCACCGAAGTTGAAGCACCAAGGTTGGATGCCTCGCGAGCTTGACGCGCCTGCAACTTCCTCGCCATGATCTCGGCCTTGCTCTCCTTCCACCACAGCAGCTGATCCTCGTCCATGTCCTTGGTGTTCATCATCATGATCTCCTTCTCCTCGGCCAAGAGCTCCTTCATGGCTTTGGTTTGTTTGAGAGCCAACATTTGGGCTCAAACTGAAATTCCTTGTTCTTGGAGCCGGCCATGTCTTTGTACCGCAATTGAGCATACTTGGGCTGCACAACAACAATGTAGTGTGATGTTTACACAAGAACACATAGTTTGCACAAGAAATCTGTCACAAAACTTACGTAGTCCGATGCCACACATCCACTTGGTGGATTATCCGCCACTTGGTCCATGGCAGCGCTCCAACGAGAACAAGCTGGCTTGATCGTGTTCCACCGGCCTTCAAGGGAGCGGTAGGATCGATCCGCCAAAGTCTTCGTGCGAGGCTTGAACTTGTGGTAAAGATCCTCAATGCGTTGCCAATAGCGCTTGCCGGTTTGATCCTCAATGCGTTGCCAATTCGTCGAGCACCTGGCGGGCACCAGCCGGCGGCGGCGTGGGCAACCGCGTGGGAGCTGGCGGAACGGCCGGTGACGGAACCTCGGCGACCACCGGCGTGGGCGGATCGTCCGCTGCAGGCGTCGCGGCCTTCTTCACCTTTGGCGGCCGCCCCCTCGTCGCGAATGACTTCACCTTCTTCGCGACGAGGGGCGCAGTAGTGGTCGTCGCCGCCGCCGCTACCGCAGGCCCCGGCGGTGTGTCGAAGAAGAGCTTCGGGATCCTCTTCCTCTTCATCGGCATGGTGGCGGAGATGATGGCCGCCACATCGGCGGAGGCCGCGACATCGACGGTGACAGCGTTCACCACCTCAGACATGGGTGGCGCGTCGTCGGCGGTCGGAGGGGCTTGTGAGGAGTCCATGGCGGCGAGATCTGGCGACGCGGTGGCCGGGGAGGGCGAGGAGGCGGATTTCCGGCGGCGGCGGCGGCGGTTGGGAGCTTCGCGCGCAGTTGGGGAAAAGGTGAGGGGTTGGCCCTGTACATCTCCTCCCGACCCGCACATGTAGGGGTCGACGGGCCGCCCCCTACCCAAACTTGTAAAAAATCGTCCGGGGTGGTCCATTTACGGGGTCTGCTAGATGGCCGGGTAGAGCCCAAACCCGTATATCAGCGGTTATTATACGGGTTTGGGCCATATAGGGGGTCTGTTAGACATGCTCTAACACGATTCTAGCTAGTCTGTTCCAATACAATATATATGTGTCGACAAGCTTATGCCGGCGCGCCTATACTGCACGTCCTCATCGACGGGCATGATGTTCACTCTAATTCTCACATCTACACATAAGATGTTATTCTGAATTCTTTGTGTCGAATTTCTGAAGTGTATGCATTTGTGTCAAAATTAAAGAGGTCACCGGAGAGTTGAACCGAACAAAACACTTTGTTGTTTCAGAGAAAACTAACCGTGAAATTCCCCAAGAGATACAACGGCAATAACAAACCCCCTGACAATTCTAAGCTAGCAGAAGCAGAACAAGTTCTGAAAAAAAAGAAACGCCGCCTGGGAGCAGGGAGCAACGTCCGTGCAGTGAGGCGGACCTCCGCGAGCACCGCAGCAAGTCCAACAACGACCGCACTGCGCGCCGCCTGGGCCTGGAGTTGGCTGCAACGGCGGCGGTCGTGGCGGACTCACAGGAGGTGGCTCGTGCTGCGCCGTCTTCCGCTGCCACGCTGGGTGGTTTCCTTTCCGCCCCGGCGATCCCAGCGCTCAAGGCCCCGGTTTTGCGCGGCATCCGGACGAAGGCGCTGGTGACTGAGACCGTCCGCCAGAGCGCCAGGGAGACGGGCAGCAAGGACGGGGCGGTGCTGGAGCGCGCGGTCCGCAAGGCGGCGGAAAAGGATGGAGTCGACGGCACCTGCACCGAGTCTTCAGGTACCAACCTCGACCCCTTATTCGCTATCCTGCAAGATGTTCCGGATTCGCACTTGCTGTGTGTTGCGTCAGATTCCTGTGTGGTGTTCTCGGCGGCCGCTGGCCCTCCAGCCGATACTCTCTCTTTGATTAGGGCCAATGAGCTTGCTCAAGCAGCGCTGGCAAGTACTAGGGATAGGATTGCTCGTGAGGCAGAGGTGGCCAAGGCCAAGGTGGCTGATGAAGAAGCAAGGGTTGCGGGCGCTCCTCCCAATCCGAGTGCGGAGGGGGGGTGAGTGATGTGGCCACTCCCGAGGTGGGGGTTCAGGAGGGTGCGTTGCCGTGCGTAGCGGTGCGACCCCCTTGCTCTAGAAGGAAACGCGCTAAATCTGCGGCGCCGCAGGGGCGGCGCCCAGTGACCCGCCAAGCACGGGCCCAAGGCGCCGCGTTATAATGCGGATCCTTTTCTGGAATATCAGAGGCTTCGAGCGGGCAGGACGCCGGAAATTGCTTAAGGAGTTCCTGTGCAAATACAACATAGACATTATCTGCCTCCAAGAAACCATCAAGCCGGATTTTACAGATCAGGAACTTCAAAACTTAGAAACAGGCGAGAAGTTCTTCTGGATTTGGCTACCTGCGGAGGGCCGCTCTGGTGGTATCCTTTTGGGCCTTAGGGATAGCGCGTTCGATATTGAGTCATTTGACAAAGGGCTGTATTATCTGAGTGTAAACTGCTTGCATCGGGTGTTAGACAAGAAAATGACCATTATAGGGGTGTATGGACCAGCCAACCACGCTCTCTCCCTGTCTTTCCTGTCGGAGCTCTCAAACAAGGTGGAGAGCTGTACCTTTCCCATCATTATGGGGGGAGATTTTAACCTGATGAGGGGGGCTGAGGACAAAAATAACGAGCGGATTAACTGGCCAAGGGTGGACATGTTTAACAACGCAATCGCGTCTTGGGCTTTACGTGAAGTGTCACGGACTGGCGCCAGGTATACATGTACTAATAAGCAGGGCAACCCTGTTTGGTGCGTGCTGGACCGGGTGTTTGTCTCCCCGGATATTGATGCGTTTTCCCCCCTGGCTGGGCTGCGGGCCGAGACGAGCCTCGGTTCGTACCACACCCCACTGATTTTCGATGGGGGGGGGGACCTCCTGGTTAGAAGCAAGCGCTTCTTCTTCGAACTTGGGTGGTTTGAAGTGGAGGGCTTCGGGGAGCTATTGAATCAACAGTGGGGTTGCCTGATGGCCTCGGCAGGGGGTAGGGACATCGTCGACTGGTGGCACCACATGAGCGTGGGCCTCCGGCAATTTCTTCGCGGGTGGAGCAAAAATATGGGCAGGGATACTAGAATTAGCAAACTGGCTCTGCTCGCTCAGATTAAGGAACTAGACGAGAAAGCAGACTTGAGTGATCTGGAGGAAGAGGAGTGGGCCTTCAGGTACCACTTGGAGGATCAGTTGCTTTAGATTTATAGGCTGGAGGAAGAATATTGGCGTCAACGCGGAAGGGTCCGCTGGGCCTTACAAGGAGATGCGAACACGGCCTATTTCCATGCAGTGGCCAATGGGAGGCGGCGCAAGTGTCTTATCTCCTCCCTCCAAACGCCTGCTGGTCCCATCAGTGCCCCGTTGCAAATCCAGGATCACATATATCAGTTCTACCGGGACCTGCTTGGGACTGTTTCCCCGAGGCACTTAGAACTGGCGGTCGATACCTGGAGCCAGGGGCGCGGGTGACCGAGGCTGAGAACGAGGCAATCATGTTAACCTTCTCGGAAGAGGAGCTGGAGGCCATTGTTAGGGACATGAAGTCCAATACGGCTCCAGGACCGGATGGATTCCCGGTCTCCTTCTTCACGCGTATGTGGCCCTGCTGTAAATTGGGGGTGTTGCACCTTCTTAATGACTTTGTCTTAGGCAGAATCGACATCTCCCGCCTGAATTTTGGCGTTCTGACCCTTATCCCTAAGGTTCCGGGGGCGGACCTCATATCACAGTTCCGGCCAATTGCTTTGATCAACGTGATCTTCAAGATCATTTCGAAGGCCTACGCCTCCAGACTAGACAGTATTGCTAATAGAATCATCAGTCCAACACAGACGGCGTTCATTAAGGGGAGAAACATACTTGACGGCCCACTTGCACTCATTGAGATCCTGCACGAGCTCAGGGTGAAAAACCTGGGAGGGGTGCTGCTCAAACTGGACTTTGAGAAGGCGTATGACAGAGTCAATTGGTCCTTTCTCCTAGAAGTCCTTCGCAGAAAAGGGTTCTGCGCATGATACATCCATAGGATCGAGCAGCTAGTCTCCGGGGGGCAGACAGCCATCTCTATCAACGGGGAGGCTGGGCCCTACTTCCGGAATCGCAGAGGGGTGAGACAAGGGGACCCTCTCTCCCCCTCCTTTTCAATTTTGTGGTGGATGCCCTCTCAGCCATGCTGTCGGCGGCTGCGGATGCGGGGCACATCTCAGGGGTGGTGCCCCACCTAATTCCGGGGGGAATTACGCACCTGCAATATGCCGATGATACCTTGATCCTGATCCAAAACGACGATAAAGCAATTGCGAATCTTAAGTTCCTGCTCCTGTGTTTTGAAAACATGTCCGGACTGAAAATCAATTTCCTTAAGAGCGAGGTCTTTGTGGTTGACCAACCTCTCTCGGAGCAGCGCCGCATTGCCAATATGCTCAACTGTAAGCTGGGGGAGTTCCCATTCATCTATATGGGGATGCCGCTCTCGGACCGTAAGATTACCATCGAACAATGGAATTTCCTCGTCACCAAACTGTCGCTTAAGATTGAGGTCTGGATGGGCAGGCTGCTATCCTCGGGAGGGAGGCTCATCCTTTCAAATGCCTGTCTGGATGCCCTCCCAACGTTTGTAATGGGGCTGTTCCTTCTTCAGGACGGGGTCCATGCTAAGTTGGATGCGATTCGGGCCCGCTTCTTCTGGGAAGGTGCGAGCCCAAAGCGAAAGTACCATATGGTGAATTGGGCGGTGATGTGTCGCCCCAGGGAGTGTGGGGGTATGGGGCTAACAAGCACGAAGTTGATGAACAAGGCTCTAATGCTGAAATGGGTCTGGCTTCTCTACCAAGATGGTGAGCCAATTTGGAAACAGCTCCTCTTGGCGAAGTACCCGGAAGCCTCTAATATCTGCCCTACGCCATCCCGGGGGGGATCGACGTTTTGGCGTAGTCTGCAAAAATAAAACATCTGTTCTCGGTGGGGGCCCGTCATGTAGTGGTTGATGGGGGCCGCACTTGCTTCTGGTCGGATTGGTGGACTGGGGAGACTAGGCTTAAAGACCGTTTCCCCAGATTGTTTGCTATCTGCGACAACCCCAACCTGCGGGTCTCGGAGGCGCTAGCTGTCGAGGGGGACGGCATTGGTTTCAGAAGAGCCTTCGACCAGGAGTGTAGGGAGCAGTGGGACCGGATGCGAGAGGAGATAGGGCTGATCTCTCTCTCCGAGGGCCGGGACGTGGTTCGGTGGGCCCTTGAACCCTCGGGAAGGTTCTCGGTTGCCTCGGCATACAGGATGCTGGCGCAGGGGCGTCGGTTTCATTTTGTACCGAGTTGTGGAAAGCGAGGTTACCCCTCAAGGTGAAAATCTTCACTTGGCAGCTCGCGCTGGACCGCCTGCCGTCTAGGGTACAGGTGCTGACTCGCCACGGGCCATCGGATGGGCGATGTGCCCTGTGTGGGGAGCCCGAGGACGCGGCACACATCTTCTTTCTGTGCGCCCTCCCCAAGCTGGGCTGGAGCGTGCTTCAGGACCTGTTGGGATGCAACTGGCGACCCGCCAATTTCTCACAATTTTTCGCCATCTATTTTGCGCTACCTAGTCAACTTCGGCGAAACAGCTGGGTGCTGTTTGCCGCGCTATGCTGGTCTTTATGGTTGATTCGCAATAAACTTTCTATGGAGTCCATTGTCCTAAACAAACCTGCTGACTTGATTTTTAAAATGCTTCTGTTCGTGCAGCACTAGTCAAATCTCGCAAAGCCCCAAGACAAGGAGCAGCTTTTTCGGCTGGCAGGAGGCCTTAAGGAGCGCTACAGGGGTTACTGCATCTTTAGTGCCCCTCGCTGTGTGGAGTTGGAGCCGTTTTCTGTCTTACTTCTTCCAGCTTGTCTACCGGCTTGTTGGGGTGCCGGCCCCGTAGTACCTTGGTTTTGCTGTCCTTGTTTCGGTGGTGTGTGTGCTTGTGTAAACTGGTTGTGGAATTTGCTTGCTTCATTAATTTAAAGCAGGGCTTTAAGCCTTTTATCTAAAAAAAAAATTAAAAAAACAGAGCAACCATGAGGCGCCTTCCTGAGCCTCAGCGTACACTATCTATCTGGTGGCAAAGCTGAAGCCGCAGCAGGAGTAGTTGCTCCTGGGACTTGGAGCCCCACTGTGAACGCGTTCCCTCCCTGCTGGCTCGGTCGAACCCTTGGCCGCCCATTGCTGGCAGTACTCCAGCTCGTATGGCGCCAGCTCGTGCCCAAGCTCCTCGTACACCTGCGCGCATTCGACGGCAGGGTAGTAGATAATATGGTAACACGATACGATGTTGCCGGAATGCCAGGCAAATTGACACGTACCTTTAACTCGCAACGCATGCCGAGTCCCCGTAGAAATTTGGTCCCATCCTGCCCTGACTCGATCGGGACAAGAAAGTCCGCTCGCCCGTGCACCCACAGCACGGCAGTCTGCAAAGAAAAGCACATCCACGTCTAAGATGCAGTTCAGTTCACCAACGAAACCGCCTGACACAGTACCTTCTTGGCCTCGGCCGTGACTTTGGACGCGAAGGAGGAGGCGAAGGGGAGGAAGCCGCTGAAGACGGCGCAGCCGCCCAGCGTCTTCGGGTACAGCAGCATGCTGGCGATGCTCAGCGCCCCTCCCTGGCTGAGCCCGAAGACGAACACGTCCCTAGGGCTCGTGCCGGCGGAGATCTCCCGGTCGATCATCGCGTGCACGCTCTCCACGGCCCTCAGCACGTCCTCCTCGCCCCTCACGGATTTCTGCCCCAAGTTTCAGCACACGGACATCCAAAGATTAATCAGGCAACGGGAGAGGAGAAATTCATCTGCTCTGCCAGATGTATATATACGCAGCTTACGTACGGAAGTAATCGGCGTGTCGTGGATGTCGAACCACGACGGCATGCGCGCGCCACCTGAAGAAACGCAAACAGGGAGGTGTGAGTGACAAAACGTCGGCTCGTGGAGAGCAGAGTAGCAGACTGCTCACGGTTGCAGGTGACGGGAGCCGTAGGCGCGGTGGGGAAGGCCCAGCGGGCGCCGGCGAAACCGTAGCCGGCCACCGGCTCGTTCGCGCGGCCGTTGTCGCCGAGCCCGTGCAGCCACAGCACGAACCGTGACCTCGTCGTCGCCGTGGCGATGGTCTCCTCCATCTTCGGTCTGAGCAGAAGAGATGGGATAAGTCGATGGTGAGAGACCGGATACAGAATGGCGGTATAGGTAAGGTGTTCGTTCTAGCCGACGACTTCATTTGCCGCGTGTTGACTCGTGATGAGGGGTTGACTTGAGATGCCAAGGTCAACATCAAACATCGATCGTAGTAATAGTCATCATATACTCCAGTTCAGTAGCAGTATTGGTAGATAACTATTCATCAATTACAGTTCAGTGTGCCAAGACATGATGGTAACTAGATGACTGGCAACGTTATCTGAATAAGAGGAAAGCCTGTACATACATCTCCACGTGCTAACAGCTGGAACCCACCTGCAAAAGACTAGGTCAAAAATATCTTCCGACATCCGTTTCGCTATTGCCGGAAAACTAAGGCCTTCTTTGATTTGTAGGATTTTCTTAGGAATTCGGTAGGATTCAGTTCCTATGGAATTTTTCCTATCGAACACGTATGATTCGTTGGATTGTACCCGACAGGAACAAATCCTGTAGGAATTCCGTAGGCTGTTTTCACGGGAAAAAAAGAATGAGGTCAGACCTCATGGAAGAATCCTGGCGCGAAGAAACGCGCGCGTGCATCGGCAGAAGAGTTCCTGTACTTTTCCATTGTTGCAATCAAACATCCAATTTGGAGACTTCCTGTACCCATAGGATTGGTTTGGACACGGCACTCCATTCCTCTGTACTTCCTATCCCTTTGGGATTCCTACCCTGCGATTCAAAGGGGCCCTAAAGAGGATGGATCCTCTTTAAGAGCAAACCCAACCCACTAAATAGGACAATTCCGTCTATTTTGGTTCGCATGGGGCCATTTGATTGAAAAACCCATCCAAACTTTTCCAAAATGGACCGTGGAATAAGTTGTCCAAAATATGGTCCAATTTTTGTCCGCATTTGGTACGGTCCGCCTTGTGTCCGCGAACTATTTGTCACTCCCTAACCTAGCTGGCAGGGCACATCCTAAACCCTTGCCACTCCCTGCTGCACTCACAACCACTTGCCACGACCGCCGTTGGCCGCCCCAGCTCTAGCCGCCGATGACAAAGGGTGGCGGCCCAAGCCTGAGACGTTCAAGAGGCAAAACCGACGGGTAAGACAGAAAGCCAAGATGTCGGAGGAAGAGGGCGCCGCCGCCCTTCTTTTGTCCCAGTCCCAAGCCATCGCCATGGAGGCTCGCACAAAGGCCACACCCTGACCGCCGAAGCGCCTAGGGCCTTTCTCGTCCCTCCGTCGTCATCGCGGGAGCCTCCTCGAGTTTGGTGGCATACACGGCCAGGCCGGCCCGCTCCGGGTCACCAGCGGTGTCATCAGTGTTGCCACCGTGCATCTTCCTGGCCGCAACATTGTGCTGGCCATCAATTTTTCGGCTCAGCCGCTCGTAGTATGCGTCGCCGGAGATTTCATCCGTGATGTTTGTCCCCGTGCCGCTGCCCCTCGAGCTCAACGTCACTCCTGGGACCGGTCACGCCCTGTGGTCCACAACAAGACACCACATACGGTTTCCATGGAGAACCTTCCTGAAGGACCCCAACTGTTCAAGCAAATGCCTCCAATGCGGGCGTCCGACTCGGTATGCATATATTTTCTAGCTATATTCGTTCTTTTGACCACTGATAAGGAGACGTCAAGTGCCGAAAGAGATGAGAGGAAGCAACAGAAAAGAGGATGCAATGTGTACATACCTTGAGGCGCAAAAGAAGAAACTAGATGTGGACAAGGAAATGGCCCTGGCAGGAGCCAACAAGATAGATCTCAGTTTGCTCGCCAAGGAGAACTGGACGAGACTTCTGTTGAAGGTGGAGGAGAACCGGATGGACCTCTCTACGATTGTCAACGAGACTACAAAAAGGACTTACATCCTTCATGCAGTTTTGCTTACTACTGGCGGGTTTGAATAGGGGGAGGGGGTTTGAATAGGTTAACTACGATATTTCTGAAATCTAGATTGTCTATATTATGCAACTAGGTGAACAATCCTATATGATGAGCAAAAACTACTAGCACAAGATATATAAACAGTGAATTTAGTAGCAATAAGTAAACGTAAGTTGAGAAATACCCGAACACAACGACGCGGAGATTTATCCCAAGTTCACTTCCCAATGAAGTCTAATCTCCGTTGGAACGGTGCGGTGCCAACAAAGTGGAACACCGAGTAGCCTTCAGATGACACACTGTATCTCTTTCCTGAGCTATCATCATTGTGGACAAGCACGAATCACTATGTTGTTGTTGAGATTGACAACTAGAACCTTCACAAGGATGAGACACAATGCACAACTTGAAGGGTTCTCACCAAATCCACCGAGCCACCAATATTCGATGCTTCAAGGCTAGAGCACACACCACAACTCAGTTGGTGGCTCTCGACAATGTCTTTGTGGCTACCAAAGCCTCAAAAGACCACAACCTCCTAGGGTTCCAACAAACCCAAGGACTATTACGTTTCCAAATTGAATCAAGGGGAAAATCAAATTGGTTTGGTAGAAATGTAGATCTAAGTCTCCTCTCTCAAAACGCTAAAGGGCAAAGCGTGTGGGTGACTAGAGAGAGATATATATGGAGTTTAAGCTCTTGAACTTGGATGTTCTTCTAGACTTTTTCATGGTAGGTTAAGATTCAATATGGTGAGGGAATATTTATATCCCCTCACAATTCTAGCTGTTGGACAGCTTAGGCAGAGATTTTGGGGCCGATTATCCGGTGTAAGTGGTGGTCGGATATTCTAGCCTTCAGAAATATCCGGTGTCTTCTGAAATGTCTGGCCAGATATACGACCAATAATCCGGGGGAGATCCAGTGGCACGCGCACTTAAGTCCTTAGTTGTTTTGAAATCTCCGGTGCCCCCAATTTTTTTAGCCTCGACAATGCAAAACAAACATAGTAATAAATGAAAATGAACGTTGGTCTAATTTATTGTCGATTTCAATGACTAGCCATTGATCTATCTGAGGTAGTTCATCATGGACAAGTTGTGGCCGTAACTATCCCTCATGGTGATTATAATAGATAGGACAACCTCCAAACCTCCGGCTAAGTGGAACTCCTTCCATGCTTGAGAGTTGTGGCTGACACGACCATCAATATTATCCTTGGTGAAGGAAACTCTGGTGATCCTTCCTGTTTCTCATGGGAGAACCCTACGTGGCGGTGGCGCTTTGATGCGGTACAAAGCGGTCTAGAAAAGCAACCAGATACCGGTGTACTTTTTTTTAAAGATAGTTAAATGAGCGCGCCAAAAGATTCGCGGCGAGACAGATGGACGGTCCAAGATCTGCCCGATGGCCAATTCGAAAATCAGCTAATTTATTAATAGTAGAATGAGTGTTTATTTATAGATTACTATGAGAGGAAAAAAAACTCGGGACTACATTTTCTTATCCTCCTCTTAGAACTCTATATTTCCTTTCCTCTCCGGACTCTACCAACGATACAAGGGTACCCCAAACAAGCTAGCGATAAATGAAACGTTTTCAAACGGACGAAAGAAACAGAAAGGGTTTGAATCATTTTTTGTTTTTTACTTACGGGTGGTGTCACTAGTGGAAACAAGGGCATTAGTCCCGGTTCGTAAGGGCTATTTGTTCCGGTTGTGCAACCGGGATGGGCCAGCTGGGACAAATGACCCTCCCCCATTGGTCCCGGTTGTGCCAGGACCCAGGATGGTTAGGGATGGACCACATGGCAGGGAAGGCACCAATCTGACAGGGCTATTCGTCCCGGTTCTTACCACGAACCGGGATGAATACCCATTCTGCCGCGGTAGCACTTTTGACATTTTCTCTGCCGCGGTAGAGTTTTTATTTTTTGTGTTTATTATTTTCCTTTTTATCATTTGCGATCCCTAGACCTACCGGTGGCCCCTCCCCGGACCTCCCGGATCCCATGAGAAGAGAGGAGCCACAGTGGCCCCTCCCCGGATCCCAGGAGAAGAGAGGAGCCCGGTGGCCCTTCCCCGGACATCCCGGATCCCACGAGAAGAGAGGAGCCCCGGTGGCCCCTCCCCGGGCACCTCCTGGATCCAACGAGAAGAGAGGAGCCTCGGTGGCCCCTTCCCAAACCTCCGGATCCCACGAGTGACTAAGTAGTGCATATATATAGCAAAAGATGGAACACTTATATTACAGAAGCAAAGTATATCGAGCATATTACATGACCGATGGAATGAATTACAAAATCAAATTCAGTTCCAATCGGCGCTATAGTACTCTCCATTTACGTTTAGGACCTCTGCATCTAAGAAGCCCGCAATTTCCTCCTGAATTGCTCGTATGCGGTCCCTTGGTAGAAGACCGTCCCGGAGCCGTTCGATCTAATATAAAGAAGAGTGGTCAATATCTATTAATGAAACTAAGTAACTAAAATAGATGGTAATAAGAAACATTGACGACTGACGTACATGAAGGTGCTTTAAATCTCTGCCGTTGGGACAGGTCGTGTGACGAATGAGCTCGCGGACGTAGTATCCACACAAGTGATTCCCGTCTCCTTGTTGCAAGCACTTTACGAGAACATGGTTTCAATCAAAATAATAATCAACCAACCATGATAATGGAATCAAATACTAGAATCAAAGAGATGCGCGGATGTAAATAGTAGTACTTACTTGCACAATATCAAATGTAAGCTCTGATTTCCATTCACCAGGAGACTTTTTTGTGATCCTATTCCAAACGCTGCGCGAGAAAGAAAAAGAATAAAAAGAGTTAGTAATTACTTGATACCCGAAAATGAAACAAAGTAGTCGATATAGTACCACATATAAAGACTGAAATTAATAAAGAAATTACCGCTGGATCATTTCCTGCATGTCCGCCCACATCGCTAGGGGTTTACGTTTTGGGTCCATTACCATTACTTTTCCTTTGTCAACTTGGAAGATTAGCAGAATATAGTGGAAGCTGCGCATGCAGAACTCATCAATTATACACTGAACATCGAGTAAGGAAAACAGAATGTGTACAACACAGTAACACTAACACGAAGTTGTAAGGAAATAGTATTTCCCGTCGGTGCTGGTGGAATATTATTGCCCTTGGAATATTATGTTCTGTATCCTTGGGAGATAGCTCAACAGTCTTATGATTAACAAAATGTGGGTCAATGAACCCAATATCATAGATTCCACCTCTTTTGCATTCGAGAATATTCATTCTGCAATTATAATATAATGAGTGTACTATATATATATATATATATATATATATATATATATATATATATGAATATGCAATGAACGAGGTGAGCTAGTGATGGCTAGGTTGAGACTCCAAGTGCAGAGTGTGTAGCTAGTGGCAAGCCTTCTTCCCCACGAGGGTGACTCGCGGGTTTATATCGAACTCTTGGGGAGCCAGTATTTCAGCAGTTGTCTTCCAAGCTTCCTCCAGGATCCTGCAAACAAGTAGAGAATTTTGTGCCCTCAACCTCACCAAGTGGTTGTCAAGCCCAAGGTGTGAGACTTCTAAATTGCAATGCAAAATTGAAAGTAAATGTGCAATAATTAAATCTACTACTAAATGCAAATGAGAAAATAAATATGCAATGGATTGTTTTTGTATTTTTGTGATGCAAGTGGTGATGGAGATAATGTAAATTCGAATTGGAGATGCAAGTAAAGTAAAGTTCAAGTAAAGTAAATTGCAGTAAAGTAACTAGAGTGTTTTCTTATAATTAAAATAGGACCGGGGTTCATGGTTTCACACTTGCATTCTCTCAAATAAAGTAGACGGTGGACATAAAGAATTACATGTGAGATTACAATAACATGTTTAACATTGAGTACTTTCATATGGGCATCACATCCTAGCATAGAGATCTCTACGGTCATATTGATCCCTCTTATACTCCACCAAGATGCGAAATAAATCATAACACCTCGATAATTAAGGAAAAAACCAGAGTATAGCTTTATGCAATGTGACATGAAGTTGAAGTAAGAACTTGCTAGATCTAGTCATGGAGATTGATTAGTGTCACTTCAAATCCCCGGTAACAAGGTACTCATTTTTATCCCTAGTGAGGTAACTAAGAATGGTTTAACAAAACCTAAGTGGATCGCTGAACTTCTGTCACTTTCACAGCACTAGCCACCCCCCGTTACTCCAACTAATGCACCCATCACCCCACACACGCTCTCAAGAACTAGATTGATCAAAGCTAGCAAATAAGAACGGGGTACATAAGATACATATACTCAAATAACTCAAGAGAAACAATTGCAATCTCAGATTCAATAACTCATAGAAAAGATCCACCACATAGGAATTACAACGGTGCCCGTAATCATGTGAGGCAGCTCATACAGATCTAATTAGTGAAGCACATAGAGAGAGAGATACAAGTGCTACTTCCACAAACCCATATCCCTGGGGTGAACTACTCCCTCTTCATGGAGATGTCGATGGAGATAACGTTGGAGGGGTAGGAGATCACACCGGCGGCGCCCCGCCGGAGTTTTCCCCCTCCAATATGGAACTCCAGGTCTCTGTTTTGGTGTTTCGGTGTTTTGGCGGCGCTCTCTCCGTAAGGGTACGGGGGACCCTTTTTATAGTCGGTTTTAGGTCAAGACGGAGTCGGTAAGTCGAAGATGGAAGGAATTGGGGCCACAGGGGCCAAAAGGGGGCCTCCCACGCAGCGAAGGAATCTGGCCGCGTGGAGGGTTCTCTTTTTGGCCTCCTTGCCCAATTCTCGTGGATCCTTCACCCGCAAGTCTTCTCCTTCCAAGAAAATGACCCCCGCAGATTTTTCAGGTGATTTCGTGGAAGTTTGCCCCCTGAAACGTCAAAAATATAGAAAACGGGGTTTCTGACAGGCAGGGTTAATTCCATAAAAGTTGGGGGACTTTGTGATTTAACCACAAAATACTATAAAACATTGAATTATACCCTTATATGATGCAATATGTAATAGAAAACCATGTGAAAATATGCAAAATTCATCTATGCATTTTACATGCATCAACATCCCCAAGCTTAACCCATGCTCGTCCTCGAGTATGAAGGTGATAAAACTAAGATGGGTTTTGCATATTGAAACAATCATGGGATATCAAGGAGGATTATTCATGCTACATATAATCAAATGATTAATACTAGAAATGAGAAGCAATATACAATTCATGTTGTAAGAAATATCAAATATGCAAGCAAAGATGCTTCATGAAAGTTCACAAAGTGTATAATGAAATAAAAGCACTATGGACCAAATGCATACACAAAATGAAAAATGAAATCCTATATTGGTCAAAGAATAGCATAATGGAGAATATAAAATATAGTGGACACTTTGGAGAAAATTGAGTAGAGGTAAAACATGATCAAGTATTATTTAGCCTCTAAATTATTCAACTAAAATTACTAATTGAAATGTGGTATCCATTGATCTAGGACTCTCATTGCCCCTTTATCACTAGCATCTTAAAATTGTGAGTATTGAAGTAATGAGAATGACAAGGTGGTTGAAAGCCTCATACCCCGTGAGTGTGAAAACCTACTCCATGATTACTCAACTTAAGATTCCTAATAAGCTTTGTACAATCATAATAAGTATTAATGACATCATAGAGAACCGCAAAGAGGTACCTCTTGCCCCATGACATGGAAACAAGCCCATGTTACAATGACAAGATGAACAAACGGAGTAGACTCATCATCCTTTTTATTTTCATTCACTATTATGCATAGCTTCTTATTTTATTATAGAATGTGTTGTAGAGTCACTCAAGCTGTAAGTAAATTTCCTCCATGATAAAGCATGGCTTGGGTTAGCGGCCCAATGCGTTTCTCTAGTCATATAGATACCTACTCATCAAAACTTACTATTCCTCTATTTCATTTCGGCATGCAGGAGTCCAAAAACAAAAGTACATGATATCAACCAAATGTAAAAAAATTTGTGCAATGTTGAAAGCTTTCCGGTGATACACGTTTATAGCTAGCTCCCAACCACACACTTGTCAAATGCAAAACTTGTGGCTCCCATTATTGGGTCATGTTTATTAGATGCATAAAAAGTAAAGTGTGCCTTCAAAAGTTCGTGAGAGTCCTATCCCAAGTTCAACCCATGACAATTAATAAAGTGAATATCTTACTTTAGAACATAAATAACACAATAACATGGAGAACATACTCGGAATAGCAATGAATCTAATGGGAAGATATGGTGGACTCACTGGAAATACTTGGCTAAGGAGTGTTGGAAACAAGTTTTTACTTGTTGGAATTTTTAAATTTTTGGGCTAGCAAGAGGGAGATAGTTGACCAGCTACTATGCATGCATATGTCCATAGAACTACTCATTTCATGACAAACTAAATAAACCAGCAATTAACATCAAGAACATGAATAAGAGATAGCTCAAGACAACATTATTGCAAATTTCTACACATAAAAAGCCTATAAATCATGCAAACATATTTAGCTCTTCAAATCAACCATGGCATCCCTATTCCAAGTCGTAATACTAGAATCCAATACATTCAAACCCCAAACTCGAGTAGCTCAATCTCATATAAAATGATGGTGGTGGTCTTATCAAAACAAAAATAAAAACAAAACCTAGACGCTTCAAGTCTCTACGATAAATGCTTTGCTTAGAAAAACAGAAAGTAGACGTGTGCTAACCAAAAGAGTTAGCTCCAGTGGGGTGTTCATCACATCCCCAAGCTTATTGCTTTCACCATTCTTAGATGTCTTGAGGCGCAGCTCCTCTATTCTCTGTGAAAAAAACTTCACAAAACATGTTTCTCCCATTCTTTTTCTGTGGGGTGAGATTAGCAAGGACAAACAAATCACATGCTTGCTGTGCAAAATTCCAAATAAAATGCTCCAGTAGATAGAAAATAATGTTCATTATGTTGTATGTTCACTCTCTTGCTTGAAAGAATCATGGAAATTCGATTCCCAAGCCCAAAGAGTGCATAAAACAAAAGAAGGCAGAATCTGTCCAGAAAATCAGCAGCAGCAAAACAAACGTTTTTTCCTAAGCTAGACTCGTCAAGAAATTAAGAAATGTTTTGTGCTTACGGAGGACAAAAAGTTGCAGAACATACTAAAAAATTAGCTCAATCCGACATATCAATAAAAAACGTAAAATCATACGGTGAGAAGACTCGTGCTGAAACAGAAATTTCATGCACTAGGATAGCAACTTATAAGTCCAAATGGGTTTGACTTGACTCTTTATTGAAAACTCCAGAATTAAAACAAAAAAACTAATCTCTTGATACAGAAATAGGACACTAGGAAAATCCAAACAAAAACAACCGGGTTGCCTCCCGTAAAGCGCTTTCTTTATAGCCATATAGCTAGGCTTTACTTACTTGATAATCAAGAGGGATAAAGCTCATGAGGGAGCTCGTTCTTCAGCGTGCCCCTCTTCCTTGGAAATTGCTCCATGCTTTTGTTGTGGGGGAACTGAAACTTGGCATTCCCTTCCTTGGAGTCTATGATTGCACCTGTAGTACGAAGAAAAGGTCTACCCAAAATAATAGGACTAGGGGATTTATCCCCCATATCCATAATAATGAAATCAACGGGTACGAAAGTCATGTGCAATTCAATCATAACATCTTTTACTTGTCCTAAAGCATGTTTAGTAGAGTTATCAGCAAGGAAAAATTCACTTGAGCACTTTTCTAAATTTTCTAGTTCTAGCAATTCATATAATTCTTTAGAGAGTACCGATACACTAGAACCTAGATCTAACATAGCATGATGAATTTCTTTTCCAATTGAAACTAGCACCTTGGGGATCCATGCATCCCCAAGCTTAGGAGGTATCATGTCCTCATTCTTGTACCTAGCAATTTTTTCTTGCAAGACATGATTAGCAATATAAGATCCAAAGCCAGGTTGATTAACATTTATAGTGGGATCACTAGCAAATTTTTGTAGAGTAGCAATAAGTTCTTGCAAGCTACTTTTTTCTAAATCAAGCAATGGATCCTTAATTTCAGTAAGCATCATAATTTCCTCTACTTTACTATCTAATTTATCTAGCATGCTTGATTCATGAGGACTAATTTCATCTTTGCTAGCAAGATAAGACATATATGGAAGTAAATATTCAGGGTACTTCACTATTTCATTCAAAGTTTCTTCTAAGCTAGTAGGGACATGCTCACTTGTATTCTCAGCAATATGATCAATATTTTCAATAATAGGAGCAGCAATAGTAATAGAATTCATTCCTACACTAGGTTGTGCTTGTGGCTTTCCTGCTGACATGCTTAATAGAGTTGCTTGATTATCAGCTAATTTTGACAATGCTTTATCTAAATTCGAAGATTGAAGTTGCAGTCCTTTAATATCACTACTGATGGATGCAGTAGACTTATTTAACTCATGTATCATAGCATTGTGACTAGCAACTTGTTCCATAAGCAATTTATTAAATTCAGAAATTTCACTAGAAGGCTTCCACTTATTTTCATTAGCATTAGGATATGGAACAAAAGGTTTATTTGGCACATAAGGAGGTTTACTATAAGAATTGTAAGCATTACCAAAACCATTTCTACCATAATTCCTAACAAAATTAACATCCACACTTTCAGAATTACTACCAACTAGCTCCTGCAAAGGCACATTCTCCATATTTTGTTTATTAATAAAGGCAAGAATAGTGTCCATTTTAGAAGACAAATAATTGGTTTCTTCAATTGAGTTTATTTTCTTAGTGGGATTGGGTGCTCTTTCAGTATTCCGTTGACTATAATTTTGCAATATGCTTTCTAATGTGCTCTTAGCCTCTCCTACAGTTTTACTCATAAAGGCACCTCCAGCAGCAGAATCAAGTATTTCTAGACATGTAGTTTAGACCATTATAAAAAGAGTGTAGTATGGTCCATTCATTTACTACATGTGATGGGCATGTTCT
Source organism: Alopecurus myosuroides (assembly GCA_028641055.1). Taxonomy (NCBI): domain Eukaryota; kingdom Viridiplantae; phylum Streptophyta; class Magnoliopsida; order Poales; family Poaceae; genus Alopecurus; species Alopecurus myosuroides. Next base: position 40,479,198 of record CM054059.1, on the reverse strand, counting down.
AAGCATTAATTTAATTCTATCCCATGCCATGGCTACATGTTCATTATCATTTTTCCTAAATGAGAGGATATTATTCCTATTTTGCAAAATTTTAACGGGAGGATAATATTTCTTAATGAAAGCTTCTTTTAAATCATCCCAAGACTTTATACTAGCTGTAGGTAGTGAAAGTAACCATTCTTTATCCTTTCCTCTAAGTGAAAAAGGAAATAATTTCAGTTTTAAAATACTACTTTCCACATTTTTAAATTTTTGCATATCACATATTTACATGAAATCATGAAGATGCATAGAGGCATCCTCCATAGCACTACCTCCAAATTGCTCTCTAGTAATTAAATTCAATAAACTAGGACTTACTTCATAGCTTTCAGCTTGTATTTCAGGTGTAGTAATTGGCCTAGCAATGAATTGGTCATTGGGTATATTTGTGTAGTCACTTAATTTAGTTCTATCACCCATTTTAACAGTTTTTATGTAATTTTTAATTTTTTTATGCAAAACAAAAGTAAAGTAACTAAGAAAATTCGAAATACTAAAATAATCTAGATAACTAAATGCAAAACTAAAATGCAAACTAAAATAAAATATGCAAGACAAAACAAAAACAAGAACAAAAACAAAACAAAAACAAAAACAAGACAAGAAACAAAACAATCTACTTAAAAAAAGGTGGAGATAGAAAGGACGGTACTCACGTAGGTGCAACCTCCCAAAGCTTAGGTGTTTGCACACCTTGTTGGTGATGAAGACTTCTTGTGAGCTCCCTTGGACAACTCCTTCACCTATGGCTCCCCGGCAACGGCGCCAGAAAAACGCTTGATGGCTAGGTTGAGACTCCAAGTGCAGAGTGTGTAGCTAGTGGCAAGCCTTATTCCCCACAAGGGTGACTCGAGGGTTTATATCGAACTCTTGGGGAGCCAGTATTTCAGCAGTTGTCTTCTAAGCTTCCTCCAGGATCCTGCAAACAAGTAGAGAATTTTGTGCCCTCAACCTCACCAAGTGGTTCTCAAGCACAAGGTGTGAGACTTCTAAATTGCAATGCAAAACTGAAAGTAAATGTGCAATAATTAAATCTACTACTAAATGCAAATGAGAAAATAAATATGCAATGGATTGTTTTTGTATTTTTGTGATGCAAGTGGTGATGGAGATAATGTAAATTTGAATTGGAGATGCAAGTAAAGTAAAGTGCAAGTAAAGTAAATTGCAGCAAAGTAACTAGAGTGTTTTCTTATAATTAAAATAGGACCGGGGTTCATGGTTTCACACTTGCATTCTCTCAAATAAAGTAGACGGTGGACATAAAGAATTACATGTGAGATTACAATAACATGTTTAACATTGAGTACTTTCATATGGGCATCACGTCCTAGCATAGAGATCTCTACGGTCATATTGATCCCTCTTATACTCCACCAAGATGCGAAATAAATCATAACACCTCGATAATTAAGGAAAAACCAGAGTATAGCTTTAAGCAATGTGACATGAAGTTGAAGTAAGAACTTGCTAGATCTAGTCATGGAGATTGATTAGTGTCACTTCAAATCCCCGGTAACAAGGTACTCCTTTTTATCCCTAGTGAGGTAACTAACAAAGGTTTAACAAAACCTAAGTGGATCGCTGAACTTCTGTCATTTTCACAGCACTAGCCACCCCCGTTACTCCAACTAATGCACTCATCACCCCACACACGCTCTCAAGAACTAGATTGATCAAAGCTAGCAAATAAGAACGGGGTACATAAGATACATCTACTCAAATAACTCAAGAGAAACAATTGCAATCTCAGATTCAATAACTCATAGAAAAGATCCACCACATAGGAATTACAACGGTGCCCGTAATCATGTGAGGCAGCTCATATGGATCTAATTAGTGAAGCACATAGAGAGAGAGATACAAGTGCTACTTCCACAAACCCATAGCCCTGGGGTGGACTACTCCCTCTTCATGGAGATGTCAATGGAGATGACGTTGGAGGGGTAGGAGATCACACTGGCGGCGCCCTGCCGGAGTTTTCCCCCTCCAATCTGGAACTCCAGGTCTCTGTTTTGGTGTTTCGGTGTTTCGGCAGCGCTCTCTCCGTAAGGGTACGGGGGACCCTTTTTATAGTCAGTTTTAGGTCAAGACGGAGTCGGTAAGTCGAAGATGGAAGGAATTGGGGCCACAGGGGACAAAAGGTGGCCTCTCACGCGGCCAAGGAATCTGGCCGCGTGGAGGGTCCTCTTTTGGGCCTCCTTGCCCAATTCTCGTGGATCTTTCGCCCGCAAGTCTTCTCCTTCCAAGAAAATGACCCCCGCAGATTTTCAGGTGATTTCGCGGAAGTTTGCCCCCTGAAACGTCAAAAATATAGAAAACGGGGTTTCTGACAGGCAGTGTTAATTCCATAAAAGTTGGGGGACTTTGTAATTTAACCCCAAAATACTATAAAACATTGAATTATACCCTTATATGATGCAATATGTAATAGAAAACCATGTGAAAATATGCAAAATTCATCTATGCATTTTACATGCATCAGCTAGCTAGAGACTTAATTAGAGAAATAAGTACTTACAGACAATAGGCACTAACGATAGATTTGTCGAGGGCCTGCTGCTGGAATAACTGAAACAATTCGTCAAATTAAATCAGAACCATTCCATCTCCATACCCGTAGTGCTGGTCGCTAACTGTGATACATATCCAGTCCTGAGATTTCTCAGCGGCTTCCATATACCAACTATGCACTCTTCGCATTTTGGTTGGTAGATCTTTTATCTCCTCGGGTTTGACAAGAGGTTTCCCGTACTGGTATTTGTACGCACATTCAGTTTCGGGGAAGTAGTCTATTGTTTGCATATACTCAACAATGGACAAACCCGCAACAACTGCCCTTTCTCCGTACAGTTCTCTAAACTCCGGATCAATTTGCTCGTCAGCATTAGTGCTCGGCCCCACCTAGGTATTGGAAATCACTTTGATCGGGGAGATGGATTGTTTTTTCTTCTCTCCGAGCCGGGCAAGTGATTTCCCCCTTTTCCAGCTTGCTCTGCTACTCTTCGTCGACCGCACCATTTCCTGGTGTGACTCCAGAATAGAGCGGTCATAGTCAGATGACAGACTCAGCTCGGGTTGATGAAGAGTCTTCACCATTTTCCAAGCTTGTTCTACATCTTCTTCGGTCTCGGGGAAATCTTCCTTTTTCTGCTCCTTCCGCTTCAATTTCCACACCTCGTATTCGTCCCTTGCGATTTTGTGGGTTTGCTCAGGAGTATAGTCGTAAGGTAACTTGGGTACCTCCTTTGGTACCTTCGGAAGGAGTGACCGTCAACGTTTGGGTGATCTTTTACGTTTCGGCAGAAACTTAGTGTGCGGAGAAGGCTGACACGGCGGCGTAGGCGACCGCACTGGAGACGTGCACGGCGTAGGCGACCACGCTGGAGACGACATGCATGGCGGAGACGACCGCGCTGGAGACTGTTGCACTAGAGAATGGTGAGGAGTCGATGGCCTTTCCGTATGATTTGGAAGCACAATGCATTCCTTTAGCCATAGAACGGTCAAGTTCTTGTCTTCTCCGAGTTCAGTCAACTCTCCGTCTTCACCTTCAGGGAAATCAAGCTTCACCCGCTCGAATCCGTTGACAACTTCATCAACCCCAACAACAGCGTAGCCCCGTGGAACTGGAAGACTATGGTGAGTTGGTTCGTTGCCAATTGGTAAGACATAGCCGACCGCCACCTTGATGGTTATATTGACGACCTTCACGTGGAGCTCACAGGTTGTCATCTCCGTGATATCATCCACCGGGTAAATCATCGGCGGTTCATCATCACCCGGGAGCTGTGTGGACGCAATGCTGCTTTTCCGATGAGAATGTGCGGCGCCGGTAGCCTCGACTTCACCTTCTACCATGTCTGGTACGCCGGTAGACACTATCTGCTGGCTAAGTGTGTTAATTTGGTCATGCTGCTTCTTTGCTACATCATGCGTCCGCTTTATCTGTTCTTCAAGTTGATGCCTCCGGTTTGCCTGACTCTCTGCTTCAACTGCCTTCGCGTCCTTTTTCCGTTGATGGCTTCTATCGGGGTATTTCTTTTTGGTGTCGTCAAACCCAATACTCCACAGAGGATTGCCTTTTGTGCCTCGTGTACGCCCTACGTATTCCTTATTCCCGAAGGCGCGTGTGAGATCGTGATTCTCTCTATCTGGCACAAACTTCCTCTCTTTAACGTCCTTTATTGCGCTTCTCAGATCTTCTATGGGTAGAGGATTCTCTTTATGCCTTAGGTTATAGATTGTTTTTCCTTCGGCGTCCAACGTGCCCCCATGCTCGTAGAACCATGACCCTGTCCGCTCGACCCACAAGAACGGCTCGGGATTGATCCCCAGCATAAGCAGGTCGTTCTCCCATTTCTCCCACTTGGGCATGGAACCCTTGTAGCCAGCTTGCCCCATAATATGGTGATATACCTTTTTGGCGGCGTTTTTCTCATTTGTTTTGTCCTTTCCTGTGCATTCTCTGACAGCTTGTACTTCACAAACTCTTCCAATAAGGGTTTTATTTTCTCATACCCTTGAGTGAAATCTGGAGTCTTGCCCTTCTTAACATAGTCAAGGTTCAATCTTTTCTTCTAGTTTTTGAATTGCTCCGCCATCTTTTTCAGAGTCCACGCCTTGACCTTTTCGTGTATCTCAATTTTCTTTTTAGTAACATTAGCCTCATTCTCATCCGCCTCATTCTCGTCCACCTCCGGCAAGTGTAAGTTGAAATTACACATGATCTTCGAGAAAAGATGCTCTTTGGCTTTTTTGCTGACATATGAAATTCCTTGTCTCCGTGGATCTTTTGGCTCATTCCACTCATGAACAGTGATCAGGATGTGATCCCTAACTAGCACTCCGCATTGCTTCACAAATTTTTGGGCAACATCAGCGGGAAGCTCGGGTGCGCCGTCTGCTGCGATCGTGTCGAACCTATATCTTTCTGTATCTTTCAACTTCTTTGTTGCGCCTTGTTTAGTCTTTTTTATGGCTGATATGCTTGAACCGGATGGCTAAAAATATAAAGACTGTTAATACATGTATATAGACAACGGATGCTTCATTAATTAACATATCTATATATATGCACCTCGGAGCCGGTGTTTGTAATTTGTACGGCTCCACCGGAGCCGTCGGCTGCTCCCTTATTGGAGCCGTCGGCTTCTCCCTCACCGGATTCGTCGGCTTCTCCCTCACCGGAGCCGTCACCTTCTCCCTCAGCAGAAACGTCTCCCCGGGTGAGCTCCGGATCTCTCTCACCGGAGTTGTTCATCCACTGGCTCACATCGGTCTCTCCGTCGGTCCCGCGAATTAAACCCTCGAGCAAGTTTTCCGCATCTTCGTCTCTTGGCTCCATACTATATATTCTTAAAATACACAAAAAGAGTAACTGTATGTTCCGGATCCATTTCATCAAAATTTCTTATAGATAATAACTAATGGTACTTGTAGCAACATATTCATTTCAATTATAAAAGCAACATATCAATGAAATATTTAAACTTATCAATACAAACCAAGAGTTACATAGCTCGGGTTCTTTTTTATTTAACCCTAATGAATTACGATCGAATAATATCACTTATACATAGTCTCATTACATCTCTCAAACTAATTAAGTCCGACCGGGTCCTAAGCCGCGGGGTGCTGAGTCGCGGGTGCTACGCATCCATAGGTAAGGAACCCTCACAGGGTCATAGCTCACGTGGTAAGGAACCCTCTGAATAATCAACCAACTGCTGCTATACTCCCTATCGAGCAAGTACATGTAGCGACGGACGTGCTCGTCCTCCTCTCTGATACGCTGTTGTACCACCTCCTCAGGGGCCAGCTCTCTTCGCACCGACCGTGGCCCACGCGATGGCCACCAAAGAATATTCGGGTCGACCACGTCACCCGGATTTCTCACCAAGCCGTGTGTCCCGGTACTAAGGACCTCCTAGTGCCAGCCCGGCGGGGCCCAGTCCTGGACATCGCCTGGCGGGTCCAACAGAGACATGAACTAAAAACAGGCCCGAACTAAGTAAATATTCCATAATTAAGTAAAATACCTTAGTGTTTCAAACTTAGTAAAAAATAGTAAATGGAGAAATATGACATAAATAAGATGAAAGTTAAACACAAAGCATGAAGACAAGGGTTTCTGAGAAACTAAACAAAATCACAGACGTAAGTGTTTGTGAGATCCGAACAAAGTTGGACCATTTCGTAAACATACATAACGGTGATATTCTTCATAGCCCCGTCCGGGGCTCTGAAAAATATCACCACTACGTATATGCACCAAACGGTGCAACCCAGTTCTTCTGATCTCACTAACCCTAATATTACAAATGCGACGTTCCTTAGTTCCAACCGAAGCCCTCATCTTCATCCATTCCCCGGATCACCACCGCCCATAGTACCTCTTAACAAGAACTAGGGTTTCTGAACTTTAGTAAGGAGTATGACTAGCAGATCAGATCGAGTCTTGCCGAATAAAGTTGCGACTCGGACGGGGCATAACAGATGTAGCATCCCAGATTATCCATATCATGTGTGAAAACATTGCAGATCACTTCCTCTTAACGATTTCACACACGACAGGATAATCTGGAATGATGTTATGCCCCGAGTCGCAAGTTTATTAGGAAAGAGTGGATCTGATCTGCTAGTCATATTCCTGCCTAGACCTTCACATTTGTGCTTGTTACGAGGTAAGTACACGTGATGGCGATCCGGAAAATTATGAAGACAACGGTTTCTGTAAATATTTGAAACTAAACAAAATCATATATGTAATATCGTGAGATCCGAACAAGGTTAGACCCTTTTCTCCACATACATAATGGGGACATTCTTCATAACCCCGGAAGGGATTTCTGAGGAATGTCACCATTAAGAATGTGGACAAAAGTGTTCAACTTCGTTCGGATCTCACCATATTACATATGTGACGTTATTTAGTTCCGAAGAAATTCATAAACCCTCATCTTCCTCCTTTCCCCGGATCACCACCGCCTGTAGTACCTCTTAACAGGAACAAGATGGTCATCGGGCCTTGATGTGAAGTTGGACCTTCACATTTTGTGCTTGTTACGAGGTAAGTACACGTGATGGCGACGCGGGAGAAGGAAGGGTTTCTGGACATCCTTAAAACTAAACAAAATCATATATGTAATAGTGAGATCCGAACAAGGTTAGACCCTTTTGTGCACATACATGACGGCGTTATTCTTCGTAACCCCGGAAGGGATTTCTTAGGAATGTCACCATTACGAATATGCACTAAAGGGTTCAACTTCATCCGGATCTCACGAACCATATTACATATGTGACGTTATTTAGTTCCAAACAAGTCCAGAAACCCTCGCATTCGTTCCTTTCCCCGGATCACCACCGCCTGTAGTACCTCTTAACATGAACAAGATGGTCATCGGGCCTTCACATTTTGTGCTTGTTACGAGGTAAGTACATGTGATGGCGATCCGCAGAAGGATGAAGACAGGGGTTTTTGGAAATCTTTGAAACCAAACAAAATCATATATGTAATATCGTGAGATCCGAACAAGGTTAGACCCTTTTGTCCACATACATAATGCGGACATTCTTCATAACCCACGAAGGGATTTATGAGGAATGTCACCATTACGAATGTGGACAAAAGGGTTCAACTTCGTTCGGATCTCACGATATTACATATGTGACGTTATTTAAGTCCAAAGAAATCCAGAAACCCTCATCTTCCTCCTTTCCCCAGATCACCACCGCCTGTAGTACCTCTTAACAGGAACAAGATGGTCATCGGGCCTTGATGTGAAGTTGGACCTTCACATTTTGTGCTTGTTACGAGGTAAGTACACGTGATGGCAATGCGGGGGAAGGAAGGGTTTCTGGACATCTTTAAAACTAAACAAAATCATATATGTAATAGTGAAATCCGGAAAAAACTAGACCCTTTTGTACACATACATAATGGGGACATTCTTCATAACCCCGGAAGGGATTTCTGAGGAATGTCACCATTAGGCATGTGCACTAAAGGGTTCAGATTCATCCGGATCTCACGAATCATATTACATATGTGACATTATTTAGTTCGAAATAAATCCAGAAACCCTCGCATTCGTTCCTTTCCCGGATCACCACCGCATGTAGTACCTCTTAACAGGAACAAGATGGTCATCGCTCTGTGTGCCTCATACTTAGGGTGGACACATACAAGCAGCCTTGGTGGACCCGACGCGCCAAGTGGGATGCACAAGATCCTAACTTTGTAGAAATCACAAGGCGCACCGAACCACCAAGGCCATCTGAGTGTGAACCAACTCTTTCAATCATCGGCATTTATTCAAAAGATCGAACGAACATCACAAGTAAAACTGCAATAACAGCTCTAAATTTCTAACACAAAGTAAACAATTTCTAACTTAGTGAAATTTTCTAACTTAGTGAAATTTTTCTAGCTTTGTGAAATTTTCTAACACTAACTTAGTGAAATTTTCTAACTTAGTGAAACTATTCTAACTTAGTTAAATTTTACAACACTAACTTAGTGAAATTTTCTAACACTAACTTAGTGAAATTTTCTAACTTAGTGAAATTTTCTAACTTAGTGAAAATTTCTAACTTAGTGAAATTATCTAACTTTGTGAAATTTTCTAACACTAACTTAGTGAAATTTTCTAAAAATTGTTAAGTGAAATACCTAAGTAAAAAAATTTCTAAGTCTAATTTTCTAACACTAATTTTTTTCTAAGTCTAATTATCTAACACTAAAATTCCTAAGTCAATTATAACAATTCTAAAATTCCTAAGTCAATTCCTAAGTCAAATCTAAAATTCCTAAGTCAATTTCTAAGTCAATTAATTCTAACAATTCTAAAATTCCTAAGTCAATTCTAAAATCCCTAAGTCAATTCTAACATTAATTTTTCTAAAAATTCTAGTATTCCTAACATTTCTAATAACTCCTAACTAATGGTTCTAACATTTCTAACACTAGTAAAAAAAGTAAAAACAAAAACAGTAAGTAAAAAAGAAAAAAGAAAGAAAAAAAAGCCCTCTGTTTAGGGCGATGGAGGTAGTGCCTACTTCCTCTCGGGCGCGCGACGGAGGGTGGCGCGGGCAGTGGCAGCGCGACGGAGGGCGCCGCGGGCAGTGGCGCCGCGACGACGAGGGCGGCGCGATGGATCGAGTGCGGCGCGGGCGGCGCGACGGAGCAGAACGACGACGGGCGCTCCTCCACGGGCGTGCGCAGACAGAGAAGGACGGCGACGGTGAGCACGAGGACGATGGCGCTCATGTGCAGCAGCCTGGCGGCGTCGATCCGTTCCCTGCGTGCGGTTATGATTTTGGGGAGGGAGGCGACGCGTATATATAGCGAGTGGCATCCGTCCCAGTTCGTAGGAACAACCGGGACAAAAGGGTCTTCCGTCCCGGTTGTTCCTACAAACCGGGACGGATGCCTCACCCTTTTTTTCCGCAGGGGTACGTGTAACACGCGCGTTGTTTTCCTTTATGTTTTCTATTTTTTTATTTGCTTTCTCTTGTTTCCTTTTTGTTTTTTATTGGTTTATTTTGTTTTCTACTGTTTCCTTTATGTTTTCTATTGTTTTCCTTTATGTTTTATATTGTTTTCTGTTGTTACCTTTTTGTTTTTTATTGTTTCCTTTATGTTTTCCATTATTTCCTTTATGTTTTCTATTGTTTTATTTTGTTTTCCGTTATGTCCTTTATGTTTCAAATAATAACTCCACACGTTTCAAATACAGAACAAGGTACGTTAAATTTATAATAAGTGCACTTCAGACCAATTGATCCATGCATTTACATAGTTTCGTCGCATACAAGGCATCCGGGTGATTTGTATTCGGTCGATGAACCATCAAGGTGGGATGTAGAACAAAACAATCGGTATCGCCATCATACAGCCCGACCGTGGCTATTGAGTGCATATATGCATATCAAAAGAACGGTCGTACGTATGATGGCGAATCCGGATGATTTGTGTTCAGTCGATGAACTGAATGATGTATCAAACATTTTGTCAAACCGTCAATGGCGGATGTAGAAAAAAACAATCGGTATCGCCATCATACAACCCGAACGTGGATATTGAATGCATATATGCATATCGAAAGAACGGTCGGACGTATGATGGCGAATCCGGATGATTTGTATTTGGTCGATGAACTGAATGATGTATCAAACCTTAAAGGGGGATGTAGAACAAAACAATCGGTATCGCCATCATACAGCCCTGTCGTGGCTACTGAGTGCATATATGCATACCAAATGCACAGCAGGACGTATGATGGCGAATCCGGATGATTTGTATTTGGTCGATGAACTGAATGATGTATCAAACCTTAAAGGGGATGTAGAACAAAGAAATCGGTATCGCCATCATACAGCCCTGCCGTGGCTACTGAGTGCATATATGCATACCAAATGCACGGCAGGACGTATGATGGCGAATCCGGTTGATTTGTATTTGGTCGATGAACTGAATAATGTATCAAACCTTAAAGGGGGATGTAGAACAAAACAATCTGTATCGCCATCATACAGCCCTGCCGTGGCTACTGAGTGCATATATGCATACCAAATGCAGGGCAGGACGTATGACCGCGAATCCGGATGATTTGTATTTGGATGCTGAACTGAATGATGTATCAAACCTTAAAGAGGGATGTAGGACAAGACAATCGGTATCGCCAGCATACAGCCCTGCCGTGGCTACTGGGTGCATATATGCATACCAAATGCACGACATGACGTATGCTGACAAATTCGGATGATTTGTATTTGGTCGATGAACTGACTGGTGTATGAAGGTGGGCTATATATAGGGTCCTCTGGCTCACAAAGTGTTGTGCTAGGGTTTTGATCCAACGGTTAAGAAACACCCCTAATCCAACGGCTCACAACCGCTCGAAAGAAACACACCCCTGATCCAACGACTCACAAGCGCTTGAAAGAAACACACGATCCGTGTGATTCTTTCTGATTGGTCCAAATAAACCCTAACCATTTCGTCCCAGTTGGTAAAACAGGCCTGGACTAAAGGGACGATCCGTTTCCCAAAGAAACCCGAACCATTTCGTCCCGATTGGTAAAACATGCCGGGACTAAAGGGATCTGTTTTCTACTCACTGTATATATGTATGCATTGCCACACCATTGGCATAAACACATATAAACTCACCACTCTCTCATGGCTTCTACCGTACCCACTCTAACCTTCCTCCAGGCAGAGGCACTTTCCGCCTCGAACTACCCATGCCCGCCCGGCTACAGCGTTCCCGCCGGTCGGATGCTGAGCGCCGGAGGAGTGCCGGTCCCTCCTCTTCCTCAAGGTGTGGCGCGTCGGGCGGCCATCACAAACCACTACTACCACGAGCTCACGCCGGAGCAGCGGAGGAATCCCAGTTAGAATCCTGACTACCGCCCTACTTGGGACGCCTTCTTCATTAATCGGCGTGAGAGTGCGCTCTCCAGGTACGAGGAGAACGGCCCGCCTCCTTCGAACTTCAACGAGGCCGGTCGTCAGCTGTGGTGGGGCGGCGGACGGACTCTTCAGAGCGTCATGAACTACATCAGGGATGGCGATAACCCCCGCCTGCGCTACCCTCACGCCCAGTCCTGGCGTCGTGATCCTCCGAGGGAGTTCAGAGCACCGTCCGACGATAGTGACGACGACGGCGGCGACTACGAGTCGGAGTACTATAGGCCTAGGCAGGAGTATGACTAGCACATCAGATCCAGTCTTGCGATTATGTAGATCTATGCTCTCCGTTTAGGTTTAGATCCACTCTTGCCATTATGTACTGCGTTTTTTATCTATCCAAGATGCATGTTTGTGTGTGTAACATCCCAGTGTTTGGGAGGTTATAAGGATCTAAATATAATATGTGCATTTGCAAAGCATGCATCTAAAAATACGGGAAATTTTGGCGCAAAAGTTTAAACGAATCAAAGTGACCCATGTTTCACTTGACATGATGAAATAGGTCTAGTTCATCTGGTAATGAGTACATTTGGAGTGATCTTTATAACAGGTATCTTAAGAAACTAAATCACCTGATAACACAAACCATGATTGGTTGTGACCAACACAAACTCTCAACAACCTTAACCACAAGTCTATATGTGACTTGGGATAATTCATTAGATATCTACAGCCCAAAGAGGGGCGAGTACCCAAATCACACAACCGATAATCATACTTCCACAAATGAGTAATGCATAATTGAACTATCTCATCAACAGAGATTTGATCTTCTATAAAACAACAACTCTCTAGGTTATCAATTAATATACCATCTAAATCATATAATAACTATTAAGTGAACCTCCACGAGTAAATAACAAAGGTTCAATAGAACACAAGTGATACAAACAAGTGTTAAAACAAGTCCCACAAGTGGGAAATAATTTAATTATCATTAATAACAAATTTATCGAATATGTACATATCTCCTCAACCATAAAAGAAGTACCTAAAAGAAGAATTAAATCTTCTTAAACTACTGTTAAACCTTGATCATTACCTATGATCTTTCCAAACATCTATGTCTGCATCATGAATACAAATGAAGAATATAAAATAACAACATGACACCCTGAGTAACCAACTAACAACCATGATCAAAGTCATTAAGCTTGATAACTTTCATATGCTTAATGTCTCATTCATCTTATATAAGGGAGCATATGAAATCTCAATACATCAATGAACCATTTGATCAACTTACTATCTTAAGTCACCATACCACAAACACTCCACACTTCTATCCAAATCATCATTCCAGAACTAAAGTATCTCTGGATACAACTAAGGAATGTGACGCCCCGAGATCGGGCACTATGCAGATTTCAGCATTTCCGCCAAAATCCACATAATAACCGATTCCAGGTTGCCACTTGTGATAACATTACAACAGTTCACGAATAATCCACAACAACAACAGAAAAGATATATACAAGATGACTCAAACGAGTCAGGGATACAACTGATACAATACAAAGATCCAAATAACAGTGGAAGAAACAACATATCGTCCGTCTACGGACAAGATACAAATTGGACTAAGAGTCCTGAAGATAACCGAGAGCGTCCAATCCCTGCCCAGGCCAAGCCGGAGGGATTCCCAAGCTAACGTCGTCAGACTTCAAACCTGTTGACTGCAATATTGAATATGCAGCCACGAAAAAAGGATTCGTGGGTCAGTACGGTTAAGTACTGGCAAGTGGATAAACCATACTCACAAGATACCGGCGTAGCCAGTCATCACAAGATACAAATACTTTGGGTTCAACGGGAAGTAAAAGATTATTGCAAATAAGCGGCAGTGGGCTGCACTAACCAACTACAGAGACTCACTACAACATCCGGCTAAAAGAGGGGGATAAGATACCGTATCGTGACCAACTACAACTAACTTCAAACAAACCCATCCAATGTTACCCCCTACTAAGGAAGCAACCCAAGGATAACTCACACTGTTGTTTAGGGTGAAGTTCAGGTTATTGTGACAATATGCCTATTACTAGTCAAATTATTATCAATTAGGTGTAAGTTGTCTGAGTACTTGTTAGCCAGCACTTTCACCAAGTCGTCACATAACCGCGGACAACACGGCTTCTCGAGAAGATTCATCCCTGCAGGGTGTGCTCCATTACCCGTACACACTCGAGCCACCAACTAAAACTCAGGTGGACTCAACACGACTCGAACCATCTCCACAACCCGCCCTAGGAGCCACGGAGCTATAAGGTCTCGGCCAGTCCGACCTATCCTAAGCGCAAGGGTGAAAACCACACCCCCCGGCACCACAGGCCTCGCCCTATATGCATCATCATCATAACCATCATAATCATCGTCAACCATGGGGGCGCCTCCCATTATGCATATGCGCAAATGGAAAGCCCGAACTAAGTGTGGCTCTTCGGACAAGCTGCAGATCAGGTCTAAGTCGAGGGGGGTTCCATACCACCACCCGGATGCGGTGAGCATGCTCATCATGGATCAGCAGACAAGACTCTTTTCCTAATTAGGTTTGACACTAGCAGGCTTCAAAACCCTAACCCGGGCCTCCTGCCGGTGCCTTAACATCAAATTATTATTACCCAAAACAATAACAAGTCATTGATTGAATTGAAACCCAACTATCAAACTAAACAGGTGATGAGTCGGACAACAAGACTTGAGAGCAAACAACACTAAGCATGCAACTACGACACGGGGGCCAACAAGATAAACAAACAACAGTTTAATAGGAAGTGGAAGGAAATGCTATATCATGGCTGCAGGGTAAACATATAATAGGATCGAGACACAAGCATCGAATCAAAAGGCTAGAATAAGAACAACGGAAAGAATCGGTAACAAGTGATGAAAGGCAGCCATGTGGCAGCAAGTGAGTATACTTGCCTGAGATCCAGCAAGTAGAAGTACATCCGAAGAACTTGTCGTTGCTCACATCATCTCAACGTCCTATCCGGGAAGAAGCAACGAACCTCGAACAAACACCGGATGCAACAATTACTACTACGGCAAAAGATCCAGCATGATCAAGATATGGATGCATGACAATTTAATTGATGCATCAAGATAAACTAGTTGACAAGATAACATAACATAATTAAATGGACCCATATGCAATTTGGATTACATATGGAAAAGTCCATGAATTAAGGTTGAAACAATTGTTTTACAACTAACCAATAGGTGAAAGTGGATTAGCATGATGCATGGATGAGGAAAACAGAAAGAAAACAACAATAGGAGCAATTTAAAATAAGGTTTACCAAGTTTGGAATTTTATTTATTAAATTATGAAATTTGGCTTCTTAAAGGGGTTACACAAGCATTTGTTGTTTTCACCCATTTTAAATGTTCAAAACAGATAACAAAATTTCTATTTGGAAAGAACACAAAATTTTAGATGGAATACATATTTCATTTGTTGAATTTGGATTTTAGATGAGCAAGTTATTAATTTGGCAATTTTAATTGCATTAAATAAGAAACAGTTGTTTTCAGCAATTTAAATTATTCAAAACAGCAAACAAAGTTTATATTTTCAAAGTTCATGACAAATGGGATGGAAAACATATTTTACATGTTGGAATTGGATTTGAATTGCCCAAGTTATGAATTTTGCAATTTAAAAGGGTTTAATTAAAGCATTGAATTATTGCACCACTTTTAATTAGGGAAAACAATAAAAAAATTTGCATTGAAAAGATTGAAAACATGTAACAAATATTTCACTGAACATTTAGAGCTATCAAACATAATTTTTGGGTTATTAATGAATTTATTATGCAATTTTCCATAAATAGTCTTATTCTGCCCTTTTTAGTAAACATAGGAAAATATGTTCAAAATTAATTCAATTGTGCCCAAATAAAATACCAATGTGTAGAGTTTGTTAAGACAAATTTTTAGAGCCCAAGTTTTATCTAAATTGGATGAGCAGAACTAAAGTTATGAAATTCCAAAGTTTCCAATTTTATTGCATTTTCAGTAATTAATTATTTAGTGCCAAAATTGTTACAGAAACATATTGCAAACTTGAAATTAACAGAAAGGGCTCAAGATTATGAATCCACAGGATTTTGAATCATTCAATTTGGAGTAAAATTCAATTTTATATTGATTTTAGAATTAAGTGCTCAGATCTATGTATCTGAAATTCGGGCAGAAAGGAAAAAAAACAGAAAATAAAAGGGGTGGCTTTATGCGCCTAAGGGGACTTGATCCTGGGTCTTCCCCAGCGCGCGCAAGGAACAGGGCCAGTGGGCTGGCTCGCTTGGTTGTGATGCGTATGGGATCCGCAGGTTTTTGAGGGGGACTGTGAGTGTTTAATTTTTTTTAACTGACGAACCAACGCATCTTCTTCAGTTACGGACAGAGGTTCGCTCGGGGACAGAGGATCGTCGGAGATCCACGTTGATGCCGCGCGAGGGCTGGCACAGAGCAAGGGGAAGAGGAAGAGAAAGCCCTAGGGCATGGGAGGGGGCCCTCACCTCGGGCGCGTCGTCGTCGAAGGGAGAGGCGCAGGGCGTCGCTGTCCCTGCATCGAAGCAGGCAGATGGCCGCCGCGCGCCGGGGAGGAAGAGGGCCACGGCGGCGCCTCCCCGTGGCCTCCCGGAGCGGGGCGAGGAAGCGAGGCCGGAGAGGAGTCCGTGGGGACTCCATTCCCGCACCGAGGGGAGGTCGACGATGACCATGGCCATGGCTCATGGAGCTCCAATGTCCGGGCCATGGAGGCTCCCTCTCTCTGTAGCATAAAATTCAGAGGAAAAGAAAAAAGAGAACAGAGAGAGGAGAGGAGAGGTGGCGGCGGGAGGAAGAGGGAGAATGGGGGTGGAGCAGCTAGGGTTTGGGGGGAAGCTTGGAGGAGGAGATAAAGGGAAGGGGGGAGCAGTTGAGGTGGGGGAGGGATCGGTGACAGCGACCTCTCCCCCTGTATCCGTACGAAGAAGATGACCGAGTGGGTTGTTGGGCTAGGGGGGAGATGGGCTGTGGGTTGGGCTTTCTCCCTCAGCTCACCTCTTCCTTTTATTTTTTCCTTCTTTTTTTTTTCTTGTAAGAAAAGAAAAGGAGAGAGAGAAAGAATAGGTTGGGGTTTGGGGTCTTAAATTTTATAAATAAATTTTATTAAGTGGCAAACAGCAATTCAAAGCAATTGTGAACAGTAAGTCCAAAATATTTGAAATGTTAAATTAATTTTTGTTTGCTATTTGAATTTCAAATAGGGTTCACAAGGATTTGGTGTTTAAACAAATTTTATTCCATTAACTCAACAATTATGAAACATTATGGAATTTAATTGTTTGAAAGACTTTATTTTTTAAACCTCAATTTGGATCAGGTCAACTATGAATGAATTGATTGGAATTTGAATTGGCCATTTTGGGTGTTGATAAAAAGGAATTTTTATTGACAAGCAAATTAAATAAATTTCAACTTCAAACTATTTGAAAACAAGTTGAGTGGGTTAGGTTGCAACTTTTAATTGGAAATTTCAGGCATGTGTGAAAGTTTAAAGTGGTTTGAATTTTGAGTTGTTTTGAAAAACATGGTGCAATGCATATGATGCATGTGATGCAATGCAAAAATAAAAGCAACCAACTTTCTAACTTAGGGTAACACCCCAGGTGTTACAGACGATACCACTAACAAGGGATTGCGCCCTCGCAATCCACCTGCTAACCCAGGAGGGGGAAAGAAGTTCGACTATCGATTCTTCATGCTTCCAGTTGATCTCCTCGACACCACTAACAAGGGATTCTTGCTCGGAGTGACGACGATGTTCTTCCACCAGGAATCTTCCGATGATCGAACCTATTAGGTTAAAGGATCAGAAAACGTCCACCCCACGTAGGATCCTAAAACTTTGAAAGATAGACAAGGGGGGAAGACTCCAAAACAAATAAGATGGGAGGGGAAATAGAATAGAGATGAGGAGAAAACAAGAATCCTATCGAGATGTTTCCAAAATAGTTTTAGCACAAATAGTTTTGACACTCTAGAAACAACGACCGTTAGCAAGGTTATCCTACAGGCCTTGCGGACCCGTTGCTTCGATAACCATTCGTATCGAAACAATCTCGGGAATCGGAACCAAGGCTCTGATACCATTTGTGACGCCCCGAGATCGGGCACTATGCAGATTTCAGCATTTCCGCCAAAATCCACATAATAACCGATTCCAGGTTGCCACTTGTGATAACATTACAACAGTTCACGAATAATCCACAACAACAACAGAAAAGATATATACAAGATGACTCAAACGAGTCAGGGATACAACTGATACAATACAAAGATCCAAATAACAGCGGAAGAAACAACATATCGTCCGTCTACGGACAAGATACAAATTGGACTAAGAGTCCTGAAGATAACCGAGAGCGTCCAATCCCTGCCCAGGCCAAGCCGGAGGGATTCCCAAGCTAACGTCGTCAGACTTCAAACCTGTTGACTGCAATATTGAATATGCAGCCACGAAAAAAGGATTCGTGGGTCAGTACGGTTAAGTACTGGCAAGTGGATAAACCATACTCACAAGATACCGGCGTAGCCAGTCATCACAAGATACAAATACTTTGGGTTCAACGGGAAGTAAAATATTATTGCAAATAAGCGGCAGCGGGCTGCACTAACCAACTACAGAGACTCACTACAACATCCGGCTAAAAGAGGGGGATAAGATAGCGTATCGTGACCAACTACAACTAACTTCAAACAAACCCATCCAATGTTACCCCCTACTAAGGAAGCAACCCAAGGATAACTCACACTGTTGTTTAGGGTGAAGTTCAGGTTATTGTGACAATACGCCTATTACTAGTCAAATTATTCTCAATTAGGTGTAAGTTGTCTGAGTACTTGTTAGCCAGCACTTTCACCAAGTCGTCACATAACCGCGGACAACACGGCTTCTCGAGAAGATTCATCCCTGCAGGGTGTGCTCCATTACCCGTACACACTCGAGCCACCAACTAAAACTCAGGTGGACTCAACACGACTCGAACCATCTCCACAACCCGCCCTAGGAGCCACGGAGCTATAAGGTCCCGGCCAGTCCGACCTAACCTAAGCGCAAGGGTGAAAACCACACCCCCCGGCACCACAGGCCTCGCCCTATATGCATCATCATCATCATAACCATCATAATCATCATCAATCATGGGGGCGCCTCCCATTATGCATATGCGCAAATGGAAAGCCCGAACTAAGTGTGGCTCTTCGGACAAGCTGCAGATCAGGTCTAAGTCGAGGGGGGTTCCATACCACCACCCGGATGCGGTGAGCACGCTCATCATGGATCAGCAGACAGGACTCTTTTCCTAATTAGGTTTGACACTAGCAGGCTTCAAAACCCTAACCCGGGCCTCCTGCCGGTGCCTTAACATCAAATTATTATTACCCAAAACAATAACAAGTTATTGATTGAATTGAAACCCAACTATCAAACTAAAAAGGTGATGAGTCGGACAACAAGACTTGAGCGCAAACAACACTAAGCATGCAACTATGACACGGGGGCCAACAAGATAAACAAACAACAGTTTAATAGGAAGTGGAAGGAAATGATATATCATGGCTGCAGGGTAAACATATAATAGGATCGAGACACAAGCATTGAATCAAAAGGCTAGAATAAGAACAACAGAAAGAATCGGTAACAAGTGATGAAAGGCAGCCATGTGGCAGCAAGTGAGTATACTTGCCTGAGAACCAGCAAGTAGAAGTACATCCGAAGAACTTGTCGTTGCTCACATCATCTCAACGTCCTATCCGGGAAGAAGCAACGAACCTCGAACAAACACCGGATGCAACAATTACTACTACGGCAAAAGATCCAGCATGATCAAGATATGGATGCATGACAATTTAATTGATGCATCAAGATAAACTAGTTGACAAGATAACATAACATAATTAAATGGACCCATATGCAATTTGGATTACATATGGAAAAGTCCATGAATTAAGGTTGAAACAATTGTTTTACAACTAACCAATAGGTGAAAGTGGATTAGCATGATGCATGGATGAGGAAAACAGAAAGAAAACAATAATAGGAGCAATTTAAAATAAGGTTTACCAAGTTTGGAATTTTATTTGTTAAGTTATGAAATTTGGCTTCTTAAAGGGGTTACACAAGCATTTGTTGTTTTCACCCATTTTAAATGTTCAAAACATATAACACAAAATTTATCTGGAAAGAACACAAAATTTTAGATGGAATACATATTTCATTTGTTGAATTTGGATTTTAGATGAGCAAGTTATTAATTTGGCAATTTTAATTGCATTAAATAAGAAACATTTGAGTTCAGCAATTTAAATTATTCAAAACAACAAACAAGGTTTATATTTGCAAAGTTCATGAAAAATGGGATGGAAAACATATTTTACATGTTGGAATTGGATTTGAATTGCCCAAGTTATGAATTTTGCAATTTAAAAGGGTTTAATTGAAGCATTGAATTATTGCACCACTTTTAATTAGGGAAAACAATAAACAAATTGCATTAAAAAGATTGAAAACATGTAACAAATGTTTCACTGAATATTTAGAGCTATCAAACATAATTTTTGGGTTATTAATGAATTTATTATGCAATTTTCCATAAATAGTCCTATTCTGCCCTTTTTAGTAAACAGAGGAAAACATGTTCAAAATTAATTCAATTGTGCCCAAATAAAATACCAATGTGTAGAGTTTGTTAAGACAAATTTTTAGAGCCCAAGTTTGCTTAAATTGGATGAGCAGAACTAAAGTTATGAAATTCCAAAGTTTCCAATTTTTATTGCATTTTCAGTAATTAATTATTTAGTGCCAAAATTGTTACAGAAACATATTGCAAACTTGACATTAACAGAAAGGGCTCAAGATTATGAATCCACAGGATTTTGAATCATTCAATTTGGAGCAAAATTCAATTTTATATTGATTTTAGAATAAAGTGCTCAGATCTATGTTTCTGAAATTCGGGCAGAAAGGAAAAAAAAACAGAAAATAAAAGGGGTGGCTTTATGCGCCTAAGGGGACTCGATCCTGGGTCTTCCCCAGCGCTCGCAAGGAACAGGGCCAGTGGGCTGGCTCGCTTGGTTGTGATGCGTATGGGATCCGCAGGTTTTTGAGGGGGGACTGTCAGTGTTTAATTTTTTTTAACTGACGAACCAACGCATCATCTTCAGTTACGGACAGAGGTTCGCTCGGGGACAGAGGATCGCCGGAGATCCACGTTGATGCCGCGCGAGGGCTGGCACAGAGCAAGGGGAAGAGGAAGAGAAAGCCCTAGGGCCTGGGAGGGGGCCCTCACCTCGGGCGCGTCGTCGTCGAAGGGAGAGGCGCAGGGCGTCGCTGTCCCTGCATCGAAGCAGGCAGATGGCCGCCGCGCGCCGGGGAGGAAGAGGGCCACGGCGGCGCCTCCCCGTGGCCTCCCGGAGCCGGGCGAGGAAGCGAGGCCGGAGAGGAGTCCGTGGGGACTCCATTCCCGCACCGAGGGGAGGTCGACGATGACCATGGCCACGGCTCATGGAGCTCCAATGTCCGGGCCATGGAGGCTCCCTCTCTCTGTAGCATAAAATTCAGAGGAAAAGAAAAAAGAGAACAGAGAGAGGAGAGGAGAGGTGGCGGCGGGAGGAAGAGGGAGAATGGGGGTGGAGCAGCTAGGGTTTGGGGGGGAAGCTTGGAGGAGGAGATAAAGGGAAGGGGGGAGCAGTTGAGGTGGGGGAGGGATCGGTGACAGCGACCTCTCCCCCCTGTATCCGTACGAAGAAGATGACCGAGTGGGTTGTTGGGCTAGGGGGGAGATGGGCTGTGGGTTGGGCTTTCTCCCTCAGCTCACCTCTTCCTTTTATTTTTTTCCTTCTTTTTTTTTGCTTGTAAGAAAAGAAAAGGAGAGAGAGAAAGAATAGGTTGGGGTTTGGGGTCTTAAATTTTATAAATAAATTTTATTAAGTGGCAAACAGCAATTCAAAGCAATTGTGAACAGTAAGTCCAAAATATTTGAAATGTTAAATTAATTTTTGTTTGCTATTTGAATTTCAAATAGGGTTCACAAGGATTTGGTGTTTAAACAAATTTTATTCCATTAACTCAACAATTATGAAACATTATGGAATTTAATTGTTTGCAAGACTTTATTTTTTAAACCTCAATTTGGATCAGGTCAACTATGAATTGATTGGAATTTGAATTGGCCATTTTGGGTGTTGATAAAAAGGAATTTTTATTGACAAGCAAATTAAATAAATTTCAACTTCAAACTATTTGAAAACAAGTTGAGTGGGTTAGGTTGCAACTTTTAATTGGAAATTTCAGGCATGTGTGAAAGTTTAAAGTGGTTTGAATTTTGAGTTGTTTTGAAAAACATGGTGCAATGCATATGATGCATGTGATGCAATGCAAAAAGAAAAGCAACCAACTTTCTAACTTAGGGTAACACCCCAGGTGTTACAAGGAATAACAACAAGTTATAACCTCTATCAGAGGAAGTTAATTGGAAGCTAAGTAAACCAATCATGTATGATATAAGAGCATATCTTATGGGAAAAAAATAACAAGCATATGAAGAAGAATAAAAGCTTAACTAAGTCTTAATCAAGATCTTTCTACTTTGTCTAGACTATCTTGTTTTCCAAATCTTCGCAAGAGAAGAAACCACAAGAAAGGAGGAACTACCGCATGAAGATCTTCAAGAAGATTATCTTGAGTGTTCTAGAAGTGTTATTCTAATCTATCATAAGAGTATTTGGAAACTCTTATATATTGATTTGACCTCATTAACACTCCTGAAACAGTGTGATACTCCAATGTTAGTGTTATATAGAAGTAGTTTGGTAACAAGTTTATAGACCTTGTTAACATATCACTTTTGTATACTCAAACAATTGAGTTTCATACACAAACAAACAAAAGGTGTAATAACCTAGTACATCTCAGCATATTGTATATGATTAGTAATTTGGAGGCAAGTATGATCCACTTGTTAACAAATTCTTCTTATATGCATATGGCAACTTGATGTCATAAAATAAACCTACATTCTTTTATAATCTTCTAAGTAAAATCTTTGCTTGGAACAACTGGTTGTTTTCACCACAAGGGTGAGATAGTTGAAGTTGGAGACCAAGAGATGAACCTACCTGCAATGGACAAAGGTGATAATAGAAGACTAGTGGCAACTAAAGAGAAGACCATCAAGCAACAGAAAACCACAAGAAGCAACACTGCCTCAGCAAGAGATCGTAAGAAATTATCCAGTGAATCATTAGGATATATTAGAGAACCAATAACCTCTGTCAAACTCATATGAAATGAGGAACACATAGTAATAACTTTAATGGAAATAATTAAACTATTATGAAATAATAACCAGCCATTACATTCACATGGATTTGATATGTGGAGGTCAATGGTAACAAACTTAACACCTTGTTTTCCATATCCTTTCCATACATAAGACTAACAGATGATACCAAAAATCCATCTACATATAATCATGAAGATGATTACATGTTCCAAAACAAACATGGAATAATATTCATATTGGAACCTATGTGGAAAACCAGCAAATAAGGTTTCAAAGCCACTCAAGTTTTCCATTTGATCAAGTACTGAAAACAGCAAACAGAGAATACACATACCTCAGAAAAATGTCAACCAAACTTGCTAGGAGTTTCAACTAGGAAATAACAAAGCCTCATAATATTAAACCAATTCATTACCTAATAAAAATAATTTAGTATGTCATGGGATACAATTTTCGAATAAGTGAATTTGATTTTCATACACAGAAACAATACCAAGTAATGTTATCAAATTAATTTCTAAAAGAATTTGTATCTAAAATGTTTCAATGAGAACACACCACTTGGTAAACCCCATGTGTTGCCTAAAATAGAATTGAAGACATTTAATAAATAGAATTGAGTAAAAACAATAAAATCACTTAATCTAGCAGCCTAAATAAAAAATACAAATATTCTTCAAATTCACCAAAAAAACATGGTGAGATGTGAAATGTGATGAGGAATTCAAATATGATTTTTAATAATTTTTATGTTCACAAATAGGCCATGAAAACAAAGGTTTTCTTCTCAGTTTTAAGCCCAGGAGGACCTTTCTGCAAATTCCAAAAGTTTGCAGGGGGTTATGCGGAAAACTTCTTTTGTCTTCCTCCAGGACGGCAGAGACGTGGCGGAGCCACCGCCACCGTATGCCACCTCCCCACGGCCGCTCTTCCGTGCAGATAAGAAGGAGGAGGAGCCCTCCAACTCTCCCTCTTCCTCACTCTCACACTCGCTACCTCCCTCTCTCTGTACTGAACTCAAACCAAACCCTAACCCTAGCTACCCACGGCCGCCGCCGTGCGCCGTCAACTCCGGCCACTCCAGGACCATCTGAGGCCACCGAAAGATGCGCCGTGCCATCCTCTACTCCCTCGAGCACGCACGGAAGATGGGACGGCCGGAAGCGGCGGGATTTCGTCGTTCCTTTCTCTCCGGCCGCCGGCCATCGCGGCCGATTTCCGTCGATTGCTTCCTCGCCGTGCTTCCTCAACCCTACCACAAGCCTCACGATGAGCTGGGGAATCCCTGGGTGCCCTTCGTATGCTCTCTAGTCGCCGGGAGCCTCGCCTCCGTTAGAGCCGGTGAGCGCCGCCGCGTCTTTGCACGTCGGCGAGCCGCCGGTGACCATTTGGTCACCGAGCCGCTACCAAACGGTTCCCCATGAACCTCTCTACCGTATGGGAGGGGTTAATTTCATCAATTTGAGCTCCACCATCGAATTCGAACGCATATGGGAAGAATTCCTCTGTTGCTGACATAATCATGACGTCACCATGACGTCATATCCCATTTTATTTTATTTTTTGAATTAAAACTGGATATGACAGGTGGGACCCACCTGTCAATTTAAATATTGGCAGAAAATAAATAAAACTATTAATTCAATAACTTTTAAACTAATAACCATAAAAATACAAATAAGATATGAAAATGTTTAGAAAAAATATAAATAAATGTTTTTCAACTTTTCAAAAATGTTTAATAAAATTTAAAATTATATATTTTCTTTAATTAAATTAAATCATTTAAAATTGAGAAAAATAATAAATAATTCATAAAATCAGAAAAATACAAGTTATATACCAAATTGCTCCAAATGACAAATGAAATTCACCTATGATGTTTTCAAAGTCATTTGAACAAGTTTTCATGTGTGCAATACTTTTCCTAGTCATTTAATTCATTTAAAATTAATAAATTAATAACTTATTCAAATATTTTCAGATAACTTCAATTGAGATACCAAATTAAAGAGAAAAATATTTTCAACTCAAATATGTCAAACATAAAACATTTTGTTTAACTTATAATTTTTTTATAAATATATAATGGAATTATATTATATTTCATTATGGCAAGAAATAACTCCCAAAACATTATTTTCTTTATTAATAAAACTCTCATGTTTTCACACCTATTAAAACCTATCATCACAAGACATTAGAAAGTATTGTGATGCTAGAGTTAGCTGTACTAGTTCATCATTTTCAATTCAACTCCTTGTCATTAGTTCTACACCTCTGAACATAAAATAAAATGTGTTTGTTATCTTTTTAATAGTTGTTTTCCATGTGTTGTTGTTTTGTTATCTAATCAAGTAATAAACACTTCTACCTAAACATGATAACAATTGTTGCGAAGTAAAAGTGAAACACATTTAAGTCTAAAAGAAGTAATAACCACATCACCCCAAATAATGAAACATTTCACCCAAAACCTATGTGAATACGTTATCGTGTCAAACGTGGCTTACACTTGTAAGCTGGGGTATTTTCAGGGTGTTTTGCGATGCATATCATTACTATGAATGTATCATCTTTCTAGTGTTTTCTGTAGTCCTTACCGGGGCTACTTTGCTATCTGTCAGATGTCGGAATTTTCTACGTGACCCTCGAACCCCACAGACATGGATTATTATTATGATTTCAATCTCAGGAAAGTTCATCACTTGTTCATATCCATTGCAGTATTTCATAACAAACTATTTGCAAAACCCTATCGTATTATCACCTACTCTCAAAAGAATGCATGATCCTATTTTTATAATAATATGACTACTTGAATGACTACCCGAGTGGTAGTGTTCTGTTTGGTGGGCGGATGGGACCATGGTAAGATAAATAGGTCAAAGGAAGGTTCCATCTGCATGGGAAAGTATTACCTAGGAACTAATCACAAATGCCGTCAGAACTCGGTGCGCCGTAAATTCGCGTTAACCATGGGTCTTCTATGGGGGGAGTAAGTCAGTTGTGATCTTTTCTCGTTCGCATGTCAACGGGCTGCCAGAGACGTACGCTGTAGTCTCGCGTAGGTAGTGCGAGACTACATGCCCATGGGTGGGATCCCTTAATTCCCACAGACTCTGCGGGTCTATGATGGTCTGCCAGGGGCGCGTAGATATCCATCGTGAGGGATGGAATTAGACGTTCAACCTGCTGGCAGAAATGGGTGGGCATGCGTTGTGCGGAGAAGCACGGTTTGGCTTGGACCAACAACCGGCCCCCACACCTAAGTGGGCATGGACAGGATCTCGAGCCTGGTTGTGCAACATGGTCTTGGTCGTCCATGGGTAAAGTAACGCACCTCTGCAGAGTGTAAAAGGATGTGGCATGTTACCGCCTGTTCCGGGAAGGAGCTGCGAACGCTACAGGAAAGGCAACTCCATGAAGTTCTAGTCCTGTGATGGTCTGGCGGGCATAGTTTTCAGAATTAAAAGCAACCTCTTGAAGAAAGTTTTACAAAACCTTGCATTAGCTTATGACTCTTTCGAGTCTAAAGCTGTAGTTAGTGCATCAAACTACCCACTATATATCATGAACTTGCTGAGTAACGCTCGTTACTCATTCGTTCCCGTTTGACCCCCTGCTTAGAGTTGAAGCCCTATGGAAGTCGTCATCGTGAAGCATCGTCATCAACAACGCTGATGGAGGATAAACTATCAAGGTGTAGGTGGAGAACATTATCGGACTTAGCTGTTACAGGCCATAGATTAGGGCTGACATTAGCTGTAGTGGGTTTAGTCCTGATCTAGAGTTCTTCTCCAGCTTGGAGCTTCGCATTGCTTCTTCCGATGTTTCTTTTGCATGAGATCTTCTTGATTCATCAAAGAGATTCTCAAGATTTTGTAATGAAGTTTGTATCCTATGGCTTTGCTTGGACCCGCTGTGTTTCTGTTGTACCACTCTGAGAGATGTAATATTCACGGATAAGTCCTTCTATGAGTATTATGTCATCGACTTGCGCACTACACATGCAGTGGTGTGCTGGGTCACCACAGTGTGCAATATGGGCGCGAGCGCCGGTGCGACAATTTTTGTGAACACTTTTTCAACAGAACTATGATCATGTATTCCACGTTTATTATTACACATCACCAACAACATCCCTATCTAGTCTTCTGAATTTTCTTCGTGTAGAGATGGTCCATGAACCCTTGTCCCTTGCTTATGATCGCTTCAGCCGTAACCATGATGGATCTTCATTATTTAACGGGATGGTTGGGTCAGCTTTCACTGTGAAGGGTGGAATTTCAACAAACTTATTATAATCTTATGACATGTCTGTCATGTCCTCGATTCCCACGATGTTTCTTTTCCCTGAAAGAACTATGTGATGCTTCGGCTCATCGTATGATGTATTTGTTTGCTTATTTTTTCTTTTTTTCGGTCTGGAGGACATGTCCTTCACATAGAAGACCTGAGCCACATCATTGGCTAGGACGAATGGTTCGTCATTGTAACCAATATTGTTGAGATCCACTGTTGTCATTCCGTAAAGCGGGTCTACCTTTACCCCTTCTCCATTCAGGTTGACCCATTTGCACTTGAACATAGGGACCTTAAAAGAAGGTCCATAGTCAATTTCCCATATCTCCTCTATGTAACCATAGTATGTGTCATTTTTTCCATTCTCGTTTGTTGTATCAAAGCGGACACCACTGTTTTGGTTGGTGCTCTTCTTATCTTGGGCGATCGTGTAATATGTATTCCCATTTATCTCGTACCCTTCAAAACTCCCAATAGTCGAAGATGGTGACCCGGCCAACATGTACAACTGATCTTCAACAGTGGTGTCATTTATAAGATGTGTTTGCAGCCAACTTCCGAAAGTCTCCATGTGTTTGCGTTTAATCCATGAGTCATCCTTCCCCGGGTTTGTGGAGCATACAATATTCTTGTGTTCCTCGAGATACGGAGCCACGAAGATAGAATTTTGTAGAACTGTGTAGTGTTCTTTAGTGAAAGAATGCCCGTCCTTGGGTATCACTGTTTTCTTTCTCAGCGTTCCTTTTCCCCTCAGTCTCCCCTCATGCCGCGATTCAGGAACACCAATCGTCTTAAGGTCAGGAATAAAGTCAACACATAACCCAATGACCTCCTCTGTTCCATAGCCCTTCGAGATGCTTCCTTCTGGCCTAGCACGGTTATGAACACTAGTCATCAACCCGTGCTACTGCACGGTCTAGTTTGGTAGTTATGTAAGGTAAAATGCACCAATATTATTGTTGGTCGCACATAATCTATATGCATAGTTATAGGAAACTATAGAACAAAAGTGAAATTTGGTATATTATGTCCCAGTTAATTGATTGGCTCCATAGCAATTATAATAGCGAATTTTACTTGTAATGCTTGGATGCAATAACTTAGGAGGTCCATTAAATGGCTGATTTTAAAGTCCTAAA
Organism: Alopecurus myosuroides; assembly: GCA_028641055.1. Classification (NCBI taxonomy): domain Eukaryota; kingdom Viridiplantae; phylum Streptophyta; class Magnoliopsida; order Poales; family Poaceae; genus Alopecurus; species Alopecurus myosuroides. The sequence continues at coordinate 40,450,894 of CM054059.1, read as the reverse complement.
TCGAAAAAATTGAAAATATTTGATTGTATACCTATCTTTGACCAACATACTAATGAGAAATTATACCTTCTCTTTATTTGTGCAAAACCCTTCCTTACATGTGACTTCGGTGGTAAGTTTCTTACCTAGCCTCATATGGTAAAAGATATAGACATTTTTTCACAATCTTGCCATCGCTCCAATTTGTTGATCACAATCTTTTCACTTTTAACTGCACATAGTCATATTCCTCAAATCGATCCATTATTACTATCACTCAAGGTTGTTACGTAGATTGCCTCAAAATCCACCATGCATCTCTCGTACATCACAATAGAAATTGCTTAGCTGGGGGAATTTCATTAAGCACCTACCCAAAAAAAAACAATGTAAACTCTCATTTCTAAAAGAGAGATCAGAGAGAGGTAATACTTAAATCACCAAGAAAGATTTCATTTGTAAAGCACTAAACACACAAAAATCCATTCGGCACACAACTAAATTAAATGCATCCTTTCCATTTATATGTACCACTCAAGCAGTACTTATCTAAGATAGATGGTTTGGATCTTCTCTTCTGTCAAGACCGATTGCGAAAACAAAAATAGTATAGGAGATAATGTAACCCAAAAATTTGTATGAGATTTGAATAATTTTCTATTTTAAATATTTTTTCATTTACCATTTTTTTGGGCTCGAGATTTGATTTGGGTCGGAATTTTTGAAATGTAAGTGGCTAAAGGTTCTTGTTTTGATTGAAGATAGACAATATTGTATATACCTAGAGTAAATTCTTTTTCTCTGTGTGACTTTAGAAATAACTTAGCTAGTAGCAGAACCTAACTAATTAACTTATTTTCTTATTAGGCAAGTGTACATACCAGGGAGAGACTCATCAGGCAATTAGCAGCTTGTACATGATCAGGACTTTGCACATCCGCGTGGAGAGAAGTGAATTCACCGTGGATCGTACATCGATGTCCCTTTCTCCATTGACACTACTGCCTTTTTACCGATTCAGTTTTTACAGTCAGAGAACTGACCCGACCACTACGGAACCACCTGTAGCTGGCGTTAATTTTTTTGTGGGACGAAGGGCACATCAGAGGGGCTGCCTAAGGCGTCGCTCATGCTGTCATCCAGGCAATGTGTAGCATCTCCATTGAGTTATTGGTCCTTGTTTCGTGCAAATTAGATCCTGTCTGTGATGAAACAGTTCTTTCAAAAACAATTATTCTTTGCTAGATGTCTCTAGCTGCATTAATCTACATGGAAATTCGACGTTGAATCAAATGCTTACGGATTTAAAAGTGCTCCATCTGCATGCATACGTCAAAGGGCTACTTAAGCTGGACAGATACGCGACATTTTTGGCTCTCCGGTGGTAGCAAGAAAGGAAACTTGATGCTTGGACATGTCAGCAAAGCTGGAAGGAGGGCACCCAGGCAATACGACGGCAGATTACTCCAGGATCTTAGTGTTGGGCTCTCCACGATACACAGAGGGAGCCACATATTGTTAGGAGGGACTAATTAATCGCCCACGTGACTCTGGTTAATTTTTCATAAAAATAGGAAAGTTCAAGTGACTCATCGAGGTAGTAGAGAATAATTAGTCGCACCCGTTGATGTTTCTAGGCACTGCTTGGTGGTATTTACAAATAAGAAAAACAGAAGTTCAACTCACCATTAATTATGTAACGCGATGCTTGCTGGCAGCGGCCTCATCATTGCACAATAACCCATGGACTCCTGAAACTCCCGGGACGGTTGTGTTCCTCAAAGAAAACGAATCTCAGTATACACCAAGGTTGAAAATCAAATCAAATTACACAATGGACGTCAGACCGGCCTCACCGAAAGGATAACTGCTAAAAATACTGGCATACCGCTCACGCCATGGTACAGGCCCTGGATAGAATATTTGCAGCATACGATGAATGATCTTGCCTGAGACTTGGGGAACCATGCATGACCTCCATGAGAAGAAGCGGCATATCTCTCCCTGATCGATCTCGTTCTGGCCGGATCGGATCGGGCAGGCCTAGTTTTATATTTTTTTCTATATGAGACGCATATATGCTTCGGGATGACCTGAAGATTGGAGGAAGGCGGAAAGCACAATACTTGTAGCGATCTAACAATCTCAATCGCTAATTAGGACAATCGTAGGGCTATTTTTTATTTACTGTGAGGATTAACGTGGAGTCTTCTATGGTGCATCGTACGACTATTTTTTATTTACTGTGAGGATTAACGTGGAGGCTTCTATGGTGCATCCAATTAGTAAATATAAGATATTTCTTCAAGACTCCCATGAACCTCTCAAAGGGGAACATATTGTGTAGAAATACCGGACCGAGAATATGAATCTCTTCACATAGGTGAATCAGGAGATGAGTCATAATGTTGAAGAAGGATGGTGGGAACACCAACTCAAAACTAACAAGACACTGGGCCACATCCCTTTGTAATCTTGCCAGAATTTCTGGATCGATTACGTTCTGAGATATTGCGTTGAGGAATGCACATATCTTCACAATGGGTACTCGAACATTTTCCGGTAGAAGCCCCCTCAATGCAATCGGAAGCAACTGCGTCATAATCACGTGGCAGTCATGAGACTTCCGGTTTTGGAATTTTTTCTCTGCCATGTTTATTATCCCCTTTATATTCGATGAGTAGCCAGATGGAACCTTGATAATGTAAAGGACTTCAAAAAACTATTTCCTTCTCTGCTTTAGTAAGAGCGTAGCTGCTTAAGTAATAGCGCCATGTATCCGTGTGCTTGTTTCTTGGGTCTTTCATAGGTTGCTGGTCCTCCCGTGCTTCTGTCGTATCTTTTGACTTCCCATACACGCCCAGGAAGCATAGCAGGTTGACGCAGAGATTCTTTGTCACGTGCATCACGTCGATTGAAGACCGGACCTCTAGAACTTTCCAATAGGGTAGCTCCCAAAATATAGATTTCTTCTTCCACATGGGTGCACGCTTATCAGGGCCGTTCGGAACAGGTTGGCTGCCATCACCCTTCCCAAACATTACTTTTAGGTCCTTGAACATATCGAATAAATCATTACCACTACGAAGGTCAGGCTTCTTCCGGTTATCTGCCTCACCTCTGAAATACTTCCCTCCTTTCTTTCTTACGGGATGCTTGATCGGAAGTAATCTACGATGCCCCAGATATACAACCTTTTTACATTTATCCAAATAAAAACTGTCAGTCTTATCTAAACAGTGTGTGCATGCATTGTATCCCTTGTTTGTATGTCCGGAAATGTTACTAAGAGCAGGCCAATCATTGATGGTTACGAAAAGCAACGCCCGTAGGTCAAATGGCTTTTGTTTGTTCTCATCCCACACACGTACACCTGGTTTGCCCCATAATTGTAAGAGTTCTTCGACTAATGGCCTTAAATACACATCAATGTCGTTGCTAGGTTGCCTCGGGCCTTGGATGAGAACTGGCATCATACTGAACTTGCGCTTCATGCACAACAAAGGAGGAAGGTTCTACATACATAGAGTCACGGGCCAGGTGCTATGACTGGAGCCCTGCTCCCCAAAAAGGATTAAAGCCATCTGTACTTAGACTAAACCATAAGTTTCTCGCCTCTCGTGTAAAGTCTGGGAAGTCTCTCTCGATCTTTCTCCACTGCGATCCATCGGCGGGGTGTCTCAACTTTGCGTCTTTCTTACGGTCTTCTTTGTGGCATCGCAACAACCTAGCATGCTCTTTGTTTCTAAACATACGTTTCAACCGTGGTATTATAGGAGCATACCACATCACCTTTGCAGGAACCCTCTTACGGGGGGGGTGGGGGTCGCCGTCAACATCACCAGGGTCATCTGCTCTGATCTTATACCACAGTGCAGTGCATACCGGACATTCATCCAAATTCTCGTACTTCTCACCGTGGTAGAGGATGCAGTCATTAATGCATGCACGTATCTTCTGCACATGTACTCTCAGGCAATTCGTTATCCTTTGGAAGATTCGGCTTCATTAGTTGAAGTAAACTCTCAAATGCCTTGTTAGTCACACCGTTCTGTGCCTTCCATTTCAGCAACTCCAGTGTGGTACCGAGCTTTGTGCTGCCATGTTCGCAATTTGGGTACAACAACTTTTTGTGATTCTGTAACATGTTGTCCAGCTTCAACCTCTCCAATTCACTTTCACATTTTTCCCTTGCATTAGCAATAACTCGGCCAAGATCATCATCGGGCTCTTCTGATGCCTGTTCTTGATCACCTCCTTCTTCTGCATTGTCTTCCATTGCAGTATCACCGTATTCAGGGAACAAAGGATCTTCTTCTTCATTGTCTTCCATCACAACCCCTCTTTCTCCATGCTTGGTCCAGCAATTATAGCTGGGCATGAAACCTCTCCGAAGTAGGTGGCCGTGAAGGATTCTCGAGAAAGAGTGCTCCCTGACATTCCGACAATCAACACATGGGCAACACATAAAGTCATTATCTTTGTTCGCCTGAGCTACAACGAGAAATGCATTCAGGCCTGCCATATACTCGCAAGTGCGTCGGTCACTGTACATCCATCGCTGCCATGCATCCATCTGCATCGTATAATTAAGTTTATCAAAAAACATTACAATTACATGCAGTAGAGAAATGACCACAGTACATCGACAAATATTACTTTTTTATGTAACAATTACAGTTGAAAAAGATAAGTTTGTTAACCTCGGTCAAAGATACCATTTTCAGTGAGCTTATGTGTGGCTCGGGTATTTCGTCGAACACCTCGTGTGCATAGTAAAATAACACACACTAGCACCCACCTCTCTCACTCCTCCAAGCAAAAAAAACAGAGGGAAGGGGGGCTGTGAGGCAGTATATGTAGGGGAATGGGGCATTGGTCCTGGTTTGTGGAATGAACCGGGACCAATGCCCATGCGCGTGCCACGTGGCCTGTGGCGCGGCATTGGTCCCGGTTCATGCCACAAACCGGGACCAATGCCTCCTTACGAACCAGGACCGATGCCCTCGGGTGATTTCTGCTGCCTCGAGCGCACAAACCGGGACCAATGCATATCATTTTTCCCGAATTTTGATGCAACTGGGATAGATTCCTTTTCTGGCCCTGGACGAAAGGGGTTGTTTCCACTAGTGTGTAGGTGGATATTTCTTTACAACTTTTGGGATAATTTTGATGACGCACCTACAAACCAAGCCAAGGAAGGATTATCAATTCTATTATTATTAGGTAGATATATTATGTATAGATACCATGAATAATTGATCTTAATAGTCATACCAAAACATAAATGGCGGGAAATCAAGTAAAACTAGCTCCTTAGTTCAATTATATTTAATTACCAAATATGACCGGATACAAAAGACATATATGGTTAGTAATAAAATTATTTGTGACAATAGTAATTATTCGCAAACAAATGGCATAAGAAGAAAATAATATAGGTAGAAGAAAAGGCAGACTTTCCTTTTACTCCTTAAGGATTGCCTGAAACTAAAAAACAAATCTTTTAGCCCATATGATATTCTATCCAGCAAGATAAGTTTTAATGGTGTACTATAAGATTTTATACAACCACACACCATTTTGTTTAGACTCTCCTTATTTTAGAGAAAGAGGTATCAGCTCCATCCTCAAGTCTATTTTCATTTAGAAACCAGTGGGTTACATAGTTATAGGTTTTGCAGTCGATAGTGGAATACACACGCAGCCGCACTATAGTACCTAGAAGATGACACAAGAATACACAGATAAAAAGAAGCTACAAAGCTCCCACACACATCTTTGAAAGACACACACACTCAAACCTAGCAGCTACAACGGAATTCCAGGCACCCAGGAGAACTTCTCGACAATCATGTTGCCATTTTCAACCAGCTTCGCAGAGTTCTCATCTAGGCTCACTGTCAGCATATCAACATCGAACTTCCACGTGTGGTCTGTCATGTTCTCCACATCATGCAGCAGCACCATGAGTATCTCTACACTGGTAGAAATCAGGCATTTTGTCTGGGCCATTAGTCTCGATCGTGGCCTTGTCCGGGACTAATGGTTCGTACACGTCACCCCCAAAAACGCTGAAGTGTACGACATCCTTTAGTACCGGCTCGTTAGGGCACAATAGTCCCTGTTTGAGATGCAAATCGGGACTAAAGGGTATGCGGCCTGGTGCCCCCCCTTTAGTCCCGGTTTGTATCTCAATCCGGGACTATTGGGCTGGCCCTATATATATGGCAGCCCCTCCCCCCTCTGTTCTTTTTTTCTGGTGCGAGGTGGTGTAGGCTTGTGCTAGTTTTTTTTCTTCATATGCACTATAGGTGTTCGGTAAAATGCCTGTTAGAGCGATCCCACTTGAGTTCACACAAGACAAACATGATATGAGGTTCCCAGCCCACACTTAAGCTTCCTCCTCTTTGTTTCCAAGAGTCCTAAAAGGTGAGCAACTATTTTCTTGTTTAGACCGCACAGTACTAATTTTAGCATCGTGGTTGCGTTTGATATATTGTTCTATGATGCAGATGAGCCATCCATGGATGTACGGTGACCGATGCTCTACCTCTTACAATTAGGCATGCGTTCTTTTCGCCTTGCGGTGGAGGCAAACAAGCGGTGGGTGGCTTTATGATTTATCCATGTGTTGACTATCGGAATGAGAAGGATCACACTTCCACAAGAGTCATTCAGAGGCACCTGCTTTGGTCCGGTTTCATGTCTTTATATAATGTCTGGACTAAGGACGGAGAAAGAGGGGTTATGATGGAAGATGACGATGAAGAAGAGAACAATGACGATAACTGCCGATCTATGTTCCCAGAATACGCTGATACCGCAGTGGAAGACAATGAATAAGAAGGGGGTGCAAAACAAGCACCAGATGAGCCCGCTGATGATCTTGGTTGGGTCATTTGTGATACAAGGCGAGGCTGTGACACAGAAAAGTAGAGGTTGCAGTTCGAGCATATGTTACCGGACCACAACAAACTGTTGTATCCAACTTGTGAAGATGGCCAGAAGAGCCTGGGTAGCACAATAGAATTGCTAAAGTGGAAGGCAGGGACCGCTGTGACTGACTCGGCATTTGAAAAGTTCCTGGTACTAATGAATAAGATGCTTCCAAGAAAGAACGAATGCACGCCAGCACGTACGAAGCTAAGAATATTTTCTGCCCTCTAGGATTACACATACAGAAGATACATGCATACCCTAATGACTGCATTCTCTACCGCGGTGAAATGTATGAGAATATGGATAAATGTACGGTATGCAATGCATTGCGTTATAAGATCAGAAAACATGACCCTGGTGATATTGAGGGCGAGCCACCCAGGAAGATGATCCTGCCAAGGTGATGTGGTATGCTCATCTAATACCACGGTTGAAACGTCTGTTTAGAAGCAAAGAACATGCCAAGTTATTGCGATAGCACATGGAAGTCCGTAAGAAAGACGACAAGTTGCGGCACCCCGCTGATGGTCGGCAGTGGATAAAAATCGAGAGAAAGTTCGAGGACTTTGTAGGTGATGCGAGGAACTTATGGTTTCTTATAAGTACATATGTCATGAATCCTTTTGGGGAGCAGAGCTGCAATCACAACACCTGGCCCGTGACTCTATGTATCTACAACCTTCCTCCTTGGTTGTGCATGAAGCAAAAGTTCCTTATGACGCCAGTGCTCATCTAAGGCCCGAAGAAACATGACAACGACATTGATGTGTATCTTAGGCCATTGGTTGATGAACTTTTGCAGTTGTGGGACAAACCAGGTGTAAGTGTGTGGGATGAGCACAAACAGGAGCCATTTGACCTATGAGCGTTGATTTTCGTAACCAACAATGATTGGCCTTCTCTTAGTAACATTTCAGGACAAACGAACAAGGGATACAATACATGCACGCACTGTTTGGATCAGACAGAAAGTATATATTTGGAAAATGTAGGAAGAATGTGTACCCCTACAACCGTCATTTTCTTCCGCCCAGACATTCCTTAAGGAAAAAGGAAAACATTTCAATGACAAGGCAGAAACCGAGCCGAAGCCCGCCTTTGCTAAAGTATTTTTGTATGGTGAGGATTTTAATGTAATCTTTGGAAAGGTTCTTGCAGCAAACCTGTTCCGGACGGCGCTGAAAAGCGCGCACCCATGTGGAAGAAGAAAAATATATTTTGGGATCTACCTATTGCTAAGTCCATGAGGTCTGCTCTGCAATCGACGTGATGCACCTGAGGAAGAATCTTTTCGTGAATATTCTAGGCTTCCTATGCTTGTATGGGAAGTCAAAAGATACACCGGAAACACGGGAGGACCGGGAACATTATAAAGGACGGGACAACATGCATCTCGGGCAGTTTCGAGGGCCTGCTAGTTATGCTCTTACCAAGGAAGAGACGGAAATCTTTTTTGAATTTATTTTTGATTATTAAGGTCCCTTATTACTTTTCGTAAAAAATAAAGGGAATAGTAAATATCAAAGAGAAAAAATTCCAAAACCTAAAGTCTGTGACTGCCACTTACTTATGACGCAATTGCTTCCAGTTGCATTGAGGGGAATTCTACTGGAAAATGTTCGATTGGCCATTGTGAAGATATGTGCATTCCCCAATGCAATTCCTCAGAAGTTAATCGATCGATAAAGTCTATTAGGGTTACATATTGATGTGGTCCAATGTCTGGTCTTCTTCGAGTTGTTGTTTCCTCCATCCTTCTTCGAGATTATGACGCACTTCCTAATTCACCTAGTCAAGGGGATCATAATTCTTGGTATTGTGTTTCTACAGAATATGTTCCCCTTTGAGAGGTTCATGGGAATCTTAAAGAAATATGTTTGTAACCGTGATAGGCCAGAAGGAAGCATGTCCAAGGGCTATGGAACAGAATAGGACATTGAGTTTTGTGTTGACTTTCTTCCTCACCTTAAGCCGATTGGTGTTCCTGAATATCGATATGAGGGGAGGCTGACAGGAAAAAGGCACACCGGGAAGAAAAGCAACAATATGTAGGGATGGACATTCTTTCACTCAAGCACACTACACAGTTCTACACAATTCCACCGTGGTGGCTCCGTATATCGATAACCACAAGAATATTCGACGCTCTGAAAACCCGGGGAACGCTGACTCTTGGATTAAAGAGAAACACGAGGCGATTTTTGGCAGTTGGTTGCAGACACATCTCATGAATAAAACTATTGTTGGAGATAATATGTACTCTTTTGCCAGGTCACCATCTTCGACTATATTTACTTTCCAAGGGTACGAGATAAATGAGAACACATTTTACACGATCGCCCAAAATAAAAAGAGCACCAACCAAAACAGTGGTGTCCACTTTGATGCAACAGACGGAAATGGGTAGAAGGACACATATTATGGGTACATAGAGGAGATATGGGAACATTACTATGGACCTACTTTTAAGGTCCCTTTGTTTCGGTGCAAATGGGTCAAGCTCCCAGGAGGCGGGGTAGATGTCGATCAAAATTACGGCATGACAACAGTGGCTATGAACAATCTTGCATACATGGACGAATCATTCCTCCAAGACAACTATGTGTCTCAGGTTTTCTATGTTAAGGACATGTCTACCAAACTGAGAAAAAGAAATCAGCAAAAGAATACATCGTCCATGAGCTAAAGGGCCACATAGTTCTTTCAGGGAAAAGAAACATTGCAGGAGTAGATGAGAAGACAGACATGTCAGTAGATTATAATAAGTTTCATGAAATTTTGCACTTCACAGTGAGAACTGACCAAAGAATCATGTTAAATGATGAAGAATCTCCATGGCTACGGTGCATAAAAAACAGAATCAATTGATAGGGATGTTGGTGATGTGTAATAATGTATTAAACTTGGAATTCTCCATGGCACAGTTTGTTTAAATGTGCCCATATTCCACGAAAACATTCATCTTGGAAGAACAAATAACGTACAGAGAAAGTTTTCCTTTTCACCGAATAAAAAAACATTTTCCATTTCCGAGTGTGAAAAATGTGTTTTTTTTTCGTGATGGGCCAACCACAAATATGTTGCAAAACTTGGGAGCTGCATTTTTTGAAAGTAATAGACCATGTTATATGCAGAAATAACCAATTTGTTGGCTATGAAAGGTTTCCATCCACCTCTTTTAGAAAACACAAGTTTCTGTCGATTCAGTTGGAAGCGGGTTAAATTTGAACTACAGATGCCTCGTAGTGTGCTCATGATTTTTGGCAAAAATCATTTTAGGTACACAACTACCGATTTCATCATAGATACACCAATAGTTTCTCAATATTTAATCCCTAGCTATGAACGGTCACGTCGGTCGTCTTGACTTTTCTTGAAATCAGCATAGATAATTCCGAAAAATTCAAAAAAAATCCAAATGATGCAAGACCTTCGTGTAGTTTCATTTTATATGTCCTACTATTCGCAAAAAAAATTAACTTAGATTACGACAGTTGGGTTGAAATATGTTCACACAAATGAGCTATCTCCTCCAAAGATTCTAGTGTTTTGGGAAAAAAGACGGGGGTTATGGACAAATCCATGGCATAGCTTATTGAAATGTGCCCATATTCCACAGAAACATGCATCTTGCAAATACAAACAATGTTGACGGAGAAAGTTTTCCTTTTCATTAAATAAAAAACATTTTCCAATTTTCGAGTGTGAAAAATGTGTTTTTTTGTATAGGACCAACCACAAATATGTTGCAAAACTGGGGAGCTGCATTTTTTAAAATAATATACCATTTTATATGCACAAATAACCAATTTGTTGCCTATGAAAAGGTTTCCGTCCACCTCTTTTGAAAACACAAGTTTTTGCCGATTCAGATGGAAACGTGTCAAAGTTGAACTACAAGTACCTCTTAGCTTGCTCAGGATTTTTTTGGTAAAAACCCATTTTTAGGTACACAACTACCTATTTTATCACAGATATACCAAGAGTTTCTCAATATTCAACCCCTAGCTCTGAACGGTCAGACCCGCCATCTTGACTTTTTCCTGAAATCGGCATAGAAAATTCCAGAAAATTCAAGAAACTCAAAATGATGTGAGACCTTCACTTAGTGTCATTCTATATGTCGTACTATCCACCAAAAATAATAAATTTGGATTACGGCAGTTGGCCTGAAAAGATGTTCACGGAAAAGTGCTATCTCCTCCGAAAATTCTAGGGTTTGGCCCAAATGACGGGTATTATCGCCAAATCTATGGCATAGTTTGTTGAAATGTGCCCATATTCCACAAAAACATTCATCTTGGAAGCACAAACATTGTCTACGGATAAAGTTTTCCTTTTGGTTGAAAAAAACCATTTTACATTTTCTGAGTGTGAAAAATGTGTTTTTTTTTTGTGAAGGACCCACCACAAATATGTTGCAAAACTTGGGATCTACATTTTTTGAAAATGATAGACCATGTTATATGCAGAAATAACCAATTTATTGCCTATGAAAAGGTTTCCATCCACATCGTTTGAAAAACACAAGTTTCTACCGATTCAGTTGGAAACGAGTCAAATTTGAACAATAGGTGCCTAGTATTTTGCTCATGACTTTGGAAAAAATCATTTTTAGTTACACAATTACCTATTTCATCACATATACACCAAGAGTTTCTCAATATTAGACCCCTAGCTACGTACTGTCACGCTCGCCATCTTTACTTTTTCCTGAAATCGGTATAGAAAATTCCAGAAAAATCAAAAAGTGATGCACAAAAATTACTAACAGAAAGATTGCCAGCAAATTTATTTTAAGGTGTTAATAACTTATTCATGATGCATGGAAAACAATTTATAAATCATAATAAAATTAAACATTAATAGTGGTCAAATATGGGCTATTGGTGTAAATCTATTATTATTGTTGCGAAATAGTTTCTTAACGAATTTATGTTGTTTCTACTCGATAGCGGACAACACGAAAACCATAGAAATTGGATTCACCCTAAATGGATTTTTTGATTAAAATATATGCCCAAAATAGTGATTTAAATATATCTACAAATAACATGTGAGTGTACGTTACAAAATTAAAATATCATTGTCCTAGATTAATCTACACATTATGCTGATTTAAATGTCCAAGATCATCTAATTTGAAATTACAGAAAAAAGTTATGAATTTTTGAAGTTTTAGATCAATTCTGTTTTAATTAAAAATAAAAAATAAAAGCGAGCGTATTCGCGTGCAAATTTTGGGACCTTTAGTCGCGACCCGGTACCACCAGCCGCGACTAAAGGTTGCCGTTCACGCCGGTTTTCCTGAAACCGTCCCCCCTTTTAGTCCCGGTGCGTGGCACGAGCCGCGACTAAAGACCCCCTTCAGTACCGGCTCGTGCCACACACCAGGACTAAAGGGGAAGCGTATATATGGCGCCTTGTTCACTCCCTCGAGGACTTAGCCATTTCTTACAGGGAATCTCGTCGCCGGCAGTACATAAGAAGACGACGCACTGCCGCCCTCGTCCGTCGCTGCCCCACATACGTACAAGTCTTCACTCTCTTCCTCTCTTCCTCCTCCCTGATGGCGTGTGGACACACGTTCGTTGGGAGAGCCCAAGAGGAAGATATGATGAGTACAGCATCAACTTTTTCCCTCTGGAAGAAACAAAGGTTTTATCGGACCAGTAGGAGAAAGAAATCACTTCTGAAGGTTGTTGATAGCTGATGTTGGCAGGGCGCACTACCAGGCTCAGCAGCAACGTGGAATCTAGACACAACACAACCTAGATACTTTGCCCCAATGAAAAAGTGAGGTTGTCAATCTCACCGGTCTTGCTGAAAACAAAGGATTAGATGTATGGTGTGAAAGATGATGTTTGTTTGCAGCGAATGAAATGAGAATAATGTTTTGCAGTAAAAAATAACAATGTTTGGGGTAGGTTGTATTATCAGTCTAAAGAATGGACAAGGGTCCACATTTCACTAGGGTGTCTATCCATAACATATAAATAACATGCTGGGTGAACAAATTACAGCTGAGCAATTGCAAAATAGAGAATGCACCGTAATGCATATACATGACATGATAGCTACTATGATATTTATTTGGGAATTTACAACATGATACATAGACCGTTATCCAACTACATCTATGACTAATAATCCAACCTCAGGACAACATCCGAGCAAACTTTTGGTATTAAGTTGCAAGAAACAGATTATTGCATTAAGTCAAGTGCGTAATGTAAACAACACAATTATCCTTAGAAAAAGTGTTGATGTTTTACCCCTAGTGGAAACAACACATCCACACTCTTGAAGTTATTGTCACTCTCCTAGATTACTGGAGGCATGAACCCACTATCTAGCATAAATACTCCCTTTTGGCGTCACACGCATCTACTTGACCAGATCACAACTAGCAACAGAGAGCATGCAAGATCACAAATAACATATATGATAGATCTATAATCAACTTGACATAGTATTCAATATTCATCGGACACCAGCAAACCAAACATGTATTATTACAATAAGATGATCTTGATCATGTTAGACATCTCACAAGATCTAAACACGATGACAAAAAATTATAGAAGACAACCATCTAGCTACTTCTATGGACCCGTAGTCCAATGATGAACTACTCACGCATCACTCCGGAGGTAGGAATGGTGACGAAGAGCCCTCCGGTGATGATTTCCCTCGTTGGCAGGGTCCGGAGAGACCTTGAGGACCCTCCGAAACTAGGGTTGACGACAACAGTGGCTACGGAACTTTTCGTGGATGAGGCCCCGGTACTAAGGGTTTTTCCAAGGAAGGCATATAGGAGGAAGGGCAATGCCGGTGGGCGCCCAAAGGGCCCACACCCCGTGGTGGCGCAATCGGGGGGGATGATGGTGCAGGTATTGCACTCGTTGGGAAACCCTAAAAGGAAGGTATGATGGGCACAGTAGCAGTTTTCCCTCAGAAAGAAACCAATGTTTAATCGACCAGTAGGAGGAAGGAGTAACTTCAGAAGGTTGACACACCTGAGATTGCAGGGCGCACTACCGGTTCGGAAGAAACGTGGAACCTACACAACACAATCAAATCACTTTTCCCCAACGAAGCAGTGAGGTTGTCAATCTCACCGGTTTTGCTGAACGCAAAGAGGTTATTCTTATGGTGTGGAAAATAGTAGCAGTAGTATGAGAGCAGTATAAAGGCAGTGGTTGTTTATCAGTATGAGGAAAAAGGACCGGGGTCCACAGTTCACTAGTGGTGTCTCTCCGTGAAAGATAAATAACATGTGTGGAGAACAAATTACAGCTTGGCAATTGACACAAAATGAAGGTTGCACCGTAGTGCATATGCAAGACATAAAGATTACTATGTGATTCATGCGGGCATTACAACAAGATACATAGATCGTTGTTCAACTGCATCTATGACTAATAATCCACCCTCCGAATATCATCCGAACAAACGTTGGGTATTAAGTTGCAAGAAACAGACAATTGCAGTAAGAAAAGTGTGTAATGTAAACAATAACATCATCCTTAGACAAAGCATAGTTGTTTTCTCCCTAATGGCAACAGCACATCCTCCATCCGTCACGTTTCTGTCACTCGAGCACAGATGCAAAGGAGGCATGAACCCACTATCGAGCATAAATACTCCCTCTTTGAGTTACTAGCATCTACTTGGCAAAAGCATCTACTAATAACGGAGAGCCTGCAAGATCATAAATAACATATATGCACGAAGATAACATGATATATTGACAATCAAAAGACATAGCATTCAACATTCATCAGATCCCAGCAAACACAACATGTAGCATTACATAAAGATGATCTTGATCTTTTTAGACAGCTCACAAGATCGAAACATGAGGTACAAAGTGGAGAGAAAAACCATCTAGCTACTTCTATGGACCCGTGGTCCAGGGATGAAATACTCACACATCACTTCGGAGGAGGGCATGGTGGTGTAGACCCCTCTAGTAATGAATTTCCCTCCCGACAGGGTGCCGGGGAGAGCTCCAGAACCCTCCCGATCTTGGGATGATGATGACGACGGCCTCTGGTGTTTCGGGGAAAAGTGGGATCTCTCTAGGGTTTACGCCTCGGGGGGGGGGGGGATATATAGGCGAAAGGGCAGAGGTGGTGGAGGTCTGGGGGCCCCACACCACCCCTAGCGCGGCCTAGGGGCGACCGCGCCACCCTATGGTGTGGCCCCCCTAAGGCCCCCCTCCGGGTCTCTTCAGGACTCCGTGGAACCTCCAGGATTTCTAAGACTTCGGGCCTTCGAATTTTCCAATTTCGAGAATATTTCTAGAATAACTTTTCTGAAACTAAAAACAACAAAAACAGGGAACTGGCTCTGTGACATCTTATCAATAGGTTAGTCCAGAAAATCGATAAAAATGACATAAAGTGTATAACAAATATGTGGGAAATAACATGAAAACAATCATGGAACATCAAAAATTAGGGATACATTTATGATGTATCAACATCCCCAAGATTAGTTCCTACTCGTCCTCGAGTAGGTAAACGATAAAAGCACATAATTTCTGAGGTGACATGCTACTAACATAAACTTGATCATCATAATATAAAAGCATATGTAAGATGAGACCATAGAACTTAAACACAAACATGATAAACATAACTTTAATAATAAAGCATAGCAATCACTTTGCATAATGAGAAGTAACACAAATAAAATATCATGAATAACAATGCAAAGAAATATATACAATTTTTTCAAGTATAGAGAAAGCATGGCAAAGTGATATTTCGCAAGTCCTTAAATGCTAGGTCACCTTAAAAGTTTCATGAGGAAGAATAGATCAAATAATTAGAGAACAAGCAATAACACATCATGAATAAATTAATAATGTTTCTGCGAAAAATGCACATAAAACTCAGAATGGAAAAAATGATCTCTCAACTATGCATAAAGTTAGATGATGGAGACTCAACATAAAAGTAAAAGAAAGGCCCTTCGCAGAGGGAAGCATGGATCACTCATGTGCTAGAGATTTTATTTTATTACTAGAGGTATTAAAAGTTTGACACTCCTCTCATCCATCTTACACAAACCATGGCTAACCGAATCCTCGGGTGCCTGACAACAATCACATAACATAGAGGAGTGTCTTTATTTTAAGAGGTGTATGCAAATGTCAATGAATGATAAACAGAAAATACAGTATGTCACAAGATAACTAGATTTCACAAGAGCGGCTCCCATTTGAAGGATGCAACTGGTGTAGAAGGTCATCCCTCTTTCTCTTTTGTTTACACAATTATGCTTTGACTGATAAATCAGGGGCAAAAATAGTGAAGAGAGTTTGTGTGTATTAATTTGGGGCTGGGCATCCCGCTGCCAGCTCTTCTATCGATTGGATAAGCGGATGAATCCACTAGTGCAGTGTGTAAAATCCAATCAACAAGTGAGATAAAGATTCTCTATTTACGTTCTCATGAGCAAAACAGGAACACAAAGCAGGACTAATTTTGAATGTTTTAAAGGTAACACATGAGCAATTTACTTGGAGTGGCAGTTAAATACCACATGTAGGTAGGTATGGTGGACACAATGGGAAAAATTTGGTTTTAGGGAGTTAGATGCACGAGTAGAATTCCATACTCAGTATAGGTGGAGGATAGCAAAAGACTGGGAGCAACAAATCAAGAGAGCATAAGAGCCAAAATCATGTAGAGCCACATAAACATCATTAATCAAAGCATAAGTGGTACCACAAATTCTAAAACTAAATGATCATAGAGGCTATTAGTGACTGGTTCATAGTCATAAACATGGTGTGAGCATGCGCCAAGTCAACCAAATAAAACATTCACAGGAGAATACCGCAAATTTATGCTTCAATATGACAAGGACAACTCATGATCCTTTCAATGACACATTAAACACGCTCAGATATTTGAGGCTAATCATGCTACTCAATAAACACAAGGATTTAAAACTAAAATAACATCTAACATGATATGAAAAAGTTCTAGCCCCAGTCTATACAAGCTTCTACTTGCACCGTTAAAAATTCTACTTCAAGCAACAGTTTCTTTTCCCAACAAGCACCATACAAAATAAGTTTTAATAAAAATTATCTACATGCTACATATGGAAAACATGAGAGTTCTCACATAACACTACTAAAACTAACAGTTTTGAATAAGAGATGCAACGAAAACAAGAGCTGAACAAGAATTTTTCGCAGTAACTAGAAGAAAAATTAAGAATACTAGCATAGCAAGTATTCAAATGAAAAAGCGGAGCGTGTCTCTCTCACAAACAAGGATGCCAGATCCAATGATATTATTGCAGCAAGGAAAACAAGGGAAAATAGACGCTCTAAGTAAACTTCATCTGATGTGACCGAATAAAAATATAGTTTCACGAGAAGTGGCCTGATAGATGGTTGATGAAGAAGGGGATTCCTTGGGTATCCCCAAGCTTAGATGCTTGATTCTTCTAAAAATATTCTTGGATAAACCATGGGGGAATCCCCAAGTTTTTACCTTGCACTCTTCTTGATCACATATATCACCTCTTCTCTTGACACTTGAAAACTTCCTTCACACCATACTCAAACAGTAATTCGCATTAGAGGGTTATTGCAAAAAATAAAAATCCATGGGTTCTGTATGGAAAAAGTTCTATTGATACTTTTAAACATTAGCTACAGACACTGATGTTTCGTGAAGCAAAGAAATCCACTTGACATCGCAAAAGAGCCAATGCAAGAAAAATGGCAGAATCTGTGAAAACCAGAACAGGCTGTAAAGACGAATTTTTTCGAGGCACTTACGCTGCTCAAATCGAAAAACCTAAAGAACTAAAAAGTTTCGGAATTAGCCGCGGAATGAGCAAAAAACAAATTCAGTTCATTCTGATCTTCCTGGATTTTTCACGATTTTTTACGGTGGACAACAAAATTATGTTTTCTGCGCAGAAATCCGAAAACCAACTCCAACTCAAGTACTAATAAACATGAAAAGAAAGATACAAAGGAGTTGCTACATAAGTATACAACCCCTTGACTCAAACAAAACAGAGAAAACTAAGAAAAAATAAAACCATGGGTTATCTCCCAAGAAGTGCTTTTCTTTAACGCCTTTTAGCTAGTCCCAGAAAAATGGAATCAAGTATTTTCGAGTGAAGAAGCATCCAAATTGTACTTGTTCGAATAACATAATCAAAAGGAAACTTAATTTTCTTTCTAGGAAAGTGTTCCATACATTTCTTGATTGGGAACTGAAATTTAGTATTCCCCTCTTTCATATCGATAATAGCACCAACAGTTCTGAGAAAAGGTCTTCCCAAAACAATTGGACAAGACGCATTGCAAAGATGCCAACTTTGGTAATAGTAGCAAAGATTTGAGTAGTGACGAGCTTGCACATACTCTGGGATTTGTTCCCCGTGAAATCCCCGGCGGCAACGGCTGTAACAGAGTATAATGATCCATAGGCCACATCACATTAGTTTGGAATTTTCTTTTATGCTGCTTGTGCAGATCGATCGCATAGCTTATTTTCTGTGTTCACAAGATGGAGACAGAGCATGGTCAAAGGAGTTGTGCCTGAAAATCAAGAACACAGAACACTATATAAAGCACAGTTCAAAATTTAGTTAAGGGTATCTCCTGACGTTCTGAAATACAGAGAATTGTGTTCTGAAATACAGAGAAATGTTTTCAGAAAGACATAGCTAAGGGTATCTCCTGACGTCAATCCTAGTCGGCGATGGTGATGATGTGGATGGTGTCCCCATCCCTGACATTGTGAAGCAGTAACGACTCATCAGCCCTCGTCTGATGATGATCATGCTGGAACTCGGGGGGCTGCAGCTCGGTCGCCATCTCAGCGATCATCGGCCGCATCTCGTCGACGTTGTCCACGGGGCACATTTGGAGCACCATGGTCCGTCCCTCAGGTGTCACCAAGTTCACCCGAATCAACCAGTGCTCCCTGGCCGAGGCCGCCGCGCGCTGAAGGAATGGGCTATCGAGCTGGAGCGCTCGCTGTTGACGGGCTGGTACGTCGAGGGGAGGCTGGCCGCGGGCTGCATGATCCCCTGCCCAATCTCGTGGCCGAGCATCTCGAGCGCCACGCTGCTGCGGCCGACGGGAGGAGCCGGGGAGGAGGCGGTGCTGCGGCGCGCGCTGGCATCCTGGACGACGTTTCGGGCGAGAGCATGAGCGGGCGCCTGGTGCTGCTCCGTGGACGACTGCGTAGCTGTGGCACGTGACATGACCCCATGCCCAAGCAGGGCCGGTCCAATGGAAATTTGGTCCCGGGTCGGATAACAAAAAATACATTTATATTTAACTTTTATACTTATCTATATCTCATTTTAATCATATTACACTATAAATTTTTTCTTTGTTGGCACCACATAACTTGAAATTGTACTCAATATTAATGAAAAATAGTAAACTTTATATTATAATAGTAGTCTGGTATAGAAGTATTTTTTTCTGTAATTAATAATCGTTACAAGTTGATACATATTTATTGTGAAGATCCACAAAGAATATGATCTAACAAGTATCTCAATACTATTTTCTAGTGCATGATTAACATAACATGTTTCTAGAAAGTTTTAGAGCAAAAACGGAACAAATGACGTTATCTTTTACTTTTTTTCGTGGTCAAAATTATGTAGCAAGTCAACATATAACAGAGTGTGTGTGCTCCGTACTTTATATTGAAACAAAAATTAGACAGAATAATCACCAACGAAAATACAATGGTGTGGATCCTACCATGTTTGCATTTGTATATTTTACTATTTTATATCCTCTTATGCAATGTGCTTGTTATCATACGCTGTATAAAAGCCCCTCCCCAGTTAATGAAATAAAATGTATTGTATGGAATTAAATATGTAAATATTTTCAAAGTGTATGGATTGAGTTGGATATATTGCATCGTTCCATTTTTCTTTTGGAAAATGTAGTCAAATTGTGTGCTGTTTACCAGAAAATGTCTTTTGAGCTTTAAGCTCTATATGGAATCTCACTATTTAAACCAAGTTATATCAATAGCATTTCTTTAGTACATGAGTAAGCAATACTCACTAGTAGAAAACATGTCTTTGTTCCAGACCCCAATTGGACTCTAGTCCCGAATTACTTTCAGACCGGTACAAGAGGGTACGACTAGTCCCGATTCAACTGCGAAGAAGGCGGCACAAGTCTAGTCCTATGTCGAAAGGGACCTTTACTCCCGGTTTGAGCCACGAACCAGGATTAAAGAGTTTGACCCTTTAGTCTCGGCTGGTAATACTAACCCAGACCAAAGGGTCTACCTTTAGTCCCGGTTGATACCACCAACCCATACTAGAGATCCTCCATAGACTATTTGAAAAAGAAATCATCTCATCCAATGTCACATGTGCTGTGTAGGTGTGGTGGTAACCAGTGCGCGAGACAATACGTGAGGTCTTGAGTTCCAATCACACGAGTTGCATCGGTGGTTTTTTTCTAGCGTGGAGGACCTTTCCGTTTTGTCCCGGGTTGATTCAGTAGTCCTGGGTGCGTGGCCGGGACTAGAGGCTCTCACGACCCGGGGCTAATGCCCTTGTTTCTACAAGTGACTTTATTTTTTCTCATTTATCGGGTTTAGGAACAAAAAATGGTTAGACCATGATACTTTCGAAAAGCAACGGTAAAAGGGTACCATGGTTTTCAGAAACGACTTAAACTATGTTAAACAGTAATATACTTATATAATTCTACTCTAAAAATTACTTTGCTGCTAACCAAACCTTTAATTTTTATTGGGTGCAATAGACAGTAACATACTGATTACTATGTAAATTTTTTCCATTCGGGCCCTTCTCTTGCTGGGGGCCCTGGGCTAGCGCCCTTCTTGCCCGGCCTATGGGCTGGCCCTGTGCCCAAGGATGGCCTGCAGCTGCTGCTGTTCCTTTGCCACAGCTGAGACACGTATCGTCGGGGACGGCAGGCTGGCTTGCTGTGTCCTCCATCTCGGCCCCGCAAAACAGGAGCGCGGTGGTGGCCGCTAGCAGCTGGCCCCTGGTACTCTCCTCGAGGACAAGCTTGAGGCCCGCGGCGGTGTGGAAGCCGTCGATGTCGACGTAGTGGCCACCTCCGGTGGGTATGTCGACGATGGCACGGACGATGGTCGAGAGTATGAGCCGCCAGCCGGGGACGACGTAGAGGTGGTCCTGGATCATCTCTCCCCTCAAGAACAGGCTCTAAATCCCCATAGGGACGCTGAAACCGTCACAAATCTCGTGCTTGATGTCCCTCACGCTCATTCCGGGCACCACTGGAAGGCGGAACTCGCCTTGCCTTGGAATCCGGATGAAAATGTAGGAGGCGGCCTGCGGGTCAATGAAGGCCAGGACATGTTGCTGGTCCGTGGGAGCGTGGACGACGGCGTCCGAGGAGACTGCTGAAATTCGGATGGGCTTGCAGGCCCATTAGGCAATTTCCATTTAATCCCTAAGGCCCATGCTGCCATAACAAATGGTGGGAGTTTAGTCCCATATTGCTAGTTGGGAGAGTTTTGCACCAGTTTATAAGGTGAGCTCTCTCCCCACTAGTGTGAGTTGGTATGAAGAGAGAGGAGATGTGGAGGTGTTCCACACGCGCGCTCCTCCTCCTCCGCCGACTGCCTTGCCTCGTCACGACGCGCCGCGGGTTGCGGGAATGAGCCGATGCCTTTATTTTGGCAGTCGGAAACTGTGAGTCAACAGATACGGCAATAATATGATACGTCATATTTATTGTTGTCTAATTGCGTCACATTTATTTTGGTAACATCCGTATTGATCGCGTGTGATAACTGCGCGCAGTAAAACGCCGCCTTTATCACGTGGTAACGGCTGTAGTAAACGCCAATTAAATTGACCGTTCTCCTACTCGGCCGTGCCTATAAATTGGAGGCTCAGGCGGGAACGGTACACACAACTCATACACTCCGCCTTTTTGCGCGCACTGTCGTTCCACCTCCTGTTGCTGCCGCCGGTGATCCCATCCCGTCTACCGCGTACACGGCCGACGGGAGAGAAGGCCTCCGAAACCCCGCCTCTCCAGATCCTGTACGAGAGAGGAGCGATTAGGTTTTTGGGGAGCGTCTCCTACGCGACTACTCGCTGCTGCTGTACATCTACTTCGTCTACTACCGCGCCGTCCTCATCGTCAACATGTCCACCAAAGCTGAACGCGCTGCTGCTGCCGCCGAGGCAGCCACCGCTGCTACAACCGCTGCCGCCTCTGCTACGGCTACTGCCAATTGGCCAACTGCAGGGTATAACACGTTTATCCTTATCCTTATTATTTCCATGTGTGCAACACTTGTAGTTTGCGTAGATTTATCTATTATAAATCTAGTATGCAGGAACATGGTTAAATATCAGTATGTTTACGTCATGTTCATGATTTATACTTGGATTAATTTAATCTGTAAATTGCATAAATTCTTAACAATCCAAAAACCTAATATGTGTAGGCAATTTTCGATTCATGGTTTTGCTACTGCACTGAAACCGGACCCGTTTACGGGGACGTACTTTAAGCGTTGGCAGACAAAAACAATCTTATGGCTCACGGCTATGAACGTGTTTTGGGTCGCCGGTGTCACTCCCACGGGAACGATTACTTCTGAACAGGAGAAGGCGTTTAGGGATGCCACCGTCGTCTTTGTTGGATGCGTTCTAAGCGTCATCGGAGATAAGTTTGTTGACGCATATTTACATATGCGGGTTGCCAAGGACTTGTGGGAGGCGCTCGAATCCAAATTCGGCGCAACTGATGCTAGCAGCGAGATGTACAGTATAGAACAGTTCCATGACTACATAATGGTCGAAAACCGTTCTGTATTGGAGAAGTCTTATGAGATACAGTGCATCGCTAAGGAGCTTGAAATTCTCAAGTGCGTGCTACCGGGAAAGTATGTCGCGGGATGCATAATCGCCAAGCTGCCTAATTCCTAGAGGAACTTTGCCACTACTCTGAAACATCATAGGCGTGAATTCTCAGTAGAGGATGTCATCGGCCATCTGAGTGTCGAGCAGAATTCGAGGGCAAAGGACTCGCATGGAAAAGGGAACGAAGGGACTTCTGCGGCCAATATGGTACATAAGAACTACAACTCCCACAAGAACAAGGCGAGGACTGGTGTCCAGCAGAATACCGAATTCAAGAAGAAGGCTAAGAAGACCTTCAAGAAGGATAAGAAGAAAGATGACTGCTTCACTTGTGGTTCACTGGAACACTGGGCTAGGAAGTGCCCTAAAAAGTACGTGAAGCCAGGAAAGGATTCCAAGGCTGTCAACATGATTGTGAGCAACAATGAGAATGGGGCATCTGGGTATGGTAATTTGTTTACTGTATTTTCAGTTTGTCAGTCTACTGATTGGTGGATTGACACAGGTGCAAACATTCATGTGTGTGCTGACATCTCATTATTTTCTTCTTATCAGGTCACAGGGAACGGGTCTGTATTGATGGGGAACGACGCAAGTGCTTCTGTACTTGGTGTTGGCACGGTCGATCTGAAGTTTACTTCGGGAAGGATCGTGCAGCTCAAGAACGTGCAGCATGTCCCCGCCATCAAGAAGAATCTCGTTAGTGGCTCCCTTCTATGAAGAGAAGGGTTTAAGTTGGTTTTTGAGTCCAATAAAGTAGTTGTAACGAAATATGGACTGTTTGTTGGAAAAGGGTATGAGTGTGGAGGTCTGTTCCGCTTTTCCCTCGCTGATTTCTGCAATAAAGTCATGAACAATATGCATTCGAGTATTAATGAAACATAAGTTTGTCATTCACCTCTTTGTCACGTTGGTTTCAGTTGCATGACGCGGTTAGCAAAATTAAATTAAATTCCAAGTTTCACTTTAGCCAAAGGTTCTAAGTGCCATTCGTGTGTGCAAGCAAACCAACCTCGCAAGCCCCACAAGGATGCGGAGGAGAGACACTTGGCGTCATTAGAAATCATACATTATGATCTCTGTGAGATGAATGGTGTGTTGACTAAAGGTGGAAAGAGATACTTCATGACGTTAATAGACGATTCCACTAGGTTTTGCTTTGTATATCTGTTAAACACTAAAGATGAGGCTCTACACTACTTTAAAATCTATAAGGAAGAAGTTGAGAATCAACTTGAAAATAAAATTAAACGAATCCGGTCAGATCGTGGTGGAGAGTATTTCTCTAATGAGTTTGACTCTTTTTGTGCGGAACATGACATTATTCACGAGAGGACGCCTCCCTATTCACCTCAGTCAAATGGGGTTGCCGAACGGAAAAACCGTACTTTAACAGATTTGGTTAACGCCATGTTAGATACATCGGGTTTATCCTAGGCATGGTGGGGGGAGGCTATATTGACATCATGTCATGTCCTGAATAAAGTTCCGACGAAAGACAATGAGGTCACTCCCTATGAGCAATGGGAGAAGAGAAAAACAACACTCTCGTACTTACGTACTTGGGGCCGTTTGGCAAAAGTTAATGTGCCGATCCCCAAAAAATCGTAAACTTGGACCAAAGACCATGGATTGCGTTAATTTGGGATACGCTAAGAATAGCGTTGGCTATAGATTTCTAGTTGTGAAATCTGAGGTACCTCACGTGAAGGTCGGTACGATTTTGGAGTCTAAAGATGCTACATTCTTTGAGGATATTTTTCCTATGAGAGATATGCAAATCACTTCTAGACAGAAATCAGAGGAGACTCCTGAACCTGCCATTCCTATGGAATATTATGAACAAACACATGATGAGAATCCCGAGAAGGATGACGAGGAAACGCTTGGTAGGGGCAAGAGACAGAGGACTGCAAAGTCCTTTGGTGATAATTTCCTTGTGTACCTTGTGGATGATACTCCCACTTCTATTTCAGAAGCTTATGCATCTCCAGATGCTGACTACTGGAGAGAAGCGGTCCGTAGCGAGATGGATTCCATCATGGCTAATGGAACGTGGGAGATCACTGAACGTCCTTATGGATGTAAACCATTAATATGTAAGTGGGTGTTCAAAAAGAAGCTTAGGCCTGATGGTACGATTGAAAAGTACAAGGCTAGACTTGTGGCCAAGGGTTACTCCCAAAATGAAGATGAAGATTTCTTCGATACTTATTCACCTGTGGCCAGACTGACCACCATTCGAGTATTACTCTCGTTGGCGGCCTCACATGGTCTTCTCGTCCATCAGATGGATGTTAAGACGACTTTCTAAAATGGAGAGTTAGACGAGGAAATCTATGTGCAACAACCAGATGGCTTTGTGATAGATGGTCAAGAAGGAAAGGTGTGTAAGTTACTGAAATCTTTATATGGGCTGAAACAAGCACCTAAGCAATGGCATGAGAAGTTCAATACAACTTTAACATCTGTTGTCTTTGTTGTTAATGAAGCTGACAAATGTGTATACTATCGCCATGGTGGGGGCGAAGGAGTTATACTGTGTTTGTATATTGATGACATACTGATATTTGGGACCAACCTCAAAGTAATCAATGAGGTTAAGTCGTTTCTATCCCAGAACTTTGAGATGGAAGATCTTGGTGTGGCTGATGTTATTTTGAATATCAAGCTATTGAGAGACAATGAGGGTGGAATTACACTTCTGCAATCCTATTATGTTGAGAAGGTTTTGAGTCGTTTTGGATATTAGGACTGCAAAATTTCTCCAACGCCATACGATCCTATTGTGCGGATTCGAAAGTTCGAAGGCACAGCTAAGGATCAGCTGAGGTACTCTCAAGTAATTGGTTCACTCATGTACCTAGCGAGCGCTACGAGGCCTGATATCATGTTTTCTATGTGCAAACTAAGCCGGTTTGTTTCCAATCCGGGTGATGTGCATTGGCATGTTGTAGAAAGAATTATGCGCTATCTGAAAGGTACCGTGAACCATGGACTTCACTATAGTGGATATCCTTCGGTACTTGAAGGGTATTGTGATGCGAATTGGATCTCTGATGCTGATGAGATGAAAGCCACAACGGGGTATGTGTTTATCTTGGAGGTGGTGCTGTTTCCTGGAAGTATTGCAAGCAAACGATCTTAATGAGATCGACAATGGAAGCATAATTAAAAGCATTAGACACGTCTAGTGTCGAAGCAGGATGGCTTCGAGATCTTTTGATGGACTTGCCTGTGGTTGAAAAGCCAGTATCGGCTATCCTTATGAACTGTGACAATCAAACAGTAATTGTCAAGGTGAAGAGTTCAAAGGACAATGCACAGTCCACAAAGCACATAAAAATGAGATTAAAAGCTGTCAGACATTTAAGAAACTCCGGAGTGATAGCGGTGGATTATATCCAGTCGGCTAAGAATCTGGCAGATCCCTTTACTAAAGGGCTATCACGTGTTGTGATAGAAAGTGCATCAAGGGAGATGGGTATGAGACCCACATGAGTTGCCATGGCAGTAACCCAACCTATGTGATCGGAGATCCCGTGAAGTGGGACCTGGGAAAACAAGCTAGTGGTTAACTGAGGAGATTAATTTTTACTAACCCACTCCACTGGAGATGCAGTACTCTCAAAAACTGTATGGCAGGTTGACTTTTGTCTTAATGTGTTCCAAGCCTTGTATAAGCATGATGCTATCCTACAGAGCAATCTTTGGAGGAACATACCTATATGATCCTTACTGCTGGTCACAGTATATGAGATTGGGTGATCTCTAATAAGTTCATGAATAGGCCAGGAGTATGACTAATATGCTCCACCCGAGGGGTCAGCCTTCGGCAGCCTAGTACTGGCAAGACATTTAGTGAAACTATTTTACGCCAAACTGATAATTCAAGGCATAGTCCATTGTTCAGTTGTGATGTAGTGTAGCTACTTGTTCTAGGTGGATGTTCAACCTTAACGGGTCTCCACTGAAAATGCCGGTATATAAAAACAGTGAATAGAACAGAGAACAACACCATGGGTCTTCGGGATCTGGTGGGGGATTGCTGAAATTTGGATGGGCTTGCAGGCCCATTAGGCAATTTCCATTTAATCCCTAAGGCCCATGCTGCCATAACAAATGGTGGGAGTTTAGTCCCATATTGCTAGTTGCGAGAGTTTTGCACCAGTTTATAAGGTGAGCTCTCTCCCCACTAGTGTGAGTTGGTATGAAGAGAGAAGAGTAGTGGAGGTGTTCCACACGCGCGCTCCTCCTCCTCCGCCGCCACGCCTCGCCTCGTCACGACGCGCCGTGGGTTGCGGGAATGAGCTGAGCCGATGCCTTTATTTTGACAGTCGGAAAAATTGACCGTTCTCCTACTCGGCCGTGCCTATAAATTGGAGACTCAGGCGACTCCGCCTTTTTGCGCCCACTGTCGTTCCACCTCCTATTGCTGCCGCCGGTGATCCCATCCCGTCTACCGCGTACATGGCCGACGGGAGAGCAGGCCTCCGAAACCCCGCCTCTCCAGATCCTGTACGGGAGAGGGGCGATTAGGTTTTTGGGGAGCGTCTCCTACGCGACTGCTCGCTGCTTCTGTACATCTACTTCGTCTACTACCGCGCCGCCCTCGTCGTCATCATGTCCACCGAAGCTGAACGCGCTACTGCTGCCGCCGAGGCAGCCACTGCTGAGGCCGCCTCTAATGATGCGGCCGCCACCGCTGCTGCAACCGCCGCCGCGGCTGCCGCCTCTGCTACAGCTACTGCCAATTGGCCAACTGCAGGGTACAACACGTTTATCTCGGTCCTTATTATTTCCATGTGTGCAACACTAGTAGTTTGCGTAGATTTATCTACTATAAATCTAGTATGCAGAAACATGGTTAAATATCAGTATGTTTATGTCATGTTCATGATTTATACTTGGATTAATTTAATCTGTAAATTGCCTAAATTCTTAACAGAGACGTGGAGCATCTGGCTGCTGCGGCCGTCGTGGAGAGGAACCGAGGAGGAGGCGGTGCGCGCCACGCTGCTGCGGGCGAAAACTAGAGCGGGGGCATCCTGGACGCGGGTGTCGAGCACCTGGGTGCTGCGGCACACGAGAGCGGGAGCGGTGGCGTCCTCGATGCAGGTGTTGAGGTCGGCGGCGGTGGGGACGCTGGTGTCGGGGTCGCGTAGGAGCTTTTCGATGGCGTCGTCGTAGGCCTTGCCGAGAAAGGAAACCAGCTTGGAAGCGGGGTCGTCTGCGTGGAGCGTGCTGTGGCTGATGCGAGGAGCCTACGCGGCGAGATAGCGGCTGGTGGAGCCGACCATGTCGAGGCTGTTCCTTCCGGGAGCGGGAGCGTGTTAAAGAAAGCTTGTGTACATGACATGTTATGTAATGTAGTTTGTATAGGTTTGTAGATAAGTCTCTAGAAGGCGTAACAGATGTAATCTGTCCGAGGGGCTCTCTATTTAACACGCAAACGTGCAGAGGTCCAAGGCATCGTTCCATGCCTTTCTAATCTACAGATTCTAATATGGTATCGGCTCGTCCTCGCGAACTCATCCATGGCGAGCAGCAGAGCGACGTCCTCGCGCCTCGGCGGGAACGCGTTCGGCCAAGGCGTGACCGAACGCCTGACCAAGGGCAACCACACGCTGTGGAAAGCCCAGGTCCTGTCGGCGATTCGAGGAGCCCAGATGGAGAACTTCCTCGACCTGAAGATCGCCGTGCCGCCGAAGGAGAACACAGTGACCACGGGCACCACGGTGACCAAGGAACCAAATCCTCAATACGGCATCTGGATTGCACAGGACCAACAGGTCCTTAGTTTTCTTCTAACCACTCTATCTCGAGAAATTGGTCAGCAGGTTGTCGGGAACACCAGTGCAGCGGCAATCTGGGCAGCCATCGAGGGCATGTTTAACGCCCAGAGCCGCGCCAAGACTGTGAACCTACGAATCAGTCTTGCAAATTACCAGAAGGGGAATCAAAGCATGGTTGAGTTCTTCGGGAAGATTCGCTATCTTGCGGATGTGATGGAGAGCGCCAGAAAGAAGTTAGATGAGGAGGATGTTATCTCCTATCTGCTGGCAGGCCTCGACGCGGACTATAACGCGATCGTCGCCGTAATTTGCTCCCGGGAGGAGCCGATCACCGTCGCTGAGCTCTATTCGCAGCTTCTTGCGTTTGAGATGCGGATCGATCTACTCAACGGCGGCTCGCAGTCATCGGCCAATGTGGCCATGCGTGGCGGCCGCGGCGGTGGCCACGGGCGTGGCAACCACGGTGGTGGCCGTGGCGATGGAGCTACGCCACCGTACGCGCGCGGCAACGAAGGAGGCCGCGTCAACTTCAGGGGTCACAATGGAGGTGGCCCCAACGGCTTCAACAACTACCACGGGCAAAACCGCAATGGTGGTGGTAACACGAGCAACGGGGCGACTAGACCACGCTGCCAACTTTGTGGCAAACCCGGCCACATCGTGTTGAAGTGTTGGCAAAGGTTCAACCCGGACTTTGTTCCTCCTCAGGAAAAAAGTGCCGGTGCGGCATCCACGAGCTACGGCATCGACACCAACTGGAATGTCGATTCGGGTGCCACTGACCACATCACAAGCGATCTCAACAAACTGACGATCCGCGACAAGTACAATGGCAATGAACAGGTCCACACTGCCAGTGGTTCAGGTATGGACATCGCTCACATTGGTCATTCAGTCATTCGTACCCCTGATCGCGATCTCCATATTAAAAACATCCTTCATGTTCCTGAAGCTAATAAAAGCTTATTATCCGTTCATCGTCTTGCATATGATAATAATGCATTTGTAGAAATTCACCCGTTTTCTTTTTTTTATTAAGGATCGGGCAACGAAGAATACTCTTCTTCAAGGCAGATGTAGACAAGGCCTCTACCCACTTTCGTCCAGCTCATCTAGCTCAAGCAAGCATGTCCTTGGTGTCACCAAACCATCTTCGGAGAGGTGGCACGCTCGTTTAGGTCATCCTTCACACATGATAGTCAATAAAGTGCTTAGCCAAAATAATCTTCCTTGTTCCAGTTTGTCGAGTGATGATTCTGTGTGTGATGCCTGTCAAAGAGGCAAGAGTCATCAACTCCCATATCCAAAATCTTTTAGTGAGTCTAGTGCTCCTTTAGAGCTTATTTTCTCAGATGTTTGGGCTTCAGCTGTTGAGTCTGTTGGACGGAAGAAATTTTATGTGAGTTTTATTGATGATTACATCAAATTTACATGGATATATTTGTTTAAACACAAATCTGATGTGTTCCAAAAATTTCATGAATTTCAGAGTCTTGTTGAGCGCCAATTCAATCATAATTTTTTTGCTATGCAATCTGATTGGGGTGGAGAGTATGAGCGTCTTAATTCCTTTTTTACTAAAGTTGGCATTGCTCATCATGTTTCATGTCCCTATGCTCATCAACAGAATGGCTCGGCAGAAAGAAAACATCGACATATTGTTGATGTAGGACTATCTCTTCTAGCTCATTCCTCTATGCCACTTAAATTTTGGGATGAAGCATTTATTTCTGCCACATATCTCATTTACCGCACACCTAGTCGCCTCCTCAATTTTTTTTCACCCCTAGAGAAACTCTATCATGAAAAACCACTTTATACTTCTCTTCGTGTTTTTGGGTGTGCGTGTTGGTCGAATCTTCGACCCTATAACTCTCGAAAATTAGCCTTCCGTTCTAAGCAATGTGCTTTTTTTGGGGTACAGTAATCTTCATAAAGGGTATAAGTGCCTCGATATTCCTAATGGCCGAGTCTACATCTCACGTGATGTCACATTTGATGAAAGTGTTTTTCCGTTCTCCACATTAAACCCAAATGCGGGTGCTAGGCTTACATCTGAAGTGCTCCTTTTATCTGATCAGGGGGGAATAGTACTGTTGATCGCAATTTGAGTGATGCTCCTAATTTTTCTAACCATAACGGTGCAAAAAGTGTGCAGAAACCTATTTATTTGCTGCAGGAGACAGGCACAAGACACGGAGTAGATTCTGCTGAGCATGCAGATCCCGAGAGATTGTGCATCGGGATCCTAGGCGGATCTGCACCGGGATCAGCGCAGCAGACTGCCGACAGCAGCCAAAGCGCGTCCCCGCGCACGCCTCGAGATGGCATGAGGCGAACACACGCCCCTGACGTCTCCCTCAGCGACACGCGGCAGGAGGGGACCGGTGCGGGTGGAGCTGGACCCGCGCCAGGGACAGACGCGACACCACCGTCCCACGCGTCAGGACGCGATTGGAGCGGACACGACGGGAGGGGAGATTCGCCCCTGGCTCCGTCTCTGTCTCCGTCAGCCGATGGAGCGAATCCCAGTGGGGATTGTTCGGGATCCTCTGTGGCGCCCCAGCCTGAAGCTCAGCCTGCGCCAACCAGGACACATACGAGGTCTCAAAGTGGTATATTCCGTCCTTTTGTTCCTAAAGATGGAACAATTCATTATGCATGCCTAGTATCAACTAGTGAACCTAGAAATTTGCAAGATGCGTTAGGAGATAAAAATTGGAAGGATGCTATGGATGTTGAGTATAATGCTTTACTTAAAAATAACACATGGCATTTAGTAACACCTAGCCAAGGGACGAATATTATAGATTGTAAGTGGGTATACAAAATTAAAAGAAAACCTGATGGTAGTGTAGATAGATATAAGGCTAGGTTGGTAGCTAAAGGCTTTAAGCAAAGATATGGGATTGATTATGAGGACACTTTTAGTCCTGTTGTAGAAGCTGCAACTGTTAGGCTGGTATTGTCTATTGCTGACTCTAGGAAATGGAGCCTTCGCCAGTTGGATGTGCAGAATGCGTTTCTTCATGTCGTTCTTGAGGAAGAAGTATACATGCGGCAGCCTCCAGGGTATGAGGACAAGGACATGCCGCATCATCTCTGTAAATTGGACAAGGCTTTATATGGTCTGAAACAGGCCCCTAGAGCATGGTACTCAAGGTTAAGTACAAAACTGCAACAACTTGGATTTACACCATCCAAGGGAGATGCATCACTCTTCTTTTATAGGAGAGAAGGAGTAACTATTTTTATGCTTATATATGTTGATGATATAATTGTTGTTAGTTCATCTCAAAAGGCAACAAATGCATTGCTTAGTAATCTGCAAAGTGAATTTGCTTTGAAAGATCTTGGTGATCTTAATTACTTCTTAGGCATTGAAGTTAATTGCGATGATAGTGGTATTCTGCTAAAGTCATCATCATAATTGGTGAGTGCCTTTTCAGATGCTGATTGGGCAGGGTGTCCTGATGACAGACGCTCCACAGGTGGTTTTGTTGTATTCTTTGGTTCTAATCTTATATCATGGACTGCAAGGAAGCAAGCCACTGTGTCAAGATCAAGTACAGAAGCAGAGTACAAGTCTCTAGCAAATGCCACAACTGAGGTAATATGGGTAGAATCACTTCTTGATGAACTTGGTGTTAGTCACCCTGAAACTGCATGCTTATGGTGTGACAATCTAGGTGCAACTTATCTGTCTGCAAATTCAGTGTTCCACGCGAGAACAAAACATATTGAAATAAACTTTCACTTTGTGAGAGAAAGAGTGGCACAAAAGATGTTGGATATTCGTTTTATTCCAACAGGTGATCAATTGGCTGATGGTTTTACCAAGCCTCTTCAACTCAGACAGTTACAAGCTTTCATAGTCAATCTTAACTTAGAGACGTTAAGATCGAGGGAGAGTGTTAAACAAAGCTTGTGTACGTGACATGTTATGTAACGTAGTTTGTACATGTTTGTAGATAAGTCTCTAGAAGGCGTAACACATGTAATCTGCCCGAGACCAGGAATTGAAATAATCATCATAATCGCGACCTAGTTTCTAGGGTTTCTGGCTCCTCTGGCGATTTTTTCGCCAGGGTGAAATCGTTCGATTTCAATCCGTATTCGACTCTGGCTCTGACTCGTTGTTCGCAAGCGAGGGTTTAGGTGGCTCTCTCGCAGGTTGGGAGGCTGATTCCGTGTGACTCCATTGGGTTTCCGCTAGGGATTGATCTCGCAGAGTCCTGCGAGTTCCGGTGTCTGGCGATTTTTTCGAAGATCCAAGACAACCGATCAGCAACATGCAGAAAGGAGGAAGCTCTTGAGGCAGCGATGAAGAATCTGGAATTGAGGGAAAGAGAACTAGATGATGTCTTCATTGGATCGGACGATCTTCGTGATCTGCAGAAACAAGCCAGGTGGCTTGCGGTGGCTAGGGTTCAGACAAAGAAACCGATCTCGGCACAGGCTTTGTTTGAAACGCTGAGAGGGTTTTGGGGCCTTGCCCATGAACCTGAGCTTCGAGAGGTAGATGACAATCTCTTCACCTTTAAGTTCTTTTGCCTCGGGAATTGGAACAAGGTGATGCTACAGGGGCCGTGGTTGTATAATAAGCTTGTCGTGGTGATTGCGGAATACGATGGCTTATGTAATCCTAAGGAAATTAAGCTAGAAAGGACTAATGTCTGGGCTCAGATTCATGCAATACCGGAGCTTTATAGGGTCCAAAGGATTGTTGATGAGCTTGCTAGAAGAATTGGGAAGGTCCATAGCGTTGAGATGAAACCAACCAGATACTTTGAAGGTGATTATGTAAGAATTAGAGCTAGTATCGATGTGAGGTCACCGCTGATAAGATTTGTTCCCATCAATGTGGGGGGCAAAAGAGAATTACTCCATGTTAAGTATGAGAAGATCGGTTTTTTCTGCGATGTCTGTGGTATAATGGGGCACGACCTCGAAGAGTGTGACGATGGTGTTCACGACCCCTCTGCTATACAGTACGGGAAGTGGTTAATTGCTAAAAGAAGGGTACAAACTGGACAATTTACTGTCAGAAGTGCGGCTATGGGTCGGATGGGAGGTAGAGGAAGAGGGAGAGAAAGGGATATGTTCGACCGCAAACGGTCATCAGCTGATTTCGAGGATGAGGACAATGATATTAGCGACACGGCCTCTAGTCCGCTTAAAAATCCTGGAGCTACAATAACCCAGATGGGCTTGGATGAACAGAATATTGGCTACCTTCCGATAGCCAAGAAACTTACATATGATCATATGGAGGTTGGTAAGGAGAACCCAAGTGGCTCGGGAGCTGGGACTGAGGGAGGTGGAGGTCTGGTTCCTCCTCCGCCACCGACTTACACACATCCGAGAGAGAAGAAGAGGCCAAAGAAAATTGGTGAGAACACGTCAAACTCAAACAGTAGCACATCGGCGGCTCCCCTAGAGGGAGACCACCGGGAGCAATGAATCTCCTGAGCCTGAACTGTCGGGGTTGTGGCCGGCTCGAGACAGTTCACGAAATCAGCAGCTTGATCAAGCTGTATAGGCCCGCTTTGGTCTTTCTCTCGGAGACCAAATTGACAGATACGAGAGCACAGGAGCTGAGGTTGAGTTTTGGCTTTCAAAATGCGTTTGCGGTGAAAGCTGATGGTAGAGGGGGAGGTCTTTCTCTCGGAGACCAAATTGTGAGTCTGAAATCCTTCAGTTCGACACACATTGACGCTTTGATTCAGAATGAAAGCCTGGGACAAGTGGAATGGCGTTTTACCGGTTTCTACGGTAATCCGATCCGTTCAAGAAGGAAGAAGAAAGAAGAGCTAGGAATTGTTGGAATTTCTTCGATGTGAGTACGATAATCCTTGGCTGTGTGCCGGGGACTTCAACGAGGTTATGTATGATTATGAGCAGTTTGGAGGTAATAAGAGGCAAGAATTGATGATGGAAGGGTTCAGAGATGTGGTAGATTTTTGCCGCTTCTCAGATCTGGGGTATGCGGGACTCCCGTACACGTGGGACAATAGGCAACAGAGGAGTGAGAATATTAAAGTGCGCCTGGACAGAGGGCCGGGTGACGAACGGTTTTTGGAAGAGTTTGGCAACACGGAAGTGGAACATATACAGACTGTTAACTCAGATCACTGTGCTTTACTGATCAAAGCGAGGGGCTCTGATTTGAACAATGCTAACGTGGGTCATAAGATGTTCAGGTTTGAGAATGCGTGTACTAGACATGAAAGATACACAGTAACAGTGGAGAACGCATGGGTACCGTGTGCTGGAGACTTGGCCTCGGTGGCTGGTTCGCTAGCTGGTATTTGGGATCGGCTACAGGGATGGAGCCGAGATGAATTTGGCAATGTGAAAAAACAATTGAAAAATATGAGACTAAACCTGGAGAGAATTCGATCGCGATCAATCAGGTCGGGTCCGTCTAGAGCGGAGAATATAATCATGAGGAGGATTTCGGAGCTGCTATCACGGGAGGAAATAATGGCTAAACAAAGATCTAGAGTGCAATGGTTACGAGAGGGGGATCGAAACACGTCTTTTTTCCACGCCAAAGCAAGAGAGAGGGGTCGACAAAATAAAATTAAATTGCTTGGGACTGATGACGGTGTTAATGTCTCTTCTCAAACAGGTTTGGAGACGGCGGCTATGGATTTCTATAATAATCTTTTTACTTCGGAAGGCAACATTATTCCCGAACTGGTTACTGAGGTAGTGGAGAAGAAGGTGGATGACGACATGAATGATTCTTTGTGTCGGCCTGTTTCTGATATGGAGGTGGAGATGGCCCTCTTTATGATGCATCCCGAACAAATCTCCGGGACCTGGCGGATTCACAGCTGGATTTTATATCAAGCATTGGAACATAATAAAACAGCCGGTATGCAATGCTATTAAACTTTTCTTTGATAATGGGATCATGCCTGAGGATATCAATCAGACTATTATTGTTCTCATACCAAAAATAAAGAACCCGATCAGTTTGAAGCAATTTAGGCCAATTTCACTATGCAATGTATTATATAAGATTGCATCGAAGGTTCTAGCTATGAGGTTGAGACCCATATTGGATTCTATTATTTCGGAGGAGCAGAGTGCATTCGTGCCAGGTAGATTGATTACGGACAATGTGATCACGGCCTATGAATGTATCCACTATTTGAAGAGGAAGAAGGGTAAATCTGGGGCTTGTGCTATCAAGGTGGATATGGTTAAAGCATATGATCGGGTCGAGTGGTCTTATTTACGGAAAATCATGGATAAACTTGTCTTTGCCCCTAGATGGATTGACAGGGTCATGACATGTGTGGAGACAGTATCTATGGCAGTTTGAGTTAATGGCAGTTTATCTTATGTCATTAGGCCTTCAAGAGGCATTAGGCAAGGGGATCCAATCAGCCCCTATACCTCTTTCTTTTGTGCTCTGAAGGTCTCACTTGTTTACTAAAATGTGTAGGTACTGGATATCTCGCCAAAGGAGTAAGAGTGGGGATTCATGCACCTTGGATCTCGCATTTGTTGTTTGCGGATGACTGCATTATATTTACTGAGGCCAGTTCGGCAGGGGCAAGGAGGATTAACGATATTCTTGATAGGTATCACGGGGGCTCGGGTCAGTTGGTGAATAAAGATAAATCTGCGGGTTTTTTCAGCTCTAACTGCACATCAGACATGAAGGCCATTGTGCACGCTGAATCGGAGATCTCGATGGAGGCATTGGTGGAAAAGTATCTTGGGCTTCCCACGGCTATTGGGCTCAAGTGACTCGCAATTCGAAGGTATCTTGGAGAAAATCAAGAAGTTGGTCAATGGATGGGTTCCTCAACATTTGAATAGTGCTGGAAGGGAAATTCTTATTAAGGCAATATGCCAAGCTATACCCACATATTCGATGAGTTGTTTCAGACTATCTAAAAAGTTGTGTAAGAAGATTACTAGTATCATTGCTAGGTTTTGGTGGGGAGGCGATGAAATCAAGAGGAAGATGCACTGGAAAAAGTGGAAAGATCTGGCTATCCCCAAATGTGAAGGAGGAAGGGGGTTCAGAGATATTGAGTATTTTAATCAAGCTATGTTGGCTAAGCAAGGTTGGCGTTTAATTACTAACCCAAATTCTCTGTGTTTTAGGGTCCTCAAAGGGAAGTATTACCACGCGTGTGATTTTATGTCGGCCTCTAGGAAGAAGGGGGCTTCCCATACCTGGCGTGCAATTCTTTTTGGAAGAGATGCTCTTAAGTTGGGACTAATCAAAAGAGTTGGTGACGGAAGCACCATTAGCGCATGGGATGATCCATGGATACCTGACAGCCCCTCTAGGAAGCCAATGTGGAGGGATCCAGAGAGCACTATTTCGGTGGTCCAAGAGCTGTTACATCCTATTACTCATGAGTGGATAGAAGAGAAGGTTCGTACGAATTTCTTACATACTGATGCGGAGGCTATATTAAGAATTCCTACTGGACATTTTATGGATGACACATGGGCTTGGCAACCAGAGAAGCTGGGTTTCCTTTCGGTGAGGTCTGGGTATAAAACATTGATTTGGTACTACTTCATTCCTCCTGCTAGTTCATCCGGTACCGAGGACAACTCGGTTTGGAAGAGGCTATGGAAGTTACCAATTCCTCCAAAGGTAAGGAATTTCTGGTGGCGGGTGATTAAAGGTTTTGTTCCTACGAAGGAAAGACTAGTTAACAGGCATATAGAGCTGATAAGTGCTTGTGAGGACTGCGGTATACCCGAGACTATATTTCATGCTCTCTTCCAATGTACTTGGGCTAGACTGTTTTGGGGCTCGGTTCGTGAGATGACTGGGATCAAAATCCCCAATCTTCACCCATATTCATGGGCTTCGGACTTGATTGATCCGAATATTGTGGATTTGGAGACCACCAACACTATTCTCTGCGGTGCTTGCGCAGTGTGGTCGGAAAGGAACTCGAGGAGGCATGGTGCAGGTTCGAGGAATATAGCCCAATCAGTAAGCTGGGATGTCGACGTGTCGAGGGATTTGGTCCTATCTGGTAAAGCAAATAAGCCAAGGAAGGTACCTGGTACTACGGGGTGGAAACCACCCGAGGATGGTTATCTAAAAATTAACGTCGACGCTGCATATGGTGCCAATCATCATGGAGGTACGGGGGTTTGCGTACGTGATCATACAGGGAAGCTTATAAGGGGGCAGTCATTATGGTATAGCATGGCTAATGATGCTCTTACTATGGAGGCAATGGCGATTCGTGATGGTGTCAAAGTAGCTATGGAGTTGGGTCTTCGTCATGTTATCATCGAAACGGATGCCCAACAAGTTGTTACTATGTGGTCGGATTCTTGCTTCCAGAGGTGTGAGGTGGCTCCTTATCTCCTTGAGGTGAATGATCTTATTGGCAACTTTGACGAGTTTAAGCTTTCTTATATTCCTCGGAAAGCAAATGAGTTGGCTCATCTCTGCGCTAGTTACTGTAACATTGATAGGAGAAGATGCCCCTGGATTAATTATACCCCCGCGTTTCTCGATGCCTGTATCAGAAAGGAGTGTAAACCTGATTGAACTGTCCAGCAGCAAGTTTGTTGACACACTCTTTTACTTACCGGGTTACCTACGGGACTGAAAGATTTTTAATGAGGCGGGTTTGCTTGCTTAATATATTGAGTCTTTAATAAAAAAAAAGATGTAATCGGCACGAGGGGCTCTCTATTTAACACGCAAACGTGCCGAGGTCCAAGGCATCGTTCCCTGCTTTTCCAATCTACAGATTCTAGTAGAGCGGACGAAGCGCTGGAGCCGTCGAACGCGACGCTGCGGCGGAGGTGCGCAGCCTGCACGGCGAGAGAGGTGGAGCCGAAGACGTCGAGGTCATCCATGGGAGTGGGGGCGACGGCGTCGGAGAAGCCGCCGAACGCGACGCGGCGCAGCCTGCGCGGCGAAGGAGGTGGAGCCGAAGACGTCGAGGTCGGGAGTGGTGGAGCTCCCGCTCCGCATCCATGGGAGTGGGGGCTGCGGTGGGGAGGACGCAGCCGTCGTGGTCGGTGCGGACGGTAGCGGGAGAGGAGGTGGGGTGGAGCGCACGAGGTCCCCCCTCGTCGTCCATGGCAGCCGGTTTGGTTTGGTTGGTTGGCTTGCGGAAGGGGTGGGGAAATTGGGAACCTTCTAGTAGGTGGGTTTGGCCGCGGCTATTTATCTTCCTCCCCCGCGACGGGGCAGGCCGCGACTGCTGCGGCACGGGCATGGCATGGCGCCACAGCTGGACTGGAAGGGGGCGCGGCGTTGCCTACGCAGCGGGCGTCCGCTCCTTAAGCTTCCGCCCGTGACTCGATCTGGATCGTCCATCGCATCCCAGCGATGGCCCGAGGCGACCCACATAAGGATGCCCCTTGCTCCAGCTCTCGCATCATCTTCTCCCGCCGCCGCCGTCCCCCCCTCTCCATTCCTTGGCCTCAGATTTGCCTCGCTGGTCGCTGCTGAGTTGGGCGGCGATTTTTTTGCACCAAGTTGTGGAGACCGACGAGGTGTACGCGCAGATGAAGCTGAACCCTGCAAGGCAACGGGGGATTCATGATTCGCAGATGATGTCTCATGGCTTCGGTCGTGTTGAAGCAAGACACGGGTACCTGCCTCTGCCTGCGGAGATGGATGGGGATGGTGAGCGACATCCACAAGCAGGCGCGCCGGCTTCTCCGTGACCGTGCCCACGCCGAGCGGCTATTCCCTCCTCTCCTCTGGTATGACGAGAGTGTAGTTTTGGGCAGTGTACCTTCCATTTTGCATCATGGGTTTGATGATCTTGTCAATAACAGGCGAAAATGCATAACCACTCCTACGATGGACCCCCCTACTATCTACACCGTCCATTTGGCCCATTTGTTGGAGATTCGTGCTGCAGTTTTTTTAAGATAACCCTCCCACCCGACAAATGTAAATTTGCACAACGCACCCTATCTTTCTCGCTTTTATCAAGTAACTCGTGTTGATAACACACCTCATGCTGTCATTCTTTTGACTACTTTTTTCTCCCAGTTTTTTCCACAAATAATTCCCAACCAGAGTATAACTTCAAATTTTTCACAGAATATTTCTTTTCCAAAAATATTAAACTATCTTACATATATCTTTATCTCTAAATAATAATCAACCAAAATTCACATAAGTTTCATATAAGATTTTTTCACAGAAAAATTAAATAAGTTTAAACATGTTGAAATATTTTCAATATTCAACAAGTTTGACTTCAATATTTTCACAGAATTATTTAACCATGGATATTAATGAAAATTCATATAGGTTTTATACATTTTTTCATGTAAGAAATTTTCACAGAAATATTCAACATGTTAAAACAGAAATTATACATGTGCCACAGAATATTTTTTTCCAGGAATATTACACTGTATTACACAAAACTATATCACATCCCTGAAGAACAATAAAAAAAAATCATAATAGTTTCATATACGAATTTTCACAGAAATATTACCAGAAATAAATGTTGAAATATTACCCAAAGATTTATAATCAACAAAAATTCATATAAGATCCGTACATTCATTTTCATGAGTTTTATACATAGCACAGAAACCGTAATGCATTCCTTTAAAACTTCATGCCAGATTCATACATAGAAATACAATATTCATGCCAGTAACAGATCCGAAACATGAAAGAGAACTTTGCATCCATTCATGCAGATCCATACAAGATTCATTGAATCAATTCAATATTTTCCAGATCCATACAGTATCCATAAAAGAAATATAGCAACAAAGAAATTTCGAGGAAAAATAATGGAAGAGAAGGAAGGGGAGCTCGGCCGGATCTGATGTCTCCATGACATGGAGATACACTGGGAGGGGGCGAGCTCGGCCTGTCGTGGAGCGGATGACCGGCCTCCTTCCACCGCGTGCTGGAGGTCAGGCTCGAGGGCGTGGGCATGGCCTCCATGCTCTGGCTCCGCACTTCCCGCGCCGCCCGGAGTCGGGTAGCCGCCGCGCGCCAAGCAGATCCGTGAGGGCCGCCACTAGCGTCGTCTCGCGGCCGTGCGGTCGGGGAAGCCGGGTTGGAGGCGCTCGCGGTGCCTCCTCCTTCGTCGGCCGGGCGTCTCCTCCTTCGTCGCGCGGCCACACCGAGCTTGTCCCGGCCGGCCGGCCGGTCGGAGAAGGGATGAAGAGGCCGCCGGGGAGGAGCGTCGGGGGCGGGGGCGGCGGGGGTGCTGCAGGGGCGGTGGAGGAGGCAGGGCAGTGGAGGCCGGCTCGAGGCGGCGCGATGAGGACGCGACCGGCTCAGTGCGGGAGAGAGGGGGCGGGAGTGGGCAGCCGCCGCCGGGGGAGGGGATTGGGGTGGGACTCGTCACCAGTTTCTTAGGGTTTGATGACTATATATACTACGGTGGAGTACGGGTTGATTTCAATTTTTGCGGGGGTTGAAAATGTAAAAATGTGGGCCAGTTTGACTGGGTGGACTTTTACCGCATCCAACGGTTCTGATTGTAGGGGGGGACCAAGCTACATGTGGGAAATCCGCACTCCAATAACAGGTGGTATTGTGTGCTTTGTAGCATGGATTTCAAACACCAGCCTCCTGCGCAGGAGCTACTCCTAATCTGCTTGTGGTTCACAGGCCAACCGAGAAGACACCTCTTAGTTAACTACTTGCTGGAGTGCGTTTGTCTGGAGACTCTGTGCTCTTCAATATTGGTGTGCTTCGCTGTTTGTTTATGTGCTTGTGATAATTGTCCATTTTGAGTAACAAGTGGGGCTTATTATTGTTCATTTTACGATCCAGGAACGAGAAAAACCACCTTTGGCTGGGGCACACGCTGTGATGGCCTTCCTCTCTTCTTTCGACTGCCAGCATGCGTGTAGGCACTCATCTTGTGTGTATCTGATCTAGCTGTGATGTCTGACGGCTTCGTCCGTGCTGATCTGTCATCCAGCAAGGGCAGAACGACGCATACCTGCCTGCGGAGGTGCGTAGCATGAGCAAGCAGCCCGCCGACTACTTCTACAAGACGCCGACGGCCACCAGGCACTCAATTTCCACCTTTTCACCCAGTTCAGTACCATTCTCCACATTTGAAATAATGTTAAGCCCAGGTGACAATTTTGCAATTTGAGTAAGAAGTGGGACTTACTGATCGTTTTACAGGAATGAGAAATCCCAGCTTTGGCTGGGAAGCAGGTGTGCCAGCCGGACACAGACTGTGATGCCTTCCTCTCTTCTTTCGACTGCCAACATGCATATAGGCACTTTGAGTAATAAGTTGAACGGTAATCTTCCATTTCTTCTAGGAAATTGAGTTGCCATCTTTCCTTCATGAGATACTGGGGTATAGACAACTTTAGTTCTATTACAGCATAAGTGCATAACGAGATTCACTTGTCACATTTAGCAGCACTGAAGCAAAAGAACTTGTTCTTTTTGAATCAATATATGTATTGTGGTGGTTATTTCTGTCAGGACTGAGGAGTATATGACCTCGTCTTCTTATTCTCATCATGTTTATTTGATTGTTTTAGTAAATTTGACCGGAACTCCTATTTTCTACCAGAAGCCGAGTAGACATTTCACCTTCTTGGGACAGTAGAGTATGAAAACCGTCAGTTCTGGAATATATATGATTTTGGCAGCAGAAATATAGTCATCTCCAATATGAACATTGAATGCTTCAGAAATGCCATTGAATTCTGCATGTTTCTGTCAGGAGGAGTATATAATCCCATCTTCTTATCTTCGTCATGTTTAATCGATTGTCTTGGTAAATTTTGCCAGTACTCCTTCCTATTTCCAGAAGCCAACCAACCTAGTCATTTCACCTTCTTGGATCAGTAGACTATGAAAACCATCAGTTATGTCTCTCATTTTCGTAGACTGTGTCATATTTGTTTCTTTACATGGTCGTACTAGGAGGAGAACTGAGTTTTCTCTGAGAGGATGGGCTCCGGCGATTACGGA
The DNA here is from genome assembly GCA_028641055.1 of Alopecurus myosuroides. NCBI lineage: Eukaryota > Viridiplantae > Streptophyta > Magnoliopsida > Poales > Poaceae > Alopecurus > Alopecurus myosuroides. The sequence continues at coordinate 40,408,324 of CM054059.1, read as the reverse complement.
GGCGTCCCTCCAACCCCGGCCTGCGGTGCCCCGCCGCCGCCGCTGCCTCCACCCTCGCCGCTCCCATGCCTTCTCGGCTCCCTGCCACCTCCCCTACTCCTGACCCTAGGCCCTGCTCCGCCACTGCCGTGGTCGTTCGCCAGCTCCTCGGCAGCTCCCCCCCCCCCCCCCCCCGCCTGCGGCCGTGGACCGTGTTACCGCGGGGCACAAGGCCGACACGTCGCCCACCGCTCCCCAAACACGCCCCCCCGTCACGGAACGCCAGTCTCCCCCGCAAGCGGCAGCCCACCGTGCCCGTCGGCGTCAAGGCCCTGCCCTCAACGAATCTGGTACGGCCATTCTATCCCAACCTCTCTTACATCTCCGCTCGTCGGTATCTCGTTCGATGTTCTTGGACGCCGCCGGTGGGCCGATTCCGTTCTGGATCGCTAGTGACCAAGTAGACCTCCGCGTCTGCCCCCGTTAGATCCAAAATGCCCTCAATTTCATCTTCGCCTACCCCCCGATTCCGTTCGTGGCACGCCGCGTCGAGCTACTGGTTTTCTCCGCCACGACTGCGTCTCCGGCGATCGCCGACCTCCTCTTCGCCTCCGCGCCAATCTCCATTGGCTACCGATGCCTCTCCTTCCACCGATCGTCGGAGTCAGCCTGTGCTGCGGCGGCGCTCGTCCTGGCGGCCCGCTCCGTCGATCCCTCGAGTGTTTCCGCGGTAGGGCCTTGCGCCACGTCCCCCCAAGTTTCCGCTGACCGGGCGGGTCTCCGGATTGACCTTGACTCCCGCGCGCGGACCGCCACGCTGGCTGGTGAGACCGTCACCCCCACCCCCGTGGCCCCGGGCCCACCTGACAGCTCCACCCTCCCCTCTGCGCCCGCGGCCCCCCCCCCGCGCCGTGACTTAGTCACATCCCACGGCCCGCTCGCCTCCATCCCCTCCCCCTTCAACCTTTCGCCCGGATCTCGCGCCGCTCATGCGGATCCTCCTGCAACCGCCGCTCGCCCCGTCGCCTCAATGCCTACTACTCCCACCTCGCCTCGTAGCCCCCCGCGTCGCACGGGCTCTCTCACACCTACACCTGCGCCCACCTCTCCCCTCTCGCCTGTCTCTCACCACGATGCCCCCCCCCCCCCGCTCTGACGCCACCGCGCGAGATCCCGCCGATGCGCCGAACGCCGCGCCACCCCCAGCCTCCCCCGCCTTCCCCGAGCTCCCCCGGTCCTATAAAGAGGTCCTTCTTACTCCCCCCAAGCCACCGCAACTCAAGCGCCGTTCCCGCTCCTTCATCCCCCGACGCCGCATCGAGCTCTGCTTCCGCTGTCTCGCGTCGGACCACCGCGTCAAGATCTGCTGCGACCCCGTCCGCTGCACCTGTTGTGGGCGCTCCGGTCACCGACGCAAACGATGTAAGATGCCTCCCCTCTCAACGCCTTTCCTTTGGCTCCCAAACCCCCCGGTCTCTAACTGCAACCACATCCTTCCCTCCGACAGGCAGTCCCGCACGCTGGCGTCAAGCACGGCCGCCGCGGGCCTTCGCCCGTCCTCCCCGACCCGTGACGCCGCCTCGGCGGCCCCTTCCTCCCTGCGCTCTAGGTGGACGGCTCGGTTCCTCGGCGAGCTCTACGAGGCGCGCCCGCGTGGGCCGCTGTTCCGGCCGGCCACGCCCTTCCCTCATAGAGTCCCCGGCGCATCGCCGTTCACCGCCTCGACCCGCCTCCCCTTCCGCCATGGATGACCAGGTCCAATCCCTTCGCCACCTCCAGGGAGACCCCTTCCTCTCCTCGCGTGGGCGGAGAGGACTCGCCGGCCCCGTCCGAAGGCCCGCTCCAGGGGCGTCCCGGCTACGGCGAGGTCTTCATGCCTATGGTGGCTGATGGAGGCGGCAGCCGTCGATTCGCCTACGCCACTCTCGAGCCTGCTTCCTCGAGCCCCGGCTTCACCATCCGCCGAGCCCTTGAGACCCGCGGAGGCAATCCCTCCTTTGGGCTGGCGGCCTCCGACTACGGGGCTCTCCTTGTCCTCTTCCCCTCGCAGGCGGTGCGGGACGCCACCATGCAGCTCTTCCCCGCGCGCGTCGACGGCCACATCGTCGTCCTCGAGAAGCCGGAGGAACGCGACAACAGGTTCGGATGGCGCTACGGGTTTCTTGCCCAAGTCTCCGCCACCGGCTTCCCCCTGGAGCATTGGCACGAGGCCGGTATCCGCGACGCCTTCCGCTGCATAGGGAGCATCTGCTGCATCGACCCCCTCTGCCTCGACGAACTTGACTTCTCCGCCGTCCGCTTCATCATCCGTCTCGAAGCCGAGCACGATGTCCCGCTGGCACTCCTTGTCCGCGACTACGAGGGGGAGTTCACCACGGAGGTCGACCTACGCGTTGTCCGCGTGTGGAGCCTTGACGAAGATGGCTCGTCCCTCTCCTCATCCCACTTCCACCGCGACGGCGACGGCTCGCCACCTCCGCGTGGAGGTCTCGACGACATCGACGAGGGGAGCATGCCGGGCGCGGGACCCATATCCCCTGCATCCAGGCCCACCCCCGGGCTGAACACCACCGGCCGTGGGCCGGGCCCCTGTGCTGCTCCGCCCTCCGGGCTGAGCCTCCTCCAGCGCGTCGTGGCGCGTCGCCGCGCCTCCTTGTCCATGGACGAGGTCCCTGGCGCGGCTGACGGGCCGGCCCTTTTCCACCGTCTACTTGCTCACAGGCTATCTGCCCAATTCCCCGACACCCCCGCGCGGCAGGTACGGCTCCCTTCCTTCTTCTTCGACGCCCGGTCCTTCTCCGTTTCCTTCCTGTCGAATGACACCTTCGTTCGCTTGCAGTGGATGGATGCTCTGACCCCGCCTGCCTCCTCTCTGGTTCCTACCCCGAGCCCTCTCGCGCCGCGTGCCGTCGAGATTATCGACCTCGGCGTGTCCCCCCCCCCCCCCCCCCCCCGCCGCGGACACCGGTGTCGACCTCGCTGCTCCGCGCGAGGTGGTCGACCTGACACAGAGCCCTCCGCTGATTTTCAGCGCGTCGGCCGACGAGCACGAGGTGGTCGTGCGCCGCCGCCAGGGGCACGACAAGAGGGCGGCGGACACCGCCTTCCGCGCTCGCCGCAGCGCGCGGCTCGCCGCCAAGGAACCTGCCGACCACACCACCGCCCTCGGCCGCGCCAAGGCAGCCAAGGCGGCCAACTTCGACTCCCGCAAGGGCTCTCCCCGCCTCCGCAAGGCCATTGCCGACGCCGGGCTGGCTGGCGGCTTCCCCGACTACATCCCCTTGCCGTGCCTCCAGGAGATGGGCGTCGCGTGAAGGGTGGACCCGGTCGGGTTGGTGCCTCGCCGTTCCGCATGATGCCAGTGACACCGTCTGCTCCCGTCCGTGGGCGCCGTAGACTAGCTATGGCTGCTGGAGCCTTTCAATTTCTTAGTTCCGAACATGTTGTGAGCTCCCGTCCGTGTGCAGCTGCGTCTGCTGGAGCTCACCCCCCGTTGTTCTTCTTGTCCACCGCCATGTCCGCCTCGCGCCTCGCACTCCCCATGTTAGCATGTTCGAGGTTTGCAACCTCAGGTGCCAATCATGTGGTTTATGAATTTTATTAAGTTTTCTGCTGCTTCCTGGAATACTAGAGGTCTGGGTGACTCGGCCAAATGCGTCCAGGTGTTCTCTGATATTCGCAACCTCGGCGCCCATCTTATCGCTATCCAAGAGACCAAGCTGCGCTCGATCTCTGTCCCGAAAGCTGCTACCTTCCTCCCCCCAAATCTGCGGTCATTCGAATATATAGACGCTGTTGGCTCGGCGGGCGGTATGCTTTCGGCCTAGGACAGCAACATGTTCTCTCTCGTGGGTGTGTTCCGCTCGACGTACGCCTTTTCTCTCGATCTCTCATGTGTCTGTGATGGCTCCAGATTCCGCTTCTCGAACGTCTATGGGCCTTGCGACCGTCATGACAAGCTTACCTACTTGAACAGCCTCCCCTCCCATGATCCCGGTGACCTATGCCCTTGGATGATTGCGGGTGATTTTAACCTCACTCGTAGCCCGGATGATCGTAACAACTCGAACTTCTCGTAGTCCTCTGCTGACGCCTTTAACCTTTGCATTAATTCTCTGGGCCTTATCGACCTCCCCCTGCACGACCGCTTATATACTTGGACCAACAACCGTGACTCTCCCACTCTCATCCGGCTCGATCGGTTCCTCATCAACGTGGCTTGGAACACTCGCTTCCCCTCCTCCGCCCTTCTTTCTTCCTCCCGTGACACCTATGATCATGTCGCTCTCCTCGCCACCATCTCCACCCTTATCCCCCGCTCCCCCATGTTCCGCTTTGAACGTGGCTGGTGCATGCATGCCTCCTTCCGGTCGATGATTGCTCGTGCTTGGCTTTCCACCTCTAGGGCAGACCCCACTGCCCAGATGGTCGCTAGGTTCCGCCGTTGTAGGGTTAGCTGCAAAATTTGGACGAAACGTGTCTCTCCTGCTCTCCAGCGTGAGATCGACTCCTGCATCGTCGTTAACCTGCTGGATCGTCTTGGGGAGCACAGGGCCGTCTCCGTCCATGAGGCGCTGCTTCGGAACCTCACTCTCGATTCCCTCCGTACCGCCGTCCTTGAACAAGCCACATACTGGCGCTTCCGTGCTAAGGTCAGGTATGCTATTGATGGCGACGAGAACTCAAAATTTTTCCACGCCTTGGCGTCCTGCCGTAAACGGCGCAACTCTATCCCCTCCCTGACCGTCGGCGATGTCACCCTCTCGTCCCATACAGACAAAGCCCGGTCACTCAAATCCTTTTTTGGGGACCTCTTGGGCCTGGCCGGTGGATGCCGCTGGCGTTTCGACCTTTGTGACCTCTATCCCAACCCCGTGTCGCTTCCGGACAGCCTTACTGCCCCTTGTAGCCCCGTTGAGATTAGGCAAGCCTTCGCCGATATGAACGCCAACTCTAGCCCTGGCCCCGACGCGTTCGGCCCCAGTTTCTTTACTACCTTCTAGGGGTGCATCTCGGAGGATGTCTCCCGCGTCTTCCTCGACTTCTTCTCCGGCCAAGCGGACCTTACCCGGATAAATAGGGCATATCTGGTCCTCCTCCGTAAACACGATGCCGCCACGGCCCCCTCTGACTTTCGTCCTATCTCTCTCCAAAACTGCATCATGAAGGGCATTACCAAGGCTCTCGCATCCCGGCTCCAGAAAGTTATCCACCGCCTCGTCGACTGGGACCAGTCCGGGTTCCTGTCTGGGCGTCGTATCTCCGAAAATATCATCTACGCTGTCGACCTCGTAAGGTGCTGTCACGCCTCCCGTGCCCCGACCCTTGTTTTCAAGATCGACTTCCGCAAGGCCTTTGACTCCGTCAACTGGTGCAGCTTTCTTAAGGTTTTGCGCGCTCGGGGGTTCAACGATAGGTGGTGCGGGTGGATCGCAAGTATTCTCGAGACCAGCCACACCTCCGTCCTCCTCAACGGGGTCCCCTGCGATTGGATCAGATGTCGCAACGGCCTTCGCCAGGGTGACGCTCTCTCGCCCTACCTCTTCATCATCGTCGTCGATGTCCTTCCTCGCCTGATTCTGCAATCTTTCAACCGCGGACACCTTAGCCATCCCATCGACAGTTCTCTCTCCCCCATCGTCCTCTAATACGCCGACGGCACTCTTATCCTCTGTCGGGGTTCCCCCGACGCTGCTACACACCTCAAGCGCGTGTTGGATGACTTCGCCCTTGCCACGGGCTTCCACATCAACTTCCATAAATCCTGCCTCATCCCCATGAACGTCGACCACACCATGGCTGACGCTATGGCTCTGGAGCTGGGATGTCCCATTTCCGGGTTCCCTCAACCATACCTTGGTCTCCCGCTCCCCCCCCTAAAACTCCCTAACTCGGCTTATCTCCCCCTTCTCACCTCCTTTGACCGACGCTTGTCCGGCTGGAAAGCTATGCTTCTCTCCTCGGGCGGCAGACGTACCCTCTGCAACGCGGTCCTTAACAATCTACCCACCTACTTCATGAGCTCGTTCTTGTTACCGACTGAGATTATTGAGAGTATGGATAGAAGGCGTCGGGCCTTCTTCTGGACAGGGAAAGACACATGCTCTGGTGCTCGCTGCCTAATTGTCTGGGATCAGGCTTGTTTACGTGTGCAGGAGGGTGGATTTGGGCTTCGGGACTTACGACGCCAAAACCTTGTGCTTCTCCTTAACTTTGTCCACAGGTTGCATCAGAGGGAGCCGCTGCCTTGGAAGACTTGGTTCCGACAACACTCGGCCAGGGACCTGGGGGGGCTCTCGTCTTGCCCCTCATTCATGGAGCGCATCGTGGCTTTTGGTATTTGTTTCTATAGGTCCATCACTCGGGCCACTGTCGGGGACGGGGTGTACACCTCGTTCTGGTACGACAACTGGCTGCCGGGAGGGCCCTTATGTGGTCGCTTCCCCGCCCTCTTCACCCACTGTATTAGGCCTCATGCCTCTGTTGCAGCGGTTCTTCGTGAGGGGATGCACCTCCGCCCCCGGCTCTCGACTGTTGCTGCATCCCAGCGGGATGTGGTGACCGGGCTCTACTCCAGCTTCGCCCTCTCCGACACCGAGGACTCTCGCTGTCTCGCGTGGGGGGACGAGGGGCCGTTCTCCTCTCGCGCCGCCTACAAAATGCTCTCCTACAATGGGAGGCTTGACGCGTCCTCGATCACCGCTTGGTCTCTGCGGCTCCCCGCGAAGATCAAGATCTTTGCATACCTCACGGACATCGACCGGCTTAGCACTCGCGCCAACCTACTGCTTAAACATTGCGCCCCCTCGGACGCATGTGAGAGGTGTGGGGAGCCTGAGACCGGCCGACACCTCTTCTTCCTATGCAGGTTCGCCGCCGAGGTGTGGCAGGCTCTCCGCGTGCACATCCCCGACTGCAGCTCCTTCTGGGACATCCAGCCACCACGCCCCGGGATGCCCGAGTGGCATGCTGGCCTCGCCACCATCCTATGGAACGTCTAGAAGGCGAGGAACGACGCCGTCTTCAACGCCGCCTTGTGTGAGCCCAGTGACGTGATTCGTCGGTCCGCCGATGACCTCCTCCTGTGGGGCTTCCGTTTTCCTACTAGTGACCGTGCTCATATTGATAGCATGCGCGCCTTCTTTCTCTCTAGTTGTAACAACTCTTAGTCCCACTCTCCCCTTTTGTTCCCCCTTGTAATGTCTTCTGGTTCGCCTCACTGTGACTAGTGTGATCGCCTCGAGTAATATAATAAGCGGTGGTGATTCATACCCCCCGTAGTTCTCGAAAAAAACATGGTGTCTTGTGAGAATTCGAAAAAGGCTTTCGCCCCTCTTTGTAAATAAAGCAACGTCTTGTGAGAATTTAATTCCTATTGTCATCAAAAAATAATCATTTGCTATTAGTTAGTGACCGCCAGTTGGTTTAGTTATCATCTGTGTATTCTTAGTGGCAGTTCCCATAACACTAGTTGTCATTAGTTTATATTTTGGTGCTGACTTAACTTGCAGGCCTACATGTTCAAGTATGATGTTGTTCACGGACAGTGGAAGCACCATGATTTTAAGGTCAGGACGCGAAGACCCTTCTCCTAGGTGAGAAGGAGGTAGTCCTTTTTGGTTGCAGGTTTGTTACCAGTAAAAAAAAATGTGGCATTTCAATTGATTTCCATGTAAATGCTTTATAGGTTCATTATCCAACTTTATGATGTAGGAAGCCTAAGGAGATCCCATGGGGTGAGGCTAGTACTGACTACATTGTTGAGTCCACTCGTGTTTTCACTGACAAGGACAAAGCCACAGACATTGTTGAGTCCACCGGTGTTTTCATTGACAAGAACAAGGTCACACCTGTAAGTATCTAGCTATGATCCTGGGCGAGACACGAGAGAGATCAATCGAGAATCATAGAATTGGGAATTAGGCTCGTTCCTCCCCACCTCCCCCGAGCCAGTTACACACGGCATCTGCCGTTCTTTCGTTCGTTCCAAGCCAAGTTCCACGCACGCACACACACGCTACTTATACAGAGATGCTTAGGTGACCCAATTGCCTGACATTTGCCACCTTGGGGCTTGTTTCCTCCTCTTGGGCCGGCCTTGCTCAGCGGATGGTTGGTGAGGGCTGTTGTTGTCAGTTGGTGGGCCTAGTGCGTTGACAATCCCCCCTCCTTGAATCCCTGCTTGCCCCCAAGCAGGCGCGTGAGGAAATTGCTGCCGTAGAGGTTCAAGATCTTCCCATGTCGTGTGTTCCTCGAGGCCGCCACTCCACTGAACTAGGGCCTGAGTGACTGAGCTATGGCCACGCTGCTGCACACGCTGCCGGAGCACCCGCACGGGAACCTGAAACACATCATCAGGAGAGGGAAATTGCGATGATACCTGAGGTCTGGGCCCAATGCACAGCTTCAACTGAGATACATGAAACACCGGATGGACCCTGCTAGTGTCAGGTAAGTCCAATTTGTAGGCAACTGCACCAACGCGCTCGATGATACGAAAGGGGCCGAAGAACTTGAAGGAGAGCTTATGGTTGGCACGACGACTGACAGAGGACTGGATGTACGGCTGCAGGCGAAGGAAAACCTGATCTCCCACATCAAAAGTGCGTTCCCGGCGATGTTTGTCAGCCTGGGCCTTCATGCGCTGTTGCATTCGTAACAGATGTTGGCGGACAGAAGCCATGACCAATTCACGCTCAGCGAGCCACTCCTGTATATCACCTTTAGCAATAGAGTCAGTTGCTGTTACCCCAAAGTACCTTGGCTGGTGTCCATACAGGAGCTCGAAGGGGGACTTGCCAAGAGAAGCATGCCAATTGGTGTTGTACCAGAATTCACAAAGCGATATCCACCGGGCCCAGTACTGGGGATGTGCACTGATGAAGCATCTAAGGTAGCACTCGATCGACTGGTTGACGCGCTCTGTTTGACCATCCGTTTCAGGGTGATTCGCTGTACTGAGCTTGAGTTGCGTACCTGTGGCACGAAAAACCGACTGCCAGAAGGAGCTGGTGAAATTGGGGTCTCGGTCAGAAACCAGCGATCCAGGCAAGCCATGGAGCTTGTAGACGTGCTCGATGAACAATTCAGCTACTTTGCTCGCTGTGTACGGATGGTGCAGAGGAATGAAATACGCATATTTGGTCAGTTTGTCGACGACTACCATCAGACACTTGTACTGGCGCGACGGCGGGAGGCCATTAATGAAATCCATCGTGGCAACTTCCCAGGGCGCAGATGGAATAGGTAATGGCTGCAGCAGCCCAGCAGGAGGGAGACGCTCAGGTTTAGCCTGTTGACAGGTGTGACAATTGCTGACATACTCCTTAACCATCTTCTTCATGCCCGGCCAACTGAAGAGAGAAATAAGACGGCGATACGTAACTGGAAACCCCGAGTGGCCTCCCTGTGGACTGTCGTGGAATGCTGATATAATCTGCTGTTGGAGACTTGAATCATGGCCTAGCCAAATCTTGTGCTTGTGGCGAAGAATACCGCCATCCAATGTGTACCCTGGAATTGCTGCAAGAGGCGATGTGATCTACTGACAATTGCTGCAAGAGGCGATGTGATCTAGCGTCGGCTGCATAGCTGCGTTGCACAGATGCCAGCCAAACGGGCTGGATGGTCGTCATGGCCAAAACCTCTGAACTCGACGGGGGCTTGCGTGAGAGGGCGTCCGCGGCGCCATTCTGAATCCCTTTTTTGTACTGGACTGTGTACTGTAACCCCATGAGTTTTGTCAGAGCTTTGCGTTGCCAGTCTGTGTGCAGTCGCTGGTCTGTTAAATGAATCAAGCTCTTATGGTCAGTGCATATGACGAACTCGCGCAGCTGGAGATACGGACGCCATTGCTGGACAGCGAGCAAAATGGCGAGATATTCCTTTTCGTAGACTGACAGCCCGCGGTTCCTTGGCCCCAACGCGCGACTGACAAACGCCACCAGGTGCCCCTTCTGTGAAAGGACCGCTCCAATGCCCACATCGCATGCATCTGTGTCGACGACGAAGGGCTCAGTGAAGTTGGGCAGGGTGAGGACAGGAGCGGTGATCAGAGCTTGCTACAATACTCTGAATGCTGTGTCCGCTTCAGTTGTCCACATAAATAGAGTCCCTTTTTTCAACAACGCTGTCAACGGCTGACTCACGATAGCGTAATGTCGAATGAACTTGCGATAATAACCGGTAATCCCTAGGAAGCCCCTGAGCTCTCGCTGATTTTTGGGAACAGGCCAATCCTGGATAGTTTGTATCTTATTAGGGTCCGTAGCCACTCCTTCTGCAGATATAACGTGCCCCAAATAAGCGACTTGCTGCTGGGCGAAGGCACATTTCGTAAGTTTCACCTGCCACTTGTCCTTCTGCAAGATCCCCAGGACAGTGGATAGATGGCTCAGATGGTCAGTGAAACTGTGACTGTAGATCAAAATGTCGTCGAAGAGTACCAGCGCGAACTTCCTCAATACTGGCGCTAAAGTCGCATTCATGGCACGCTGAAAGGTTGCCGGAGCTCCGGTGAGGCCGAAAGCCATGACTTTAAACTCGTAATGACCGTTATGAGACTGGAAAGCTGTCTTGTGTTCTTCACCAGGCGCAAGGAGAATTTGATGATAACCGGCCTTCAGGTCGAGCTTTGAAAACCACTTTGCACCTGAGAGTTCATCAAGCAATTCATCTATAACGGGAAATGGGTATTTCCCTTTTACTGTCAATGCATTGAGCGGTCGATAATCGATCACCAGACGCCATGGTTTCTCCCCTTGCTCTTCCTTCTTCTTGACAAGCAACACGGGAGCAGCGAACGCGCTGTTGCTGTGCGTGATCACACCTTGGGCCAACAACTCCTGAATCTGTTTTTCAATTTCTGTCTTAAGCTCAGGCGCAACACGGTAAGGCCTGACTGACACTGGTCTGGCACCTAGAACAAGCGGAATATGGTGATCGTACTGTCGCCGTGGCGGCAATCCCTTGGGTGCTTCGAAAACAGAGGAAAACTGATCTAAGACTGCTTGTACTTCGACAGGAATCACAGCTGGATCCTTTTCCTTCTCGCGGAGTAGCTGAATTTCGACTAACGCGTGCGTATAGAGCTGTGGTTCCTCACCATGTAGCACAACCTGCCTCTCTTTATACTGGAACGCAAGCCACCCTTGCTCCCAATGCGTTAACATGGGACTATACTTACCCAGCCAGTCGAGTCCAATTATGCCATCATAACTGGCCAATTCGAGTACCCTGAATGTATTCGAGAAGTGCGCGCCATCTGCTGACCATGACAACAAGGGAAAGTGTGCGGCGCTTGTCAGTTGCGCGCCTCCAGCCACTTGTACCGTTATGGGCGATGGCATCAGCTCCATACCTAAGAGTAAGCTGGCGTGTGCCTGGTCGATGAAGCATGCTGAACTGCCCGAGTCAACAAGAAACAAAAATTCATGCCCTTGGATCTGAACCTGGAGCCTCATTGTACGGGGTGCTGGGGCTCCTTGTTTCAGCGCTGCTACTGAGATGACACAACATTGTTGCTGGACTGGAACCTCTGCCTGCATTTCCTCAACCGATTCAGCATCTTTATTCTCTGAGATACGCATGAAGTCCACCATCTCCTGCACAACATGGAGTGACACTGTAGTTTTACAGACATGATCCCTGCTGTATTTCTCACCACAGGTGAAGCACAAGCCCTTAGCCCGGCGATATGCTTTTAAGCTATTCCACTTGTCATCATTCATGCCTTTCTGTTGCTCCGCAGAGCGCTTCTCCTCAACTGTTCTGGAGACCCACTTGGATGGAGGTGCCGGCGGCAACGGCGGTGACAGACTGGTTCTACGCCATGAGGAAGGAGACGATGCTGGTGGCTGTTCTGACGACACGCGGTCCCCCAATTCTTCATACAGGAGGGCCAGAGAATAGGCTGTCTCCAGCGACGGTGGCTGCTGGATTGCAACAAGAACGCGCACACCTGGTTGCAATCCATCCAGGAATTTCGTCGTGTAATGCACTGGATCAGGTCGAGGCTCATACACTGCGATCTGATCGACCAATTCTGAGAACCGCTGAACATAATCTGCAACTGTAGTTGTCTGACAAATGTGGATTAGGCGGCGCACGAGGATGGAGTGCTGATTGCGACTAAAACGGCCACTGACTGCCGCGACAAATTCAGACCACGGCGGTGAAGGAGATTTCTGCAAGAAGGACTCTAGCCAAGTAGCCGCTGCGCCCACGAACAGAGATGCTGCGTTGGAAACCCAAAATTGAGGAGGAGTTTGCCACCGATTGAAGTATTCCTCGCATCGAATTTGCCAGAGTTTCGGATTCGTCCCATCAAATTGAGGTAAACCAGGACGATACCCAGAAAGGGAAACATCAGTAGCCGAATGATGGTGCTGAGAGCAATCGAAAACAGGGTCGCTCTGACGGCTGGAATTGTTACCTGAACCCGGGGAGGACGAATGGTGAACAAACGTCGATCCCAGGTTTGGCGATGTAGCGCGGTGCCACGAAGGGCCATTGGAGCGAAGGTCGAGCTCCTTGGAGTGCGAACCGGAAGCGCGCTCGCCCGCCGCTCCTGGATCAGGCCGGGGAATCCGGTCCACTGCCGCGGTGAGGGCGGAGATCTCGGCGCTGAGTGAGGTCCTGATCGAGGCGATGTCCGTGCCAAGGGATAGCTTGACTGCCTCCAGATCTGAAGCCGCTGTAGCTCGAACTGCTTCCACGGCATCACTGATGGACTTGATCTGCTTCCCAGAGTCGAGGACGAATTTACGCACCTCGTCAAGCGTCTTCTTCTGATACTCGAGGAAGCGAAGCTCGGACTCCTCGGCGTTGTCGGAGCGGATCAGATCGTAGAGAGCTCGCGACTCAGCGGATAGCTGCTTCATGGTTTCTGCACGAAGGCGAGCGGCGAGGCGCGTGGGGTATGGGTGGGTGGGATGATCCAGTGTGGAGAAAAAATTGGAAGGAATTGAGGCTCTGATTACCACTTGTAAGTATCTAGCTATGATCATGGGCGAGACACGAGAGAGATCAATCGAGAATCATAGAATTGGGAATTAGGCTCGTTCCTCCCCACCTCCCCCGAGCCAGTTACACACGGCATCTGCCGTTCTTTCGTTCGTTCCAAGCCAAGTTCCACGCACGCACACACACGCTACTTATACAGAGATGCTTAGGTGACCCAATTGCCTGACGTTTGCCACCTTGGGGCCTGTTTCCTCCTCTTGGGCCGGCCTTGCTCAGCGGATGGTTGGTGAGGGCTGTTGTTGTCAGTTGGTGGGCCTGGTGCGTTGACAACACCTCACATTAAGGTGCGTACATGATCATCTCTGCTCCCAGCAATGGCGCTCCCATGTTTGTCTGCGGTGTCAATGAGAAAGAATACCCATCAGATATCACCATTGTCTCCAACGTTAGCTGCACCACTGTCTTGCTCTTCTTGCTAAGGCGCTTTTCATTATACTTTGTTCTACTCAAATTAACCACAGCTATGTTATGGAATCATACACTGATAATTTTTTTCTTTCAGGTTATCAATGACAGGTTTGGCATCGTTGAGGGTTTGGTGACCACTGTTCATGCCATGACCGGTAAGAATTTGAATTGTTTCTAGGTTGAGCAAACACTTATTTGTTGGGTTATAGTCTGATTGAATCTGAAATTTGATTTCTACAGCTACCAGAAGACGGGAGAGGTGGACGGGCTGCTAGCTTCAACATCATTCCTAGCAGCACTGAACTTGTGTGTATCTAATCTCTAATCAATTGCATGGTAATCGTCCATTTCTTCCAGGAATTGAGTTGCCATTTCGCCTTCTTGGGATAGTGAGGGTATAAACAACTTTTGATCAATTACAGCAAAAGTGCATAACAAGATTACAGATCCAGGAATGAGAAAAACCACCTTTGGCTGGGACACACACTGATGCTTTCCTCTGTTCTTTCGACTGCCAGCATGCGTGTAGGCACTGATCTTGTGTGTATCTAATCTAGTTGTGATGTCTGATGGCTTCGTCCGTGCTGATCTGTGATCCAGCAAGAGCAGAACGTCGCCTACCTGCCTGCGGAGGTGGGTATCATGTGCAAGCAGCCCGCGACACCACAAGGCACTCAATTTCCACCTTTTCACCCAGTTCAGTACCATTCTCCACACTTGAAATAATGTTAAGCCCAGGTGATAATTTTGCACTTTGAGTAAGAAGTGGGGCTTATTGATAATTTTACCATCCAGGAATGAGAAATCCCAGCTTTGGCTGGGAAGCAGGCGTGCCAGCCGGACACACACTGTGATGCCTCCCTCTCTTCTTTTGACTGCCAGCATGCATATACGCACTGAGCTTTTGTGTATCTAATCAATTGAATGGTAATCGTAAATTCTCTTCCAGGAAGATGAGTTTCCATCTCGCCTTGGGACAGTGGGGTATGGACAACTTTAGCTCTACTACAGCATAAGTGCTTCACAAGATTACACCTGTCACATTTAGCAGTACTGAACCAAAAGAACTTTTATTCTTTTTAAATCAATATATATCTGTATTGTGGTGGTTATTCCTGTCAGGACTCAACTCAGGAGTATATGACCTCCTCTTCTTATTCTCATCATATTTATTCATTTTCTTAGTAAATTTGACCGCGACTTTTATTTTCTACCAGAAGCCGAGTAGACATTTCACCTTCTTGGGACAGTAGAGTCTGAAAACCGTTAATTCTGGAATATATGATTTTGGTAACTGAAATATAGTCATCACCAATATGAACATTGAATGCTTCAGAAAGGACGGCTACTGAGATTCTGGAAGGGGTCATGAGCTCCCGCGACGCAATAGGCGACGCCGGGAAACCGCCCCCCGCCACCCTGGCGGCCGGCGGCCACAGCCCTACCCCACCCGCCCCGGCGGCTCCAGACGACGACGCCGATGCGGGAGGCCTCCTCTTCCAGGTGGGCAAGCAGGCGAGGCTTCCCCGCGCACCCGTCAGGCGGCTCGTTGGTCCAGGTATGGCTTTCCAATCCTATGCCCATACTCGTTTCTCTTCCGCTGTCGCGGGATCGGTCGCTGAGCTGTGGGTCACCCCGCCCTTCTCCGGCCCGTGTTTCTCTGTCGTCTCCATGGCAAACCTCCTCTCCTTCTTTCTCTGCGCCCCGCCCGCCGTGATCCCGGTCGATCCGGTTGGGAGCTCTACCTTCCGGGCTCGTTTCGCCTCCCCTTCGGTGGCCTCCTTTGTTCTTGCCGTCGGCGCATCGCACTGTGCGCGCTTCCAGCTAACCTTCCACGGCTCGCTGTCGGCCGCCATTGCCGCTGCCTCTCAGCTTGATGATGGGCCCCACTCTGTCAGCCACCCACGTGCGCGTCGAGGACGGAAACGCGTTCCTCCGTGATCCAAAAACCCTGCGGGCGCTGCGGGATTTCGCGGGCCAGGGATCCTGCCCACTCCGCGTGCAGGTACACCCGGACATTTACCTCCTACAGCACCTGTTGTCTCAGATGTCCCTTCCCCCCTTAAGGAGACCACGCCCCTAGCTGTCCCCCTTGTAGCCAACGCCGCCCATGCCCCTGACCATGCCCTCAACCTCGAGCCCTGCGATGTGCTAAATGCCGCGCCCCGCTCCCCATGTGCCCCTGGTACGGAGTTGATCAATGGAACCCCCTCTGATGTGCCTCGCAGCTTCGTGGAAGTTGCCAGCTGCCTGCCCGCTCTCCCCCTACCTCCCTCTCGACACCGCTTCAAAAACCTAAGCCTGGACGGTTGTTTTCGGTGCCTCTCCATCAAACACTTTGTCAAGGATTGCCGTGACCCTGTCCGTTGTCGCAAGTGCGGTCGTTCCGGCCACCGGCAACGTTCCTGCGAGATGCCTTACCCCCAGCCTACCTTCCTCCCCACCTCCACCTCCCCGCCCGCGACGCAAAACCCTCCGCCTCGCCCACCCACGCCGTACCCCACTACGGCCACGGCTACCCATACCCCGCTGGCGTCCCTGGACAGCCTCCTCCCCTCTCCGGCACCCACTCGCCTCGGTGCTCTCTTCGACTCCGCGGCGAGCTCTAGCTCCCCCCTTCCCGTCGAGTGCATCGTGCACGAGGTGGCCGCACCGACCAACCTTGTGCCCGTCCCCGCTGCTGACAGTGGCAGTGAGGAGGAGTTCGAGTCCGATGATCTCTCCGTCCAAGCCCCCGTTGAGGTCTTCATGCCCCCTGGCGACATGGACGCGGCGCGATAGCTCGCGGTCGTGTACATCGAGTCGGCAGTGCCGTTCTCCTCGTCGGGCTCCTCCTTCGCGGAAGCCCTTTTCCACGTGTTGCCAGGCCTGCATGTCGCGGTGGTCTCCTCCTCCATTGGCGACTTCTACGCCAAGTTCCTCACGCCGGAGGACCGGGAGATCGCGATGGACCATCAACCCTTTGTCTATGAAGGTGCTATGTTTCGCATTGCCCGGGAGGAGGAGGCAGATCGCATTCCCTGCCCCATGTCCTCCGTCGCGGTCGTGATCGCGAAGCGCATGCCGGCGGAGCACATCACGCAGACTCGGCGTGGCGGCGGCCTTCGGCACGTTTGGGGAAACGCTCGAACTGGACCCCAACTGTCTCACGGGGGCTGACCTTGCCCTTGTCTGTGCCGTCGTGCTGCTCAAACCTGGTGCGGCGGTCCTAGAAGAGATCACTGTATCTCGCGCGCCGTGGGGGTCGCGGCTCGTTTCCATCAAGAAGATGGCGTCCTGGCCGGCGTCCGGGTCCTTCAACGAGGACGGAGAATACATCTCCTTCTTTGGCACGCCCCCTCCGCCGCTCTACCGCCGTCGTCTTGGTCGCCTGGCGCTCGCCCCTCCGTCGCTAGCCCCTGCTCGGTTTGTGGACGATGCCTCCCGCGGCGGCGCCGCCTTGGGGGGCGTGATGACAACGCGCTTTCCCATGACGCACTGCTAGCGTTGCTAGACAGTGTCGCTTCTTCCCCAAGGCTGGGCGCCTCGATCCCTACGTCTGGCTCGTCTGTCTCCTCTCTCACGCTGTCGTGGTGCTCTGGCCTTGGCTCTGATGGCGGCGGGGACTCCCTGAGCTCCGGTCCTCCGCTATCGGCCACACGGCGCCACGGCGTTGTGATCTCTGAGATCGAGGCAGATGCTGCACCTCCTTCCAGTGTGGTTGTGCGCACGGCCGACTCCACCCCCGTTGGGCGGCGCAGCAACCGTCTCGCGCTCAAAGCGCCTCAGTTCTACGAGCCTGTCACCACACGCGCGGCCAAACTCAGAGGTCTGAAGGACGCGTTGGACGGTTGCACTGCGGCTTTGCAGAAGCAGGTGAAGAAACATGGAGTGCTGAATTGTGCTCGTCCTCTCCGTCGCCGCATGGTGGACGCCCTCGCCGCGACCATCTGCGGTTCTGACCCGGCGCCCTCCACGGTCGATGTGTAGCGATCGACGCCGCGGCTTCTCCCACCACGGTGCCCACGGTGGCTCCTCCCGCTCCCCCTCCTTAGTGCCCACACCTGCTACTGTCTCTGTTAAGTGTTCGCCTGTTGCTATCGTTTCTCTGTTAACTTCTGCGAGTGCTTCCCCCCCCCCCCCCCCCCCTGTAATCTCTACCTGGTGCTGTCATCGTTCCTATGTTTAAACGCTTCCGTGATGTTCTGATTATGTCGTGGAACACGCAGGGCCTTGGGTCCCTGCTCAAACGCCCCCTTGTCCGCGATGCTATCCAGAATGCTAGGCCTTCGATCGTGCTTCTGCTCTCGTCCATTGATCGTTTCGTTGCTGCCTCCTTCCTTCCCACCCCCATCTCACTGAATTTGTCGCAATCGACGCGGTCGGGTCCTCGGGTGGCATTCTCACTTCCTGGGACCCCAAGCTGCTCTCTCTCGACTCTGTCAGATACGGGCGCTACTGCCTCACTGTCACTCTCCTCTCCACCACCTCCGATCTCTCGCTCGCCATCACTAACGTGTATGCGCCTGCTGATCACGCGTTGTCTGCCTCCTTCCTCGACGAGCTCGAATCCCTAGGCCCCCTCTTCCCCCTCCCATGGCTAATTGCTAGGGACTTTAACCTGATCAGACACCCATCTGAAAGACAACGATAACTTCAACGCCTCGCTGGCCGCCGCGTTCAACCACTCCATTAGCGCGCTAGCTCTCTTCGAGCTCCCTCTCCTCGATCGCCTTTACACCTGGTCTAATAAGCGTGCCTCGCCCGTTCTCGCTAGGCTCGACCGTGCCCTTTTTAACCAACAATGGAACCTCGCCCTCCCTAGCTCCTCCCTCTCCTCACTTCCCCGTCCCACCTCAGACCACGTCCCGCTTCTCATCACCGCTTCCAGGAAAATCCCACGCTCGTCCTGTTTCCGCTTCGAAAACGCGTGGCTAGCCCACGATGGTTTCCTTCCCGCCACCTCGCCTGCCTGGCTCTCTCCGACGCAGGGGACCTCGCCGCCCGGATCAAGTCCTTCCGCTCGACTGCGAAAGTCTAGAGCCGCTCCCACTCCTATAATCCAAGGTTTGAAAACAATTGCAAATTCGTTTTAGATTTGTTGGATATGTTCAAAGAATCCCGTCTGCTCTCCGCCGCAGAAGACGGCCTTCGTTGTCTCTGTAGGGAAACTCTCGCGCGCCTGGTCCGTGCGGCAGCGGCGTGGTGGAAGCAGCGCGGTGCCACGCTGTTCTTGAAGGCGACGAGAACACCAGGTGGTTCCACGCGCGCTCGTCGCAACGGCTTCGACACAACTGTGTCCGCGCGCTCGACGTCAACGGCACCGTCGTCTCCTCCCACGTCGCCATGGCGTCCGCCCTCCACGCCTTCTACCGCGGCCTGCTCGGGCGCTGCGAACCCGTGCGTTAGGAGTTCGACCTCGACGCGCTCTACAACTCCCATGCCAAAGTCGATGGCGCGGCTTTGGTGGCGCCGTTCGCGCCATCGGAGATCAAGGCGGCGCTCTGGGCGATGGATCGATCAAGCGCGCCTGGCCCCGATGGGCTTGGCCCCAGCTTCTACTGCGCCGCCTGGGAGACGATCCAGCCCGCCGTCGTGCGCATGTTCGAGTGCTTCCACTCTGGCAGCGTCGACTTGGAGCGGCTGAACCGCGCCCACGTCGTGCTTCTCCCCAAGCAAGCTGGCCTGCTGACGCCGGCGTCGTTCCGCCCAATTTCCCTGCAAAACTGCTCCGTCAAGGCACTGTGCAAAGTCCTCACCTCTCGGCTCAAGACGCAGATCGGCAAACTAGTCCATGTCGATCAAACTGGATTCCTCGCGGGGCGCAGCATTTTGAAAAATTTCGTCCTCGCCACCAAGCTCGTTCAGACGTGCTTCCGCCGCCGCGCCCCCTGTGCGATCCTCAACCTCGACTTCGCGAAAGCGTTCGATTCAGTTAACTGGGCGGGTCTGCGTGCTGTCATGACGGCGCGTGGGTTTCCAGCGCTCTGGTGCGATTGGATCGACGCAATCCTCAGCTCCTCGCGCTCTGCCGTGCTTCTGAACGGAATTTCAGGGTGCTGGATCAAATGTCTGAACGGGCTACGGCAGGGAGACCCCCTCTCTCCCTACCTCTTCCTCCTCGTCGCCGATGTCCTTCAGCGCCTCCTCAATGTCGACAACGCGCTACAGCATCCCCTCCTCGCGGGCGCGTGCTGCCCCGTGCTCCAGTACGCCGACGATACCCTCGTCATCGTGCGCGCGGATGTCGGGGCTGCGTCGCGGCTGCGCTCAATCCTTGGCTGCTTCGAGCGCGCAACTAGGCTTGCCATCAACTACGGCAAAAGCACGGTGGTGCCAATGCACGTGGATGCCTTGGTGCTCGCTGAATTCAGGGACTCGCTCGGCTGCAAGATTGAAGATTTCCCGCAAACTTACCTAGGTCTGCCGCTCTCTACTGAAAAGCTCCGTCTGACAGCGTTCGCGCCCCTGATCGCCAAGGTGGATAAGTATTTATCCAGCTGGTGCGCGCTCTTGCTGTCGTACGGTGGCCGACTGGTGCTGATCAATGTGGTCCTCGATGCCCTCCCTGCGTACGCCATGGGTGCCCTCACGCTGCCTGTCGGGATTGTCGCCGACATCGACAAAATTCGCCACTCCTTCCTCTGGGCTGGCGCAGATCGAGTCTCTGGTGCAAAGTGCCTGGTGGCCTGGGAACGGGTGTGCCGTCCAAAACGCGAAGGGGGCCTTGGCATGCGATGCCTGACGACCCAGAACTCCTGTCTGCAGGTCAAGCTGCTCCACAGGTTGTTCTCCGCCCCCGATGAGTCCTGGCCACGATGGGTCTGGACTGCCTTGGGGCGCTTCCCTGTGGACGGCCCTAAACGGCACGCCTCGCTCTGCGGCGGGCATTGGAACGGGCTGCTGCGCCTCCTGCCGCTCTACCGCGACATCTCGCGTGTGCACATCTCTGACGGCCTTCGCACGGCGTTCTGGCTGGATCACTGGCTGCCGTGCGGTGCGCTGGCTGCGCACCTGCCCGAGCTGTTCTCCCACAGCGTGAGCCCCTCCATCTCTGTACGGGATCTTCTCGCCGACGGGCTTGACAAGCACCTCGTCCCGCGGCTCTCCACCACGGCCGCTGAGCAGCGCCGCTCCCTGCTTCTCACCCTCGAGGAGGTCCAGCTCAGTGAGGGGAACGACAAGCGCACCTTGCCTCTCTGTGGCGCCTTCGACGGCAGCCTGCGCACCTCCGCGCTCTATGGCCTGTGCACGCTTGGAGGTGAGGCGTCTGCCAACTACACCTTCGTGTGGCGGAACTTTGCGCCCTCCAAGGTGAGGTTCTTCGCTTGGCTCTTGGTGCAGGGTCGCGTGCAATGCCGCGCCAATCTCCTCCGCAAACACATCATCGACGCCGCGGACAGTGCGTGTGCCATCTGCGGCGCGGGCACAGAAGACACCGAGCACATCGTGTTCTACTGCCCATTCGCGCGCAGCTTTTGGCGGGCGATCGGGTCGCCGCCTATGCCCCCCTCGGGGGTGGTTGCGCGCTCGTGCCCTCTCCCTCCCGCTACTTCCACCGTCGCCGCGTCCACGTTCAGGCTGTTGTGCCTGTGGCATCTGTGGAAACATCGGAACGGCGTAGTCTTCGAACGCAACACCCCCTCGCTCCCTGCCATTCTGAAGAACTGCCGAGACGATGCGGTGCTGTGGCGATCGCGGCTACCAACTGCTCTGCGTGCCGAGGTGGACGTCTGGATCAGTCTCCTCTCCCGCTAGAACTTGTTTAGCTTTCTTCTCTCCTCCCCCCGCCCCATATAAATCACCCCCCCCCCCCCCCCTTGTCTTCCCTCCCTCCTCCATCAGGTTGTAAGGCTCGCTCTTCGGGGTTTTTCCACCCCCCCCCCTCCCCCCACCTCCGTGGGAATTTTGGGACATATACATTCAGGTGTGCGCTTTTGTGCCCCCCCGTTGAAAACTCAAAAAAAAAATGCTTCAGAAATACCATTGAATTCTGCATGTTTCTGTCAGGAGGAGTATAAAATCCTCTCTTCTTATTCTCATCATGTTTATTCGACTGTCTTGGTAATTTTGCCAGAACTTTTTCCTATTTCCAGAAGCCTTATTGGGTTAGTAGAGTATGAAAACCATTAGTTCTGGAATAGCATACCAGTATGTCTCTCCCTTTCATAGACTGTGTCTTATTTGTTTCTTTACATTGTGTCTTGTGAGAATTCTAAAAAGGCTTTCGCGCCGCTTTATAAATAAAGCGACGTCTTGTGAGAATTTACTTTGTATTGTTATAAAAAAGAATATATTTGCTATTAATTAGTGACCTCCAGTTGGTTTAGTTATCATCTGTGTATTCGTAGTGGCAGTTCCCATAGCACTAGCTGTCATTAGTTTACATTTTGGTGCTGAATTACGTATTCACTATTTGCGGACAGTGGAAGCACCGTGATACTGTTCAATTGATTGGGGGAATCAATTGAAGGACGTGAAGACCCTTCTTGTCAGTGAAAAGGAGGTAGCCGTTTTGGCATGCAGGTTTGTTACCAGTCAAAAAAAAATGTGGCTATTCAATTGATTTCCGATTTTCCATATAAATGCTTTATAGGCTGATTATCCAACTTTATGATGCAGGAACCCTGAGGAGATCCCATGGGGTGAGGCTGGCGCTGACTACATTGTTGAGTCCACTGGTGTTTTCACCATAGTTTAAAATAGCGGGCTATTGCATATAGCCCCGACGATTTCAGAAGCTACGAAAGGCTATAGCCGGGTTATAGCCGGGCTATAGTCATATAGCCGTTTTGCTAAAATATTGAAAAATATGAACATTTAGACAACATATAATCATATATATTGCATTATTTACATATTCATAACATAATAACATAGTCATATAAATAATCAAGCGTTTAAATAGCAGCTATTCATGACATCATTCACGATGGTTGACAAATTTTGGACATGATTTAAGATGTACGAGTAATAACATAGTCACATGCTCCAAAATTGACCGAGTTGACAAATTTTTTACCAAAATTTTTGGTACCCTCGACGGGAAATAGCCGGGCTAAGGGGCTAGATCGGGGCTATATCCATTTAGCCGGGCTATTAGAGGCTATTATCCATTTAGGCTACGAGGTCTCTAGCCGTAGCCCCGAGCCTCTCGGAAGGCTATAGCCGGGCTATAGCCGGCTATTTAAAACTTTGATTTTCACTGATAAGGACAAGGCCGCAGCTCACATTAAGGTACATGTTTCTTTCAGATGGTCTCCAGTTCAGTATACCCTGCCTGAATACTTGAACCACTCATGTGTATGTCTTTACTAATAGTTTCATGTGCCAAGAAGGTCATCATCTATGCTCCTAGAAAGGATGCTACCATGTTTGTCTGTGGTGTTAATGAGAAAGAATACACATCAGACATCCATTGTCTCCAACGCTAGCTGCGCCAGTAACTGCCTTGCTCCTCTTGCTAAGGTGCTTTTAATTACACTTTGTTGTACTCAAATTAACCGCAGCTATGTTATGGAGTAATATACTGATAATTTGTTTCTTTCAGGTTATCAATGACAGGTTTGGCATCGTTGAGGGTTTGATGACCACTGTTCATGCCATGACCAGTTAGCATTTGATTGGTTTCTAGGTTAGGCCAGCACTTAATTGTTTCTTTGTTGGGTTATAGTCTGATCAAGGTTTTGGTTCCCGGTAGGAAAAATTTCCCAAGGGGGGTCGGGATTGCCGGTTACCGCGGTTACCGGAAAATCCCGACCGGTTACCGGACGAATTTCAAAACCAAAATTTTAAAATTCAAAAAAATTGATTCCCAATATAACCTTTTACTGAGGGGTTTTGTTAAAATTCAAAATTTTCAAAAAAATTGGGATTTTTTAACCGGGACGAGCATTTCCCGGGGGTGGTCGGGATCTCCGGTTACCGAGCGGTTACCGGATTTCCCGACCGGTAACCAAAACCATGAGTCTGATTGAGTCTGAAATTTGATTTCTATAGCTACCCAGAAGACTGCTGATGGTCCCTCATGCAAGAACTGGAGAGGTGGATGGGCTTCTACCTAGCAGCACTCGAGCTGCAAATGTTTGTATAACTCATCTTGCCTCTTCTTATATTGTGTGTACAGTGTAAACATGATACCATCATTTATCTGACAGAATCGTATGATTTTTGCATTGTGGCTCTCCCTCTCGTGTGTTAAACATTTCTTTCTTTTTAACTAGTTGACCTTTGACAGGCTGTTGGCAAGGTGCTTCCAGTACTTAACGGAAAGTTGACAGGAACGGATTTCCATGTTCCAACTATTGACGTCTCTGTTGTTGATACTAGGCGATCAAGTGAGTAATGCTATGTGCTAGGCGATGAATCTCATTTCAGTGGTAGTGTATATGGTTATGTATTCAGTATGTGTAACGAAGATGGTTTGCTTTGGATATGGGTACTAATCTGTGAACAACTTCGCAGGGAGGAGTCTTGTTTCCACTGCTTTCATAGTGGACGGTATTGATTTAGTTAGCAAAAGCGATCCGACTTCACTAATGTTTTCCCTTTCCCAGTTAAGGTTGGGATTGCTCTGAACGACAACTTTGTCAAGGTTATTATCTAATTCTGACGGAAGTATAGACCTTCTTGCCTGATTGCTAGATTTGTATGGGGGATTTTTTCCGTGTGCTAGAAATTACGCAGCGCAACTGAAAATCGTTGATGATCTTGGGGAATGGATACACAGTTTTGTGAGATATGAACCGGTGTCAGTGAAAGATTGTTTTGCGGCCATGTTCTCTGGAAAACTAGGAACCAAGTTTGTTTCGATCATATTATGCCAAGTGATCCATGCAAGATTGTATATCATATTTGCATGTTGGTTGATGATTGGGTTGATTTGAAGAAACAATTGTATGAAAAGGTCTTCAGTGAGAAATTGAGCTCCTAAAAATGGTGATGCACAGACTCTTCAGCAGATCAACAGGGTGGGCACCGCTATGTCGAAGAATAGACAGTGGTTGATCTTCATAAGGAACGACTGCATGTGGGCTTTTCTGGTGCTTAGCCTGGAATGTAGTTCAGTCTGGTGTTTCAGTTGTATTGCTTGGTGTTATTTGTGCTTACTACCACACGTTTCTGTCGAACTATGAGCGCATTTTCAACCTTCGGCTCCTTGATGTTGTAATTGTGCTCTGGAACCATGGCCTCAATAATTCTATAGCCTGAATATGAAGTTGGGGGCCAGCCCAAATATAAAGCAAAGTTACAAATGCACAATTTAGCCCATATATCGTGTCGTCATGCAGAGATTTAAACAGTTGAGTTATCCCGTCTCTGAGATCCTGCTGTTGACGCCGGTTCTTACTATGAGGACTTTGGATATTTCCGTTGCAATGCTAAAGAAAAACTGAAGAAGGTGAACCGTGAAAGAAGACACTTTCCCAGATGCCACAAGAAGGCTAGCAGCAGAAGCACACGAGACTTCAACACAGTTTGCTGAGAACAGCTCGCTACTCAGCATAAACGTCTTCTAAACGGCGCAACAGAGTAGCTGCTCGCTAACAGAGTAGAAATAATGACACCATAGGATAGGAGTACCTTGCTCCAGTTACGTATATTATATCCTAATTAATCAACGATAGTAGTTATACTTACCACAACTAGAGTTGCTACCAAGGAAATTCATCTCTCAGCTCTTGATGGCACCCTTGCCTCCAACGATCCAAATGCTTCCTCATGTACCGTTTTTCATGTGGCATTGCTACTCCAGAGAAAACATAGGAAGTATAAAGATGAGTGGTAATTAAGCACAATAATATATTTGTTTTTCCACTTTGTTAAGTATTGAAATGTCAAACGTACTAACGAAAACAAGTGTCTAGTGTAACCATAGTAAACTGTTATTCTAGTTATAAATCAAAATGAATGAATTTGGTCAAGAAATGATGCAATATAGTTTTGATCCAAAAAACTGTATGAGTAAAAGTTAAATGTCTTATTCATATCATATCCCAAACGAACATGTTTCAAGCTTAAGTTTGCATTCCAATAAGAAAAAAATTTAATTATAAAATGAAAAATGACACACAATCATAAATTAGCAATTGTTAGCTTGTACGTGCAATGTCATATTTTTTTTTTTTGATAAAGGAAAGTATATTAATATCGCGCAGATACAAATTACACCCGGCCTCTGCAACAACGTAATGGATGCACACATCCGAAAGACAATAAAAAAAAGAAATAAAAAGAAAAGTCCCGCTACAGTTCTCGCGGTATCCGTACAACCACCACCTAAACAACAGATGATGTCCATCTCTTCGAAAACAACGTCTCCAAGAAGAACGGTGCCAGGCACAACCAATTAAGGCCAGACATTGGGTTTTCACCCTGAAGATATTCCTCGCTCTCAAAACAACGGCTCCAAAAAGATCAGTGCCAGGCACAACCAATTAAGTCTAGACCTTGGACTTTCACCCTGAAAGGTAGGACTTTGGACTTCACGCATGTTGCACTACACCATGGTAGAAGCTTCCCGACAGAAGCATCTGTCGGCATATGGTACCTTTGCCGACAGATAACCTATTGGCAAGAGATATGCCCACACAAGATGGAGAGTCGGGGCAAAAGCAGTCGCCAAAAGCTTTCCCGACAGATGGTCGTAGCGCCGACACATAATCTGTGGGTAATTCTTCACCTACTCCGACAGATGATGTGTTGTTGTTGTTTTACCCTACGCCGACAGATGATGTGTGGTTGATGGTTCAAGTTACGCCAACACATGTTTTGTGGGAACCTCCTACCTTTGCCGACACTTATTGTGTTGGTAAACGCGTAATCAGCCAAACACACATTTACACATATATATGTCTCGACTATCAGCAGCAACAATTTATAAAAGAATCCACTTCACGAACAGTACATGAAAATCTTGTATCAACATGAATTACATAAGTACAATTAAGCAAGCCAGATATATATATATATATATGCATCACAATATTGATCACAAATATACAAACATCCACATTTGACATGGCTACTGTTTTTGACCTGCCTATCATACATAACGCTATTGTTTTTGGCCAACACCTTATAAATATGCGACAAATAGGTTGCTGCTCATCACATCCATTAGTAGAGGGTTACATCTACATAACGCTTCAAAACATTTGATCATCCGAAACACTTCAAAGTCATCACAGCCATGTGCACGAGATGGCACTAAGTTCCTGTAAATATTTCACTTCAATCTGTCAGGCAAAAAATCGTCCAAATTTCGGCAAGCTTGTAGTCATATTATATCTTTAGAAACAGACATATGAAATCTAAAATATTTTCTAGCTGGCTTACAGTGGTAATTTAGGTTAATTAGTAGTACCTGAACACATGAGATTTTTCGCACATATTTATAAAACTGCAAGTTTGTAATAGCATAACACTTTGAGAGACGTGCCTGGAATTCAAGTATTGTTTCCTGGTGACTTCTCCATGCTTTTTTAATAGGCTCGACATGTCATTGCTCATCGTTCTCATTGATGGGTTCGACTGATATTCTTTGGCTCATGATGTGGGAACATTTAGCAAACGAGAGCCACCAAACTGCTCAATGGAAAAGGAAACTATGGATCAATCGATTGATATAAAACATCACATTGATGTTACATCTACAACTCGGCCTCCATGTATCAATTGGACAAATCTACATGCCTCCATGTGTTTATATCAAGACATAATAGAGATAATTTTAGGTTAGCTCGCTGGAGCTAACTTTTGGTTAGCATTAAGTTGCTGCTACATAGCCTCGACACATAGTGTTTTTATCACACGTTGGGTACTGCTACCTACCAAAAAAATTAGAAACAGGGCAGCACACATGGGATATAAGGAAAGGCAATTTTCAGTAAGACAGGTGAGCTTTGATTGCAATGCGACCATTCTTTACATACCCGACATATAGAAGGAGCTGTACTTGGAGAGAATAACCATTAACCATCAAGGTGAGCAATCAACAATGTTCCTGTAGTTAAGTAAAATAAATCAAACACATTAGAGCAGAAAGCAACCACCCATGCATCTTGGCAAAGCAGAACAAGATAAAAAAGGCAATGGATTCAATTCGTGAGTCCCAAAGAAAATAGTTGCATGTTGGTGATCAGATCAAAACAGAACTGCAACTCTGCAGATGAAAATTGTAGACATAGTATGCTGAATTTTTCTTAAGCATCCCGAAGCCACAAACAAATTCACCTTCAGGAGTAGCCTTTTACCACTAAACTTGCGATCAAAGTACCAGGATCTTTGTTAATTAATTCCTCACATTCGTAGAGCTAATAGTATGTGTTCGCAAAAATAAACTATAGCTGTACAATAGGCCTGCATTATAATAGAATTTGCAACACCGAAACCAGCTCCAGCTCAAAGTTGAAATTCTAATAAAGCTAGCTAGAGTACACGGATATTCAAATATGCAAGTACTGGAACTACAAGATTATGTAGATCGTCTTGCACAAGCTTTATACAGTAGTAGACTGATTCTTGAGCTGCAGGACAGAAATGAGCATGTCTTAAATGAGATATAGAACATTAAGGTGCAGCAACGACATGCATATTCAGAACAAATAAATTATCCAAATTCAACCAACACAAAAAAAGCATGTACCTTCAGATCCAAAAACACTTGCTGTAGTAGCACCATCAGATCCAAAAACAAGATGAACAGGAGAAACATCCCAGATCCTAAATACTATGCAGAACAAAAATCTTGAGAGATACTATGTGGCGAATGCATGCCTGCTTGACTGACCTTGATGCCATCGAAATGGGTGAGGTCTGTGCCATGGGATACTTAGGCACGACAACGTAGAGAAGGGTGGCACTGTGGTTGCTATTGGAAAACGGCGCTGAGGAAGAAGGGTGGGCGCTGGATTATGGAGAAAAGGGGATCAGAGGAATAGATGGGGCGATGCAGCGGATTCACTACATGAGAGACTATGTGGTGATCTGGAGGCGTCCCGTACCTCATGGTCAATGCGGTGGATCGGATGGAGTCGGTTCCTGCGGTCGCCCGTCGAAGATGTGGTAACGTCGTCCAGATCTGGGGCGAAGGAGCCGGCGGCGATGGGGCTAGGGCTTCGGGGGACGTACATAATGAGGTGGACCGGGGTGAGGACTAGCAGGTGCGGCCAGGAGCGGGAGATGTGCCAGGGCGCGATGCAGCCACCGCCCACCGGAGATGCACAGCGACCAGGCAAAGCGGTGGTGGTAGGAGGCGGGCACGGAGAAGGAAGCTTCGCATCGTAGGGGAAGTGGTGAATTTGATTGGCACATTGACTCGGTTGAGATTTGGGCAGCGAAAATCTTCTAAGTGTCCCGCGTTTTTTACCAAATATTTTCGAGTCACGCGCGCCTAAGTCTGCTGGTGTGCTCGATGTGTGCCACGTAGCAACCTACGCCGACACTTGCTGTGTTGGCCGGAACATCTGCCCACTCATAAGCTGTCGGTATACATATGGCGACAGATTCTCAGTAGCTAAACCTACGCCGACAGCCCATTTGTTGCTTTTGCCTTGTCTATGGCAGCTAACCATGAGTCGGCATAGCTTTTAAGCTACACCGACAGAAGATCTGTTGATATAGTTGTATCTTTCCCTACAGAAGCCTGTTGCCAAGTTTCTACCGTGGTGTAGTGTTGTCGCCCCCTCTTACATATGGCTGCCACGAATCTTGTAACTCCAAGCCAGTTCCCCATCGATGCAACGACTCCGAACACCGTTGCTAGTCCTCCAATCTCACCTTTGATGACTGAGCATTGTGACCGAATTCCACCGATCCAGCAATCTCCAGGCGTCGCCCATGGGAGTTTGTCGGCGGAGCCTTTCGAGTCGACACCCCGGCTTGATCAAAGAGAACCTACATCAGGATATTCATCTTCGCGCGATGTGAAACCCAAGAACCACCTCCTTTATTCTGATGTCTCGCAGCCCCGACGCCGCGAAACGACTCCCAGCAGGGAATTTGCGGGAGGGTTCGCATCCGCCGCCACGGGAGCCCTGCCGCCGACGGTCCCTAGAACAATCACCTCCCACCGCCAAAGACAGAGGAGGTGGCGCCGCCCGGGAGCCAAGCGGCGCCGCACCTTGGCCGAGCCACCACCCCGGCCAGCGTATCAGGATTATTCTTTGTGTGGTATATCAGGATCACAAATCACACATAAGCTCAAGAGTATCGGCGCAAAATCTACTATTTACTTCTATAGATCCAATATGTAATCCCGCATTATAGTTCAGAAAACTATCTGAGACATAATTAGAGGTCCGTCCTAAAGGTTAAGAAGTTATTTTCCAATAACACATCAAATCGTTATTATGAGACTATAAGTGGAACAACATGATTTTGGGTGCCAACAGAAGATTTAACAATAGTAATCATTCCATGGTGTGGTCTGCCGTAATCTAACACTTTTTTTAGTTTATATTTAGCTACGGCAACAACAACCATAGAGACTATTAAAAATAATTTTCCAAATAGTTGCATTTGCATGTACAATATAGTCATTGAAGTAGCAGTAGGGAAGTAAGAGGTATAAGAGTTTGAAAAAGCAGATTGTTTGCCTTAGGTATCCACATAGTATCATATTAAAAAAATGTCTCTTGTAAATCTTTGGGGAGAGAGAAATAAACCTCCACCCCTCCATAAGACCTACCTCTCTAATTTCTCTTAGGTATCCACATGGCCCTTCTCAACTAGCCCATGACGCACGGACACCCACACACTAAAGGGTCCCCTACCATGACCACAAGTAAACACCTTGTAATATTCGCTAGTATGGAATTGATATAAAATCATCTTACGGAAAGCATCCACTAAGGGCATCTCCAGTCGTTCGACCCCCCCAGGTTTCAGATCGGCGCTTTTTAGCGATAGCGCCGGCCCGCACCAAAATCAGGGGGGGCGATTTCACCAGCCGTTCGGCGTCCCAGAAAATAAAGCACCGATATCATTCGAAAGTTTCTTCCCGCCCCCAAAAAATAGAGCCCTAGTTCGGCGATCGGCAGCCATAGTTTCGGGCGATCATATTACAAAAAACGCCACAGGTGGGCGATCAAATATAGTTCAGATCGAATCACACAGACGGGCGCGCGCGGCGTTGGCAGACGTAGGTGATCAGACAGACGCGTCGGCCGGCGTCGGAGCAGGCGGCGAGCTAGGCGCAGCATCCAGGTCGATGACGGCGTCGGAGCGGACAGCGGGCTCGCCATTCTCCAGGTCGACGACGGGCTGGGCATCCATGTCGACGGCGGCATCCTCCTGGTCGGCGTGCGGGCTTGTCGGCGCGGTGGTGTAGCTGGCGCCGCCAGACGATGTCGGGGCCGGGGGCGCGCTGATGTCGGTCAGGATGAGGTTGCACTGCGCCAGGAACCAAGCTCTCACCTCGGGGGTCATCGCGGTCGGATCGCCGCCCGTGAGGAAGGCGAGGTCATTGTTCCTCTTCTTCCCCGCGGTGCCAGTCCGGAGGAGGTCGATCTTGACCTGCGAGTTGGCCATGAGCGCCGCCCATCGCTGTTTGGAGACCTCCTCCCTCTTGCCGGCCTGGACCTGAGCGTCGGCGATGCAGGTCTCGATGGATGCCTGGAGTTTTGCCGATGCAGGCGCGCCGTCCCTAGCCAGCTTGGCTTTCTTGTGGCCCATCGGCGGACGCCCTTCGGATGCGCACGCAGCCACCGCGTCGGGGACGTACTCCTTGCCCTTGCCGATCGAGCGACGCACCTCCGCCCACTTCTCGCAAGTCTCGATGAGGACGAACACGTGGACGAACTTGAAGTCGGTTCCCTCGTCGTTCTTGTACGCCTCGAGCATGCGGACGATCTCCATCTCGCGGTTGGCGCCGCTCTGCGGCCTCGCCGAGATCTCCTCCTGGATGCCGTGCCACTTGTTGCACGACGCCTGGATGTTGGCCCAATGGTTCGCCATGGCTTTCTGGCCGCGGTCGAGGACGCATGGGGCGTAGTAGGGATCGATCATGCGGCGCTCGTCGTAGGCCGTCTTCACCCGCTTCCAGTAGTTGTCGGCGTGCTGGTTCGCGCCGACGATCGGGTCCAAGCTCACCGTCTTCCACGCCTCGGCGAGGAGCGAGTCCTCCCTGTTCAGCCACTTGATGCGAGGCTCGGCGGGCGGCAGGGGCACCTTGGGCTCCTTGCGGGGGCGGCCAGGGCCACGGCGCTTCCGTCCTTCGCCGACCGGATCTGTACCCTCTGGCACCACGGGCGTCTCGTCCACGTCGTCGTCTTCGCCCTGCTCCTCTGTCGCCTGCGTGCCGGAGCCGCCTTCGCCGTAGTCGCCACCGACCTGCGTGAAGAACTCGCCGCTGCCATCGAGGAAGCCCGGGCTCACCGCCGCCGCCATCGAGCCGGACGCGATGATCTCCTCCATGTAGCTGTCCTGGGGCTGCAGTCCAGCGAGAATCGCGCGGCGGTGGGATGGGGAAGCTGCGTAGCCCGGCGCGTTGCCATACATCATCGGCGGGTGGTAGGGGAAGGTGAGGTTGGGGTTGAAACCTCCCAGCGAATCACCTTCGACGAACCATGCTGGCGGCGGGTGCGGTGACATGCGGGGCGACGGTGACGGCGACTGCTTCCATCCGGCGAAACGTGGGCCGAAAGGGCCCTTCTTCTTGGCGAGAGGCGCCGCGGCCGGCGTAGGTGGCTCGTCTGGGACCTCCTCCTCCTCCTCCAGCTCGTCTTCCTCGGCGGCTGCCTGCTCCTCCGCTTGCAGCTGCGCCATGAGCTGCCTCTGCCGCTGCGCCGCCTCCCTACCCCGGCGCTTGATGTTGGCTGTCTCCAGCCGCGACCTCTCGGCGATCCACTCTTTGTTCGACATGCCGGGTGGTCGCTCCTTCGGTGCTCTTGGCTTGCGGGGTTTCTTGGCCGGTTCGGAGGCCGTGGGAATGGAGACGGCGGCGGCGGCGGCGCGGGGTCCTGTAAATCGAGCGGGAGCCATGGCGCGTAGATCTCGGGTGCGGGGGGAAATGGCGGGAATGAACCGGGGGGAGAGGTACATGTGGGGGGAAAGTGGAGGGAAGCGCCGAAAAAAGAGAGGGAAATCGTCTTCCGTCGCCGACAGGCGTGGCCCACTCGAGCATTTCGCCCCCCAGGCCGAACCCAGCGCGCTGGGTTTGGCCTGGGTTCGGCGGCGCCAAACGGCGCGAAAAACGGCGGAAAGCGGCGCTAAATCGATTCCTGGGGGGGCGACTGGTGCGAAACGGCGCGAAACGGCGCCAAAAACGCCGCTTGGGGGGGCTCTGGGGGGGGACGGCTGGAGATGCCCTAACGTTGCTTATCTACTATCGTTTATCAGCCCAAGGAATCAATCACTTACCTAACACTATTCTGTAGTCATACAAAACAGTGAGATGCAGGATGCATGTTGCAAAAATATGTAACCTCAACAAAGAAACTAGACATATATATTATCAAAAGGCCAAGTGGCAAACCTTGCATGTCAATCCTTGAGCGCAGGGAAGATGGGAGGCCATATCATCATAAAGGGGTAGATACGACCAAAATATCGATCCTCTTTTGCCATCTCATAAACTTTGTGCAATGTCCTGCACTTGACATCCAAGTAGAGTGCACAACGACCAATCTTCAAAAACACAAACCCTCTATAGTTCCCCACATGGTTTAGCTCGATAAGAGAAGTAGACTCATGCTCTAGAAAAGTAGCGCACATTTCGCGCAAGCAAATACTGTCCTCCAGCAACCAGTTGCCCGCGTCGTGGAGCCAGATGTGAAGTTGAAGCTGTTATTTTACGGTGATCCAAATTCATATGAAGATAAAGGAAAGTTCGGCCTTCGCAACATTAAGAAAGTCCTTCATCGTTTTAATATGCATGATGCAAAGTCTGTTAATACTCCTATTGCTTCACACTTCAAATTGTCAGCATTGCAATGTCCTACTACTGACAAAGATATTGAGTACATGTCACGAGTTCCTTATGCTAGTGTTGTTGGTTCCTTAATGTATGCCATGGTGTGTTCTCGGCCTGATTTATCATATGCTATGAGTTTGGTCAGTCGATACATGGCTAATCCTGGTAAAGAACATTGGAAAGTTGTTCAGTGGATTTTCAGGTACCTTCGCGGCACATCCAAAACTTACTTGAAGTTTGGCAAGACTGGTGAGGGACTCGCAGGCTATGTGGATTCAGATTATGCTGCCGACTTGGATAAGAGGAGATACCTCACAGGTTATGTGTTTACAATTAGTGGATGTGCCGTTAGCGGGAAGGCTACCTTGCAGGGTGTTGTTGCACAGTTTACTACTGAGGCTGAGTATATGGCTATTGCTGAAGCATGCAGAGAGTCAGTGTGGTTGAAAGGTCTGTTTGCTGAGCTTTGTGGAGATGATACTTGCATTAACCTATTTTGTGACAGTCAGAGTGCTATTTACCTTACTAAGGATCAGATGTTCCATGACAGAACAAAGCACATTGATGTCAAGTACCATTATGTGTGTGATGTTGTTGCACAAGATAAGCTGAAGGTATGCAAGATTAGTACTCATGATAATCCTGCTGATATGATGACAAAGCCAGTTTCTATTGCTAAGTTTGAGCTTTGCTCAAGCTTAGTTGGTATCACTGCTTAGCCCAAGAGGCTATTTGGCGTCGAAGGTGTTTTCTTTGTGTGTTTCGGGTGAAGGTTCTCATTTATGCTACAAGAGGGAATTTGTCTCAAGGTGGAGTGTTATTTTATGGTGATCCAAATTCATATGAAGATAAAGGAAAGTTCGGCCTCCGCTACGCTTCGGCCCTAAGCGGTACGGTACGAGTTGATACCGAGTCGGAGTTGGATACACAGTTACCGACCTAGTTAGGTCAGGACCGCCTTTATATACCTCTTGTAAGCCGCCGCACGGGATAAGCCACACATTGTAAATCCCGGCGCGATTGTAACCTCACCCCGAAATAGTAAAGTATTGCTGGCTGGCGCCCGTGGTTTTTTCTCTTCCTTGTTGGAAGGGTTTTCGACGTTAAAATCTCGTGTCCCCATTGGTTCGATCTTGTTTAACTTCATCGTTGTTTTGCTATTGCGTGTAACAAGTGGTATCAGAGCCCTGTTTCATATTAGGGATTCGCGATGGCATCGATGAAGTTTGACTACCGTTGCTGGACTACAAGACGATGTTTTCTCTGTGGCAAGTAAAGATGCGTGCGGTTCTGTCGCAAGCATCGGATCTTGATGAGGCGCTGGATTCTTTCGAGAATAAGGAAGCCAAGGATTGGACTGCCGAAGAGAAACGCAAAGATCGTAAGGCTTTGTCGTTGATTCAACTTCATCTATCTAATGATATCTTGCAAGAAGTGCTGCAGGAGAAATCCGCAGCAGCGTTGTGGCTCAAGCTGGAATCGATCTGCATGTCAAAGGATCTCACCAGCAAGATGCATGTTAAGATGAAGTTGTTCTCGCTCAAGATGCAAGATGGTGGTTCTGTCATGAGCCACTTGTCGATCTTCAAGGAGATCGTGTCCGACCTAGTGTCGATGGAGGTAATATATGATGGTGAAGACTTAGCTCTTCTGTTGTTATGTTCGCTGCCTAGCTCTTTTACAAACCTGCGTGATACCATACTGTTAAGCCGCGATGAACTAACCCTCGCGGAAGTTTGTGAGGCCCTGCAGACCAGGGAAAAGATGAAAGTTATGGTGCAGTCTAACCCATCGTCCTCCAAAGGCGATGCATTGCAGGTTCGATGCATTGCTGTTGTTGCTGGTGATAATAGTTCGGATGGTGCCTAGCTGTTTTTGCTGCATGTGTTACCCGTGATGATGAGTGGATTCTTAATACTGCTTGTTCGTTTCATATTTGTTGTAACAAAGATTGGTTCAGTTCTTATGAGGCTGTGCAGACTGGAGATTTTGTGCGTGTGGGGAACGACAACAAATGTCACATTGTTGGCGTTGGATCTATTCAGATCAAGACCCATGGTGGGATGACACGTACATTGACGGGAGTGAAACACATACCATCCATGGCGAGAAATTTGATCTCGTTGAGTACCCTTGACTGTGATGGGTACAAGTACGCCGGAGGGGATAAACGCCTGAAGGTATCAAAAGGTTCTCTCATTGTTATGATTGGTGATATGAATTCTGCCAAGTTATATATCCTTAGAGGTAGCACATTGTCTGGTACTGCTGCTGTTATTACTAATGATGATCCAAGTACAACTAACCTCTGGCATAAACGACTTGGACACATGAGTGAACATGGTATGGCAGAATTGGTGAAGAGAGAACTTCTGAAGAACTGCAATATGAGTAAGTTGCCGTTCTGTGAACACTGCGTATTTGGTAAGCATAAGAGAGTTAAGTTCAATGCTTCCGTTCATACCACTAAAGGTACATTGGATTATGTACATGCTGATTTGCGGGGGCCTTCACGTAAGCCCTCTTATGGTGGTGCTCGTTATATGCTTACTATCATTGATGATTACTCTAGAAGAGTTTGGTCTTATTTCCTGAAAACTAAGGATGATACTTTTATTGCTTTTAAAGAGTGAAAAGTTATGATTGAAAAGCAAACTGAAAGAAAGGTGAAGGTGCTTCGTACTGACAATGGTGGCGAATTTTGTTCGCATGCTTTCGATGATTATTGTGTGCAGGAAGGCATTGTGAGGCATCACACCATCCCATACACACCTCAGCAGAATGGTGTAGCTGAGCGGATGAACATGACGATCATCTCCAAAGCTCGCTGCATGTTGTCTAACGCCCGCATGAATAGGCGTTTTTGGGCTGAGGCTGCCAACATTGCCTGCTACTTGATTAACAGGTCACCATCCATCCCTCTTGACAAGAAAACTCCTATTGAGGTATGGTCTGGTGAGTCAGCTGATTATTCACAACTGAAAGTTTTTGGTTGCACTGCCTATGCTCATGTTGATAATGGAAAGTTAGAGCCTAGAGCTGTTAAGTGCTTATTTCTTGGTTATGGTTCTGGAGTAAAAGGATATAAGTTGTGGAACCCGGAAACCAAAAAGACTTTCTTTAGTAGGAGTGTTGTGTTTAATGAATCTGTTATGTATGAGGACAGTTTGTCGACTGATGTTGTGCCAGATTCTTCTGATGAGGACGAACCACGAGTTCGTGTGCAGGTGGAGCTAGAACACCTGGATGAGGAGGAAACTGAAATTGATGGGGAGGATATTGTGCCACCCTCACCTCCTATTGTGCAGCAAGAAAATTTGTCTATTGCAGAGCGCAGAGAGAAGAGGAATAAAGGGCCTCGTACTCGTTTAATTGAGGAATGTGATGTTGTTTATTTTGCTCTAAGTTGTGCAGAACAGGTGGAGAATGATGCTGAACCTGCTACATATAATGAAGCTATTGCTTCGGTTGATCGTGACAAGTGGATTGGTGCAATGCACGAGAAGATGCAATCACTTGAGAAAAATGGCACGTGGGATGTCGTGCGCTTGCCTAAACAAAAGAAGACCGTACGCTGTAAGTGGATCTTCAAGAAAAAGGAGGGTTTATCTCCAAGTGAGCCTCCAAGGTTTAAGGCAAGGTTAGTAGCAAAAGGTTTCAGACAGATTCCAGGAGTGGATTATAATGATGTGTTCTCACCTGTTGTCAAGCATAGTTCTATCCGTACTTTCTTTAGTATTGCTGCTATGCATGATGTTAAGCTTGAGGAGGAGATATACACGGACCAACCTGATGGGTTCATAGTGCCTGGTAAAGAGGATTTTGTGTGCAAGCTAAAGAAATCCCTTTACGGTTTGAAACAGTCTCCTCGACAATGGTATAAAAGGTTTGATTCTTTTATGATGTCACATGGCTTTAAGAGGTCTGAATATGATAGCTGTGTGTACATTAAATTTGTTTATGAATCACCTATATACTTGCTGCTATATGTTGATGATATGTTAATTGCTGCCAAGAGCATGAAAGAAATCACTACATTGAAGAAACAATTGAGTAGTGGGTTTGAGATGAAGGATCTTGGTCCTGCTAAGAAAATTCTAGGTATGGAAATTTCAAGAGACAGAAAATCTAGATTGCTATTTCTTAGTCAGGAGAATTACATTAAGAAAGTCCTTCATCGTTTTAATATGCATGATGGAAAGTCTGTTAATACTCCTATTGCTTCACGCTTCAAATTATCAGCATTGCAATGTCCTACTACTGACAAAGACATTGAGTACATGTCACGAGTTCCTTATGCTAGTGCTGTTGGTTCCTTAATGTATGACATGGTGTGTTCTCGGCCTGATTTATCATATGCTATGAGTTTGGTCAGTCGATACATGGCTAATCCTGGTAAAGAACATTGGAAAGTTGTTCAGTGGATTTTCAGGTACCTTCGCGGCACATCCAAAGCTTGCTTGAAGTTTGGCAAGACTGGTGAGGGACTCGCAGGCTATGTGGATTCAGATTATGCTGCCGACTTGGATAAGAGGAGATCTCTCACAGGTTATGTGTTTACAATTAGTGGATGTGCCGTTAGCTGGAAGGCTACCTTGCAGGGTGTTGTTGCACAGTCTACTACTGAGGCTGAGTATATGGCTATTGCTAAAGCATGCAGAGAGTCAGTGTGGTTGAAAGGTCTGTTTGCTGAGCTTTGTGGAGATGATACTTGCATTAACCTATTTTGTGACAGTCAGAGTGCTATTTATCTTACTAAGGATCAGATGTTCCATGAGAGAACAAAGCACATTGATGTCAAGTACCATTATGAGCGTGATGTTGTTGCACAAGGTAAGCTGAAGGTATGCAAGATTAGTACTCATGATAATCCTGCTGATATGATGACAAAGCCAGTTCCTATTGCTAAGTTTGAACTTTGCTCAAGCTTAGTTGGTATCACCGCTTAGCCCAAGAGGCTATTTGGCGTCGAAGGTGTTTTCTTTGTGTGTTTCAGGTGAAGGTTCTCATTTATGCTACAAGAGGGAATTTGTCTCAAGGTGGAGTGTTATTTTAAGGTGATCCAAATTCATATGAAGATAAAGGAAAGTTCGGCCTCCGCTACGCTTCGGTCCTAAGGGGTACGGTACGAGTTGATACCGAGTCGGAGTTGGATACACAGTTACCGACCTAGTTAGGTCAGGACCGCCTTTATATACCTCTTGTAAGCCGCCGCACGGGATAAGCCACACATTGTAAATCCCGGCGCGATTGTAACCTCACCCCGAAATAGTAAAGTATTGCTGGCTGACGCCCGTGGTTTTTTCTCTTCCTTGTTGGAAGGGTTTTCCACGTTAAAATCTCGTGTCCCCGTTGGTTCGATCTTGTTTAACTTCATCGTTGTTTTGCTATTGCGTGTAACAGAAGCTTCTTGACATGGATGAGATACAGAACCGGAGCATCATGAGCCCGTGATAGCATGGTGGTGCCGACTGCGTTGAAATCCACCCCTTGTGGAAGCTGAATTTTGGAGAGGCTTGAGGCCGTCAAATCCAAGACAGCAATTTCATTGGCGCTTCCCATATAGATTCTGTTGTCAACGAGCACAGAGGCTGGTCCAAATTGTTCATATGCAAGGTACTCCACGGTCAATGAAAAATGTTTGCGCCAGGCATTGTCGCCGTTTTGCAGCATATACACGTGCACTATCGATTTGGTTCGGTCCTCAGTAGACTCGACCATCACATAAAAGTAGGACAGTACACCACCTTCTTCTTTGCAGAAAAGTTGTATGTAAGTGTACCAATTGCCATTGATCAGGAACGGAAATTCTAACACCGGGATGACAGACATACCTCTCTCGGAGCACAGCGGTCTGTACACTACAAATAAAATTTCCCTTCGGTGGTCATCTATGGTGAGGACGCCGCTGATGACGACACGGCCATTCCAGCAGCCCACCATGTCGGTATGTGAGCCTTGGTAGGCGGCCAACTTGAAGCTCGTGCGGCGGCCGATGGTGGCAAGCTCCAAGGGTGGAGGCTGAGGAAGCATCTGGATAAAGCGTGCGAAGGGGGCGGGGATGGGATAGTGCGGTTGTGAGAGGTAAAAGCCAAGAAGTATTGGCGGATGGAGGTTGCGGAACCGGCACAGGAAGGCCTGGTCGGAGATGAGCCGGAGCCAGCGCCTGCAGACTCCAGCGGCACGGACGAGGCTGGTGGGGAAGCCAATGCGGACGATGATCTCCGTGAGAAGGTCCTGGTTGTCGAGCACATCCGACACACACGCCGGCGGCAGCTGCCGTTCGCCTGCCATTAAGTGTAGCTTAGGTTGCCGTGGGTTCGAAGACGATCGACGGAGGGAAGTCGATGAAGTATCCCACACATAAAAACGCCGAAGTGCGAAGCCCTAGCCCACCGACCCCTTATATGGCAGAAACTTGCTCCTTTGATTTTCCATCACGAATCATTGTCTAATCCCAAAACTTTTCTATCTATATCTCTATCTCTACAAAAGAGGCAGATTGGTCGCCTGGTGTAATCTCGCGCAAGAAAACCGTAGGAGCACAAAAAAAAAACTGCCAAAAAAAACCGGATTGAATGAAGGAAAAAAAAAAACAACTAGACAACTGCTCCGTTCGCCAAAGAGGTCCAAAAGCCCTAGCGGCCAAATCGGAAGTCAAACGTGGCCGATCATAGGGACTGACTCTGCTTTCGCCGTTGGTCGCCATGCCTCTACTTTGGGAAATTATTGCTCGTGGAGTTGAGCTGGCAAACGGGGGGCGGGAGGGGCGAAGCGGACGAGTATATAGCGAGCGTCGCAGGTCTATGAAGATGTTTTCTTCCAAGAGGTAACTTACACTATTATTACTCTACACCACTCCTTCGTCCATGGCGTTTTTCTGATTCTCTTTGTTTATAAACGCCTCGTGATTGCTGGGCATAGAACCGAGGACGATCAAGGATTCACATGCATGAAAAACACATCTCACCACACGGGAGGGCGACGAAACGCCGACGACTAGTCTGAACGTCGACGGCCAAAGCTCTGGGCTGTCAGCGTATTAACGGAAATTCGTCATCCCTCTGCGTGCCCATC
Organism: Alopecurus myosuroides; assembly: GCA_028641055.1. Taxonomy (NCBI): domain Eukaryota; kingdom Viridiplantae; phylum Streptophyta; class Magnoliopsida; order Poales; family Poaceae; genus Alopecurus; species Alopecurus myosuroides. The sequence continues at coordinate 40,367,943 of CM054059.1, read as the reverse complement.
GGCGTACAGGAATTTACCCGGAGGGGGCCTGTCGGCGTACGATTCCCCGTCGGCATACAGGAATTTACCCCAAGGGGGCCGTCGGCGTATAGTTTTTTTCCACGGGCCACATATTGAGTCCGTTACCGAATATATACGCCGACGGGCCCCGTCGGCTAATTTTTTTGGAGTTTTTTTTTTGCAGCTGAACTGCTCTAAGTATTAGATTAATTTATTTTCATATATACTTTTAATGTAATTACATTTTAAAATAAATTGGAACGGATAGCAGCTTCGAAATTCGATATCTCGCCACCCGCATAAAATAACGGCTCGAATCCGGAACATGACCCTACAACATAAATAAAAAATCTTTACCTAATAATAAAGAGAGGAAGGCTTCTTCCGGTCCAACCTGATATTTTACCGTTTTGCCCTTCCATAAAATTTCATATTACACCCAAAATGCCATCATACCGCTTCATGTTTTATTTCTCCTCCCCCGACGGAACACTTCGCGTTTGTTGAGTCAGCGCATGCATCCCGCCGCGGCCGTGCTGCTCGCAGCTATTGGCCGCTCCGCCCCAGACCGCATCCTCCAGCATCAATTGGTCGCGGTGCCCAGATCGAATCCTCGTGCATGTTTGATGGGCCCCAACGTGGGTGACACCATCTGTACCACTCCATCTCTTCCATCTATTTTTTGCAGCCGCCTTTCAATTCCTCGTCAGAAGAGAGGGGCAGCTAGAGGAACGGAAGAAGTTAGGAGCGATGGTGGGGTGGAGGACTGCGATCTGGTCAGGATTGCCTGCTCCGTCGTCGCCAACAGGACGGGGTCGCATATGTTCCTGCAGAGGACGTACTCCTTCGGGTCCCGCACGAGCCGGGCTCCAACTTGGACATCAGCGCATCACCGCGACCTGGAACTTGCCTTCCTATCTCGCCGATGCAAGTTGACCGGGGCTTAGCTAGGTCACACATCCATTGGTCGGAGCTCGATCAGGCCGCCTAGCTTTGCCTCGTGTGCTCCATGGATAAGAGGGAATAGTAGGCACCGAGGAGAGGGCATAGGTGGATGTCTACTAGAGAAGTCAAAGACTGGGCTGTTATGCGTGAGATATTAAGACAAGAGATTAGACAGAGAGATGAGACAGAAATATTGGCCTCGGCGTTGACGTCTTTATCATCACGACATCATCCTGTTCTATGAGAAGTACAGCGCCACACATACAACCTGTTCCCTCTTCGACCCAATATATAATTATTCCAAGCGAGGTTTCCCATCGTGGTCTACGTGTGGACTGTCGTGTCATTTTATCGGCCTGCACCCTGGAGTGTTTTAACCGAATGACACTCTCTGAAGTGCGGAGACTTTTAGAGTGCAAGGAGGTTGTTTGAATAAATTCCCGAGAGAACTGCTGGAAGCTCACACATTGGATTGGTCTATGTGCAGTAAGAAGTATGCAAAGTGCGAAACAATTGTTGGATGAGTTAGGCGCTCCGTAATACGGTGACTCATCAGCCGTATCTTAGCGATGCCATGCATGACAAAAACTGATGTGAAGAGAGAATTTAATAGGGGAGAGATAGCCGTATCTGCTACTCCCAACTGGGAAACATCATGTTAGAAAAATGGATTTAAGGATACACCATGAGTCAATTCTCAATTAGAAACGCTCCTGAATCATATAGTTATTTCTGACTTCGTAGGTACTCTTATAAAAAGCGCAGAAATATTTTATAAAGAATCATTACATGAGCTATTGCTTAGCTACTGACTGTGTTTTTATTAAATGCATCGGTTTAGCTGTTGTGCTGGACCGAACCTAATTATTTAGTTGGTGCTGTTGTGCTTTGGTGAATTGAAAATCTAAAACGTTTTGTGTACTTTTTGTGCATTTTATTTGAGATATTTATATAAATTTATGCATTTTTCTAGGATAAATTCGTGTACCTATTGCATTTGTATACACATATGTACATAATAATTGAAGTTGGAATTTAGACATGTGTTTGAAATGCAGATTTGTGGGTTATCAACGGCTACGTGACATCGATTTTTTGCTCTTCCGTTGCAAAGCACGGGCACATTTACTAGTAAATAAATAAACATACATCTATAATATACATATAAAATATAGATATGTATTATATAGCTCCATTTTTGCAGACACCGAGGTTCTGAATCCACTCTGTTGGGTAAACACTATTAACGCGTGTCTGCGTCGTGTACCCCCTAGAAGGGCATCGAAAGGGGGTGAACAGTAGAACCTCAACTTATTTTATGCATAATTAGGTCATAAAATACGTGAAGACAATTTTTACCAAGGATTCTATAAGATTCGCTCAGGTATACCCTCTACGAGAAATCCGCGGTTTTTGGCCCCACAAATAGGGTGAAACTCCCGTATCGCAAGGAAAATCGGGAATCTTCCGAAAAGTTGTGTTGTACCTATGTGTTTTTTGTTTCTATGGGCTACCCTAGCACAATCAAGCAACTAGTTTCACATTGCTACCCCCTTTCGACGCCCTTACCGCGTGTATTGCTATAAATCCGGTATATATTTCTCCAGCGCACTAGTAGAAACAGGAGGTTTGGCCCAACTTAGGAAAGACCTCTAGTCCCCACTATGTTTTGGGTCGGGACTAGTGTAGCACTAGTCCCGAGCCGTCCCGGCTCCAACAGCTGGGAGGCCGGGGAGCCTCTAGTCCCGGGCCGTGATACCACCCGGGACTAAAGGGGCTCGTGCCTCTAGTTCCGAGTCGTATCACGGACCAGGACTAAAGGGGGGGCTCTCGTCCTGGGTCATATCACGGACCGGGACTAAAGGGTCTCCTCTGTTTTTTTTTTTTCTTACTCACCGTTTTGAGCATAACTTTTGCATAGGAATTCGGATTTTGATGTTATTTAGCTCGTTTTGAAGAGAAGAAATAGATCTACATCATCACACGCATTATTCAAACTATATTCTTCAAAAACAAATCCATGATAAAGGAAAAAATTACTTTGTTTTGGGACTTTCTAGGGAACCATGTGAATTTGAAGGATAAACTACTAGTTATGAATTAAGTATAGTCCTATATATACATGATGGAAAATATGATATGGAAGAACAAAAAGTTGCAGAAAACACAAGAGTCTAAAGGACATTCAGTGGATAATACTGAAGTCAATACCAAAACTAAGAAGAGAAGAAGAAGTGAGAGCCTTTCACAAACAGTTGATGCAGATAAGGCATGCAGTTCAAAACAAACAGAGGTAAACCAACCGTTTACAATGGTTGATGTACATGTTGCCAGTTAGTTGAACTATGTCAACAGTTTATTTACATACGTGGAGGTTGAAAGTGTGCACTAAAGTAAGTTGGAAAAGGTGAAAGAGAGGAAAAAGAAATTGAAAAAAAACAAGAGGTAGATTCAACATATTTTATATATATATATATATATAATATGTATATATTACAGAGTTAGAGGGAAAAAAACTCTCAGAAATGACTCACTATTAGGCCCATTGGTGGAGTTCGCACTGGGGCCTTTGAAATTATAGAGCCGGCCCTGGTGGTAAACCTTGCATGACCATCCTTGAGAGCAGGGAAAATGGGGCGCCATATCATCATAAAGGGATGGATACAACCAAAATATTGATCAGCTTCTGGCATCTCATACACTTTGTGCAACGCCCTACACTTGACATCCAAGTAGAATGCGCAACGACCAATCTTCAAGAACACAAACTCGCTATAGTCCCCCGCATGGTTTATCTCGATAAGCTCGGTAGGTTCATGCTCAAGGAAAGGAGCACTCATTGCCCGCAAGCAAATGCTGTCCTCCAGCAACCAGTTTCCCGCCTTGTAGAGCCAGATGTGAAGTTGAAACTTGTAGGCATGGATGAGATACAAACCGGGAGCATCATATGCCCGTGATAATATGGTGGTGCCTTTTACTTTGAAATCCACCCCTTGTGGGAGCTGAATTCTGGAGAAGCTTGAGGCTGTTAGATCCAAGACAGCAATATCATTCGCGCTCTCAAAATAGATTTTCTCGTCAATGAGCACAGAACTTGGTGATTCTTTATAAACAAGGTAGTCCACGTCCAAGGTAAAATGTTTGTGCCAAGCATCGTCGCCATTTTGCAGCATATGCACGTGCACTATAGATTTCTTTCCATCCCTAATAGCTTCCACCATCACATAAAAGTAGGTCAAGACATCGCCTTCTTCTTTGGAGAAAAGTTGTTCGTAGCTGTAGAAATCGCCTTTTTCCAGGAACGGGAATGGCAACGCCGGGATGACTGTAGAGCACACCGGGCTGTGCACTACAAATACAATTTCCCTTCGGACTTCGTTGTGTACCTTCGTTGTGATGACGCCGCTGAAGACGGCGCGGCCGTTCCAGCAGCCCACCATGTCCGTCTGTGTGCCCGCGTAGATGTCCCACCGGAAGCTAGTGGGGTGGACGACGGCGGCGAGCTCCAAGGGTGGGAGCTGACACAGCATAGGGAAGAAGCGTGCGCTGGGGCTGAGATGTGATCGTTGTACGAGGTAAAAGCCGAGGAGTCTTGGTGGATGGAGCTTGCGGAACCGGCGAAGGAAAGCGTGATCGGAGACAAGCCGGTACCAGCGTCTGCATACTCCGGCGGCGCGGACGAGGCTGGTGGGGAAGCCAACACGGATGATGATCTCCGTGAGAAGGTCCTGGTTGTCGAGCACATCGGACACACACGCCGGTTGCAGCTGCGGCTCGCCTGCCCTTATGCGCCGCTTAGTTACCATGAGCTCCGAGCACACAGCAGATTGATGAAGTGAAAAGTCGATGTCACCCGTGCCTGGTCTCGGCTGACCAGAAACCCTAGCCCACAAACACCTTATATACGGAAGATGATCTCTTCCCTTCTCGCCGCCTCCAGCAGCCGGCAATGCGTGTACCTTGTTCCCTTTGATTTTCTGTCACGAGATCTTCCGGCCGTGTCTTATTTATTTGGCTGCGACGAGGAAACTACTATTCTAGGGTTCTCGGTCCTTCTCATCATGCTTTTTAAGATCTATCCGATTATGACAGGGAATCCTAATCCTACTAATACTAGTACTAGGCTGGCATTTTCTTTTTCTTATTTTTTAATCACATGCTTAATAATAAATTAATAAGGACAGTGATGGCGTCGTGTTCGAAATTTTCCAGCCCTGGTCCTCGTGCTGACACGTGTGTAATTATGATCCCAAATCAGTTTGAATCCTATTTGTTAAATTTCTAGGGCTTAACGAGTAGGTTCATCTCCCCTCGGTTGCGTGTTAAATATGGGGCCTGGTACAACGGCGGCCAAGCCTGTACATAGTTCGGATACAATACGAAAGGGGTACAGAGGAGAGACTAGTCCTATTACAAAACGTATTACATAGTTTAACACCCTCCCTTAATCTAAACCTTGTGAAAGGTTGAGATTACGTTTGAACTCATCAAGTTTCTTGACTGGAAGGGCTTTAGTGAATCCATCAGCAACTTGATCTTCACTTAATATGAACTGAATAGCTAGACTGTCATTAGCAACCCTTTCTCTCACAAAGTGAAAATCAATTTCAATGTGTTTGGTGCGTGCATGAAATACTGGATTTGCAGACAAATATGTAGCACCCAAATTATCATACCAAAGGCTTGGTTTCTCCTGTAACTTTACTCCAAGCTCATTAAGCAGTGCTTCTACCCAAATCAATTCAGCAGTGGCATTAGCTAGAGCTTTGTATTCAGCTTCTGTACTGGATCGAGACACAGTGGCTTGTTTCCTAGCACTCCAGGAGACCAAGTTGGGTCCCACAAATATAGCAAAGCCACCTGTGGAATGTCTATCATCAAGACAACCTGCCCAATCTGCATCTGAAAAAGCACTCAGAAAAGTGGATGATGATTTTATAAAAGTAATCCCAAGACTTGCTGTATCTTTCACATATCTGAGAATCCTTTTTGCTGCTGTCCAATGTTCTGTGGTTGGAGCATGAAGATATTGACAAACTTTGTTCACAGAAAAAGATAAATCAGGACGTGTCAAAGTAAGTTACTGCAATGCTCCAACAAGACTTCTATATTGTGTACTATCATCAGGACCAAGAAGTGTACCCTTTGTAAGAGACAGCTGTTCTGAAGAAGATAATGGTGTAGGAGCTGGCTTACAGTCCTGCATGCCAGCTTTGCTAAGAATCTCATTTGCATATTTTTCTTGTATTAAAAGCAAACCATCCCGTGTTTTCTTGACTTCAATACCAAGAAAATAATGTAACTCACCCAAATCTTTTATAGCAAAATTTTCACTAAGATCCCGAAGAAGAGCAGCAATGGCATGATCAGATGATCCAGTAACTATGATATCATCAACATAAACTAGAACAAACATGATGATACGTGAGCTGTTGAAAAGAAATAATGAAGTGTCGGCCTTTGATGATGTAAAACCAAGTTCAACTAATTTGGTACTCAACCTGGAATACCAAGCTCGGGGTGCCTGTTTTAATCCATATAATGCTTTATCAAGTTTGCAAATGTAATGTGGATGGTGAGTATCCTCAAAACCTGGTGGTTGCTTCATGTATACATCCTCTTCCAGAACACCATGAAGAAACGCGTTCTTGACATCTAACTGCCTGAGATTCCATCCACGAGATATAGCAATAGACAAAACAACTCTGATAGTAGCAATTTTGACCACAGGACTAAAAGTGTCCTCATAATCAATACCATAACGTTGCTTGAATCCTTTAGCAACTAGACGTGCCTTGTACCTGTCAATTGTGCCATCGGCTTTCTTCTTTATACGATACACCCACTTGCAATCAATCAAAAAAATTTCATTGCTTGGTCGAACAAGATGCCAGGTTCTGTTATCAATTAGTGCCTTATATTCTTCCTCCATAGCATTGCGCCAACAAGAATCATTAAGAGCCTCAGTCAAAGTATTAGGTTCACCTGTAGAGGACAACATGCACCATCTTACAGTTCCATCAGTAATTTTCTTAGGATGACGAATACCTTTTTGTAATCTTGTACGAACACCAAGAGGAGATGGTGGTGGTGGTACAGAATCATCCGAGGAATCTCCAGAATAATTTTCATAGTTTTCATGATCATCACTTGAATTTCCTTGATTTGCCACAGTTTCACCCCCACCATTACCCGCCACAGAAGATCCAGACTGGGCAGATGGGGACAGCGAACCTGATGAATCTTGCACATGGCCAGCGCCCCGTGAGCTGTCGACGCGTGGAGTTTCGCTGGTGGTTGCATGCTTGTGGGTCCCAGAGAGCGTGTGGCCAGCACGCGCTTGTGCTGCATGCTGCGCAGGGACACCCGCTGACTGCGTATTGGAACCAGCGCCAGGGGACCGCGACAGCGCATCGGAGCCAGCGCCAGGGAACAGCGCACCAGCGCCAGGGGACCGTGTGCCAGTGCCAGGGGACTGCGCTTCGATGTTAGCGTCAGGAGAGACAGCACCAGTAGGGCCAGTATCAGCCTCGGGATCGGAAAGATGCTCCTCGGAATCATCTGCAGAGGAATATTCCTGTGAATCAGCATCAATTTCAGCGCTCGTATTGTCTTCTTCTGAATCATCTTGTGCACTCATTTCAGCACTAATTTCTTCACTGTTTTGAATGCAATTTTCGCCTGCAGCTTCTCCTCCCTGTGACATGTTAGGAACAGAAACAATAGGCACAATATGGTTATCACAATTTTGTGTATCCTCATGAGAGTTTGGTGTGGATGAAGGAAGAAGTAGTATTTCCTTTTTTAGAAGAGCACCGGCATTTGGATGAAGGGAAGCAAAAGGAAATACATTCTCGTCAAAGACAACATCTCGAGAGATATACACACGACCCGTGGAAATGTCAAGGCATTTTACTCCCTTGTGAAGAGGGCTATAACCAAGGAAAGCACACCGTATAGATCGAAAAGAAAGTTTTCTTTTGTTGTAGGGACGAAGATTGGGCCAACAAGCACAACCAAAAGTCCTAAGTGCATCATAATTTGGAGTAATGTGGAGAAGACGTTCAGTAGGTGTTTCAAAGTTGAGCACTTTGCTAGGAAGCAAATTTATAAGAAAGGTGGCTGTAATAAACGCTTCATCCCAAAATTTAAGAGGCATAGAAGCATTGGCTAACAAGGCAAGACCAACTTCAACTATATGGCGATGTTTTCTCTCAGCTGAGCCATTTTGTTGATGAGCACGAGGACAAGAAACATGGTGTGTTATGCCAACCTTTTGAAAGAAGCCATTCAACTTCTCATATTCACCTCCCCAATCTGTTTGCATAGTAATTATTTTCCTATCAAACTTGCGTTCAACATATTGTTGAAAATTGAGAAAAGCTTGATAAACCTCAGAACGATTTTTGAGCAAATATATCCAAGTGAACTTGCTAAAATCATCAATAAAGCTTACATAATATGCATGTTTTCCCACAGAGAGAGGGGCAGGACCCCATACATCAGAAAAAACTTGTTCTAAAGGAACAGTAGAGACACTAGATGATATAGAATATGGCAACTGATGACTTTTGGCTAACTGACAAGAGTCACAAACATATGGGGTACTCTCTGGGGTGTAAGCTATTTTATTTCTCCTAAGAACTTGCTGAACCACAAATGAAGAGGGATGTCCTAAACGGCGATGCCATGTAGAGGATGATGGCTTTATTGAGAGGAAGGCGTGCTTGGCAGTTTCATGGAACATGGGCACCAATGGATAGAGGCCATCATAGCAAGGGCCTCTATACAGAACTCTTCGTGTTGCTTGGTCCTTGATTAAGAAGAAGAAAGGATGAAACTCAATGAAAACATGATTATCAAGGGTAAAGCGATGAACTGATAATAGATTTTTAGATGCACTTGGGACATGAAGGACATTTTTGAGATTAAAAGAACCATGAGGAGTACTCAAAATTGAATTACCAATGTGGCTAATGTTCATACCTGTTCCTTCAGCAGTGCGAACCTTATCTTGCCCATGATATTTGTTGGCGATGAGGAGTTTGTTCAGCTCACTAGTGATATGATCAGTTGCCCCTGTGTCAGAATACCAATTTGTGTCAACACCATAAGAAGCAAGATTTGCTCCTTTTTCACCATCATCCCTATTTTTCTTGTCCTCCTCATAACGCCACCAACACTCATTTGCAGGATGTCCATGTTTCTTGCATATCTGACAATCAATATTGACATATGGAGTAGGGGTCCTATCCATACGTCGTCCACCATCACGACGGTATCTATCACCACCACTGTCATCACGGCGCCTATCCCTCCTATCATCACGTCGATCACTACGACGGTCATCACGGCGCCAATATCCACGGTCATCATCACGGTCACCTCGGCGTTCATCACGACGCCAACTCCCTTCTTCTCTATCACGATAGTTACCTCCACGGTAAGAACCACTATCCGGGCTCCGAGGACGGGTGTACCCACGGGACGGAGGGGGATTACGGCCACGTGAGAAGGGAATGTTGCGCTCGGCACTCCTGCGAGCGATATTGGCAGAGGACACGAAAGTGCCATTTTCTTCAACACCATTGCGCATGTCATAGGAGCATAATTGCTCATAAAAATCATCAAGTGAAATAGCAGAATTCCCATTAACAGAAGTGATCAATGCATTATACTCAACTTTGTCCAAACCGTGCAACAGATATCCGAGCATCTCATCATCGGGAACGGGCTTACCAAGGGCTGAGAATTCCGAGGCGAAACTTCTCATCTTAGTAAAATATGCATCAGCCGTCATTGAGAGCTTCTTGGTGTCATTGAGAAGACCACGAAGGAGTTGAGCCTTGGTTCATGACGCAGTTTTGAACATTGCATTAATTCACTGGTAGAAAATAGGCCTACAGTCCCGGTTCGCCAGGCCCATTAATCCCGTTCGGGCAACCGGGACTAGCTATGCGCGACTAAAGGCCCCCCCCCTATAGTCCCGCCACTTACGGACCGGGACTAAAAGCCCGTCCACGTGGGCGCTAGGGGTCCGTCGCGGCGGAGGACCTTTAGTCCCGGTTCTTGTGGTTAACCGGGATTGAAAACCTGCGCAGGTTTAGGGTTTTAGGCCCCCTAAACCTGTTTCCTTTTTAATTTGTTTTGTTTTAATTTCAGTACACATATACATGCATATATATATATGAAATATCAAACAAGGAGAATTCAATAGGAATATATAATATATATTCAATATCGGGTGACCATATATACAACCTCGAACAAGTTTCCATATTACACAATTAAGATGGACGAGCATACACAAATTCGCACAAGTTTCAAAGTACTCAGGGCTTATACATGCGGATAAAAGTCATCGTCGGTGGACGCATGGAACTCTCCTTTCTTTTGGATGACATGCCTAAGGAAAAATCCTGCTATTTCCTCTTGAATTGGTCGGAAGCGAGCTTCTGGAGTAAGCGCCCTCCGCAAGTTATTGAGACCCTTCCGCGTTTGCTCGTCCTTCTTCCTCTCAGATATTTCTTTCCGTATGTTCTCACAGACATAGTATCCACATAGACCGGTCCCCGGTGGCTGCTTATCCACACCTTTGACCACATTTTTAAATTGTAGCAGATCTTTGAATTCACCGACATGTTCAAGTGAGAGCCGTTTCCAAACTCTACAATGCAAATAAAATTAAATGAACAAGGGAGTTATTAGCTTAGAAAATGAACAAAAGAGACCGATCGATATAGAGCGCAAATGATTGAAAAATAATTACCTTTGCATCATTTTTCTCATGTTGACCCAAAGATCTGTATTTGAATTCATAGAGTCAATGATCAAAACTAAGGACTTGTGAAGATCAATTTTTAGCAGAATCCAGTGGTACCTGCGGACACATTAGATGCACAGTCATGCATAATTTATCGATTGGACATACCATGCATGGAGTAAACAAAAGAGAATGGGAACATGAGAGAAACACTCACCCAAAATGGTAAGGAAATAGAATATATCTTTTGGATTCATGCTTTTTTAAAAAAATTGTACAAGTCTTTCTCCACGTCTTTGGGATGATATTCTAACATAGTTCCATTAATGATTTGTGGGTCAATGAACCCAACATCATGGATGAGTCTTACTTTGCATTCCCAAATCTTCAATCTGCATAATAGCGTACGGAACAATATAGTTAGGACAATATATATATATATATATATATATATATATATATATATATATATATATATATATATATATATATATATATATATATATATATATATAGTGTAGGCAATGAAGAACGAGATGAGGTAGAAATAAATCACTTACAAAACGTAGCAACTCAGGATAGATTTGTCGAGCTCACGCATATTGAACAGCTGGAACAATTCACTCAACTCAACTGTTACAGAGTACTTTTTGGTGTGATGCTCCTCTGTATAATCCACATACACATATTCTTTGTCGGTAAATGATATGAAATCTTTGTACCAACGTAGCAGACTTTGCATTAGTGGTGGTAGATCCTTTTCCTTCGCAGGCTCGACGAGAGGCCCTTTCTTCACATATTTTAATGCTACCTCACCCATTGGCGTCTCGTCTAGGCCTAACGAGGCACGAAGAGACACACCCATGTCGGACGCATATTTCATGGCACTCTCTACAGTCATTCCAACTATTGCCAAAGCATTTATGACCTCGGGGTCATGTTCCGGAGCGGCTTTCACTATGAGCGGGGGGATCGATTGTTTACTCTGCATCCCGAGCTGGGCAACTTGTTTCCCGCTTTTTATCATTTTTTCTTTTTCTTTCTCCTCCTCCAATATTCCTGCTTGCTTACGAAGTTCAATATCATAGTCTTTAGGCAAATTCTTCACGGATTGGGACACTGTCGACAAAAAATCCGTAGCCCAATAGTCTACAATCGGAGGGAATACTTCCTTGGGCTCAGGCTCCTTTAGCGCCTTCAGTTTGCCCTTCCATTTGTCAACGTCAGCCTTCACGAGCAATTTGGTTTCAGCATCACTAAGTTCCCAAGGCCTTGGGGGGAGAGGCTTCAGTGATGGCTCCGGTACCCGTGTGGTCTTAGGTACATAAGGCTCCGGGTTAATAGACCAAGAGCGGGTTCCCTTGCTGGCCGCCTGCTTCTGTTTCTTCGCTGGAGGAGGAATGGGGGGCGACGTCTGCTTATCCTCCGGAGGAGGAATGGGGGGCGACGTCCGCTTATCCTCCGGAGGAGGAATGGGGGGCGACGACGTCTGCTTTTCCTCCGGAGGAGGAATAGTGGGAGACGTCTGCTTTTCCTCCGGAGGAGGAATGGGGGGCGACGTCTGCTTAACCGCCGGAGGAGGAATCGTGGGAGACGGCTGCTTAACCGCCGGAGGAGGAAGATCGGGGGACGGCGTCGAATGGCGTGAAGGAGGCGTAGGTGAACCAGCACCACCACCACCACCACCACCAGCACCTGCACCATCGTAGGGGGGTGGACTTGTTAGCCTTGGCGTCTCGCCTAGAAACACTATGTACTTCTTTTTCCATAGAATGAACTGGCGCTTGACATCTCCAAGTCTTCTCTCCCCTTCGGGTGTAGCTATGTCAATCTCCAGGTCCTCAAACGCTTGGACTATGTCTTCCACCGTGACACGAGCATAGCCATATGGAATGGGGTTGTTGTGATGGAGAGCTCCAGGTGTATAGGGTAAAGCACTGCCGGTAGCCACCTTCATGGAAATGTTCCCCACGGGATAATGCAGATCACATTCTTTCATCTCCTTTACGTCATCCACGGGGTAGTGAGGCTCCGGTGCACGACTCTCGATCATCGGTGCATTAGCACCTGCAGTCGGGGCCTCCGTGGAAGCCACGCTGCTTCTCCGCTGCTGGCTTCCGAGATCCGTTGCATGTTCTTGATGCGGCCCTGCAGCCGACGCTTTTTCTTTCTCAAGTATTCCCGCCACGACCTTCTTCAGTTCAGAAACTTCCATTGCAAGATTCGACAGTTCATCTGCAGCCCGGTCCGTACCTCTCCTACGGCTTCTGTAACAGTACGGGTCACCCTCCTGGGAAAACCCTACTTTCCACGGCAATCTGCCTTTGCCTCGTATATGTCCTCCGTGTTCAGGATTTCCGAGGGCATGGGTCAGTTGGTCTCTCTCTCTGTTGAACGTGATCTTGCCCTGTTGAGCTTTGGTCATTGCGTCAACAAGGTCTTTTGTGGGAGCAAACTTTTTCTGCCGGTGAACACACTCCCCTGTCTCCGGGTCTAGCGATCCCCCACTAGTGGAAACAACCCCTCTCATCCAGGGGGCCGGGGGGCAGCTGTCCCGGTTGCAACCAAATCCGGGACAAATGCCCTGCATTGGTCCCGGTTCGTGCGCCCGGGGCAACAGGAATCGCCTGGGCGCATTGGTCCCGGTTCGTGGGGGGTATATCGGTCCCGACTCTTGCCACGGACCGGGACCAATGCCTAGACACAGGCCACGTGGCACGCGCATGACCTGTTGTCCCGGTTCAGTCCACGAACCGGGACCAATGCCCCCTCCCCTATATATACTGCCCCAGCCCCTCCCTCCTTCCATCTTTTTTTTTTGCTTGGAGGTGTGAGAGAGTGTGGTGTTAGTGTGTTTTTTTTACTATGCACACGAGGTGTTCGACGAAATTCCCGAGACGCGCACAAGCTCACTGAAAAAATGGTATCTTCGACCGAGGTTAACAAATTATCTTTTTCATCTGTAACTGATACATAAAAAAGTATTATTTGTCGATGTACTGTGGTCATCTCTTAATTAATATGTATTTTGATAAACTTAATTATATGCTGCAGATGGATGCACGGCAGCGATGGATGTACGGTGACCGACGCACTTCCGAGTATATGGCAGGCCTGAATGCATTTCTTGCTGTAGCTCAGGCGAACAAAGATAATGGCTTCATGTGTTGCCCATGTGTTGATTGTCGGAACGTCAGAGAACATTCTTCCGAAAGAATCCTTCACGGCCATCTACTTCGGAGAGGTTTCATGCCCAGCTATAATTGCTGGACCAAGCATGGAGAAAGAGGGGTTGTGATGGAAGACGATGAAGAAGAAGAAGAAGAAGATCCTTCGTTCCCTGAATACGACGATACTGCAATGGAAGAGAATGCAGAAGAAGGAGGTGATCAAGAGCAGCCATCAGAAGAGGCCGATGATGATCTTGGCCGAGTTATTGCTGATGCAAGGGAAGACTGTGAAAATAAATTGGAGAGGTTGAAGCTGGACAACATGTCACAGGATCACAAAAAATTGTTGTACCCAAATTGCGAAGATGGTAGCACAAAGCTCGGTACCACACTGGAGTTGCTGAAATGGAAGGCACAAAACGGTGTGACTGACAAGGCATTTGAGAGTTTACTTCAACTAATGAAGCCAAAACTTCCAAAGGATAACGAATTGCCTGAGAGTACGTACGAAGCAAAGAAAGCTCTCTGCCCTCTAGGATTAGATGTGCAGAAGATACATGCATGCATTAATGACTGCATTCTCTTCCGCGGTGAGAAGTACGAGAATTTGGATGAATGTCCGATATGCACTGCACTGCGATATAAGATCAGAGCAGATGATCCTGGTGATGTTGACGGCGAGCCCCCCCGTAAGAGGGTTCCTGCTAAGGTGATGTGGTATGCTCCTATAATACCACGGCTGAAACGTCTGTTTAGAAACAAAGAGCATGCTAGGTTGTTGCGATGGCACAAAGAAGACCGTAAGAAAGATGGAAAGTTGAGGCACCCCGCCGATGGATCGCAGTGGAGAAAGATCGAGAGAGACTTTCCAGACTTTGCAGGAGAGGCGAGAAACTTATGGTTTGGTCTAAGTACAGATGGCTTTAATCCTTTTGGGGAGCAGAGCTCCAGTCATAGCACTTGGCCTGTAACTCTATGTATGTACAACCTTCCTCCTTGGTTGTGCATGAAGCGCAAGTTCATTATGATGCCAGTTCTCATCCAAGGCCCGAGGCAACCTGGCAACGACATTGATGTGTATCTAAGGCCATTAGTGGAAGAACTCTTAGAACTGTAGGGCAAACCAGGTGTACGTGTGTGGGATGAGAACGAACAAAAGCCATTTGACCTACGGGCGTTGCTTTTCGTGACCATCAATGATTGGCCAGCTCTTAGTAACATTTCCGGTCATACAAACAAGGGATACAATGCATGCACACACTGTTTAGATAAGACTGACAGTGTTTTTTTGGATAAATGTAAAAAGGTTGTATACCTGGGGCATCGTAGATTTCTTCCGATCAAGCATCCCTTAAGGAAAAAAGGAGGGAAGCATTTCAGAGGTGAGGCAGATAACCGAAAGAAGCCTGAGCTCCGTAGTGGTAATGATATATTCGATATGGTCAAGGACCTAGAAGTAATCTTTGGTAAGGCTGCTGGCAGCCAACCAGTTCCGTACGGCCCTGATAAGCGGGCACCCATGTGGAAGAAGAAATCTATATTTTGGGAGCTACCCTATTGGAAAGTTTTAGATGTCCGGTCTTCGATCGACGTGATGCACGTGACAAAGAATCTATGTGTCAATCTGCTATGCTTCCTGGGCGTGTATGGGAAGTCAAAAGATACGCCTGAAGCACGGGAGGACCAGCAACGTATGAAAGACCCAAGCAACAAGCACACAGATACAGGGCGCCATTCCTTAAGCAGCTACGCTCTTACTAAAGCAGAGAAGGAAATATTCTTTGAAGTCCTTTACAGTATCAAGGTTCCGTCTGGCTTCTCGTCGAATATAAAGGGGATAATAAACATGGCAGAGAAAAAATTCCAAAACCTGAAGTCTCATGATTGCCACGTGATTATGACGCAATTGCTTCCGATTGCATTGAGGGGGCTTCTACCGGAAAATGTTCGAGTACCCATTGTGAAGCTATGTGCATTCATGAACGCAATATCTCAGAAGGTAATCGATCCAGAAATTCTGACAAGATTACAGAGGGATGTGGTCCAGTGTCTTGTTAGTTTTGAGTTGGTGTTCCCACCATCCTTCTTCAACATTATGACTCATCTCCTTGTTCACCTATGTGAAGAGATTCATATTCTCGGTCCGGTCTTTCTACACAATATGTTCCCCTTTGAGAGGTTCATGGGAGTCTTGAAGAAATATGTTCATAACCGTGCTAGGCCAGAAGGAAGCATCTCGAAGGGCTATGGAACAGAGGAGGTCATTGGGTTCTGTGTTGACTTTATTCCTGACCTTAAGACAATTGGTGTTCCTGAATCGCGGCATGAGGGGAGACTGAGGGGAAAAGGAACGCTGGGAAAGAAAACAATGATACCTAGGGACGGGCATTCTTTGACCAAAGCACACTACACAGTTCTACAAAATTCTATGTTCATGGCTACGTATCTCGAGGAACACAAGAATATTGTACAGTCTGCAAACCCGGGGAAGGATGACTCATGGATTAAACGCGAACACATGGAGACTTTCGGAAGTTGGTTGCAAACACGTCTTATAAATGACACCACTGTTGAAGATCAGCTATACATGTTGGCAGGGTCACCATCTTCGACTATTGGGAGTTTTCGAGGGTACGAGATAAATGGAAATACATTTTACACGAGCTCCCAAGATAAGAAGAGCACCAACCAAAACAGTGGTGTCCGCTTTGATACAACAAACGAGAATGGAAAAACTGACACATACTATGGTTACATAGAGGAGATATGGGAACTTGACTATGGACCTTCTTTTAAGGTCCCTTTGTTCAAGTGCAAATGGGTCAACCTGAATGGAGAAGGGGTAAAGGTAGACCCGCTTTGTGAAATGACAACAGTGGATCTCAACTGTATTGGTTACAATGACGAACCATTCGTTCTAGCCAATGATGTGGCTCGGGTCTTCTATGTGAAGGACATGTCTTCCAGACCGAAGAAAAGAAAAAATAAGGGAACAATTTCATCATACGATGAGCCGAAGCGTCACATAGTTCTCTTAGGGAAAAGAAACATCGTGGGAATCGAGGACACGACAGACATGTCAGAAGATTATAATAAGTTTGTTGAAATTCCACCCTTCACAGTGAAATCTGACCCCACCATCCCGTTAAATAATGAAGATGCTCCATGGTTACGGCCGAAGCGATCATAAGCAAGGGACACGAAGAAAAGCTGGCAAGCATTATTGTTCCACCATCCCACTTTTCTGTTTCTCTCTCCTCCGTATGTTGGTGATGTGTAATAATAAGCGTGGAATACATGATCATATAGTTCTGTTTGATTAGTATTTTGTATTGACCGGTAAATAGCTGACAACTATGACCCATATCCGAATACATTTCGAAGTGATAGTACGGATAACATCCTGACAGATATTGCAGGATTATAACTACTTTTAAGATGTAGTATCTGTTGACACACGGTATAGAACAAGCGATTGTTATTCATTGGAGTTAACCACCATAAACAACACAAAATAGTTTTGACTGACTGCTTTACATCGATAGGCCTTATGGGTGTCATATATTCCGCGCACATATTGCAGGCACACCATATTAATTTGAGGCATTGGAGGAGGAGAGATAGCTTTGCACAGGCTTGGCATCCACATGAAGACAGTGATTTCAGTTGAGATAGGTGAAGTTAATAGGAGGATTCTGAGGGGTTGGTGGGATCAGACACAAACTGGCACTTTAATTGAGATTGCCGACGTGAAGTCTCTCACTAATGATAGCGTACACGGAAGGCAATTCATTCCAAATTGATACTGTGGGTTGCCACTTGTCGGTGTTGAAGAACATGTTTCCCAATGGTGTTAATGTGGTGTCCTTATTCTCCGGTATTGGAGGAGGAGAGATAGCTTTGCACAGGCTTGGCATCCACATGAAGACAGTGATTTCAGTTGAGATAGGTGAAGTTAATAGGAGGATTTTGAGGGGTTGGTGGGATCAGACACAAACTGGCACTTTAATTGAGATTGCCGACGTGAAGTCTCTCACTAATGATAGCGTACACGGAATGCAATTAATTCCAAATTGATACTGTGGGTTGCCACTTGTCGGTGTTGAAGAACATGTTTCCCAATGGTGTTAATGTGGTGTCCTTATTCTCCGGTATTGGAGGAGGAGAGATAGCTTTGCACAGGCTTGGCATCCACATGAAGACAGTGATTTGAGTTGAGATATGTGAAGTTAATAGGAGGATTTTGAGGGGTTGGTGGGATCAGACACAAACTGGCACTTTAATTGAGATTGCCGACGTGAAGTCTCTCAGTAATGATAGCGTACACGGAATGCAATTCATTCCAAATTGATACTGTGGGTTGCCACTTGTCGGTGTTGAAGAACATGTTTCCCAATGGTGTTAATGTGGTGTCCTTATTCTCCGGTATTGGAGGAGGAGAGATAGCTTTGCACAGGCTTGGCATCCACATGAAGACAGTGATTTCAGTTGAGATAGCTGAAGTTAATAGGAGGATTTTGAGGGGTTGGTGGGATCAGACACAAACTGGCACTTTAATTGAGATTGCCGACGTGAAGTCTCTCACTAATGATAGCGTACACGGAATGCAATTAATTCCAAATTGATACTGTGGGTTGCCACTTGTCGGTGTTGAAGAACATGTTTCCCAATGGTGTTAATGTGGTGTCCTTAACCCTTTTCAAATTTTAACATTTTTATATTCAAATTATATAGAAATGAAAAAATAATTAATAGTTTCAATAGTTAGAATAATTATTTAGTTAAACGAAAAATAGATTTAAATTAGTTTTGCAAATTCTAGCATTTTTCATGTTGGAATTTTTGTCAAATTTGAAAGTATATAGAAGTTATTAATGTGCAAACTTAACCCTTTTCAAATTTTGGCGCTAAAAAATTTTGGGCGCGCAGGGGTGCCACCGAAATTCAAAATTTGTTTTTGGTCCCGGGTCGTGGTACCAACCGGGACCAAAGGGGCTCTAGTCCCGGTTGGTTGCACGGGCCGGGACTAGAGGCCCAGGTGTATAAAAATCGCGGCCCTCTCTCCAGGCCGAACGAACACCCCAGGGACAGGTACGAGTGGACATGGCTGGGCGAAGCCCTGCCGGAGGCGGGAACGATTAGTCAGATCCCGCCGGCGGTCCGCCGGCGGGTATGGGGTAGGGACACAGTAGATTAGGAGGAACACAACTTATATTAAAATAAGGCCAGGGGCCTTGCTTACATAGGGGCGGCGCGGCCATAGGCGGCCGGCCGTACTTGCATAAGGGGCGGCGGCGCGGCCACAGGCGGCCGGCCGTTTCTTGGGGGGGTAGCTAGGGGCGTTGTCTATATAGAATAGGGGGGCGGCGCGGCCACAGGCGACCGGCGCCGATCTAGTCGTCCTCGTCGTCGGAGAGGCAGTGGTAGGGGGGTGGCTGCCACAGGTGGGCAGGCGGCGCCTGGGCCGGGGGTGCAGGCATCGGGGGCATCGGAGGCGGGTACGGCGGTGGCGGGGGCAGCACCTCCTGCGGCAGCGGCGGCGGAGGGGGCAGCTCCTCCTCCTGCTCCGGCGACCCCGGCGCCCAAACGCCGCCGGTCCAGGCCCAGGTCATGCCGTACTCCAGGCCTGGTGGGAGCGGCTGCGGCTCCGGCTGGTCCTCGGACGCCTCCAGCTCGGCGTTCATCGCCTGCCACCAGGGGACAGCAGGCTCGTTAGGGGGTGGCGGCGGCGGCGGCATGGCGGCGGCGTCGGCGGCGGCGGCGGCCACGACCCGCTCCCACCGCTTGATTTCGTCGTCGACGAGGGAGCGGCGGGAGCGCTCGCAGGCCTCCTCCATGGCGGCCCGGAGCTCGGGGTCCTCCTCCCCGGAGAAGTCCTCCGGCTCGTCCACGAGGAGCCATAGCTCCCTCTCCCGGCCGGGCGCTGGCGGGGGGTAGTCGTCCACGTTGGCCTCGTGGGGGGCGGGGATGAAGGAGCGGCGGCGCAGCTCGTGCTCCTGCTCGAGCCAGGCGGCCCAGTAGGGGGAGCTGCGCGCGTACGCGCGCTCCCTGCGGACGGGGGCCGGCAGGAGCTCGCGCCGGCGGTCGACCTCCTCAAGCAGCGCCTGGCCGGTCGGGACCGGCGGCATAGGGATCCGCTGGGGGTTCAGGTGCCAGCCGTCCGGGAGGTGGACGTCGGCATAGAACACCGGAGTGGCATTGTTCCAGTGCCACTCGGCCTCGTCCACCCGGACGTACCGGCGGAACCTCTTGCCCTTGGGCGCGGCGCTGGGCGGCGGGCGTGCAGCCGGTGGTGGCGTGGAGACGCGCGGCACCCCGCCGAGGCGGACACCTCCAGGGCCGTAGCCGAAAGCCTCCGCCGGCGGTGGTGGGACGCGGCCGGCGCCGCTCGAGGAGCCGCCTTCATTCCTGGGGCGCTTGCCGGAGCCGCTGCCGGAGCCGCTGCCGAACCAGCGGGACATGGTGGCTATGGTTGGTCTGCCTTGGGCGCGGCCGGGGTGAATGGGTTGTACGGGCGGCGGGGGGCCTTTAAAAAGGACCCGGGGTGGGCTGGCATGCCAACCGGCGGCCTGGACGTGGCGGCGGTTGCAGGCGGCCATGAATGCGCGTGGGGAACTGGGGGCGCGGGAAGCCGAGGCGGGGCGGGAAGACGAGGCGACTGGCCCTTTGACCGTCCTGTAGTCTTAATTTAAGGGACCAGGCGAGCCAGCCAACGGCCGCTGGCCAGTGGCCCCTACGATCCAGTTGACTGACCACGCTGGCCAGTGGGCCCTTCGAACCATTGACTGACCATATTAAAAGACGCGGGCCAGTGGGCCCTTTTGACAAAAAAATGTGACCAGTGGGCTTAATAAAAGACGTGGGCCTGGACGCGGTTGGGGAAGTGGAGGCCGGCTCGGGATTGGGAGACAGGAGCCCAAAAGATCGGGCTCGGGATTGTATATATTTTTTTGTCAAAAAAGTATCCATCCCGGTCCCTTGAACGAACCGGGACGAACTCCCTGGCCCAGGTTCGCCACGTGCCCTATCATTACCATCCCGGGTCCTGGCACAACCGGGACCAATGGGACTGGCCATTTGTCCCGGCCAGCCCATCCCGGTTGCACAACCGGGACAACTGGCCCTTACGACCCGGGACAAAAGGCCCTGTTTCCACTAGTGCCCCATGCCCGTACCACCACATTTTGGCTCTTTCGTCCCATCCCTCTGTACCTAGACGGATTCCTCTTGCCCTTAGGCCGTCCTCCATTGCCTGCCACTTAGGCGCCGAAACGCGGTATCCTCCTGGCCCCATAACATGATGGTACTGTTTCTTTTCCGCATTAGCCTTATTTTTTGCCGACATTTCCTTGAAATGCTCCGATTTATGTTGCGTCACAAATTCTATCCAATCATCTCTCAGTTTCTCATATTGTCCAGTGAAAATCGGAGTCTTGCCCTTGCTGACATATTCACGGAACAATTTTTTCTTGAAGTTCCGGAATGCTTCGGCCATCTTCTGAAGAGCGAACTCTTTGACTATCCTCCTCCTCTCACGTCCACCCGGAACGTCCTGACCGAATTCATCTTTTTTGTTGTATTCCGGAGGTAGAATGAAATGTGCAATAAGCTTTCTAAACATAATCTTTTTCGTTCTCTTGTCGACATAACTGAAACCAATACGTGCTTTCTTTGGCTCCTTCCATTCCTGGACGGTGATCGGGACGATGTCTCTAACAATGACTCCGCATTGGTTGATAAACTTTGTGGTGTGCTGTAGGGGCTTGCCGATTTCACTGACTGATTCGATGGTATATATTTCGGAATCTTTCATCGCCTTGGATTTGCCACGCTTTGTCATACTAGATCCGACCGAGGGCTAAAATAAGAAAGAGAGTCGCGCGCGTTAGTCTTTGCAATTGGACCGAGGGCTAAAATAAGACCGAGGGCTAAAATATATACCTCGCCGGAGGTGGTTGTTCTTTGCAATTGGAGATCGTCGTTTGTCGACGGTTGACCTCCGTCATCAATGTCCATTCCTTCACCTCCTTGATCATCGACAATGTCTGTTCCTTCTTCACCTCCTTGATCATCGACAATGTCTGTTCCTCCTTCACCTTCTTGATCCTCAAGGTTCAGATAAGAAGAGACTACATCATGTTTTCCGGATATGATATCTAATATATAACCTTCAGCCTCCTCTTCCGCCGTCAGGTCTCTATTGTCTGCCATATGTCACTCCTGCAGACATGCATGTAGTAAAAATTAATTAAGTATATAGGAGACTTAGCAAATATTGTCGTAGAAGGAGGGAAAACAGATTGCTAGGGTTTTGGGTGGAAGAACGATAACCACCGGAGGGGGAAAACCATACTTTAGAGGTGTGTCCAAGATTAGTTTCTCAAATGACTTGGAGAACCCCATAGCTAGGTTGCATTTGCTTTCCTGGTCATTTTGGTATATTACACTTAATATTCTGAATTTATTGAATTAAAACTTATTTTCATCATTATTTTAATGAATTTAATACAAATTCAAATATGGTCTCATTTTGAACTTTGTCAAACATGATTGAAAATGATATAAACAGATAGCTTACATTTTTCTGAACATTTTGCATATTTTTCCAAAAAAATTAAATTATAAATTAAAAGTTATTTAATTTAGAAGGTTATTTATATTCTGTAATTTAGAACAGTGGGCAGGTGACGTCATCATGACGTCACCCCTGGCGTGGCCGGCGGTTGCAGATTAGGATCTCGGATCGACGATTCCGGCCACGGGGGATGCAACGGAGATGGGGGACGAGGCCACTGTGCTGCTCGCCACGGGGGAGGGGACGGAGATGGGGACGAGGCCACGGCCACTGTGGTCTCGCCGGCGGCGAATCTGGCCGCGGGAGCGAGCGCGAGGGACGGCGACGGCGATGGCGCGGCGACGGCGTTGGTTCGGCGTTGGTTCTAGGGCGACGCCGTTGGTTCTAGTTCGATGGCGTTGGTTCTAGGGCGACGGCGACGTCCCGCGGGGAACCTACCGGCCGGAGAGACGGCGACGGGGCGGGGGCGGAGCAGGGTGGAGGCGGTGGAGAGAAGGGCGCGACGAGGGCGACGGCGCGGCGACGGCGACGGCGATGGCGACGGCGACGGCCTTCTGCGCGGGGGACGGCGACGGGGCAGAAGACGACTGGGCGCCGGCGCGAATGAAGACGAGGGTTTGGGGACTTAGAAAATTTTGGGGCAGGAAGGCATCGCACATATATAGGTCAAGCCTTTAGTCCCGGGTGGTGTCACGAACCGGGACTAAAGGTCCCCTGGGTACCCTCCGCGGGCCTTTAGTCCCGGGTGGTGTCACGAACCGGGACTAAAGGTGAAAATTTTCGCTGCGTTTTCGTTCCCGCGCAGAACGAGCCTTTAGTCCCGGTTCGTGACACTAACCGCGACTAAAGGTGGTTATTCGAATACAAATAATAGATAAAAAAGGCAGTACATAATGGCAGTACATAATGGCAAGAAAATTCAAATAAAACTAATTCTTTTTCCAATCTTAAAAATACAAATAATATATCATAAAATTCAGAAAAATAAAACTAATTCTTTTTCCAATCTTAAAAATTCCCATAGATAAAAAAGGCAGTACATAATGGCAAGAGTGGATCTAAACCTAAACGGAGAGCATAGATGCATGCATGATCTGATATCTGCTGCTAGTCATACTCCTGCCTAGGCCTACTTGAGAAAATTCAGAGCCCAGGACTGGGCCTGAGGGTAGCGCAGGCGGGGGATATCGCCGGCCCTGATGTAGTCCATGACGCTCTGTAGAGTCCGGCCGGACCACCATAGCCGACGACCGGCCTCGTGAAAGTTCCCAGGAGGCAGGCCGTCCTCCTCATACCTGGCGAGCGCCCTCTCACGCCGATTGATGAAGAAGGCATCCCAAGTATGTTGGTTATCGGGATGCCAACTGGGATCTCTCCGCTGCTCCGGCGTGAGCTCGTGGTAGTAATGGTTCGTGATGGCCGCCCGACGTGCCACACCTTCAGGAAGAGGAGGGACCGGCACTCCTCCGGCGCTCAGCATCCAACCGGCGGGAACACTGTAGCCGGGCGGGCAGGGGTAGTTCGAGGCGGAAAGTGCCTCCGCCTGGATGAATGTTAGAGTGGGTACGGTAGAAGCCATGAGAGAGTGGTGAGTTTGTATGTGTTTATGCCAATGGTGTGGCAATGCATACATATATATAGCGAGAAGAAAACATCCCTTTAGTCCCGGTTGGGGACACCAACCGGGACTAAATGGGTTAGGGTTTCGTTTGGACCAATCAGATAGAATCACACGGATCGTGTGTTTCTTTAAAGCGCTTGTGAGTCGTTGGATCCGGGGTGTGTTTCTTTTGAGCTGTTGTGAGCCGTTCGATCAGGCCTACGGTGTGTTTCTTTCGAGCTGTTGTGAGCCGTTGGATGAGGTGGTTTCTTAACCGTTGGATCAAAACCCTAGCACAACACTTTGTGAGCCAGAGGACCCTATATATATATATATATAGCCCACCTTCATACACCGGTCAGTTCATCGAGCAAATACAAAACATCCGGATTCGCCATCATACGTCCTGCCGTGCATTTGGTATGCATACTGCACCCAGTAGCCACGGTGGGGCTGTATGATGGCGATACCGATTGTTTTGTTCTACATCCCCCTTTAAGGTTTGATACATCATATATTCAGTTTATCGAGCAAATACAAAACATCCGGATTCGCCATCATACGTCCTACCGTGCATTTGGTATGCATATTGCACTGAGTAGCCACGGTAGGGCTGTATGATGGTGATACCGATTGTTTTGTTCTACACCCCCCCCCCTTTAACACATCTATCCATGCTTGGGTCAGTGTTCACTTTGAGCTCGGGTAGTAATGTGCAACTATTTGCTTGGTTGTGTTAGGGTGGCGCGTGGCGCGGGAATTGTGACGCGTGGCGCGGGAGTTGCGACGCGTGGCGCGGGAGTTGTGACGCGTGGCCAGGAGGGCGCGGTATAAACTGTCGCGCCTCGAGCGCGTCTTCTCCTCTCCACGCACCGTCGCGCTTCCACCATGCCTCCGAGGAGGAACAGCACCACCGGCTTCCGCGGCGTCCGAGCACGGCAGAACGGAATGTTCAGCGCAGATATCCGCTGGGGGGACGACCGCATCCCCCTCGGCACCTTTGCGACGGCGGCGGAGGCAGCCCGCGCCTGGGACGCGGCGGCCTGGCGCCTCAACCGCCCGCGGTCGCTAATGAACTTCAACGACTGCCACACCGTCTGGGAAGCGGAGGCCAGGGCGCCGAAGCCGCAGATCATCACTGCCGCCGACCACCTCCACCTCCGCCACCGCGCGTTTCAGGGCCTAGTCGACGCCAGGGAAGACCGCGTCGTCCGCGAGTATTACCGGAACAACCCGGGGGAGGAGAGCGCCGACGAGGAGCTCTGGCAGACCCGCGCGGCTCAGCGGGCGGAGCGCCGCCTCGAACGCCACCTCGCGTTAGATGCCGCTCGGGAGGCGAGGACGAGGGCGCTGCAGGAGCTTCGTCGGGCCGACCGCGCCGGCGAAGTCTGGGCCTCCGACGATCCGAGGTGGGGGCCTATCTCGGACATACCATCATGCACCTCCGACGACGACGAGGAGGTCACGGACGAGTTCGGCGACGATGATGACCCGGAGGAGGTCACCGACGAGTTCCCCGACGACGACGGCGAGGAGTAGTGTTCGTCTGTTTTCTCTTTTTAATAAAAGAATTTGTATTCCGGCGACACTGCGGCGCGCTAGCGCGTCTGTTTTCTGTTTTTAGTAAAAGTTTGGTACAATAAATTAATTAGAGATAATATAATTCAAAATGATCCATTAAACATGATCCATTCAACAAAGTTTGGTACAAAAAATTATTACACATCAATTCTTCCCTTGTGTCCCCGCTTTCTTACGATTTGGACGTATCCATGGAGCATCCTCATCATTTAACTTAATGCTTAGGTCAGAGTTCACTTTGAAGGGCGGAATTTCACCAAACATATTATAATCTTCTGACATGTCTGTCTTGTCCTCCACTCCCACGATGTTTCTTTTCCCTGAAAGAACAATGTGACGCTTTGGATCATCGCATGATGCACTGATCGTTTTCTTATCTTTCCGTTTCCTCGGTTTGCTACTCATGTCCTTCAAATAGAAAACCTGAGCGACATCTTTGGCTAGGACGAATGGTTCGTCAAGGTAACCAAGATTGTCGAAATCCACCATTGTCATTCCGTATTGCTCGTCCACCTTTACCCCACCTCCTGTTAGCTTGAACCATTTGCACCGGAACAAAGGGACCTTAAAATAGGGTCCATAGTCAAGTTCCCATATCTCCTCTATGTAACCATAATATGTGACCTTTTGCCCAATCTCGGTTGCTGCATCAAAGCGGACACCACTGTTTTGGTTGGTGCTCTTTTTATCTTGGGAGATCGTGTAAAATGTATTCCCATTAATCTCGTACCCTTGGAAAGTCGTTATAGTCGAAGATGGTGTCTTGGCCAACATGTACAGCTGATCTCCAACATCATTGTCATTCATTAAATGTTTTCGCAACCAACTGCCGAAAGTCTCCATGTGGGCCTTTCTAATCCATGATTCAGTCTTCCCCGGGTTGTTCGAGCGTAAAATATTCTTGTGTTGCTCGAAATACGGAGCCACCAAGCTCGAATTTTGCAGAACTGTGTAGTGTGCTTCAGTTATAGAATGACCGTCCATACATATCGTTGATTTCCTTCCGATCGTGCCTTTTCCACTTAGTCTCCCCTCGTGCCGCGATTGAGGAATACCAATCGGCTTAAGGTCAGGAACATAGTCAATACAGAACTCAATTACCTCCTCATTTCCATAGCCCTTTACGATGCTTCCTTCTGGCCTAGCACGGTTACGAACATATTTCTTTAATACTCCCATAAACCTCTCGAAGGGGAACATATTGTGTAGAAATATAGGACCGAGAATGGAAATCTCTTCGACTAGGTGGACCAGGAGGTGCGTCATAATATTGAAGAAGGATGGTGGAAAAAGCAACTCAAAACTGACAAGACATTGGACCACATCGTTTTGTAACCGTGGTAGATCTTCTGGACTGATTACCTTCTGAGAGATTGCATTGAGGAATGCACATAGCTTCACAATGGCTACTCGAACATTTTCCTGTAGGAGGCCCCTCAAAGCAATCGGAAGCAATTGCGTCATAATCACTGGCAGTCGTGAGACTTCAGGTTTTGGAACTTTTTGTCCGCAATGTTTATTATTCCCTTTATATTCGACGAGAAGCCAGACGGGACCTTTATACTGCTCAGGCATTCAAAAAAAATGACCTTCTCTTCTTTCGTAAGAGCGTAGCTGGCACGACCTTGAAACCATTCCGGATGCCGGTCATCTGGGTCTTTCAAAAGTTGCTGATCCTGCCGTGCTTCCTTTGTATCATTTGTCTTCCCATACACGCCCAAGAAGCTTAGCAGGTTCACGCAAACATTCTTCGTAACATGCATCACGTCGATTGCAGAGCGGACATCTAGGACTTTCCAATACTGTAGCTCCCAAAATATCGATTTCTTTTTCCACATGGGTACGTGCCCGTCAACTCCCTGCGGAACTGATTGTCCGCCAAGACCCTTTCCAAAGATGACTTTTAAATCCTTGACCATATCAAATATCTTAGCTCCAGTACGTTCCGCAGGCTTCGGCCGGTGATCTGCCTTGCCGTTGAAATGCTTGCCTTTCTTTCTTACGTTATGATTTCGGGGAAGAAATCGACGATGACCCAGGTACACGTTCTTCCTACAGTTATCCAAAAATACACTTTCAGTCTCATGTAAGCAGTGCGTGCATGCTTTGTATCCCTTATTTGACTGTCCAGAAAGGTTACTGAGAGCAGGCCAATCGTTGATGGTTACAAAAAGCAACGCTCGTAGGTTAAATTCCTCTTCTTTGTGCTCATCCCACACAGGTACACCAGGTTTGCCCCACAATTGTAAAAGTTCATCAACTAATGACCTTAGGTACACATCGATGTCGTTGCCGGGTTGCTACGGACCTTGGATGAGCACTGGCATCATAATGAACTTCCGCTTCATGCACAACCAAGGATGAAGGTTGTAGATGCATAGAGTCACGGGCCAGGTGCTATGGCTGGAGCTCTGCTCGCCAAAAGGATTCATGCCATCAGTACTTAGACCAAATCTTATGTTCCTTGCGTCAGCTGCAAAATCTTTGAACTCTCTGTCGATCTTTCTCCATTGCGTTCCATCAGCGGGGTGTCTCAACTCCCCGTCGGACTTACGGTCCTCTTTGTGCCATCGCAACAACTTGGCATGATCTTTGTTCCTGAACAGGCGTTTCAACCGAGGTATTATAGGAGCATACCACATCACCTTGGCGGGAACCCTCTTCCTGGGTTTCTCGCCCTCAACATCGTCACCAGGGTCATCGCCTCTGATCTTATAACGCAATGCAGTGCATACAGGGCATTCATTCAAATTCTCGTATGCACCGCGGTAGAGGATGCAGTCGTTAATGCATGCATGTATCTTCAGAATCTCTAAACCTAGAGGGCACACAACCTTCTTTGCTTCGTACGTACTGGTGGGCAACTCGTTATTCTTCGGAAACATATTCTTCAACATTTTCAGCAAATTTTCAAATGATGAGTCAGCTACACCTTCCTGTGCCTTCCATTTCAGCAAATCCAGTGTGCAGCCCAGCTTTTTCAGACTATTGTCGCATCCTGGGTACAGTGACTTCGTGTGATCCTCTAACATGCGATCCAAATTCTCGCTCTCCTTGTCAGTTTCGCAGCGTCTCCGTGCATCAGCAATGGTCCGACCAAGATCATCAGCGGGCTCATCATGTGCCTCTTCTTCACCTTCACCAAACCCTTCCCCACCTTCAGCATCATCCTCCATGAAAGTATCACCGAAAAGGTCATGATAGTTGAAATCGATATCATCCTCTTCTTCATCTTCTTCCATTCTAACCCCTCTTTCTCCATGCTTGGTCCAACAATTATAGCTTGGCATGAAACTGTGCCGAAGCAGGTGCATGTGAACGACTCTTGAGGAGGAGTGACCCTTCTCATTCTTACATTCAGCACATGGACAGATAATAAAACCTCGCTGCTTGTTCGCATTTGCCACTGCGAGGAAATCTTTCAAACCCGTAGTGAACTCGCCGGAGAGTCGGTTACCGTACATCCATTGCCGATCCATCTGCATTATTATTATATAAAGTATATAATTAACCATCATGCATCTGTTAAACTAACTAGCTAGCTGGAAATAATACAAATCATGAAAGGTTCAAGTTGCTAACCGCGATCACGGAGGTAAAATAAATGAAAACGCTCAAGTGTGTTTCATGCTATCGGGCATTTCATCGAACACCTTGTGTGCATAATAGGAACCAAAAGCATACCCACCACCCCTTGTGAATATTGTGAGCAAATGTGGCTAAGTGCAGCGAGCTGAGTCCTATATATAGGGATGGGCCTTTAGTCCCGGTTCACCTGGACAACCGCGGCTAAAGGCCTTGGGGCCAGCCCGAGGACCTATTCGTCCCGGTTGGTCTGGCCAACCGGGACTAAAGCCCCTCCCCTCCGCCAGCTGTGGGCCGAGCGCGCTGGGCCCAGACTATTGGTCGCGGGTCTCGTCCCGAACCGTGACTAAAGACCCCTATGGTCGCGGGTCCATTATTTTAGGGACTAATGGGGGCGTACCGAAGGCCTATTTTCTACCAGTGATTGATGTCCATGCCTCAGCCGTGGTGGTGACTTCAAGAAGATGGGAGAGGATATCCGGTGACAGTGTATTCAGAAGGAAGCGAAGCACTTGTTGATCTTTGGCTAACCACGCAACATAGGCCGGATTCTCAACTTGTGTCTTCCTCTTGTCGGAGTCTTCCCCTTCGATGGTTTTTGGCGGCGCAGCGTCAGATCCTTCCAACAGCGCCATGACGTTGGCGCCACGGAAAGCGGGAAGGACAAGGGCCTTCCATAGCAAAAAGTTGCTACGGTTGAGCTGTTGCGCGGGAGGTGATCCGAGAGCCGCAGCTAGGGAGGCACTTGACATCGCAGCGGAAAGGCGAGGGAGAGCAACTGGGCTTCAGGTGGTGTTGTCGGGATCGAGAAGCAGCGTGATCGGAAATCAAACCGACGGCGCAACCTGGTTTTGCTGGATCGGAAACTCACGATCAGATGTGTTTTTGGGTTTGTGGTTTGTGGTGATCTGCAGAGAGCGAGATCGGATGTAGACTTTGTCTGGTTGTATTGTAGCGGCGGCGGCGGCGGCTCCCGAGAGCGGCGGCGGCGGCGGATGTTGAGGGTGTCGAGGCAGCTAGACGTCGAGGAAGAGCCGCTCTGATACCATGTTAAATTTCTAGGGCTTAACGAGTAGGTTCGTCTCCCCTCGGTTGCGTGTTAAATATGGGGCCTGGTACAACGGCGGCCAAGCCTGTACATAGTTCGGATACAATACGAAAGGGGTACAGAGGAGAGACTAGTCCTATTACAAAACGTATTACATAGTTTAACACTATTATGAAGAAAACATGGTTCATTGAGGACTTTTATGGTACCCCAGAAGTAATGTAAGTCGTCCATTTTCGTTGATCCAGTGGCTCCTACGCGATTGTACTCCACGATTAGCCCACGGAGTACTGCCTCCAAAACGCAGCAAAATATCCTGGAGTACTTCCACCGGAAGGGCAAAACGAGAATACCCTCAAATTATATTATCAGAACCGTGGAATGTTCGTAACATTTCGAGCAAAACCTAGCGGAGAGAGCACGCTGGACAGCGGCGCTGTAACGGGAGGAGTCGGCTGGGTACGATGCCGATGCGTGCGGCCATGGTGGTCAGCCCCCGACGAGGAGCACAAACAGCGGGGACGACCTCGCTGGACTCCTTTAGATGTTATTGTCTTCCCATCTATGACGAGTACCTAACAAATAATTAATGTGTAGCAGAACGACCAGAGAGTAAGAAGATGTGATCTGCTAATTGTTCTGCTATGTTATAGTCACGATCTGGCAATGATTTAATCAGGTCGGCCTTAGATCTGACAAAGATTTGATAAGCAGCGACTCCGTCGAGTGCATCTGCATGTCCTCTCGTTCATGAATAATTTGTGCCCTGCGGCCGTACATGGCTACCAGATTCCGGCAAAGGCTGCTGGCCACCGGCGAAGATAGCGCTACCCCAACGCCACAGATAGCGCCGCCGCAGTTCATGCACATGAGATTTTTTCCGGCTTCTTACGAATAGGCTTTATTCTGCAGTGTTCGATGGTTTGCTCCTAGGAAGAAGAAGATGGTAATATCCCTAAAATACCCCTATACATCAAGGGCTAGATTTAGCTGGTACTCCATATCACTCTGGTGGACTACCAGGGTACCGTAAATTTTGCCTCATTAAAATCACTAGCAGATAGACCCGTGCGTATTCCTGGACATAGCGACCGAGTTATTTGGCTCGCACCGAGCTTTCCTGGCTCGCACGAGCTTTGACTCGGCCCGCAAAATCGATGGACCGAGCCGAGCTGATTTTGCTGGACCGCACAGGTCTCGGGCCGAGCCTGGCTCGGCTCGGTCTGGCCCGAAAGATCGACCCCGTATGGGCCTGGCCAGGAAGATGCGGCATATTACTTCTCTGCACACCCGAGCGAGGCTCGCACCGGAAAAAATCAACGCACAGGCGAGCAGGCAGGGGAAAAAAATGAGCGCCGCCATGCTACTCTTTCCTCTGCCGCCGGCTTCAGCGCCGCAATAGGGCTGCCCCTCCGCCCGTGTCCGTCTACTCCGCTCCGGCGCGTCCGTCTGCTCTGCTCCAGCGGCTCTTCCCCGCCATCCCGCCCGCTTCCGGCCGTCGGAAGGTAAGCATCTCCGTCCCATCCGGTCGTCCTCCAAGCGGCAGCACCGCGGTCCGCAGCCCGCCTTCTCCGGCCGTCCTCGAAGCTGCAGCACCGACGCTCTACGGCCGTCACTCCGGCGCACCCCACTGCTGCACCGTCCAACTCTTTGCATCTCTCTTGCTGAAATTTTCCTTTTTCCAGTTCATACCATGAACAAGCTTTGCATAGCTTTGATTTTCAAGCACTGAAATGTAGATGCGAATAGATGCACACAGCTTTGATTTTCTATGCAAATGATGCACATCTGTGATTTTCAGGCTTTGATTTTCAATACTGTAAGCAACGTAGGTCCGAATCCCCCAAAAGCACACTTTTTCTGGTCTTTTTTCCCTGACTCGCGAGCCGGCTCGTCTGGACCGAGACTCGCCCCGGCTCGGTCCGAGCCCTCCGGAGCAGCTCGTGCTAGGTGTCGAGCCAGCTCGAGGCTCGCCGTTTTTGGCTCGAGCCATTTCCAGGCTCGGCCCGAGTTGGCCCGAGCCGGCTCGCGTCCAGCAAGACCCGTGCGTTGCTACGGATTTAACTTTATTAATATAACTATTTAAAACCATACCTAGAAATCAAACAACGATCATGATGCATTGACGCCTGACGAGACCAAACCGAGCGAACCCGTGATAGAACTTCAAGGAATACATCGTTCCACCGGTGCATCACCGCACTACCCTCCTCCTTCGAGCACCCTTTTCCTGATTGTCGACGCTGCCCTCCAATCCCCTTGCTTCCCCTTTCAGTCGGCACTCTCCCATTCCTCGAAACCCCCCCGCCACTTACCGCCTAACTCGGTTACTCATTGGCCTCACCATGTTACGCCATTGCATAGGGCACCAGCGGCCTTCACTCTACGTCGCCCTAGATCGGGACCCTGGTGGCATTCACCCGCAACGCCCAGCTCGTACCCCTTGAGCGCCGCATCGGGCGCCGCCTTACGTAAGGGAATTACCAGCCTTCACCTAGGCATCCACGCAACTCTGTTCTGAAAATGATTCCATATGTGCGCCACCAGCTCCTCACATCCCGAGGTTACCTCTAGCCCAATCCGTCGAGTGCTGGAGAGAGGGTCTTGCGCCACCCAGGTGCGAACGAGGTAGTAGGCGAGCTGGGGCCGCAATGCATTCCAGACCTTTTTTTTTTTTTGAACGGTGACTAACTGCGTTAGACGAATATTTAATGTCCAAAAAAATAAAGCTAGGCCCTAGCATAAAATTAGATAGCAAAGACACATCATTTTCGGACTTCATATTGCAGTGAAGGCTGTACTCGGAAGATGTGCAAAAATTAATTTTACCACAGCCGCACAGCGTGTATGCACAATTTTCTTCTCTTTTTATGCAGACCGTGCAAATGTACCCGGACGATAGATTTTGCTGGTAGACGTGGCCCTATTACCTTTATCCCAACGTGCAATGCATGGTTTTGGTTTTTTGCACAATCGTGCAATGCACACACTGCTCGTCTGCTGTGTTGCGTTCCTCTAAGCAGTGTACAGGCTTCAAGACTTCAACCTCGCCGACCAATACCTGCGGGTGTTCTTGCAAACAAAAAAAAAAACTGCCGATGTGTCTGGTGCCCACACAAATGCATGGTTTCTGTGGCTCTTCAGTGGGCCGGCCCGTACCCAAGTTCGATCCTGGATTGGCGCGGAAAAAAAACCAGGGATCAATAGGAAGAAAAACCACGTGCGTGACGTACCATGTAGTATAACGATCGGAAG
Organism: Alopecurus myosuroides; assembly: GCA_028641055.1. Classification (NCBI taxonomy): domain Eukaryota; kingdom Viridiplantae; phylum Streptophyta; class Magnoliopsida; order Poales; family Poaceae; genus Alopecurus; species Alopecurus myosuroides. The sequence goes on along the minus strand of CM054059.1, from coordinate 40,334,421 downwards.
AAAGAACCACGCCCCGACGTACGCTGTGCACGACGTATGACCTACAATGACGCACCATCACGGCAGTAAGCCGTATTATAGTAGTTAGATTAGATTAGATTAGATAGATAGATAGATAGATAGATAGATAGATAGATAGATAATTTTGTTTACTATTGTACCAAATTCTAACCCCTTTCCCCAATTTCCGCTTTTGCTCCTATGAACCGAAACGGTTCGGTTGAAATAAGAATTTTATGCTATTGTAGAAAAAAACGGTTCGACCCAAAAATAAAAAAATAAAAGACCCACCGCAGAACATGTAGCAAAAACCATGTTTTGTCGTAGCAAAGAATTTGTTCTACCATAGAAAATCCGACCTCGTCGAAGACCTTGACGAAGATCTTGTCGGAGACCTTGTAGCAAAAAAGTTATATAATTATTGAAAAATAATACAACGGTTGTAGAAAAAAACGTGTTATTCTAGCAAAAACTTACATCGTTCGAGACATTGTAGCAAACACTTTCTACTACTATAGCAAAACCGAAGAACAATTGTATAAAAAATAAAATTATTTGAATCTCGACACCAGCTGGCCAACACTTCTACTTGCTCCTTGCAACATCGGCCTCATTCAACGATAACACCGGCAATATGAGCCAAGAAAGCAGGGAGCCGATCGAGGTGCAAGGAGTCGGGGAGGCGTGCTTGAGGGCTCCAAGGATGCCATGGAGGACGCTAGGACGGCCGGTTGTAGAGACAGATGGTGACGGCTCTGATGCGGAGGATGGCAGGGCCATGGCTACCAGAAGACCGGCGCCAGAGAGAGAGAGAGAGAGAGAGAGAGGGGGAGGGAGAGAGGGAGAGAGAGAGGCGGTGGACGGGTGGAGGCGTGTGGTTCGCTACGATCGGCGGAGGAGAGCAGCTCAGAATTGTCCTTGGTCATCGAGCGATGGAGAGAAAAAAATATGGAGAAAGAATAAGCTCGGAATTGTCCCTGCCTCTTTTCTTTCTGCGTCAACGAGGAAACATGGTGTGCAATGTGCTAGGTTTGCGCAACGGGAATTTAATTTTTTCCCATGCATACTACGCAACCGCCAAGATACAAGTGAATAGTAATTCCGGATTTAGGTTTTGAGATCGTGTACCAATCACCATAGATGCGAAACAGGTGTTGGTGACGATGTCGATGAAGTCTGTTGAAGATCCTCACACACAAGGTTGTGAGTGAGGATGTTGCCGACTCCCCGTATCCAGCATCTTGATCCAGCAGAGTGAGTGTCTCACATGTTACCATCTGAGAGTATGCACACATACGTCGGGGCCAATTCTGCAGTGCTTCGCCGTTCAGGACTAGATGTCGCGGGTGTATATGAAGGTGGAGTTCTCAACACATGAGAGAGATAGAGATTAATTAGAAGATAGATATAATTGGGAGAGGACACCTAAAAACTCAATTAGAAGAAGATCTAATTCAATTAGAGGGGCTCTAATCACAAGTTCTAATTAGACCCTCTAATTTTACTAGAAAGAGAGAGAGGCTTGAGAGCCAAATTTTTGTTTTGTCTTGAGTCTTGGGGTCTTTTATATAGTAGGAGGGAGGAGGAGACTTTGCAAGAGGGAGGGGAGGAGTCCTAGTTGAGCTAGGTGGAGGTGGCCACACCCCTCCTCTAGCCCAACTCGGATTGGGGTGAGGCGGAGTCCCACTGGGACGATCAATACCATTATGTGAATTCACTGGGTCCCACCTGGCAGCCCCCCAAAAAAAGGAATCTGCCCCTCCGGTACCCACCTCCCTATATGTAAAGTTCTCTAAAACTCCTCCGGAACCCTATGACCCCTATAGATAAAATCATCGACCTTATCTAACAGTATCATAAATATATTTCCGACATCACAGGACATCTCACGCCCCCTTTAATTGCTCTGTAAAGCTAGCAACCTCAATTCTCTCTCATAACAACTGGAATAAATTCCGGTAGTAAAAGAAATTGTTTCTATTACTCTGGGCATCCAATACCCTCAATATAAATTCTCTCTGATATATAAAATCTATCTATCACGCATAAAACCCATTCCGATGATACTCCTTGTTGATCCGGACCCACTGATATACACATAAATCACCCCTAACTTAAGTATGTTTTCCCTACAGGTTCGATAGTGTGCGTACATGAAACTGGAATCTCTTTCCTTTACATAATCAATAGCGGGGCCATGGACACCCATATTGACTCCCACATACTAAACAAAGAAACTGCTGAACACATTGGTCCTTATACAATTCTCCCATTACTCGCGTACCAAACTTACCCGAGACTATGGATTTCGGTATTTCCGTGGAAAAATCTCTGTTTCCACTATACCTTTACCTTTTCTCATTAACCGATAAGTTTGCTCTTTCTTGTTACCTTATTATGATATCCCACATGATGTATCAGCATCATGCACTATTTGCAGAACTTATGGATATTAAGAATACCGAGTGAGCACATGTATGTATCTCTCTTTTTATGGAGGAGTAATTCCCATCTCACAACATCGAGGTAATATACTCTTTTAGAATTACCCAGTGGCTACCTTTATGTTCACCCAGTTTATGGTGTGACTCTTGATGGTACCAAAGTAAAACCTCCAGAATATATTACTCTATTAACCTGATGGTCAAAGGATGCATTGTAATATAACTGTGCTACGATATGATTTTAAGGACACGTATGTCTTAACGGAATCTCTTAGCATATCAACTACTAGGGTATACCCAGCCATATTTTTCCTTCCAAGAATATGATATTCATTGATGCTGACATAAACAATGTCCATGACTAGAAAACATAGTCATCAAGTATCTAATAAATTAGTCTTAAAAGGCAAGACTAGGATTTGGTACTTTGTTCATGTTACTACATAGGAGCATGAGTTTTCCTATGAGTCTCATATTCATGAACCACGTTAGTTATACCATAGTAATATGAATCATAATTATGTAACAGATGTATAAATAATAGTAAAGTACATGTGCGTTGCAACGGGTTTAAATAAAAAAATTGAAGAATAATTTACATCTAACGTGATATTAAACTAAACTCCAATCTACATTTTTTGTTGCAAAGTGCCCTTGAAACGGTGTTGGGTGCATCCATTTAACCCCGAGTGAGGCTGAGTGTCATCCATGCAAAAAAAAATGAGTGAGGCTGAGTGGCCAGCCAAACAGTTAGACCGTTGTGTACAAGCCCAGCCATGTTTTGAAAATGCACATACTTACCGACACGTCTTTCTACAGTTCTAAAACGTGTTGAGCATCCTTTTTGCTAGGCATTAGACTTAATACAACAAGTTTTAAAGTTCTACAAATTTAGATAGAAAAAAGTAGCTCCATTGGGTGTGGCTCTCGGGGGACCCAGACTAGCTGAATTGGAGTTTGAAGCCGAACAGACAATACTCTTCCAAATCTTGTTATGAGGCGTTGTTCTACGGTGCGAACATTTTAGGTTCCTGGAGGCTCAACTGGAACACTTGGGCGTCTCCAAGGGTGAAGTTGTTTGTCTGGATGGCTTGCCTGGACCGATGTTGGACAGGAGAGAGGCTTGCATGCCAAGGCCTTTCACACTAGGGGCAATGCCCATTGTGCGACCAGGGGGCAGAATCGATGGCTCACATTCTCACAGGTAACTCGTTCTCGCGGACGATTTAGCATGAGCTATTATCCTGGATCCGGTCAACGACGAGGCTATTGGATGTCGAAGACGATTCCGTACTATGGTGGAAGCGGACTAATTCCACGCTCCATCTGCTATGTAAGGGTACCTCTTCGGTCATTATGCCCCAGGCGTGGTGGATTTAGAAGCACCGGAACACAATCGTCTTCGACAACGCCGTCTCTCGGTTGGTGCTTTGATGGAAACCATCAAAGTCGATGCACGTTCTTGGTGCGCGGGGGGCTAGCGGCCTTGAATTATTACTCCCCTAGTGTAGGTTCTGAGTTGAGTTGTATGTGCGGGGGTGGCCGGTCTCAAGGCATGTCAATAACTCTCTTATTCTATTAATACATTGAAACGCAAAAAAATTTGCGTTTTCGCGAAAAAATAGAAAAAGGTAGAATAGTCCCCGTAGGCATAACACCAAACATGTGATGGACATCGATAAAAACAAGAGCAAATATTTAGTATTTTTGCGTTCTCCTAATTGCAGCTTCACCGAAGAAGGAAAAATGATTTTGACAACAGAATGGCGCACGGGCAAAATTATTAGAGAGAGAACCATATTTAGGAGCAGCCAATGTCGCTGCCCACGTACTGCGCCCAGGCTGCAGCCGAACGCCATGCAAAATCGCACATTGACATCGGTCCGATGAGGGTATGATTGCTGGCTCAAGGAAAACGAAAATAGGACACCAGTGCGATCCTTATCCTCACTAGTGGAAACAGGGGCATTCATCCCGGTTTTTAAGCCCCATTTGTCCCGGTTGTGCAACCGGGATGGGCCAGCCGGGACAAATGGCCCAAAGCCATTCGTCCCGGTTGTACCAGCACCCGGGATGCCTGGGGGTGGCCCACGTGGCAGGGCAGCGCCATTCTGGCAGGGACTATTTGTCCCGGTTCTTCCCACGAACCGGGAAGAATGCCCCTCTGCCGCGGCAGCACTTTCTCCTTTTTCTCTGCCGCGGTAGAGTTTTTATTTTTTTTGTGTATTTTTTCCTTTTTATGTTTTGCGTTCCCCACGGACCTCCTGGTGGCCCCTCCCCGGATCCCAGGAGAAGAGAGGAGCCCGGTGGCCCTTCCCCGGACATCCCGGATCCCACGAGAAGAGAGGATCCCCGGTGGCCCCTCCCCGGACACCTCCCGGATCCCACGAGAAGAGAGGAGCCTCGGTGGCCCCTCCCCGGACCTCCGGATCCCACGGGTGACTAAGTAATGCATATATATAGCAAAAGAAGGAACACTTATATTACAGAATCAAAGTATATCGAGCATATTACATGGCCGATGGAATGAATTACAAAATCAAGTTCATTCCCAAGCGCGATAGTATTCTCCATTTACATTTAGGACCTCTGCATCTAAGAAGCCCGCAATTTCCTCCTGAATTGCTCGTATGTGGTCCCTTGGTAGAAGACCGTCCCGGAGCCGTTCGATCTAATATAAAGAAGAGTGGTCAATATATATTAATGAAACTAAGTAACTAAAATAGATGGTAATAAGAAAAATTGACGACTGACGTACATGAAGTTTGTTGAAATCTCTGCCCTTGGGACAGGTCGTCTGACGAATGAACTCGCAGACGTAGTATCCACACAAGTGTCTCCCTGTTGCAAGCACTTTACGAGAACATGGTTTCAATCAAAATAATAATCAACCAGCCATGATAATGGTATCGAAACTAGAATCAAGGAGATGCGCGGATCTAGATAGTAGTACTTACTTGCACAATTTCAAATGTAAGCTCTGATTTCCATTCACCCCTGGCCTTTTTTGTGAACCTCTTCCAAGCGCTGCCCGGGAAAGAAAAAGAATAAAAAGAGTTAGTAATTACTTGATATCCGAAAATGAAACAAAGTAGTCGATATAGTGCCATATATAAAGATTAATATTAATAAAGATTGAAATTACCGCTGGATCATTTCCTGCATGTCCGCCCAGAGCTCAAGGCGTTTACGTTTTAGGTCCATTACTAGTACTTTTCCTTTTTCAACTTGAAAGATTAGCAGAATAAAGTGGAAGCTGCGCACGCATAACTCATCAATTATCCACTAAACATCGAGTAAGGAAAACAGAATATGTACAACACAGTAACACTCACCCGAAGTTGTAAGGAAATAGTATTTCCTGTTTTGTCAACTGATATCCCGCTTTTCGCGCTTGCGCTACTACTCTTCGTCGACCGCACCATTTCCCGGTGTGACTTTAGAATAGAGCGGTCATAGTCAGATGACAGCCTCAGCTCGGGTTGATGAAGAGTCTTCACCATTTTCCACGCTCGTTCTACATCTTCTTCGGTGTCGGGGTAATCTGCCTTTTTCTGCTCCTTCGGCTTCGATTTCCACGCCTTGTATTCATCCCTTGCGAGTTCCTGGGTTTTCTCAGTAGTATAGTCGTAAGGTAACTTGGGTAACTCCTTTGGTAACTTCGGGAGGGGAGACCGTTGACGTTTGGGTGATCTTTTACGACTCCGCAGAAACTTAGTGGGCGAAGAAGGCTGACGCGGCGGCGTAGACGACCGCACTGGAGAAGGCATGCACGGCGTAGGCGGCCGCGCTGGAGACGGCATGCACGGCGGAGATGGTCGCACTGGAGACGGCATGAACGGCGGAGACTGTTGCGCTGGAGAATGGTGAGGAGTCGATGGCCTTGCCGTCTGATTTGGAAGCACAATGTGTTCCTTTAGCCATAGAACGGTCAACTTCTTGGCTTCTCCGAGTTCAGTCACCTCTCCGTCTTCACCTTCAGGGAATTCAAGCTTCACCCGCTCGAATCCGTTGACAACTTCATCGACCCCAGCAACAGTGTAGCCCCGTGGAACCGGAAGACTATGGTGAGTTGGTTCGTTGCCAATTGGTAAGACATAGCCGACCGCCGCCTTGATGGTTATATTGACGACCTTCACGTGGAGCTCAGAAGTTGTCATCTCCATGATATCATCAACCGGGTGCATCATCGGCGGTGCATCATCACCCTGGAGCTGCGTGGACGCAACGCTGCTTTTCCGATGAGAATGTGCGGCGCCGGTAGCATCGACCTCACCTTCTACCATGTGTGGTACGCCGGTAGACACTAGTTGTTGGCTAAGTGTGTTAATTTTATACTGCTTCTTCATTGCTACGTCATGCGTCCGCTTCGTCTGTTCTTCAAGTTAACGCCTCCAGTTTTCCTGACTCGCTGCTTCAGCTGCCTCCGCGTCCTTTTTCCGCTGATGGCTTCTATCAGGATATTTCTTTTTGCTCTCGTCAAACCCAATACTCCACGGAACACCGCCTCTAGTGGCTCGTGTACGCCCTACGTGTTCCTTATTCTTGAGGGAGCGTGTGAGCTCGTCGTTCTCTCTACGTGGCACGAACCTCCCCTCTTTAACATTCTTTATTGCGTTTCTAAGATCTTCGATGGGTAGAGGATTCTCTTTATGCCTTTGATTATATATGCAGTTTCCTTCGGCATCCAACTTGCCCCCATGCCCGTAGAACCAAGACCTTGCCCGCTCGACCCACATGAATGGCTCGGGAGTGACCCCCTTCTCAAGCAGGTCGTTCTCCCATTTCTCCCACTTGGGCACGGAACCCTTGTAGCCAGTTTGCCCCATAATATGGTGATATACCTTTTTGGCGACGTTTTTCTGATTTGTTTTTTACCTTTTCTTCGCATCCTCTGACAACTTGTACTTCACAAAATCTGCCCATAAAGGTTTTATTTTCTCATACCCTCCAGCGAATTCCGGAGTCTTACCCTTCTTGATAAAGTCAAGGTGCAATCTTTTCTTCTAGTTGGTGAATTGTTGGGCCATCTTTTTCAGAGTCCACGCCTTGACCTTTTTCACTAACTCAAGTTTCTTTTTATTAGCATCGGCTTCACCATCTACCTCCTCATTCTCATCCGCCTCATTCTCGTCCATCTGTGGCGTCGGTAAGGTGAAATTACACATGATCTTTTTGAAAAGATTATCTTTGGCTAAGTTGCTGAAAAATGAAATTCCTTGTCTCTGCGGATCTTTTGGCTCATTCCACTCTTGAACAGTGATCGATATATGATCCCTAACTAGCACTACACATTGCTTTACAAATTTTTGGGCAACATCAGCGGAAGCTCGGGTGCGCCGTTTGCTGTGATCATTTCGATCCTATATATTTATGTATCTTTCAACTTCTTTGTTGCGTCTCGTTTAGTATTTTTTCCGATTGATATGCTTAAGTCAAAATGCTACCAAAAAATAATAATTCTTAAGTCAAATTCCCTAAGTCAAATACACTAAGTCAAATTTCTAAAATTTCTAATTTTTTACACTTAGACAAATTACTGAAAATTCTAATATTTTACGCTAAGTCAAATTACACTAAGTTAAACTACTAAAAAATAAAGTTGCGGTACTAAAATTCCCTAAGTTAAATTCCCTAATTTTTACACTAAGTCAAATTTTCTACACTAAGTCGAAAATTTCTAATGTTTCTAACACTAAAATTTCTAATATTTCTAACACTAACACGTACTAAAATTACTAAGTCAAATTTTCTACATTAAATTTTTTCTAACTTAGTGTAAAAATACCTTGGTGTTTCTAACTTAATGTAAAAGAAATCTAAGTAAAAAGACCTTAGTGTTTCTAACTTAGTGTAAACAATTCTATGTAAAATACCTAAATTTTCCAATACTAAGTAAAAACAATCTAACACTAAGTAAAAAAATTCTAACACTAAGTAAAATACCTAAATTTTCTAACACTAAGTAAAAAAAATCTAAAACTAAGTAAAAAAAATTCTAACACTAAGTAAAATACCTAAATTTTCTAACACTAAGTAAAAAAATTCTAATGTTTCTAAATTTTCTAACACTAAGTAAAATACCTAATGAATTTTGTACACTAATTATATGAAAATTGTAAAATTGCATTTAACCTAATGAAAACAGTAAAAAAAAAGTAAAAACAATAGCAATAAAAAAAACTTAAAGATCTGTTTTTTTACAGAGAGAGGACGCGTTAGAGAGAGCTAGCTGCTAGGGGGCGATCGACGCGCGGGCCACCGGCCGGAGCTTTCCTCCACGCGAGATCGGGCGCACCGCAGAGAGGGGCAGTGGCGCGCGGCGAGGGCGCAGCTCGGGCAGTGGCGCACGGCGACAGCGCTCTCCTTTCCACGGGAACGGGCGACAGCGGCGCTCACGCGCGGGCGAGGGGCGAGGACGGTGACAAACGCGCGGTGCTTCCTCCACGGGCGCTCCTCTGCACGAACGGCGACCACGCGCGGTGCTTCCTCCACGGGCGCTCCGGGCAGCAGCTCCTCCACGACGAACGGCGACGACGGGCAGCAGCAGCCTGGAGGCGTCGATTCCCTTGCGCGAGAGATGTGATTTTGGGGAGGAAGACGGTCCGCATATATAGGTAGGGGCATCCATCCCGGTTGTTGCTACCAACCGGGATGGATGCTCCTCCCTTTTTTTCACAGCGGGCGGATGGGGGCACGTGGAGCGCGCGCGTTGGGGGGGCATCCGTCCCGGTTGTTTGCAAGAACCGGGACTAATGCCCTATTTTTAATTATTTTTAATTTGGAAATTTGTTTCTACATTCTGTTTTTCCAAAACTCCTATAAAACATTGTATAACAATCAGAAAATTATAAACTAACTGAATATATTAATTTCCAACATATTTGGTGAAGTTTAAAATTTTCAATTAATTAATTTAAGAAATGGAGAAAATATCAAATAATTCAATAAATTCTGAAAATTGCAAGTTATATATAAAAATTATCAGAAAGATAAATTCAACTCACTTATGATGTTTTAAAACTTATTTGGGGTGGACTTTTCTCCTTTATATTTTCCATTATTTCCTTTATGTTTTCTATTGTTTTACATATTTTGTTTTCCATTATTTCCTTTTTGTTTTCTCTTGTTTCCTTTATGGTTTCTATTGTTTTCCTTTATGTTTTCTATTGTTTTATTTTGTTTTCTCTTGTTTCCTTTTTGTTTCCTCTTGTTTTATTTTGTTTTCTATTGTTTCCTTTATGTTTTTATTGTTTTCCTTTATGTTTTCTGTTGTTTTCCTTTATGTTTTCTATTGTTTTATTTTGTTTTCTCTTGTTACCTTTTTGTTTTCTATTGTTTTATTTTGTTTTCTATTGTTTCCTTCATGTTTTCTATTGTTTTCCTTTATGTTTTCTATTGTTTTATTTTGTTTTCTCTTGTTACCTTTTTTGCTTTCTCTTGTTTTATTTTTGTTTTCTATTGTTTCCTTTATGTTTTCTATTGTTTTATTTTGTTTTCTCTTGTTTTATTTTGTTTTCTCTTGTTTCCTTTTTGTTTTCTCTTGTTTTATTTTGTTTTCTATTGTTTTCCTTTATGTTTTCTATTGTTTTCCTTTATGTTTTCTATTGTTTTCCATTGTTTCCTTTATGTTTTATTTTGTTTTCCATTATATCCTTTATGTTTCAAATAATAACTCCACACATTTCAAATACACAACAAGGTACATTAATTTTATAATAAGTGCACATAGACCAGTTGATCCATGCATATACATACTATCGTCGCATACAAGGCAGCCAGATATATACGTAGTATCAAACCTTTTGTCAAACCTTCAAGGGGGGATGTAGAACAAAACAATCGGTATCGCCATCATACTCCCCGACCGTGGCTCTAGAGTGCATATATGCATATCAAAAGAACGGTCGAACGTATGATGGCGAATCCGGATGATTTTGAAGGGAATATGCCCGAGAGGCAATAATAAAGTGTTTATTATGTTATTCCTTGTTTATGATAGACGTTTATTTCTCATGCTAGAATTGTATTAACCAGAAACGTTGATACATGTGTGATTAATAAACAAACCAATGTTCCTAGTGAAGCCTCTCTTTTAACTAGCTCGTTGATTAACAGATGATCAAGGTTTCCTGATCATAGACATTGGATGTTGTTAATAACGGGATCATGTCATTAGGAGAATGACATGATGAACTTAGACCCTAACTAAGTATCACAATACGATCAAGTCATTTAGTTTTGTTGTTATGTCTTATATTTGGAGTAACATTGTTCCATAGACCATGAGATCATGTTAATCACTAATACCGAAAGAATACTTTGATGGCATCAAACGTCACACCGTAACAGGGTGACTATAAAGGTGGTATTAGGTATTCGGAAAATGTTAGTTGAAGCTCATGGATCAAGAATGAGATTTTCCCATCCAATATGACGGAGAGATATACTCAGGGCCCTCTCGGTGATATCACATCGACACCGCTTGCAAGCACGTGATATGATCACAAGGATGTTATATCACGGGAACGAGAAAAGAGTACTTGTCGGATAACGAGATCGAACAATGTATGGTGGATACCGATGATCGGATCTTGGACAAGTAAAATATCGCGAGAAAAAGGGAAATCGTTACGACGTTGAAAGGTTCACATGATCACGAGAGTCATCGTTGAATCTATAGGAGTCATCACGGATCTCCAGATCCCGCTGTTGATTATTGATCAGAGCGGTGTCTCGGTCATGTCTACATTATTCGTGAACCGTAGGGTGACACACTTAAGGTTCGATGAAGCGTTAGAGAGGATACGGAATACCGAAGAATATTTTGGGCAGCTCCGAAAAATTGTTTCGGGGGAAATTGAAATAGTCCAAGGGGTTTTTCATCGAATGGTTGTTAATAGAATTAACAAATGATTCGTGGTGTGCATGCAAATGTTTTTTAATGGAATTAACAAATATAAATAAAGAAATAAAAATGTTTTATTTATTTATTAAAGAAAAACCTTTGGATTTTCTAAGTGGAAAATTAAGGGGGTATAAGTGGGTGTGAGTGGGGCTTCCACTCACATGAAGAGAGGAAGGGGTGGGGGCACCCATGGCTGGTCGCACCCCCCCCTTGGGCTGCCTCCCCTCCCTATAAAATGAGGGTGAGAGCTCCCTCTTCTCCACACACTTGCCCACTCCCTTTTCCCTCCACCCGTTGCTCCATTCCATGGTCTCCGGCTTGGCGAAGCCCTGAACGTGGGATTCTTCACCACCACCACGCCGTTGTGCTGCTGGAGTTCCGCGGGGATCCTCTACTTTCTCTACCCGCTGGATCGAGGGAATGGAAGTCTTCATCGATCTGAACGTGTGATCGATTACGGAGGCACTACCGGATTGCGGTGCACTTCTTCTCGCTCGGGATCGGCGTGAGTACGAATACGCCAACAACAAGATTTTATCTCGTGCCACTTTGAGTCTTCGAGGGTATGTTATCTCAAGACTCTCTTTCTCCCCGTTGCCTTTCATCTCATAGATTAGATCTTGGCCATTCGGGTTTATCGCGCGTAGGAAAAATTTTGTTTTCTATGCAACGTACCCTTCAGTGGTATCAGAGTCGAATCTATGCGTAGATGATTTGTACGGGTCGAACACATAGGTGTATGTGGGCGTTCATGATCATGTTATTGCCTCCTTGAGTATTTTACGATCTTAGTGACATAGTGGGATGAAGCGGCCCGGACTAACTTTACATGTCCACGTACATGAGACTTGTTCCACAACTGACATGCAACTTGTATTGCATAAGTGGCTTGCGGGTGTCGGTTTCTCCTACTATAGTTAAGATCTAATATACGAAGGGTTGTTAAAAATATATTTTATCAACGTTGTGGCTCTTGTACGTAGGTATGAACGGTTCTATCCTCGTAAGCCCAAGCCACGTAAAATATGCGAAAATAAATTAGAGGCGTCTAACTTGTTTTTGCAGGGCATGTGATGTGATATGATCAATGTTACAAACGTTATGTATGAGATGATATCTTTTGTAAATTATTAACATACCGGCTGGAGCCATATGGTTGTCTTATTTTTATGGAATGCGTGTTGTATATCATATCCATGTGATATGTTGTAATGGACAATCAAGATAGAGGTGCCACGAACCTTGGTGCCACGCCGGTGGAATGATGGAGATCATACCATGATGCCGGTGGAATTGGTTCAACTTGTTTAGCTAACCATCAAGTTAAATGTTGTTTAGCATGGAAAACAGTAAATAGGTGAGTTAAGCAATATTAAATGGAATGGGGGCAACAGTTGAATTAAATACCCCAACACATTCCATATTTATTTATTAGGTGAACATACATAACACTACTACAAATGCAACATGCAAGGTGCAAACATGAACATGGATGGCATGAACAGATTAAGTGCATTTTTCTGGTATGAAAACATATTTTATTTGTTGGATTTGGAATTAAAATGAGCAAGTTATCAAATTAGCAATTTTAATGCATTAGTTAAGAAATAGTTGTTCTCAGCAATTTAATTTATTCAAAATAGAAAACAAAGTTGATATTCAGCAAGGTGGTTTCATTTTGAGTGGAAAACATATTTTATTTGTTGAAATTGGAATTTAATTGAGCAAGTTATGAATTTCACCATTTAAATGATTTAATTAAAGCATTAAGTAATTGTATTAATTTTATTTATCCAAAACAGAAAACAAATGTTATATTTGCAAAGTTTAGAGAATTTTGATTGGAAAACATATTTTACTTTTCAAATTTGGAGTTGAAATGAATTAGTTATGATTTATGCAATTAAATCAATTTAAATTGAGCCGGAAGCCCAACATTTAATTTAGGGGGTTCACGTTATTTATTTACCCACAAAAAATGCAATGCAACACATGAATGAGATGATATTTTAATTATAGTTGATATGTTATAGAAAATAGGGCATAGGTATAGGGTTGGGGTTTGGGTTCGCACGTGTGGAGAGGATCTTCGGGTTCGGCGCCGGAAACTTCGGGACGTGGAGGAAGTAGTGGAAGTAGTCGTTCTCGAACCACACGATCATCGTCGTCGACGTAGTCGTTCAACTTCCGGAGCCGGTGTAGTCGTAGTAGTCGTGGGCGAGCCGCTACCGCATCGTCGGGGTCGGAGGTGATCGTGACGGTCCCGGTCTTCGGGCGCGCACGAAGGCGGCCAACGCAAAACATACATGGTGGAGTAGACAAATACACGACGGAGATCATGTCGAGGTTAACATTCTTGGGTCGAAGGTCTTGGCGTTTGCTCATGGTCATGCAATTGTCGATGAAGGCCTTGGAGGTTCCGATCTTCGGGTGCGTGGGAGATCTTGTTGGCGGTCGAGGTAGTGGAGATGAGTGTCGACGCCGGGGTGGCAGTCGTGCACTGCCGTCCCGTCGGCATCGAAGGCGATGCAGCAGCAACATCACCGCACCACGGAATAGATCAGCGAATCTGCGGTCTTGTTCGCGAGCTCAAGTAGTTCCTTTGTTGTCTGAACATCTGCTGCGACACACAGGTTGCTCTGCTTGGCCTCCATCACCTGGAACAGCCTCCTCCCCATTGGATTCACGGCAAGCCTCGCCCTCTCGGCGAACAGCGTCCTGGCTACCTTGGGCTGCACGGGCGCCCCCCGGCGGCACCGCCACCGTCCTGTTGGCGTCGAGGAAGCGCTTCACCTCGGTGGGAGACGAGCACGCGGAGGTCGAGGTGGGCGAGCGAGAGGAGGTTGGTGTGGATGAGGAAACGAGGGAAGAGGGCGCGGCAGTGGCGTCCTTGCGAGTTGGGAGGCGGCGCCGGTGGCGAGGGACGGCCGGATCGAGTGGGCGGCGGCCATGGCGGGGCAGAGATGCGGCGGCTGCCGTCGGCCGGACTGAGCAGGGGCGACATGGGAGGCGGTCTCGGGAGGTGGCGCGCCGGAGATTGAAGGGGGAGGGGACGGTGGTGTGTGGAGGCGTCACGGTGGGAGGCGAGGTGGGGTGCTTCTGCTCCTCCCGAGCGAGGGGAGCGGCAACGGGAGGAAAGGGATGAGGGGATCGATCGATCCCCTTCCCTCCCGTGCGTGCGTGTGTGGTGGCAGGGTGTGGCGTGCGTTGTGTGCGTGTGTGGGGGGCCTGGGTCGTGTGCGTTGTGTGTATTGGGTGCGGGTGGGCTTAGGGTTTGCTAGGGTTTGGTGGTGGGCTGGCCTGGTTAGGCTGGCCTGCCACCCAAATTTTTTTTTTGTTTATTTTTTTTTCAGGTAAAGAAAAAAAAGGAGAAGTGGTTTAGGGATTTAGAGAACAAATTTTAACCATTTAAAATATTGTAGAAAATGTTTCTATCGATGCCATGTGATATGATGCATGACGATGCAAAAGAGAAAACAACAACCAAGACTAATTAGGGAAAAACCCCGAGCGTTACAGCCGACACCACTAACAAGGGGATTGCGCCCTCGCAATCCAACCACGAACCCGGGAGGGAGAAGAAGTTCGACTAATGAGTCTTCGCGCTTCCAGGTGATCTCCTCGACACCACTAAAAAGGGTTTCTCGACACCACTAACAAGAGATTCTTGCTCGGAGTGGCGACGATGTTCTTCCACCAGGAATCTTCCGATGATCGAACCTATTAGGTTACAGGCTCAGAAAACGTCCACCCACGTAGGATCCTAATACTTTGAAAGATAGACAAGAGGGGAGACTCCAAAACAAATAAGATGGGAGGGGAAATAGAATAGGGATAAGGAGAAAACAAGAATCCTATTGAGATGTTTTTCCAAAATAGTTTAGCAGCAAATAGTTTTTGACACTCTAGGAACAACGACCGTTAGCGAGGTTATCCTACAGGCTTTGCGGACCCGTTGCTTCGATAACCATTCGTATCGAAACAATATCGGGAATCGGAACCAAGGCTCTGATACCATTTTGTGACGCCCCGAGATCGGGCACTATGCAGATTTCAGCATTCCCGCCAAATCCGCATAATAACCGATTCCAGGTTGCCACTTATGATAACATTACAACAGCTCACGAATATTCCACAATTACAACAGAAACAGATAGATACAAGATGACTCAAACGAGTCAAGGATACAACTGATACAATACAAAGATCCCAATAACAGCGGAAGAAACAACATATCGTCCGGCTACGGACAAGATACAAATTGGACTAAGAGTCCTGAAGATAACCGAGAGCGTCCAATCCCTGCCCAGGCCAAGCCGGAGGGATTCCCAAGCTAACGTCGTCAGACTTCAAACCTGTTGACTGCAATATTGAATATGCAGCCACGAAAATGAATTCGTGGGTCAGTACGGTTAAGTACTGGCAAGTGGATAAACCATACTCACAAGATACCGGCGTAGCCAGTCATCACAAGATACAAATTACTTTAGGATCAACTGAAAGGGAGGGGTTATTGCAAATAAGCGACAGCGGGCTGCACTAACCAACTACAGAGAGATACTACAACTTCCGGCTAACAGAAAGAAGATAAGATCGAGTATTGTAACCAACTGAAAGATAACTTCAAACAAACCCATCCTGGATCTCGCCCCTTATCCGAAGAAGCAATCCGAGGATAACTCACACAGTTGGATTAATGATGGTTCAGATTATTGTGTCAATAAGCCTATTACTATTCAAGTTGTTAATCATTGGGTGTAAGATTGTTAATCATTAGGTTTAAGTTGTCCTGAGTACTTGTTAGCCAGTACTTTCACCAAGTAATCCATAACCGCGGAAAACACGGCTTCTCGAGAAGATTATCCCTGCAGGGTTGCACCAATTTGGCCGTACACGTAAGAATAACCCGCCAGATGGGAGATCACCCCACCAAGCGAGGTACTCTACACAATCCAACCCTTCTTCGCATCAAGCCCAAAGCACCTTGGGCGCACGGCTAATCGAGCCCAGAAGAAAATGGACCCTCATAGCACTCTAAGAACGTGTCCTCCTATATGCCGACTACGAAAGTTCCACCCGGGATCCAAGGGCTCGCAAGGTCATGCATGCAGCAAATGGAAAACCCGAACTAAATGAGGCGATTTGGACGAGATGCGAATCGAGTCAAATTGAGGGGGGCGCCCATACTCGCTTCCCACATGCGGGTAGTGCGCTCATCATGGATCAGTAGACAAGACCCTTTTCCTATTAGGGTCGACACTAGCAGGCCTCAAAACCACAAGGGCCTCCTGCCGGTGCCTTATCATCAAATTATTATTTAACAATAACATTAGCATGATTGATTGATTAAACATCGAGCCCCCAGAACGATAATAGTAAAAGAAGTAACCGACAACAGACTCGAGCAAAAGCAACCCTAAGCATGCAGCTACGACACGAAGGCCAACGGGGTAAACAAACAACAGTTAATAGGAAGTGGAAGGAAAAGGCTATATCATGGCTGCAAGGTAAACAATATAATAGGATCGAGACACAAGCATCGAAACAATAGGCTAGAATAAGAACAACGGAAAGAATCGGTAACAAGTGATGAAAGGCAGCCATTTGGCAGCAAGTGAGTATACTTGCCTGGAATCCAGCAAGTAGAGGTACATCCACAGCACTTGTCGTTGCTCACATCATCTCAACATCCTATCCGGGAAGAAGCAACGAACCTCGAACAAACACCGGATGCAACAATTACTACTACGGCAAAAGATCCAGCATGATCCTATTTTATATGCATGACATGGCAAGATGCAACGGAGAGGAAACAACTTAAGCAATTTAATCGGAACCGGAGTCCGGAGAAATAGGAATTGGTTCAACTTGTTTAGCTAACCATCAAGTTAAATGTTGTTTAGCATGGAAAACAGTAAATAGGTGAGTTAAGCAATATTAAATGGAATGGGGGCAACAGTTGAATTAAATACCCCAACACATTCCATATTTATTTATTAGGTGAACATACATAACACTACTACAAATGCAACATGCAAGGTGCAAACATGAACATGGATGGCATGAACAGATTAAGTGCATTTTTCTGGTATGAAAACATATTTTATTTGTTGGATTTGGAATTAAAATGAGCAAGTTATCAAATTAGCAATTTTAATGCATTAGTTAAGAAATAGTTGTTCTCAGCAATTTAATTTATTCAAAATAGAAAACAAAGTTGATATTCAGCAAGGTGGTTTCATTTTGAGTGGAAAACATATTTTATTTGTTGAAATTGGAATTTAATTGAGCAAGTTATGAATTTCACCATTTAAATGATTTAATTAAAGCATTAAGTAATTGTATTAATTTTATTTATCCAAAACAGAAAACAAATGTTATATTTGCAAAGTTTAGAGAATTTTGATTGGAAAACATATTTTACTTTTCAAATTTGGAGTTGAAATGAATTAGTTATGATTTATGCAATTAAATCAATTTAAATTGAGCCGGAAGCCCAACATTTAATTTAGGGGGTTCACGTTATTTATTTACCCACAAAAAATGCAATGCAACACATGAATGAGATGAAATTTTAATTATAGTTGATATGTTATAGAAAATAGGGCATAGGTATAGGGTTGGGGTTTGGGTTCGCACGTGTGGAGAGGATCTTCGGGTTCGGCGCCGGAAACTTCGAGACGTGGAGGAAGTAGTGGAAGTAGTCGTTCTCGAACCACACGATCATCGTCGTCGACGTAGTCGTTCAACTTCCGGAGCCGGTGTAGTCGTAGTAGTCATGGGCGAGCCGCTACCGCATCGTCGGGGTCGGAGGTGATCGTGACGGTCCCGGTCTTCGGGCGCGCACGAAGGCGGCCAACGCAAAACATACATGGTGGAGTAGACAAATACACGACGGAGATCATGTCGATGGTTAACATTCTTGGGTCGAAGGTCTTGGCGTTTGCTCATGGTCATGCAATTGTCGATGAAGGCCTTGGAGGTTCCGATCTTCGGGTGCGTGGGAGATCTTGTTGGCGGTCGAGGTAGTGGAGATGAGTGTCGACGCCGGGGTGGCAGTCGTGCACTGCCGTCCCGTCGGCATCGAAGGCGTTGCAGCAGCAACATCACCGCACCACGGAATAGATCAGCGAATCTGCGGTCTTGTTCGCGAGCTCAAGTAGTTCCTTTGTTGTCTGAACATCTGCTGCGACACACAGGTTGCTCTGCTTGGCCTCCATCACCTGGAACAGCCTCCTCCCCATTGGATTCACGGCCAGCCTCGCCCTCTCGGCGAACAGCGTCCTGGCTACCTTGGGCTGCACGGGCGCCCCCGACGGCACCGCCACCGTCCTGTCGGCGTCGAGGAAGCGCTTCACCTCGGTGGGAGACGAGCACGCGGAGGTCGAGGTGGGCGAGCGAGAGGAGGTTGGTGTGGATGAGGAAACGAGGGAAGAGGGCGCGGCAGCGGCGTCCTTGCGAGTTGGGAGGCGGCGCCGGTGGCGAGGGACGGCCGGATCGAGTGGGCGGCGGCCATAGCGGGGCAGAGATGCGGCGGCTGCCGTCGGCCGGACTGAGCAGGGGCGACATGGGAGGCGATCTCGGGAGGTGGCGCGCCGGAGATTGAAGGGGAGGGGACGGTGGTGTGTGGAGGCGTCACGGTGGGAGGCGAGGTGGGGTGCTTCTGCTCCTCCCGAGCGAGGGGAGCGGCGACGGGAGGAAAGGGATGAGGGGATCGATCGATCCCCTTCCCTCCCGTGCGTGCGTGTGTGGTGGCAGGGTGTGGCGTGCGTTGTGTGCGTGTGTGGGGGGCCTGGGTCGTGTGCGTTGTGTGTGTTGGGTGCGGGTGGGCTTAGGGTTTGCTAGGGTTTGGTGGTGGGCTGGCCTGGTTAGGCTGGCCTGCCACCCAAAATATTATTTTTTTGTTTATTTATTTTTCAGGTAAAGTAAAAAAAGGAGAAGTGGTTTAGGGATTTAGAGAACAAATTTTAACCATTTAAAATATTGTAGAAAATGTTTCTATCGATGCCATGTGATATGATGCATGACGATGCAAAAGAGAAAACAACAACCAAGACTAATTAGGGAAAAACCCCGAGCGTTACAAGAATGTAGGACAAAACAATCGTTATCGCCAGCATACAACCCCATCGTGGCTACTGAGTGCATATATGCATACCAAATGCACGGTAGGACGTATGCTGGCGAATCCGAATGATTTGTATTTGGTCGATAAACTGACTGATGTATGAAGGGAATCCGAGAGGTGGGCTATATATAGGGTCCTCTGGCTCACAAAGTGTTGTGCTAGGGTTTCAATCTAACGGTTAAGAAACACCCCTGATACAACGGTTCACAACCGCTCGAAAGAAACACACCGTACCCCTGATCGAACGGCTCACGACAGCTCGAAAGAAACACACTCCTGATCCAACGACTCACAAGCGCTTGAAAGAAACACACAATCCGTGTGATTCTTTCTGATTGTCACAACGAAACCCTAACCATTTAGTCCCGGTTGGTAAAACAGGTCGAGACTAAAGGGACGATCCGTTTCCCAACCAAACTCGAACCATTTTGTCCCGGTTGGTAAAACAGGTCGGGGGCTAAAGGGTTTGTTTCTTCTCACTATATATATGTATGCATTGCCACTATTGGCATAAACACATATAAACTCGCCACTCTCCCATGGGTTCTACCGTACCCACTCTAACCTTCCTCTAAGCGGAGGCACTTTCCGCCTTGAACTACCCCTGCCCGCCCGGCTACAGCGTCCCGCGGGTTGGATGTTGAGCGCCAGAGGAGGATTGGTCCCTCCTCTTCCTCAAGGTGTGGCGCGTCGGGCGGCCATCACGAACCACTACTACCATGAGCTCACACCGGAGCAGCAGAGGAATCCCAGTTGGAATCCCGACTACCGCCCTAATTGGGACGCCTTCTCCATTAATCGGCGTGAGAGTATGCTCGCCAGGTATGAGGAGAACGGCCCGCCTCCTTCGAACTTCAACGAGGCCGGTCGTCAGCTGTGGTGGTGCCGCGGACGGACTCTTCAGAGCGTCATGAACTACATCAGGGCCGGCGATAACCCCCGCCTGCGCTACCCTCACGCCCAGTCGTGGCGTCGTGATCCTCCGAGGGAGTCCAGAGCACCGTCCGACGATAGTGACGACGACGGCGGCGACTACGACGACTACGAGTCGGAGTACTATAGTCCTAGGCAGGAGTATGACTAGCAAATCAGATCCAGTCTTGCCATTATGTACTGCTGCCTTGCTTATCTAGATCTATGCTCTTCGTTTAGGTTTAGATCCGCTCTTGCCATTATGTACTGCCTCGTTTATCTATCCAAGATGCATGTTTGTGTGCAATATGGGGGCGAGCGCGGTGCGACAGCACATACAGAAGCTCTACAAAAAAGAAATAGGGTGCTACTGATTCTTTTATTAAAAATAGAAAACAGACGCGCTAGCGCGCCGCGATTCGCCGGAATACAATTTTTTTTATTAAAAACAGAAAACAGACGAACACTACTCCTCGTCGTTGTCGTCGGGGAACTCGTCGGTGACCTCCTCCGGGTCATCGTCATCGCCTAACTCGCCGGTGACCTCCTCGTCATCGTCGGAGGTGCATGATGGTATGTCCGAGATAGGCCCCCACCTCGGATCGTCGGAGGCCCAGACTTTGCCGGTGTGGTCGGCCCGGCGGAGCTCTTGCAGCGCCTTCGTCCTCGCCTCCCGAGCGGCATCTAACGCGAGGTGGCGTTCGAGGCGGCGCTCCACCCGCTCAGCCGCGCGGGTCTGCTAGAGCTCCTCATCGGCGCTCTCCTCCCCCCGGATTGTTCCGGTAATACTCGCGGACGACGCGGTCGTCCCTGGCGTCGACTAGGCCCTGAAACGCGCGGTGGCGGAGGTGGCGGTGGTCGGCGGCAGTGACGATCTGCGGCTTCGGCGCCCTGGCCTCCTCTTCATAGAGGGTGTGGCAGTCGTTGAAGTTCATCAGCGACCGCAGGCAGTTGAGGCGCTAGGCCGCCGCGTCCCAGGGGCGGGCGGCCTCCGCCGCTGTCGCAAAGGTGCCGAGGGGGATGCGGTTGTCCCCGCTGCGGATATCCGTGTTGAACATCGTCTTAAGGTCATGAATAAAGTCAACACAGAACCCAATGACCTCCTCTGTTCCATAGCCCTTCGAGATGCTTCCTTCTGGCCTAACACGGTTATGAACATATTTCTTCAAGACTCCCATGAACCTCTCAAAGGGGAACATATTGTGTAGCAATACCGGACCGAGAATATGAATCTCTTCACATAGGTGAACCAGGAGATGAGTCATAATGTTGAAGAAGGATGGTGGGAACACCAACTCAAAACTAACAAGACACTGTACCACATCCCTTTGTAATCTTTCTAGACTTTCTGGATCGATTACCTTCTGAGATATTGCATTGAGGAATGCACATAGTTCACAATGGGTGCTCGAACATTTTCCGGTAGAAGCCCCCTCAATGCAATCGGAAGCAACTGCGTCATAATCACATGGCAGTCATGAGACTTCAGGTTTTGGAATTTTTTCTCTACCATGTTTATTATCCCCTTTATATTCTACGAGAAGCCAGATGGAACCTTGATACTGTAAAGGACTTCAAAAAATATTTCCTTCTCTGCTTTGGTAAGAGCATAGCTGCTTAAGTAATGGCGCCGTGTATCCGTGTGCTTGTTTCTTGGGTCTTTCATGTGTTGCTGGTCCTCCCGTGCTTCTGGCGTATCTTTTGACTTCCCATACACGCCCAGGAAGCATAGCAGGTTGACGCAGAGATCCTTTGTCACGTGCATCACGTCGATCGAAGACCGGACATCTAAAACTTTCCAATAGGGTAGCTCCCAAAATATAGATTTCTTCTTCCACATGGGTGCGCGCTTATCAGAGCCGTTCGAAACAGGTTGCTTCCATCACCCTTCCCAAAGATTACTTTTAGGTCCTTGACCATATCGAATACATCATTACCACTACGGAGGTCGGGCTTCTTCCGGGTATCTGCCTCACCTATGAAATGCTTCCCTCCTTTCTTTCTTACGGGATGCTTGATCGGAAGAAATCTACGATGCCCCAGGTATACAACCTTCTTACATTTCTCCAAATAAACACTGTCAGTCTTATCTAAACAGTATGTGCATGCATTGTATCCCTTATTTGTATGTCCGTTAATGTTACTAAGAGCAGGACAATCATTGATGGTTACGAAAAGCAACACCTTTAGGTCAAATGGCTTTTGTTCGTTATCATCCCACACACGTACACCTGGTTTGCCCCACAATTGTAAGAGTTCTTCCACTAATGGATTTAGATACACATCAATGTCGTTGCTAGGTTGCCTTGGGCCTTGGATGAGCACTGGCATCATAATGAACTTGCGCTTCATCCACAACCAAGGAGGAAGGTTGTAGATACATAGAGTCACGGGTCAGGTGCTATGACTGGAGCTCTGCTCCCCAAAAGGATTAAAGCCATCTGTACTTAGACCAAACCATAAGTTTCTTGCCTCTCCTGTAAAGTCCGGGAAGTCTCTCTCGATCTTTCTCCACTGCGATCCATCAGCGGGGTGTCTCAACTTTCCGTCTTTCTTACGTTCTTCTTTGTGCCATCGAAATAACCTAGCATGCTCTTTGTTTCTAAACAGACGTTTCAACTGTGGTATTATAGGAGCATACCACATCACCTTTGCAGGAGCGCTCTTACGAGGGGGCTCGCCGTCAACATCACCAGGGTCATCTGGTCTGATCTTATACTGCAGTGCAGTGCATACCGGACATTCATCCAAATTCTCGTACTTCTCACCGCGGTAGAGGATGCAGTCATTAATGCATGCATGTATCTTCTGCACATCTAATCCTAGAGGGCAGAGATCTTTCTTTGCTTCGTACGTACTCTCAGGCAATTCGTTATCCTTTGGAAGCTTCGGCTCCATTAGTTGAAGTAAACTCTCAAATGCCTTGTTAGTCACACCCTTCTGTGCCTTTCATTTCAGCAACTCCAGTGTGGTACCGAGCTTTGTGCTGCCATATTCGCAATTTGGGTACAACAACTTTTTGTGATCCTGTAACATGTTGTCCAGCTTCAACCTCTCCAATTCACTTTCACAGTCTTCCCTTGCATCAACAATAACTCGGCCAAGATCATCATCGGGCTCTTCTGATGCCCGTTCTTGATCACCTCCTTCTTCTGCATTGTCTTCCATTGCAGTATCACCGTATTCAGGGAACAAAGGATCATCTTCTTCTTATTCATTGTCTTCCATCACAACCCCTCTTTCTCCATGCTTGGTCCAGGAATTATAGCTTGGCCATGAAACCTCTCCGAAGTAGGTGACCGTGAAGGACTCTCGAGGAAGAGTGCTCCCTGATGTTCCGAAAATCAACACAAGGGCAACACATAAACCATTATCTTTGTTCGCCTGAGCTACAGTGAGAAATTCATTTAGGCTTGCCATATACTCGGAAGTGCGTCGGTCACCGTACATCCATCGGTGTCGTGCATCCATCTGCATCGTATAATCAAGTTTATCAAAAAACATTACAATAATATCTTCAATAGAGAAATGACCATAGCACATCGACAAATATAACTTTATTTGTATCAATTACAGATGAAAAAGATAAGTTTGCTAACCTCGGTCGAACATACCATTTTCTGTGAGCTTATGTGTGGCTCGGGTATTTCGTCGAACACCTCGTGTGCATAGTAAAAGAACACACACTAGCACCCACCTCTCCCACTCCTCCAAGCAAAAAATAAGAGGTAAGGGGGTCTGGGAGGCAGTATATGTAGGGCAAGGGGGCCATTCGTCCCGGTTTGTGACATGAACCGGGACCAATACCCTTGCGCGTGCCACATGGCGTGTGGCGAGGCATTGGTCCCGGTTCATGCCACAAACCGGGACAAATGCCGGCTAACAAACCGGGACCAATGCCCTCAGGCGAATTCTGCTGCCCCGGCCGCAAAAAACGGGACCAATGCACATGTCTCTCCTCAATTCCTTTTTGATTCGTCAATAAAGGAAGCGACGTAACTACATCAAACATTTTTGCGTACGATTTAGCCGGATATTCTGAAGCGTACACAGTGCAGAGCCATGGGTGGTGAGGGAAGTGAAGCACAGAAGGAGCGTACCCATCACGCAAGACGCAGCCAGCACCTGGACCTCGCGCCACAATCATATGAATGGGATAGAGTTCCAGTGGTACAGTGAGGCGCTAGGCAGGGAATACCGTGCTTGCTCTTGAGTACTGTGGCAATGTCAGAGTCCCAGTACAAGAAACCCACACATATGGGCTCACAGGCATGATTCCACCAAGTTCGGCTACCTTACCTGATGCGGCTTGCGGCCCAAACAGAAGCAGGCGGTGCGTACTGACAGCGGCAGCTGAAGCGAGGAGGTGGCATCTCATCCGCCTCCCAGTAGCAGTGTTGTGCTCCAAGCCGGCCCTCCTCTGCTTGGCTACTTTAGCACACACACAAACAAAGCGACATGGGTAGCAGTACGAGCACAACAACAACAATCTCGTCTTTCCCATCCACCGCCCTATCGCGCTTCTCCCCTTTGCATCTCCAAGCCCTACCACCGCCCCAATCCAGCACGTCGTGTGGCCTCGTCGGCTCCCGTCCTCGGCCAGAGGACAATGTCGGTCTGCATGTATAGCCTACCCATTCCACTATATAAGCATACTTGCATTATATAAGCTTCATAAAGGATGTCTTGCAGAATACATTCAAACGTACTCATATTGGTTTAAGCCCTGGCTATTTACTTGGCCAGACTATGAGGAGCAGCCCTAGGAGGAGTACTGTGAGGAGTACTACGTTGATGACCACGCGAACAAGGATCGTCTCCCGGTCAGCAGCCTGTAGGTTAAGACGTGACTTGGGCTCTACCACGTTAAGTTTTGTTGTCTTCCTTTGTGTTCATATTATTTGTCTGTCCTGCATGGCCGTTATCTAAGACTTCGTGTCATGTGACCATTTATTGTAAGACCTTTATTATTCGTGTAATGGATGTAATCTATGTACCAACTTCATATGTTGTTCACGACTGGTTGTTCTGAGATCGTGAATGTATGCATACGAGGGGTATTGGACCACCGGTCTGGGGCCTCTACAAAGTTGGTCTCAGAGCCATCCTGACATTAGAAGCCCTTAGTTAGCATGGACGTTACCGAGTACTCCAAAAAGCTACTTTATAAAACTAAGTTACCGATATGACTAAGTACCAAAATATTCTATACACCCATCCTCTCTGTGTTACAAAATTCTACTTACATTAAGTTACATCTTGCTTAACCTTAAATTTTGTACACTATGGTCTAACTTAAACTATACTTAAAATTTTGTGTAGATGGATGTTATCTTCACAGAGGCTTGTCAGTTGGGACTGGCTCGTGACGTGTCTTTTCTGTTCAAGTCGAGGCTTGTCTAGACGACTGAGCTACTTGACCTCCCAGTTCCTGAGCTCAGAGGAGGACTGATCTTTGGTGCACCAGTAGAGGGAGATTGGTTTGTGGAGTGTACTATCCGTCCACCTTTGACAGCACCGTATGCTGAGTCCTTTGTTTTCACAATCGTTGAGCGTTCCTGGCACGAGGGAGCTGTTCCTGTGATCCAGGAGGCGATTGCACGCTTTGTGTACTTGAAGGACTACTTGTTCCTTGGTACCCAGTTTGAGTTTCTTGGGAGACGCGATGAGGTTGGACTACCACTTCCTGTGCCGCAGGACCTCGATAGCATGGGTCCTTACCTGGAGTACATGGAGATTCTGTTGCACTGCACCCAGTGTAGACTGGATGACCTGAGGATAGTGCATCACACCACCATTGCAGAGTACCGCACACTGACAGCAGCCATTGGTAAGCTGACAGTTGAGCATGAGACTGTGACTGCGATGAACCGCGCCTTGGCGGGACAGCTACGGACCACCCGTTTCGGCCATGGCCGTCTCAACAAGAAGGTAGAGGCGTTGCAGGAATCCAATGCCATTCTGTGTGGTAGGCTGAAGACTGCGAGAGAGGATCTGGCCACAAGAGACTCGACTCTCGAGGAGTTGGAGGAGGAGATCACTGAGCTCCGCAGGGAGAATGAGGACCTCTTTGTAGACGACGACGTCCTCTCAGATGTTGATGGGATGGACATGAGTGAGCAGAGTGAGCAGGAGGATGACGACCTGCTTGAGGACGAGGAGGATCCTGAGGAGATCCTTTTCGATGGAGATGATGACCAGGACTAGATGTAGTCTTTGCGCTTTTGAATGTTGTGCCAGTTTAGTATGCTAGCTAGTAGCATTGCAATCTCCCCATGAGTCGCTTCCCCTATGTAGCTCTGAGGAGCCTAGTTTGTATTGTAAGACTTGTGATTGTGTTGTGTGTGATTGTAAGACCCTATGTTATGAATGTGACGTTTTGTGTTCTATCTATGTTTGTGATTTTCCGCTACTCGTATTATTCTTGTGATTTATCACTTGTCTTCCGTTGTTCATAAAAATATTTTTGTTCCCTAGATTTTAAAACAAAGAATTCTTGCTGCATAGTCTTGCACATGTTTCACTACAGCATGCCGCCTCGTCGGAAACCACCACCCCCACCATCGGTGGAGGCATTGTTGGCACTGATGATGGAGAACCGTCCATCCACACGTGCTCACAGCGCAGCCACCGTTGCTGCACTGCAACATTTGGCTAATGCTAGTGCCAACAACAACAACAATGGTGATGGCCATGGTAATGGCAATGGCCATGGTGCTCGCTCAAAGCTGAAGGACTTTCAACAGACTAACCCTCTGATCTTCTCCAAGATTGTGGAGCCACTTGATGCTGATGATTGGCTCCGCACTATTGCGAACAGCCTGGAAGTAGCTGCAGTGGAGGAGAATGACAAGGTTCTATTTGCCACTCATTTTCTTGCTGGTCCGGCAAGAACTTGGTGGGGGACAACTCGAACCACTGTTGCTACTGGCCATGTGTTCAATTGGGAAGACTTTGTGACTAGGTTCCGCAAGTATCACATCCCCCAGGGTGTGATGAATATTATGTGGGACAAGTTTCTGAAGCTAAGACAAGGAGGAATCTCAATATCTAAGTACTGGGAGGAATTCACTACCCTGTCCCGGTATGCCCCAGAAGAGGTTAACACTTAGGTGAAGAAGAAAGAAAGGTTCCTCAATGGACTGCATGATGAGCTGAAGTGCATACCATTCCAGGATCTGGAGTCGCTTGCCGATGCTCCCATGATGATGGAGCACAAGCGCTAGAATGCATTTGACAACCGTAAGAGTAAGATGATGTTTCAAGGAGGGTCTAGTGAACCAAGGACTTGCCCTGCTCCTCATGCGAGACCACCACTACCAAGGGCGCCTGCTTATGCACCTCACCCAAATCACCAGTATGCACCAAGGCCCAACCACTCCAACAATCGTGCACCTTATGCACCAAAGCCTAGAGGAAATGGAAATAGAAACAACTTCAACCATGCTGCAAAGCCTAACCCAAACCCGAAGCCAAATGGAGGTTCCTTTGTCTGTGGAAAGGAAGGACACTTCGCTCGTGAGTGTCCTACCAAGAATGTTGCTCCAGCTCGGCCCACTGCAACCAAGATGAACCAAGGTCCAGTCCTGAGGAGGCAGAATGTGATGAAGGGACATCTGAATCATGTCACTGTTGAGGAAGCATAGGAGGCACCATAGATGGTGATGGGTACGTTTCCTGTCAACTCTGTACCAGCTGCAGTACTGTTTGATTTTGGCGCATCGCATTCCTTTGTCACTAAGCCGTTTTCTGAGAAGAGTGGTATGAAACATACCTGTATGCACAACCCTATGTTAGTACAAATACCTGGAGATGGTGCTAAAGCCAACCTTGTTGCAATGAAGTACCCGTGGAAATACAAGGGAACATTTTTCATGCCGACCTGATAGTACTGGGATCCCAAGGGATAGAAGTAGTACTTGGTATGAACTGGATGACCAAGTATAAGGGTGTTATAGATTGCACCAAGAAGTCCATATCAATGACCACTAGTGATGGAGAAAAAGTTGCCTACACCGCAACCAAGCCTTCATCAATGATCCACTGCCACACCAGCGTAGCCAACCCCACACTTGAGGAAGTTCCGGTAGTATGTGAATACCCGGATGTTTTTCCAGAAGAATTACCCGGTATGCCCCTGATCGGGATATCAATTTTATTATTGAGTTAGTACCTGGAACCGGACCTATAGTGCAGAAGCCTTACTAGATGAATTCAAAGGAGTTAGATGAATTGAAGAAACGGATGGATGACATGTTGAGGAAAGGTCTGATTCGCCCTAGTGCATCACCATGGGGATCACCTATCATTTTTGTGGACAAACGGGACGGTACCACTCGCTTATGTGTAGATTACCGCAAGTTGAATGATGTCACCATCAAGAACAAGTACCCGTTGCCCAAAATTAAAGACATGTTTGACCAGCTAGTTGGGGCTAGAATTTCCTCAAAGATCGATCTTCGCACTAGTTATCACCAATTAAAGATTCGTGAGACTGATATTCCCATGACCGCTTTCACCACTCATTACGGGTTGTATGAGTACACTGTGATACCTTTTGGTCTAACCAATGACCCTGCCTATTTCATGAATCTCATGAACAAGGTGTTCATGGATTACTTGGACAAGTTTGTCGTGGTGTTTACAGACGACATTCTTATTTACTCCAAGAGTGAGGAAGAACATGAAGAACATCTGAGAACTGTGCTCGAAACACTTCAGAAGCATCAATTGTATGCTAAGTTCTGTAAGTGCCAATTCTGGCTGAAGGAAGTCGGATATCTTGGACATGTGGTATCCTAAGGAGGTATTTCTGTTGACCCTCCTCTAGTTAAGTCAGTGGCGGAGCGTGCTGCTCCGACCAATCAGACTGAAGTCAGATCATTTCTGGGTTTAACAGGATATTACCGCAAGTTTGTTTAGGGATTTTTGAGCATCGCCACACCACTCACTTAGTTGCTGAGGAAGGATAGTAAGTTTGAATGGACGGACAAGTGTGAAGAGAGTTTCCAAGAGTTGAAAAATCGACCAGTGTCTGCTCCGGTACTCATTATGCCGGATATGACAAAGAGTTTCGATGTTTGTTGTGATGCTTCTAAGCTTGGTCTTGGAAGTGTTCTCATGCAAGCAGGGAAGGCCATATATTATATCTCACGCCAGTTGAGACCTCATGAGCTGAACTACCCCATGCATGACTTAGAGCTTGTCGCAGCTGTTCATGCCCTCAAGGCATGGCGACACTTTCTTATGGGGAAAAGATGTGAAATACACACAGATCATAAGAGTTTGAAGTACATATTTAATCAGTGTGAACTCAATATGAGGCGATGCCGTTGGATTGAATATATTAAGGATTATGATCTAAGTATCCACTATCACCCTGGGAAAGCAAATGTTGTTGTTGATGCTCTTAGTCGAGAACCGGTCTCTCTGAATGCTATGATTCAGATTAGTCAACCTGAGTTGTGGAAATAACTTGACAAACTTGGTATTGAGGTGGTTAGCTATGGTATGTTGGATGTCATAGAAGTTAAACCAACTCTATATAGTTGATCAAATTAAAAAAGCTCAGAAAGGTCAAAAGAGTATAGATGAAATTAAGACCCGCATGGAGAAGGAGAAAGTTGATGGTTTTACCATTTATTCTGAGGGAGTATTGTGGTATGAAGGTCACATTTGTGTTCCTACCGAGTCTGAGTTAAAACAGACCATCATGACTGAGGCTCATGATACCCTGTATTTTATTAACCCCGGAGGAACAAAGATGTATCAAGACTTGAAGGAGAGATTTTGGTGGCATGGAATGAAGCGAGACATTGCTTCGTTTATAGCCAAGTGTCATATTTGTCAGCAGGTAAAAGCTGGGCACCAGGGCCCTGCTGTATGGCTACAGCCACTGAAGGTGCCAGTTTGGAAATGGGATGAAGTCGGGATGGACTTTATTACTGGACTTCCTAGGTCCAGCCGAGGAAATGATTCTATACGGGTTATCGTGGACCGGCTCACTAAAGTGGCTCACTTTATTCCTGTCCGTACTACATATCGTGGAGACCAGCTTGCTGGTCTTTATATTTATTAGATTGTTAGCCTGCATGGAGTCCCTAGCAGGATTGTGTCTGATCGAGGATCACAATTCACTTCTCGATTCCGGAATAAGTTGCACGAAGCACTTGGAACCAAGTTAGCCTTTAGTACTGCCTATCACCCGCGGACTGAAGGACAAACTGAGCATGTGAACCAGATTTTGGAAGACATGCTCCGTGCTTGTGTTTTGTCTTATGGAGTCAAATGGGAAGACTGCCTGCCTTTTGCGGAGTTTTCTTACAACAAAAGCTATCAGTCTAGCTTGCAAATTGCCCCTTTTGAAGCCCTGTATGGATGCAAATGTCGTACACCACTGAACTGGACTGAAACTGGTGGCAGTCAAGTGTTTGGCGTAGACAGTCTGCGTGCCGCGGAAGATCAAGTCCAGCTTATTCGTGAACGTCTCAAGGCAGCTCAATCTCGCCAAAAGAGTTATGCTGACACCAAGCCTCGCGATGTCTCTTGCAATATTGGATATTTCGTGTATCTTCGTGTCATGCCGCTGAAAGGGATGCAGTGTTTTCATGTCAAGGGAAAGCTTGCACCCTGGTATATTGGCCCTTTTAAGATCTTAGCCCGTCATGGTGATGTAGCATCCCAACTTTTAATAAAGATGGAATACCTGTGTTATTGTGCTAGTCCCTGGATC
Source organism: Alopecurus myosuroides (assembly GCA_028641055.1). NCBI lineage: Eukaryota > Viridiplantae > Streptophyta > Magnoliopsida > Poales > Poaceae > Alopecurus > Alopecurus myosuroides. Next base: position 40,303,297 of record CM054059.1, on the reverse strand, counting down.
AATTGGTAGCACCACAGTACAAAATGAAATATCATGCAAATGCATCAAATTCTATTATATCGTATGATCCAGTCTTTACAAAATAGTATTACAACTTGCATAGTCTTAGAAGACTAGCAGAAATCTAAGATATACAGCGGAAAACATAGTACGACATTGAGCCCATCTTCTTCATGTGCCACAGGCAAAACATGTTGGCGATAGTCTCGAGATCCTAAACGAAATCCTCACTCGTCTTCAGAAACATCTGCAATATGGAATATGCAGCCACAAGGGAGTCAATAAAATTTAATGTATTGGCAAGTAACACTATGGTGGATATAAATGGCAAGACTATATCTACATGCATATTTGGCTTGGTGGAGTTTTGGCTAAGTTTGCATAAAGCAAGTTTTGTCCTATCTCTTTTGTAAAACAAACTTTTCTTTTCAAAGGGGTGGCAACATTGGATTTAGATCCAAGCACCACAATACTGTTCACTTGGTCAAAATTTTACTTATTGAAATTGATGATGAGATTCTTCCGTCAATCCTTGTCCAGCTGCTCATAGTTGTCCATAACCGGGGACACGGCTAAGATCTTAGTTTGTTGACTCTGCAGAGTTTGTGCACTTTCACCTTCAGACTCAAATCAGCCCAAACATCCTATACACCCTGAGTGCATTAAGGAAAGGAGAACATTGAGACGAGATCTTTAAGAAGAAATTCCACCACTGTTTGGCTTACCCGTTCCACCTATAATTATGCTACATCTGCTTGTAAGCCTAGTGAGTTCATTCAACTTAGTTGATCAAGACAGAGCCCATATGACTAAAGGCTGCACGGGAAGCTACTAAACTTAGAAGGACATAGTAATCTCTTTGTTCCTGGGTGGCCATCCGCAAGTGACAACCTCAAGTGGAATAACCCTTAGATAAGGGCCCTGAGGAAACACTCAACATAACCCAGTCTTACCACTTCCACCCAGGTGGTTCATTCATTAGTTATACTTAGGATTTTTCCTCAACATCTAGTAAAACAATTTGTAACATTGCATAGCACCTAGTAAATTCTAAGGCTATCAAAATAACAAGGTAAAAGGGAATGGCTACACACTACTAGGATAATAGCATAGCATAGTATAACTTAGTAAAATTTCCTATCATGCATACTACTCAAAATCAACTAATGCATATAGAAAATAATGGGTAGTTGATGGTGTGTTACTTGCCTTGTTGAAGTTGGTGAAGATATCACACTCTCTTCACAAAAGATCGTTGCTCTCCGTACAATCTATTCATTGAAAACACAATAACAAAATAAACAAGCATCCTAGCAATCAAACACATAGGTGGAGAAAGCAAACAGAGCAAATAACATAACAAAGGAGTTGGACCAAGTTGGCTAGGGCAAGGTCAAGATTTGAGTTCAATACTTGTTAAGGAAATTCCAATGGTTTACTTGGGAAGGACTAGGTTGAGTTTGATGTGATCTAACTTTATTATAACCATACTTGTCGAGGAAGTTCCAAGAGTTCACTAAGAATAAACATATTACTTCTTCAACTAAAGTAATACATGCAAACACTTGGTCATATTCACCTTCAAAAATATTTGAGTGACTATGTTAGTATTTTCCATTGTGGTTAGGGTAGGTCTACTAACTTCATCATCAAAGGAAAAATATTACTAAGTCTTGGGTTTTCCATTTGGGTCAATGGTTGGACAAAAACAACTTGTTATTCTTCAACTTGTGTGAATTGCTTCTAGACCTCATCTGATTGCCTTCTTGAAGATCATTTTCATGCTTCTATTGTAGTCTTGTTCCTTGGATGGATTCTTCTCTTGGTCTTGATAAATTCTTCAGGGCTTTCACTTCACTAATTGGTTTGGGTATGGGATGGGCACAAATACCACTAAGTCAAATTGGAAAGAAAATAAGAAGAAGGATAGGAAGAGAGGGGGAGATGTTTTCTTCTAAATTTCTTCACACTTGTACTTCTTGAGTTTTCTTCTAGGTGTGGAGTACAAGTCTTTTCTTCAAAACATCTTCATTGATCTTCCTTGTAGCTCTTCATGTTGCCACCAAGTTGAAAGTGAAGAGCCTTCTATTGCTTGAGTCTTGTTTTTCATTTGCTAACTTGATGGATTCTTGAAGCAAGAATAGGGGGATAGAGGAGTAGATAGAAACCTATAGTACTAGTGTTTGAGGTTCACTACTTGGTCTCTTAGATGGTTTACATACAAGGGACTTGGTCTTGGATTCAAAATGGCCACAACAAACAATGGTAGAAAGAAATAGAAACAAAATCTAAGACATAATAACTAGATGGACTACTATGATGGATTTTTGGCTAAAATACATGGTCATGGTCCAAGGGTGTCCAAAATGGTTGGGCAAGGTTTTTCTGGTCCAAGGTTGTCAAATGGAACAATTTTGCAAAAGGAACTATATTGAAATTATTTACAGAATTAAATCTATGACAAAATTACTCAAATACTCCAATTAATTCTAAATTCAATTTTAATTTGATCAACAATTATTTTGGGACAGGGGATATGAAAGTACACATCCTAAGGTTTCCAAATATATTTTATTTACAATTTTTGGATTTGTAGAATTTGAATTATGCCAAATCTCATCAAACAAGCATATTTGAATTTGAACAAATTTAAGTTTGTCAAATTTGAATTTGGCCAGTGCCAAAAGTTTCTAAATGTCAAGGGCTTTCCAAAAAGTCCAATTTTGTCAAATTTTAAATTATGGATCTGAAGTTATTCACAAAACATTATTTACAAAGATCTACCAATAACAAGTGTGTGCACGTGACAAAATTAAATTTATTTGGGTCTAAAGTGTTCTACACATTGTGCTGATTTCAAAAAGTACAAAATCATCAAATTTGGATTTGTGGTTCAAAAGTTATGGCAATCCTAACTTGGGGGCTTTTCTGCAAAAATACAGGGGCTGTTCTGTTTTATAACTCCAAATAATATGAAACAAAAATCTAAATTCTTAATATTTCCATTACTTTCCAATAGTAACATTTTTGTAAACAAATTAACATATTTTATTTTTGAATTTTGGAAATTGGAAACAAATCCCTTAATAGTCACTTAATGTGATTTTAAATCAAAAATTCATAAAACATGGTTATTGATCAATCAAAAATTTAATGACATTCTAAATGTTGAAAACTTATTTTTGAAAGTCATTTCATCTTGTTTTCACAATTTTATATTTTGAAATATAAATAAAACACTAATAATACTTTAAGGTCATTTTAAAATTTAGAAAATAATAAATTGATGTTATTATCTAAATAAAATTTTAGAGACATTTTACATGTCATATATTATCTTTGGGAAGCCCCTTTTAAACCATTTTCACATTATATAATTTTAGTATGTGAAGGATTCACTAATAGTAACTTAATGTTATTCAATTAGTTCATATCAAATAATTTATATTGGTGATCAATAAAATTTTAGAATAAAACCACAAGTCATAATATTGTTTTCAAAACCCTCTTTTATGTTATTTTCCAAACAATGCATTTTATTTTCACACCTTCATGTTTAAAACTTGGAATAACAACTAAAAGTTATTACTAATAATTTTATTCTCATCAGATACTTTTAAGGCCTAGAACTTTATTAAGGTTTACAAAACTTTGATTTTTGATGCCATAAAATATCTTCAGATTAATATTGTAGTTGTAAACATTTTAGGTAAAGGTTTGTTAATAAAAGATATCCCCTTTATATAAAGAAACTTATTTTTTTGAATAAGGTTTTAGGGTTTAAGGAACAAGGCCTAATTGGATTGGTAAACTCAATTTCATTGAAATATGTATTGTTTTCTTTTGTTTCTTGCTTCTCATTTGGTTCTTGGTGACTTGCATAACATGAAAACAAAAAGTTTCAGTTTTTTGTGATTTTTGCATTTTCCAAAAATCAGGGATGTTACAGACTACCACCCTTAAAAGAAATCTCGTCCCGAGATTTGGGAAGGTTAGAAAGAAAGATTTGGGTAATTGGATTCCAAAACAACTGGGGGGGGCTACCACCCTTAAAAGAAACTTTTGTGGGTAGTCTATTTTCATTAGATTGGAGTGTAGATTGATTCTAAATTATCTTGAGTAGATCTTTCCTCTGTGGTAGAGGTGTAGACCAACATAGGTATGTTGGACTACCTTTGACATTGAGGGGTCACTCCTTGGGTCAATCAAAAGTATTTGGGTTCCTCTCAACTTGGTCTTTTGATGTCCTTGGAAATCTTTCATCCTGTTATTGTCATCCTTGAAGGCAAACACCATGCAATTTCTAAAGAAACTCTCATGGTAGGAAAAACTTCCATTGCTTGATAGCTCCAAGGTTAGCTTGATCCTTATTAGGAAGTTGGCATTGATCATGGATGTGATTGTTCCTTCACACAGAAGAAAGAAATTTGATGCTAGCATTCCTCAAATGGGATGACTTGTGTATCAATAGGGTAAAGGTTGTATGATTCCAAATGGTTTTCACTATGGTTGGTGAATGAGTATGGTGTTGGGTTTGGTCTAGTAGGGATGAGTAGAGATTTTGAAAGAGATTGAAGGAATTCCTATCCAAACACAACATATCAAGGAAACTCATCTTACAAACAACACATAACAAACATATAGCAACACATTCATCACCCCAAACAACATAGTTTTTGGAAAACATCTAGTATTATCATACCACACTCATTAGTATGATCAATACTCTAATCGTGTTTCGTGTCTCACAACTTTTTTACATCTCATGGTGGTCTACTATTCAAGGCAGGGTAACAACTTTCTTGCTTTATTCCTCATGAGAGGTCTTCAATACTCAGTCTTCACGATGATCTCCGCGTTCTTGTACATTGTAATCTCTTTTTCAAGAGTGTTGATCTCTTCTTCGGCTTCCTTGAGAATCTTCTTAGTGTTGTGAAGTCTCCACTTGAGTCTCTCAGTAAGTTCTTCAATAGCACTCCATGCAGCACTTCTTGCTGAATCAAAGAATGTCAAATGCACCTCCTTGTTGGTAAGCATGCAATCTCCTCCCATCTTGTGGTCGTACTCCTTGTTCATGTACAGATGAATCTGTACCCACCAATATTCAAGAAAATCTTCCTCATCAATGTAGGGAAAACCCCAGTAGACTGCTGGTCCTTCAAATCCCATGATTAACATGAGATCCTTCAATGCTCTTGGAAAATCAGTGTCACACTCCAGGGTCATGGTCATCATTGGTCCTTTCTTGAGTGATTCAATGATGTTGGTCATCTAAAGATAAGAGCAGACATTAGAAAAGTATCCTAGATAGGAGTACGAGGAGAAATGAAGATATAAAAGATTTCTTTGTGGAGTTGTTAAAAGTATATATATATTTTATTCCTATGGCTTTTCCTATTCTAATCCAAACCTAGGGTCTCGAATCCTACAGGCAACACAATGCTCTGATACCATTTTGTAGCATCCCAACTTTTAATAAAGATGGAATACCTGTGTTATTGTGCTAGTCCCTGGATCAATTGGTAGCACCACAGTACAAAATGAAATATCATGCAAATGCATCAAATTCTATTATATCGTATGATCCAGTCTTTACAAAATAGTATTACAACTTGCATAGTCTTAGAAGACTAGCAGAAATCTAAGATATACAGCGGAAAACATAGTACGACATTGAGCCCATCTTCTTCATGTGCCACAGGCAAAACATGTTGGCGATAGTCTCGAGATCCTAAACGAAATCCTCACTCGTCTTCAGAAACATCTGCAATATGGAATATGCAGCCACAAGGGAGTCAATACAATTTAATGTATTGGCAAGTAACACTATGGTGGATATAAATGGCAAGACTATATCTACATGCATATTTGGCTTGGTGGAGTTTTGGCTAAGTTTGCATAAAGCAAGTTTTGTCCTATCTCTTTTGTAAAACAAACTTTTCTTTTCAAAGGGGTGGCAACATTGGATTTAGATCCAAGCACCACAATACTGTTCACTTGGTCAAAATTTTACTTATTGAAATTGATGATGAGATTCTTCCGTCAATCCTTGTCCAGCTGCTCATAGTTGTCCATAACCGGGGACACGGCTAAGATCTTAGTTTGTTGACTCTGCAGAGTTTGTGCACTTTCACCTTCAGACTCAAATCAGCCCAAACATCCTATACACCCTGAGTGCATTAAGGAAAGGAGAAGATTGAGACGAGATCTTTCAGAAGAAATTCCACCACCGTTTGGCTTACCCGTTCCACCTATAATTATGCTACATCTGCTTGTAAGCCTAGTGAGTTCATTCAACTTAGTTGATCAAGACAGAGCCCATATGACTAAAGGCTGCACGGGAAGCTACTAAACTTAGAAGGACATAGTAATCTCTTTGTTCCTGGGTGGCCATCCGCAAGTGACAACCTCAAGTGGAATAACCCTTAGATAAGGGCCCTGAGGAAACACTCAACATAACCCAGTCTTACCACTTCCACCCAGGTGGTTCATTCATTAGTTATACTTAGGATTTTTCCTCAACATCTAGTAAAACAATTTGTAACATTGCATAGCACCTAGTAAATTCTAAGGCTATCAAAATAACAAGGTAAAAGGGAATGGCTACACACTACTAGGATAATAGCATAGCATAGTATAACTTAGTAAAATTTCCTATCATGCATACTACTCAAAATCAACTAATGCATATAGAAAATAATGGGTAGTTGATGGTGTGTTACTTGCCTTGTTGAAGTTGGTGAAGATATCACACTCTCTTCACAAAAGATTGTTGCTCTCCGTACAATCTATTCATTGAAAACACAATAACAAAATAAACAAGCATCCTAGCAATCAAACACATAGGTGGAGAAAGCAAACAGAGCAAATAACATAACAAAGGAGTTGGACCAAGTTGGCTAGGGCAAGGTCAAGATTTGAGTTCAATACTTGTTAAGGAAATTCCAATGGTTTACTTGGGAAGGACTAGGTTGAGTTTGATGTGATCTAACTTTATTATAACCATACTTGTCGAGGAAGTTCCAAGAGTTCACTAAGAATAAACATATTACTTCTTCAACTAAAGTAATACATGCAAACACTTGGTCATATTCACCTTCAAAAATATTTGAGTGACTATGTTAGTATTTTCCATTGTGGTTAGGGTAGGTCTACTAACTTCATCATCAAAGGAAAAATATTACTAAGTCTTGGGTTTTCCATTTGGGTCAATGGTTGGACAAAAACAACTTGTTATTCTTCAACTTGTGTGAATTGCTTCTAGACCTCATCTGATTGCCTTCTTGAAGATCATTTTCATGCTTCTATTGTAGTCTTGTTCCTTGGATGGATTCTTCTCTTGGTCTTGATAAATTCTTCAGGGCTTTCACTTCACTAATTGGTTTGGGTATGGGATGGGCACAAATACCACTAAGTCAAATTGGAAAGAAAATAAGAAGAAGGATAGGAAGAGAGGGGGAGATGTTTTCTTCTAAATTTCTTCACACTTGTACTTCTTGAGTTTTCTGCTAGGTGTGGAGTACAAGTCTTTTCTTCAAAACTTCTTCATTGATCTTCCTTGTAGCTCTTCATGTTGCCACCAAGTTGAAAGTGAAGAGCCTTCTATTGCTTGAGTCTTGTTTTTCATTTGCTAACTTGATGGATTCTTGAAGCAAGAATAGGGGGATGGAGGAGTAGATAGAAACCTATAGTACTAGTGTTTGAGGTTCACTACTTGGTCTCTTAGATGGTTTACATACAAGGGACTTGGTCTTGGATTCAAAATGGCCACAACAAACAATGGTAGAAAGAAATAGAAACAAAATCTAAGACATAATAACTAGATGGACTACTATGATGGATTTTTGGCTAAAATACATGGTCATGGTCCAAGGGTGTCCAAAATGGTTGGGCAAGGTTTTTCTGGTCCAAGGTTGTCAAATGGAACAATTTTGCAAAAGGAACTATATTGAAATTATTTACAGAATTAAATCTATGACAAAATTACTCAAATACTCCAATTAATTCTAAATTCAATTTTAATTTGATCAACAATTATTTTGGGACAGGGGATATGAAAGTACACATCCTAAGGTTTCCAAATATATTTTATTTACAATTTTTGGATTTGTAGAATTTGAATTATGCCAAATCTCATCAAACAAGCATATTTGAATTTGAACAAATTTAAGTTTGTCAAATTTGAATTTGGCCAGTGCCAAAAGTTTCTAAATGTCAAGGGCTTTCCAAAAAGTCCAATTTTGTCAAATTTTAAATTATGGATCTGAAGTTATTCACAAAACATTATTTACAAAGATCTACCAATAACAAGTGTGTGCACGTGACAAAATTAAATTTATTTGGGTCTAAAGTGTTCTACACATTGTGCTGATTTCAAAAAGTACAAAATCATCAAATTTGGATTTGTGGTTCAAAAGTTATGGCAATCCTAACTTGGGGGCTTTTCTGCAAAAATACAGGGGCTGTTCTGTTTTATAACTCCAAATAATATGAAACAAAAATCTAAATTCTTAATATTTCCATTACTTTCCAATAGTAACATTTTTGTAAACAAATTAACATATTTTATTTTTGAATTTTGGAAATTGGAAAAAAATCCCTTAATAGTCACTTAATGTGATTTTAAATCAAAAATTCATAAAACATGGTTATTGATCAATCAAAATTTTAATGACATTCTAAATGTTGAAAACTTATTTTTGAAAGTCATTTCATCTTGTTTTCACAATTTTATATTTTGAAATATAAATAAAACACTAATAATACTTTAAGGTCATTTTAAAATTTAGAAAATAATAAATTGATGTTATTATCTAAATAAAATTTTAGAGACATTTTACATGTCATATATTATCTTTGGGAAGCCCTTTTTAAACCATTTTCACATTATATAATTTTAGTATGTGAAGGATTCACTAATAGTAACTTAATGTTATTCAATTAGTTCATATCAAATAATTTATATTGGTGATCAATAAAATTTTAGAATAAAACCACAAGTCATAATATTGTTTTCAAAACCCTCTTTTATGTTATTTTCCAAACAATGCATTTTATTTTCACACCTTTATGTTTAAAACTTGGAATAACAACTAAAAGTTATTACTAATAATTTTATTCTCATCAGATACTTTTAAGGCCTAGAACTTTATTAAGGTTTACAAAACTTTGATTTTTGATGCCATAAAATATCTTCAGATTAATATTGTAGTTGTAAACATTTTAGGTAAAGGTTTGTTAATAAAAGATATCCCCTTTATATAAAGAAACTTATTTTTTTGAATAAGGTTTTAGGGTTTAAGGAACAAGGCCTAATTGGATTGGTAAACTCAATTTCATTGAAATATGTATTGTTTTCTTTTGTTTCTTGCTTCTCATTTGGTTCTTGGTGACTTGCATAACATGAAAACAAAAAGTTTCAATTTTTTGTGATTTTTGCATTTTCCAAAAATCAGGGATGTTACAGGTGAAGTGCCTTATCAGTTGGAATTGCCAGAGGAGTTGTCAGCATTTCACAATGTTTTTCATGTGTTTTGCTCCGAAAGTGTCTTCATGTACCTGAGAAGGATCTCACCTACCCATATGTTGACTTCAAGGCCTTTGACTTGAATGATGACTTGACCTACCGTGACATACCCATGCGTGTTCTTGAGGAGAACGTTCGTGTGACCAGGAAGTGTGCTATCAAATTCCTTAAGATTCAGTGGACGAATCACTCTGAGGAAGAAGCTACCTGGGAGCGTGAGGATTATATCAGGAAAGAGTTCCCTGATTTCCTTAAGGCTTAAGACCCGCAAATCTCGGGGCGAGATCTTTTAAGGGGGGAAGATTTGTCACACCCCAGTTTTTGGACCCTTGAAATATAGTTAAGGGAGACAAAAATGTGAGCCAACAAAAACTTTTGTAACACGTTTCTATGGACCAATATATGTATGTGACCATGAGTATCTATGAAATTCAAGCAACTTTTTCTTTTAAATCAAATATCATTTCCCCTGATGAGCACAAGTTGTTTCTCTGATGTTTTCCATATCATACCTTGAGTAATTTTTATCCCAAGTGTTGGATCATGGTTGTTTTCAACTTAACAATATTTCTTAGCTTAGTTTGATTCAATAAAAAAGAAATGGCATTCAGAAAAATGGATGTTTTCTTTTAACTTTTCTATTAAAGTTTTTCCCTAAAAAATTAGCCAAATATCAATTTCTAACACTTGTTTTCAATTAGTTAAATTATCCAATTATATGTTTTCATGGCTTATAATTGTTCTCTGGTATGTGGACTAAAAATCTATAGCTTTAGTTTGAATTATAAAGTTTCAAAACGAAAATTTGCATGCTTGTTTTGTGCCAAGAAAATAACAGAGGAAAACTGAGATTTTTAGAAACAGAAGAAAACAGAAAGATACCCTTTTCCCACTTTGTTTTCATGGCCTTCCACACTTTCAAAAAGAGATTAAAAAAGTGTTTCTGAAAGTTCATTTCATGTTTAACATTGTCCAACTAGGCATTCCAAATTTTGACTTCATTTACTATTTTATCCATGAGTGAACATTTTGATGATTTAGTCTGTTTCAAACACTTAGCAATTTTTGCTAAGTCTAGCTTTCTGAATTTTTCTGAACTTTCTATTTGAAAGAACTTTGAGTGTTTGTTTTTGTTTGATTTTTGTTCAAATGGAGGGGTCATACCTTGCCAAACCTAAACACCTTGGTTTGCACTAGAGTTTGGTGCCTTGTTTCCTTTCTTTGGTCAAGTAGAGAGAGAGGTGAGAGGGGGAATAGAGGCCGAAAAATGAGGGGGGGGGGACAGCCGCGGACACACAGTGCACGCTCACCGCGCGCACTGTGGCCACGACGCCGCGACCATCACGCCTCCTTTCCGCCATGCGACAGTGCCCGCACCCACCCTACGCCTGTAGTCGCCCGTTGTTGTGCTCCACGACGGCCCAGACGCCGCCCCGTGGCACCCGCGGCATGTCCGTGGACATGGGAAAGACCACGACCCCATGCCCGCTCCTATAAGGCGTGCGCAACTTCCACGCCTCACCACACATCCCCACACCTTCACCGCACATTCCACCGCACACCCACTCGACCCTGCTTGCTCTCTGTGAGCGACACCGGGGAGGATCTCACCGCCGGACGCTACAAGCCCTCGCCACATGTTGAGCTCACCCCGGCCGCTCCTAGCTCTCCTCTGCACCCTAGCCGTACTACCCACCCTCGTGCGACCCTCACTGACCGCTCGCCATGTTCGATTCGCTTGCAGGTTCGCCGCCACCGTCGACGTCGCCGCCGCGGACACTCACCGCGCCAGAGCTGCACGTGGCCGTTGTTGCTGCGACAGCCCGTGCCCCTGCACTGCGTCGACCTCCAGAGACTACCACGACACCGCTCCACTGCCGCACGCCGCCACTAGGTGAGATAATCCTCGTCGCCGTTCTCGGCCTGTGCTCGCGCGCGCGAGAGAGAGAGAGAGAGAGAGAGAGAGAGAGGAGAGATTGACGACGAACGGGGACCGTAGATCTCGAGGTCTATGGCCCCCTTTGAAACTTATTGTTGCCGCGCAGCAAGCGCGCGCGTGCCCATGGTCCGTGTTCGCTGCTTGTTGGGCCACGCCTGCATAGATCTGGCCCACACCCTGTTTGGCCCCTATAGTTTTATTCTTTTTGAAAATAACAGAAACTTGAACCCTAGCTTTTTCCCTAGGAAAAATAGTAAAAATGCAAATCGTTCCAGACTAAAAATCATGATTGTACCTTAGCATTTTATTAACCAAATCCAAGTGGTAGATTTACTTTTTGATCATTATTTTTGCAGTAGCATTTATTCTTGCAGAACCTATCTGTTAAGTCATTTTTAGCATAAGTTTCAAAATGAGAATCCTAAAATTGCAAACTCAACTATTTTGGATATCTCTTAGTAATACCAACCAGTCGTACTTAGCCTTGCATGCAAGTGAGGTTCCTAGAGAAAATGCCATGCATTTTGGCAAAAGACTAGAGAGCCCTTCTAGAATTTTTGTAGGTTGTTTGGTGACTATTTTTTATGTGAATCCAATTGTATGAGCTTGTGTGTGATTAGATCTACCTAATCCTAGCTTGGTGAAATTTTTGGAGCCACAGAATAATTATGGTGTGCATAACTAGTTTGAGCACTAATCTGTTTCTATTTATTCTTGTGTAAATAGTTTTAATTAAATACTTGTGTATTAGATTCTTGTTTTCTAGCATGTGTAGAAGGGTTACTCTATGTTATTATATATTTTTTCTTGCATAACTAGCATGTTAGAAAAAATGAGCATGTTTGGAAGCTGGTAGAAATAGTTAGTAGCATAGTATTGTTTTCTTGTTATTTTTCTTGCATAAGAAATGTTTGGCAAAGTATTGTTAGGTTTAGCACCTGGGTTTTTGTGGTTGATATGATAAGTCCAGTACCACTTTGGTACTTATTTTATACTCGTGTCACCTCTGTTAGCTTTCATTTCAATTTATAGAAGAGCAACAGTAGTTTTAACTAGAATAAAATGACTCCTTTATTATCACTAGTATGAGTGTTGTTTTGGATGCTTGTTTAGTGGATAATTATTTTTCTCAAGTAGAACCAGAGGCATTATTACCTCCAAATTCCTTGGTAGGCTAGTGGAACACCCACTGATTCCATTGCATTTTGGTGAGAAATACAATTTCTCCACCATAGGCATGTTTGCTAGTAGCGTTGTTTATTTTATGTGTGTTTATCAATTTTTGCCTTTGGAAAATTGAGTTTGGAAAATTGAGTGATGAATTACAATGTGTGTTGCTTGCGGTATGTATTTCTTTGTACCATTGTTTTACTTAGCTGGTTCTGATTGTGTGTCCTTTATTTCAATTTACGACGTTAGAAAACGAAGAAGGAGATATTGGAGAAGAGGCTTATTTTCACTCATGTTATTTCCAAGAGCAAGACATGAACAAATACCAAGGCAAGCCATCCTAATGCTTCCTGTATTATACTTATCATTATCTATCATACATGTTTTTACTTCTGAAGTTTTACAATACTTGGATTAACAAAACTATTTTTGTTGTGGCATTTATTACTATTAATATTATAAGTAACCATCACATTGCCAATAGTCAAACTTGGTGTTACCAAGCCCTTAGCCACCATATGGTATGTAAATACCACCTACATTAATAATCTTGAAGTCCCTAAGTGGACACCCTAAAATGTGCTTTTGTAAACAAATGCTTTATGAAAAACACTCGGTGGAAAGGTGGGACCTTGTTCAATAGAGGTAGCAAAGAGGAAAGTTCTTTTAAATGTTTTTACAAAAGACATATAACCTAGACTTTGCTGGACATCCAAGACGTACTGCCACTATACCTCAACATGGGCAAGGGGCCTATCTAGAAACGTGTTCTTGTTAGTGTGTGTTCTTTCCCAAATGCTATAGAGGATGTGATCCTCTAAACTGAATTTTCGCTAGGTGTGAGATACGGGACATGCAAAGTGTGGGATTAATTTTCCCTCCGGATGCAATAGTTGGGTCTCCTGTCATGGCAGTGTGCGACACAGTGCTGGGGAGAATAAACCCAGTTGAAGGGATAGTCATATACTAGCTTGACCATAGTGGAAGGTTAGGACCAGTTATCTGATGTCTGCATACTGTCGCAGACAGTCCATGGGTAATTCATGGCAGATGATTTGGATCTTGTGGATTGTGTACAGCTCTACAGAGTAAAACTATTCGGATTAGCCACGTCCTCGGATATGGACAGTTGAACGGCCATGTAGCTAGTATTGTGTCAATATTTTCAAAAGGATATTTATGAAAAAGGACTTGTACCTATGAGGTACTGGAAAGGTGAACTTTTTACCTGTGAGGTACCGAACGAATAAAAGCTGGGAGCTGCTTTACAGGAAGTTTTGCAAACAAAAAAACTTTCTTTTCTAAACAAAGTTTTATGAAACCTCTTGGAGAAGCAATATCTACAAGAGAAAAACTATATTATTTTCTTTTGAAGTATCTTCTTCAACAAAGATATAGAGATTTTAAAATCAACCATGATGTATCTTTCATCCACCATGGGTAGCAAACCCTATGTATAGCCTACCCATTCCACCATATAAGCATCCTTGCATTCTATAAGCTTCATAAAGGATGTCTTGCAGAGTACATTCAAATGTACTCGTATTGGTTTCGTCCCTGACTATTTACTTGGACAGACTACGATGAGCGACACCAGGAGGAGTACTATGAGGGGGAGTACTACATTGATGACCACGCGAACTAGGATCGTCTCTTGGTCAGCAGCCTGTAGGTTAAGGCGTGACTTGGGCTCTACCACATTGAGTTTTGTTATCTTCCGTTGTGCTCATGTTATTTTCCTTCCCTACGTGGCAGTTATCCAAGACTTCGTCATGTGAACATTTATTGTAAGACCTTTATTATTCGTGTAATGGAAGATGTAACACTACAAGAAAACCAGTCTATTGCAACGAAAATAGTCGTTGTAACAAGTGTCCTATCGTCGCAATAGGTTTGTGTTGCATCGAAATCGGTTTCGTTGGGAGGCGTTGCGAAAACCTCCGTGGTAGAAGCCTGTCTCCGCGCAGTTAGATTCGTGGCTACAAAATTAGCCAGTAGCAACCATTTGCTGGGCCAATTGGCACTCTCTTTTCCGTTGCGTCTCGCACCTAACGCAACGTACGTTTTTCGTTGGTACACCTCTAGTGCAACAAATACCAAAACATGGCGAGTGACCAATGTGGCAACGGCGAGTGTTCCGTTGCGCCTGCTCTTTCGTTGCAAAAGTCGAGTATATTTGTCACGTCCAATTGTGTGGCAAAAAACTATGGCAACAAACATTATACGCGTGGGAACAACGATTTGCCACACACAATCAATCGTGGTAAGATGATTTTGAAATAGTAATCGCAACGGCCTTAATATTAGTAGCCATAAATAATCGCGAAAAATTCAACTATTTGTGGCGCCATTCAATTTCTACAAATTTTAGTTTCGTGGCGAGATGTAGTATTCGCAACATCCACATTTTATGTTGCTAGAAACAACTGCGACAATTACAACTTTTCGTGGCGCCATTGTATTTCGACAAATTTTATTTTCGTGGCGAGATGTACTATTTGCAACGTCCAAATTTTAGTAGCTAGAAACAACTGCGACAATTTCAACTATTCGTTGCGCCTTTCTATTTCTACAAATTTTAGTTTCGTGGCGAGAAGTATGGGCATTCTTTATTGCAACGAACATAGTTTGGTGGCGTGAATTAACTATCGCAACAAAGTTAGTTTGGTGGAGAAAAAATATTGCGACGATGTCTCCCTCGTGGTGGTGAGAGTCTATTTAAACAAAACACTTTGTTGTGGCGACTGAGGCTTCACGCAACACTACAATTATCGTGGTAAATTACCTATTGCCACGTTATAGAAAAAAAATAAAAAAAAGGAAACAAAAAATACGGGCATTGAATTAAAATGTTCAAAACCGTACGTAAAATATGTTTATTTACACAAAATAATAGTTCTCATAGCTATTTATAATATATACAAATGAAATTCTCGTACAATATGGATCAAATCAAGATCAAATCAAACTGAAATATCCAGTGCAGCTATTTTTTTCCATAAGAGGTTTGATTGCCGTCCTGCAATCAATTGTAAAAAAAAATAAGTTGTGAGTCTAGTCAGCAATAACACATGCTGAAACATAAGAACCAACAGACTATAGTGTGTGGATGAAGCAAAAAAACAGTTGTTGTAACTCAACAAAGCCACAACCCATAGTAAAACATAAACTGCAGCAAGTATAGGGTGGGTGCAGCAACGCTATAGTGTGGGTGAAGCAAAAAACAGAATATACTACTACCGAATTGTACAAGATTGTGACTTACAATTACTTTATACATTCGACTATTCTGTACCATGCTGTGCGGAGGAATTATTTTCTTAGCAGGACTGTTTGCAAGTGATGGTTGCTGGTTCGACTTCTTAAACAACTGCAAAAACAAAGTGCATTGTTAGCAACGCAAGTAAACAACTAAATCTTACGAGTTTGCAATCGTATGACTATCACCTGAGGTGTAGTCGTCTTATGCTTTTCCATCTGTGCGGAGAGCTCTTCAAACTTTGCCTGGAATTGTGCAACCAAGTTTTTTTCAAATTCTTTTCTTGAGTTTCTCTCCAACTCCATTAGTTGTTCCCTTTCAGCAAGCTCTTCCATTAATCTCATCTCAAGATTTTCTCTCTCAGCCCGCTCTACATTAATCTTCTCTTCCATGCTTGCGCGTTCATCTAGTAACTTCTGTTCTAAAGCAGTGACCTTCGTGGTGAGCTGGGAGTTTACTTTTTGGGTCTCTTCCGTAGCCCGAGCTTGCTCCTCAAACATCAACTTAGACCGCTGAGAACTAGTTTGCACCTTGGCCATGTATCCGAACCCACGAGGCTGCGATGACTTGCAATCAACGATATATTTATATGCTTTGTGGAAAATATTGATTCTTTGTTCAGCTGACACTGGAACATCAGTTTCGTTTGATCTTTGTTCAATCTCTTTACATGTTGTGTCCTGATTACGAAAAAAACTCTCAAATCAGATGAAGAAACATCCAAGATGGAGAACAATAAATATGTTTAGAGTAGCTTCTAAGTCAGTTAACTCGCGTAAACATCCTTGGACTCTTTTGTAGTCCATGTTTCATTCTTTGTGTGGGTCAGTTTCCAGAGAGCAACACAGTCTGGCTCTTCTCCAGTTTCCGAATCCCTCTGCAAGTAGTGCAAAAATTAGATGCTATAAACATTAAAGCAAAGTGAACACCGACGCATGCATAGTGAGTAGGCCCATACATTCTCAAAATTGAGTTGAGAGTAGGATTTTGATCCTACTCTGTGTTTTGTCTTCATCTGCGTACGGTTTTCCTTATTCTTTTGGCTGAGTTCCTGCTCATTCAGTTATAAAAAAAACTTGTCAGACAAGCCATTTCATGATAGTACAAAATTCACAAACAGGTAGTATAGAAATAACCAGGAATTTCGGATCAGTGCCAAAGTAATCGATCAGCCATTCCCACTCTTCTTTTTGTAAATCTTCTGGTACAACTGCCCTTCTGGCATCATCTATTTTGTATGCCTTGTAAGTGCTTCTTAGGCTTCCTCGCCAGCCCCTGTATCACTCTTTTGCAAGTTTAAGAATTTTTTCAGTTGTTTCTGTTGTATCTGGCATTTCATATCTGTCCTGTAATGCGTACAACAAACAGATAGACTTAGTTTAGTAGTAGTTCATTAATTATGGACGGAAAAAACAGACAACACATGTGAGAAAGGTTGTACTCCCCAACATATCTGCGACGATGAGTCGATGGATGTTAGGGTGAATGTCTGACCACCTCCTCACTCCAATAATTGGTAACCTTCTTTTCATTATGATTACCACGTCATCCTTGAATGAACGGTTGTTTATTCCTACTGGACCGCCCAATGTATCAGAGAAATCAACACCTAGCTTTGCAGATCCATTGGCATGACGCTTCTTACTGGCTTTCAAACCTTTCACTACACCTCGCCCTTTCTTCTTCTGTATGTCATCGCCTACATCCCAAAACACACACAAAGAAACAATTTATTTTGTAGTTGATTGTAAGAAATTAGGACACAGATGTAAAAAAAAAATAGCTAGTACCGTCTTGTAGTTGTAGCTTCGGGCGATAGCGGCGAGCATGGGAAGGCCATTCAGCAAGGGAACACATGTCAGTTTCAGACACAGCAGTGTTAGGTTCAGTTCCTGTTTCAGTGTTAACATTTGTACTGAATCAGCAATCGTAGTTTTTATCCATTAAAACAAATCTTAGACAAAGCTGAAATGTCAAAAATAAATTACCACATCTACGTTTTCCCTGAATTTTTTTATACTCTAGTAAACTTTCAACCCTTGTCATGCAGACAGATCCTTTCTTTAATCCTAAAAATGTTAACAATAAATGGACAAAGCATTAGCATTGTGCACAATTCAGAAACCTGATTAAGAATTAATGAACTTGTGTACCATTGCTAAAGGAGAAATCTGTATCTTCTGCTTCATTTGAAGCTTGTTCCTCATCGGTTGCATCCCTAACTGCATGTTTATCAAAATTGTGGATTAGGTAAGGAATGCATAAAAAAGTTACCGGGGAAAATATTTATTAAAGTCTGTATTGAAGGAGTTGCGCGTTGGAGATTTGGCATGAAAGTATAACCTGTGATAGTGATCGGTCGCTTCTTTCTGGTGGATCCACTTCCATCATCAAGCAGAGACTCTTTTGTTTCAATATCAACGGTTAAGGCCTTCTCCCTAAAAACACACAAGTTGATCTTCTTATCATTATAGTGCAAGCGTACCAATGGCTCCAAATCACTAACATGGTCTATGGGAACAAGTTTTTCTTTGCCACGACCATTATTTAGCCTGCAGTAGAGGTAATCATGTGCGCCACTGAAGCCAACATTTTCAATCAAATTGATGAATTCCATATAGCAGATGTCCTCCTGTTCCATGTCTGCTTCCACAACTTTCTTGTTTTTCTCACCATCCTCATAGAAAAGGCTAACTTTCCAAATGGCTTCGGTCGTCTCCAATTAGATAGAAGGAAAAAATGAGAACCCAAATAATCAGTGAGTTAGCAGATCTGAAATAAAAGAATAGTTACATGGCATTATTCACATAGATAACGAGTCTCACATCGTCAATACGATTAACCACAGCACGGCAAACTAAAATCACACATGAAATTCAAACCATAGAAGAAACAGCGAGATCACGGAGACGGACGAGAAGCAGATTAGAAAGGAATAACCTGAGAGGTTTCGCGTTCCATGGACTCCGATGGCGACGACATGTCGAGAGTTCTGAACACGATGAGCGCGATCAGATCTAATCGAAACAGGAGGCCCGTAGAATATGCAATCGCGAAACAGGACGGGCATCGTGCACTTATGAATAGACTTTAGCGGGAAATTTAAAGTGACTGCTTTTCTTTTTTGGTGGGAACACAAAATTTCGCTACACTTGGCGTTTTAGCGGGAGCTTTTAATTTTTTTTTTGGTGGGACATCGTATTAGAGCAACCACAACGCTTTGGCGCGAATAAAGGCGCTAATTGAGCAGTTAAACAATGCATGCAATCGCCGGCTGCCTAGAAGGCATATTTTGCATTGAGTTTCTAGGCGTCAGGCTCTTAACTATTGAGGGAAAACTGATGGGATTTATTCCCTAGCGCTTACAAAGTAGGATTGAAAACATGTGGAAGTCTCACATGAGTCATGTAATGTCACTGAACAATTATTTCATGCATCTAATTAGCTGCCGCCGCCTTGTTTATTTTTGGAAACTTCAAATTGCCACTGAAAATATAAAGAAGACAAGTAATCTTCATTGCAGATGCAGACATCAGAGGGTTTTGGTGATCAGTGCACTCAAGCACATCGCTGATGGCAGTACGATAATTACATACATCCATATGTTCATGATCCGATGAGAATGTCCAGGTTGGCAGACTACGTACTACAACCAGGGCGACACCGCCCTCATCACAATCTTCACGTCCAAGTGGCGGTTACGGGTGCTCCTAAGTGTAATAAGAATAGCTTGCTTTTTATATGCGCTTGCCTTCAAGGAACTCCCGCCATGCATTCCTGCCAAACATAATGCGGCCGTCCCTGTCCATGTTGTATGGAACGGTGGTGAACGCCTCTGATGATCCGAGGCATAGCCCAGCATAGCCTGAAGACGGAATGCCAACACTGTCCGCTATGGACTGAGGTAGTTTCTGGATTTTGAGCATGTGGATGAAAGACAAAAAGAAGTAGGTCATAGTTAGGCACACGTTGTAAGCATAAATTGTGTTCAAAAACAGAAATAGCATTGGCACCATACGTACCATCTCATATCTGGCCACATTTTTCCACGTCAAACGAGTCACGTATGGCACTCCAATGTACTCATCTTTTGGGGGTAGAAGCTCAAGGACGTGGTCCTTCTCATCTTCATCAAGATCAGCTCTCTGGGAGAAGATGATGGAAGAGTCGAATGGGTCATCCTCATCCATGGAATCCTCATCCGTGGACTCCTCATCAGTTCTGGGATCTGGGTCAGTTTCATTGCTTGTACTAGCGACGTGGTCGTACAAGTAGTGCCTGCCATTCTGGGTATATCACACACTACATGGCTTGTCATTCTGATCTCATATAACTTGCCACCATGGATGTGTATGAAACAAGAGAACTGGATAATGTCAATGATTATTCCAGGACCAAAGTCAGCAGGAAATAACATTGATGTGTACTTGCAGCCTTTGATTGATGAACTGTTAGTTCTATGGGAGGATGGTGTTGAAGCATATGATCCTGCAACTAAAGAAAATTTCACGTTGTATGCATACGTGTTGTGGACCATAAATGACTACCCGGCTTACGCAATGCTGAGTGGTTGGAGCACAAAAGGCAAGCTAGCATACCCTTACTGCCACAAGCATACAAACTTTTTATGGCTCCAGTTTGGTAGAAAGCATTGCTACATGGGACACCGACGTTTTCTACGGAAAAACCACAAATGGCGTCGAAACAAGGTTATGTTCAACAACAAGCCAGAAAATAGAGACGCCCCGGTGCCACTTACAGGCAGTGAAGTTCTAGAGGAGCTTGATAGCATTCAGCATGAACCATTTGGGCGGTCAAATAAGAGAAAGCGACCAGAAACTAATCCCTGGCACAATTGGCGGAAGAAAAGTGTGTTATTCCAGCTCCCGTATTGGAAGCACTTGCTCGTGAGGCACAGTTTGGATGTTATGCACATCGATAAGAACATTTGTGAAAGCATTCTGGGTACTTTGCTTGAGATGGATGGGAAAACAAAGGATGGTACGAAGGCTCGCCTTGATTTGGAGTTCTTGAAAATTAGGGAGGATCAGCACGCAAAGCCCGCCGGTAAGGATAAGTACAAAATGAAGAAAGGCGTGCATGCTTTAAAAAAGGAAGAGAAGATAATGCTCCTCAGGTTTCTGCAGAGCATATGGATGCCTGATGGCTATGCTTCACACATTAAGCGATGTGTGGTCCTCGAGCAGTGCAAGTTTAGTGGACTCAAAACTCATGACTGCCATGTTATATTACAGAAACTTCTTCCTATTGCATTGCGCAAGCTTCTGCCAGAGAATGTCCTTACCCCATTGCTTAAGCTCAGTAAATTCTTTTCCAATTTATGCTCCAAGGAGTTAAGGGATGACGATTTGGAGAATTTGGGTGAACAAATTCCAGAAATTCTATGTCAGCTAGAGATAATCTATCCACCAGCTTTCTTTGATATTATGATGCATCTCCCAGTTCATCTAGCTCAAGAAGCATGGTTGGCAGGGCCTGTATAGTATAGATTGATGTATCCGGTTGAGAGATACCTGCGTACGTTGAAGGGATATGTACGTAACAAGGCTCGTCCAGAAGGTTCAATTGCAGAGGGGTACATACTTGAAGAGTGCATGACGTTCTGCAGTCGATTCGTTAAAGGCTCGCCTAAAAAAAAGTCAGTCCGAACGCCATGCAGATGGAGCTACAGATGAAGCACCAACAGGGATTAGCATAATGAGTGCAGTTGATTACTCCAAGAAAGGTTTTGCCCGTGAATCACTGTCTTTGGAAGCTCTTAATCAAATGAGGCACTACATAATAACAAACTGCGAGGAAACCGAGCCATGGATTCAGTAAGGATACTTATGTATTCGTTTCATATCATGATATGCATTAATACTTTGGTTATGAAGTAACCATATATCATTTCTTTTTGAAGGGAACATATTCACGAGCTCAAAAAGAACAATTGCCTAATCCTAAAAAAAACACAAGGAAGATTTTGTTGGCTGGTTCGAAAGACGGGTAAGTTACTTTAGCATTTTCATAAATGTTTCTCGTAATAAAAAAACAATTGTGTACAATACACTCACACATATTCTATTCCATGAAACAGATCACACAACTCCATAAAGATGGGAAGGTCAACAGTCTGTTGTATACACTAGCTAAAGGGTCTGATCAAATTGCTCGTGTGTTCAACCATACAGTACTGAATGGATATTACTTTCGTAATACCGAAATAGAGCATGACTTGAGTACCCAAAATAGTGGTGTCGTAGTCAATGCGCAAGAAAGCACCGGCAGTACTTATTATGGGGTGATAAAGAAAATCATATTTCTTGACTTTCCTCCTGACAAGGAGGTTGTTCTATTGCACTGCGACTGGTTCGACGTGCCTGCCAATAGAAATCATAGTAAGGGGTATAAGAGGGACAAATATGGAATTATTGACCTTGACACTAGTGTACACCGATTCACGGAAGACCCTTACATTCTAGGCATCCAAGCTGCACAGGTTTTCCACGTGAGAGATGTGAAGAGCCCTAATTGGGCAAGTGCTATAAAAATGAATCCACGCAATTTGTTTGCTCCTTCGGTTTTAAATGGTGCAGACCTTGATGATCTTGCAGAAGGAGATGAACGTGGTGATGCAGATGTACAGGATGTCGCCGATGCAGGAATTACAGTTTCAGAATTTACTGTACCTGACGAGATGACTAGTTGGTGCAGAAATGATGATGAAGGAACTAGCGTTGATGTATCAGTCATAAATAATTTAAGACCTGCTGAGTTTGACGAAGACCAAGTCGAATATGATGCTGATACAGATGATGATGAGGCTTACATAAATGATGGTCATGTTGCTCCTTTGGTACGAGATGAATTGGATGATGACCATGGATTCTTTGTGTAGGTTGTCTCTGCATTGTTTGGCTTAAATGTTTTGCCATGAACATGCATGGATGAAAGATCGTGTAATAAGATAATTTTAGTTTAAATATTCCAAAGTTTCAGTGTCTAGAAATTTTGAATTTCCATGCTAAATGTACTAGTGAAATTGCGTCTTATATGAGTTCTTGATTGATTATTAAGTAGTGTCACTTGTTGCAACATTAGTCAAATGCTAAGTGCTGCAGAAATTCAGTTGCAAACAATATTTTAAAAAAAATTGTGCTCACCAAACTGAGATACTGGACCAAAAATGAATTGTAGTCCTAAGAAAATTGCAACAGTGATCAAGGGCACGGCCCATGAGGCCCGTTAAGCTAGTCTATGAATGGTCGTTGCAAAATAACTTGTTCATTTTTGCAACAGAAGGGTGATTGTTGCTTTACGTTTAACCTATTACCATACGACCCGAATTGTCGCAGTAAACAATAGGTATTGCCGCTGGATAAATTTGAGGCGAAAAACATATGGTATTGCCACACGAAAAATTTGGTTGCAATAGTTAGCTATTTTTTTGCAACAATATTTGTAACTACCGCAACACAAATACAGATGTTGCAATATATGATTGAATATCACCACGAATGCTTATTTCGTTGGAATACCATGTCTCTAAGGCAACAAAAGGAGTGCCTCGCGCAACAAAAATACTCTGTCGCAAAAACGCGCTTGTATTCCAACAGCAGTACAAATCGTGGCAATAGGAGGCCTCTACCGCAACAAAACGATAATTTATCGCGACCAAAAAGAGTCGTAGAAGTATGAGTGCCCTATCACCACAACCTGAAAGTTCGTCGTAATTTGTGATTATATCGCAACGAAAAAAACCCGTAGCTATAGATTTCGTTGCAAGAGACCGGTTTCTTGTAGTGTAATCTGTGTACCAACTTCATATGTTGTTCACAACTGATTGTTCTGGGATCGTGAATGTATATGAGGGGGATTGGACCACCAGTTTGAGGCCTCTACATTGCAAGCTATAGCTCACCTAGTAGCTCTGATAAAGCCTTTGCAAGCATTTATGCTAGACTAAATACTCTTGAGTCACGTATGTCTTGTTTAAAAGAAGGATATAGCCCGATGCATGAACGCTTTGAATATGTCGCAATAAATTCTGAAGCTTCAAATATGATTTATACAGTCAAGGTTGAAATAGATGGTGAAACTTTTAATGCTCGTTGCGATATTATGTCTGAATTTTGTCTGATGCATAAAGAAATTTATGAATCTTTGAGTACTTGGAGACTCTCTGAGGTTGGAGAAGAAATACATCTCACTAATAACACCACTATATTTCCTATTGGATAGTTGAGGGTATATTTACAAAAATCCTAGGAAGAATGGTATCCACTTATTATCTTGTTATTGAATGTGTAGGAGAAGGACAAATTACCCTTGGAAGATTTGGGGGCAACTATTGTTGTGGGGAAAGGTACCATGACTTTCACCTCTAAACCATGTTCCAACCATTAGTTCCCAAAAAGCAAGAGTAAGGGTAAGAAAGGTAAACATAAACCTCGTAACAATTTGGATGCTTCTTCACTTGAAAACACATGGTTCCACTTTTCTGGGGTTGGTTTTGGATTTCTGCACAGAAACGATATTTCTTCTATCCACCATAAAAAATCATATAAATTCCATAAATATCAAAATGACCTGAAACTTTTTGTGCTTATTCCTCAGCTAATTCCAAAAACTTTTTTGTTCTCTGCGTTTTTCGATTTGAGCAAGTTAAGTGCCCCGAAAAAATTCATCATTGCAGACTGTTCTGGTTTTGGTAGATTCTGCCATTTTTCTTGCATTTGCTCTTTTATGATGTCGAGTGGATTTCTTTGCTTCACGAAACATCAGTGGTTGTAGCTAATGTTTAAAATTATCAATAGAACTTGTTCCCATGCATAACCTATGAATTTTTTATTGTTGCACTAACATCAGTCCCAGTACATCCAAACCACGTGGGAGAACTTTGTTCTTCTACACATAAGCCAAAAATTATCTTCCTCAAAACAGCCACCATACCTACCTTCCATGGCTTTTCCATAGCCATTCCGAGATATATTTCCATACAACATCCATCCTCATTATGTTACTTGATGTCATGCTTCATTGTTATTTTGCATACTGCTACACTGGCAGGAGCTTTTAGTTTTCTACATCAGAGATATTTCATTTTGAGTTATGAGTACTAAAAGTGTGATGATTCATTGTAAAATAGAGTGTTTCTTCTACCAGTGAGGTTATAAATAAAAAAATAAAAAATAAAAGAGAAATAGCCCAAAAAGAAAAAAAGGGAAAAAGAGAGATAATAAATAGAGAGAGGGCATCACTACTATCATTTATTCCACACTTGTGTTTGGTTAGCATCATTACTTCAGTTTGGAGAGAGTTTTCATATTATGGCTTGCATACTATGTGGGGAACTTACATTATAGAACTTGGCTTGTATATTCCAATGATGAGCCTCCTCAAAAGTGCTCTAGGTCTTCGTGAGCAAGAAAATTAGATGCACCCCCACTAGTTCCATTGGACAGATTTCATACACTTATAGATCTACGTGCATCCGTTGTGTGGAACTCACTACTCCTTGCATAACATCGATTATAAGACTTCCTCTTGTGTAATGATCACTTTTAGTTGTGTGTGACTTTCTTCCATTGACCATCCAAACCCCCCATAATGTTCTTTTAGCCACAACATCCTGGTGCCAGAGACCAATACAGAACGCATTCTTGTTTTGAGTGCACAATTATTTAATGATTTTCCTACGTGCATATTGTTGTCACTTGACTTGATCCTAACAGGAGTTGTTGTGAGAGTTTGACGCCTTGGATGATTATATTGTTGTTCTTGAAGCTTAAATCATCTTTAATAAACCATTGCATGGTGGATTGTCTTTTAGTATTGATTCATTGAAAAAATTTACTTTGTTCTTCCTCATGGTTTATACATTATTCTATTTGATATCAACTATAAACCACAGCCTTTATTCATTTGATCCTAGTTTACATGCTTTACATTACTTTGATGATCACGTTTATGTTGGTAGCATGTCACCTCAGAAATTATGTGTTTTTATCGTTTACCCACCTGAGGACGAGTAGGAACTAAACTGGGGGATGTTGATACGTCATAAACGTATCCTTAATTTCTGATGTTTCATGTTGTTTTCATGCCATATGCTACATGTTTTCCTTACACTTTATGTCATTTTTATCGATTTCCTGGGACTAACCTATTGACAATATGCCACACATCCAGTTCCCTGTTTTCTGTTGTTTTTAGTTTCAGAAAAGTTGTTCTGGAAATATTCTCAGAATTAAAATATTCGAAGCCTGGTAGTCTTAGAATTCCCTAAGGTTCCATGGAGTCCCGAAGAGGCCCAGAGAAAGGCCACAGGGGGTACACCATAGGGCGACGCGCCCCCTGGACAAACCTGGGGGTGTTGTGGGCCCCTCGGGCGTCCACCGCCATCTCCCTTTCTCCTATATGCTCCCCGTGATACGTTAACCCTAGATATATACCACTTTTCCACGAAAAACACCCGAGGTCGCTGTCATTGTCAATCCGAGAGGGAGGGTTCTGGAGTTCTCCCCGGCAACCTGCCGGGAGGGAAAATCATCACTAGAGGGCTCTAAATCACCATGCCCGCCTCCAGAGTGATGCCTGAGTAGTTCATCCCTGGACTACGGGTCCATAGAAGTAGCTTGTAACATCCCTGATTTTTGGAAAATGCAAAAATCACAAAAAAAAATTGAAACTTTTTGTTTTCATGTTATGCAAGTCACCAAGAACCAAATGAGAAGCAAGAAACAAAAGAAAACAATACATATTTCAATGAAATTGAGTTTACCAATCCAATTATGCCGTGTTCCTTAAACCCTAAAACCTTATTCAAAAAAATAAGTTTCTTTATATAAAGGGAATATCTTTTATTAACAAACCTTTACCCAAAATGTTTACAACTCCAATATTAATCTGAATTTATTTTATGGCACCAAAAATCAAAGTTTTGTAACCCTTAATAAAGTTCTAAAGCCCCAAAGGTATTTGATGAGAATAAAATTGTTAGTAATAACTTTTAGTTGATATTCCAAGTTTTAAACATGAAGGTGTGAAAAATAAAATGCATTGTTTGGAAAATAACATAAAAAGAGTTTTGAAAACAATATTATGACATGTGGTTTTATCCTAAATTTATTGATCAACAATATTAATTAATTGATAAGAACTAATTAAATACCATTAGGTTACTATTAGTGAATCCTTCACATACTAAAAATATGAAATGTGAAAATGGTTTAAAAATGGCTTCCCAAAGATAATAGATGACATGTAAAATGTCTCTGAAAATTTATTTAGACAATAACATCAATTTATTATTTTTCTAAATTTTAAAATGGCCTTAAAGCATTATTTAGTGTTTTATTTATTTTTCAAAATATAAACTCTGAAAACAAGATGAAATGACTCACATAATTTTGTTTTCAACATTTATAATATCACTAAAATTTTATTTGAACAATAACTATGTTTTATGAAAATTTAAATTAAAAAACACATTAAGTGACTATTAAGGAATTATTCAAATTTCCAAAATTCAAAAATAAAATATGTTGCTTTGTTTCCAAAAATGATATTATTGGAAAGTAATTGAAATATTAAGAATTTAGAATTTTGTTTCATACTAATTGAAGTCATAAAACAGAAGATATGATTAAATCAAATAAACAGAAATAAAAGGAATAAAATTTGCTGACGTCATACCTGACGTCATCCTTCTTCCTCCTCTGTTTGGAAACCTCTCTATCACGGCCAAAAATTTCGCCACCGAATCAAGGCCATTAAGGCCGTGTTCCCCTCCCCTCTCTGCATCTATAAGAGGCCCCCGATCCCCTCTTCCTTTCCCCTCTCCCTCCTCTGCTAATTATTTCCCGAGTCCACCGGAATAGCTCGCCGGAGTTCGTACTGGCCGCCGCCGTTTTCCATTGTTTCCGGCCACAGAAGTATGTCCCCGCGGCTGATTTCGTGCTCGTTCACTTCCCCTCAACTCCCTGCACCACCTCATGTCTTTGTTTCGATTTATCCCGCAGCGGAACCACGTCCTCGACGACCACCGGAGCCGCGCCGCCTCGGGACATCACCGCGCTGCCGCCCCCGGAAGCGAGACAGCACCCCGTGGCCGCCATCGTGCTCGCCAGCTCACGCTGCACGTCCTGGTCATCCCCATCGAGGCGGGGAACCACCGGAACATCGACGCCGTCGATCTCCAAGCACAGCGCCGCCGCCTCGACATTTCCGGCGAGATCCCGCCGCCCGGTGAGCTCCCCTTTCATCCCTGGCCGTTAGATCTAAATCCTACGTGCGTGATTAGATCACTTAATCGAAGGGGTACCAGCGAATAAGATTGCGCCACGTTGCCTGCGTGTTAAATCTTTATCCGTCGCTCTGCGCAGCGCTAAACTGGCCCAAGCCCAATTCCTGTCCATTGCCCTGCGCGACAGATAAGTTGGTTTCGGCCCAGTCTATCTCTGGAATTGTTTCCGAATAAAAATAGAATTGTAATTTTGCTGTTTAGTCCCTACAACTTTGAACCTTCATAACTTTTAAACCACTTAGCCAAATTTAGCAATCTTGGACTTTTTGAAAAGCCCTTGGCAATTAGAAACTTTTGACACTGGCCAAATTCAAATTTGAGAAACTTAAATTTGTTCAATTTCAAATATGCCTGTTTGATGAAATTTGGCATAATTCAAATTCTACAAATCCAAAAAATTTAAATAAAATATAATTGGAAACCTTAGGATGTGTACTTTCATATCCTCTGTCCCAAAATAATAATTGAACAAATTAAAATTGAATTTATGATTAATTGGTCCATTTAAGTATTTTTGTCATAGATTTAATTCTATAAATAATTAGATTATGGTTCCTTAACCAAAATTGCTCCATTTGACAACCTTGAACCCTAGACTTTATGCCCAACCATTTTGGACATCCTTGGATCATGGCCATGAGTATTTGACCAAAAACCCAACATAGTGATACATCCAATTTTCACCATGTCTTAGAAATTGTTTTCAACTGTTATTCCTTGATGTTATGTCTATTTGGAGCCAAGCCAAGCCCTTAGAATGTGTCAATCACATATAGTACCAAGTAGTGAAATTTAGTTTTCTATCTACTCCTCCATCCCCATATTCTTGCTTCAAGAATCCATCAAGTTAGCAAATAGAAAACAAGACTCAAGAAATAGAAGGGTCTTCACTTTCAACCTGGTGGCAACATGAAGAGCTACAAGAAATATCAATGAAGAAGTTTTGAAGAAAAGACTTGGACTCCACAACAACTAGAAGCAACTCAAGAAGTACAAGTGTGAAGAAATTCAGAAGAAGACATCTCTCTCTCTCCTTCTATCTTTCTTCTTATATTCTTTCCAATTTGACTTAGTGGTATTTGTGCCCATCCCATACCCAAACCAATTAGTGAAGTGAAAACCATGAAGACTATCAAGACCAAGGAAGGAAACAACTTAGATGACATGATGATGATCTTCAAGAAGGCAATCACATGAGGACTAGAAGCAATCCACCCAAGTTGAAGAGTAACAAGTTATTTTTGTCCAAACCATTGACCCAAATGGAAAACCCAAGACTTATTAATATTTTCCCTTGAATGATGAAGTTAGTAGACCTACCCTAATCACAATGGAAAATACTAACATAGTCACTCAAATATTTTTGAAGGTGAATATGACCAAGTGTTTGCATGTATTACTTTAGTTGAAGAAGTAATATGTTTATTCTTAGTGAACTCTTGCAACTTCCTCGACAAGTATGGTTATAATAAAGTTAGATCACATCAAACTCAACCTAGTCCATCCCAAGTAAAACCTTGGAAACTCCTTAGAATGTATTGAACCATTAGAAAATAAATTATTTAAAAATCAAACCTAGACCTTGTCCTAACCAACTTGGTTAAGCCCCTTTTGATATGTTAGTTGCTATGTATGTTTTCTACACTTGTATGTTTGTTTGTTAGGATGCTTGTTTATTTGGTTTTGTGTTGTCAATGAATAGATTGTACGGAGAGCAACGATCTTTTGTGAAGAGAGTGTGATATCTTCACCAACTTCAACAAGGCAAGTAACACACCATCAACTACCCATTATTTTCTATATGCATTAGTTGATTTTAAGTAGTATGCATGATAGGAAATTTTACTAAGTTATACTATGCTATGCTATTATCCTAGTAGTGTGTAGCCATCCCTTTTACCTTGTTATTTTGATAGCCTTAGAATTTACTAGGTGCTATGCAATGTTACAAATTGTTTTACTAGATGTTGAGGAAAAATCCTAAGTATAACTAATGAATGAACCACCTGGGTGGAAGTGGTAAGACTGGGTTATGTTGAGTGTTTCCTCAGGGCCCTTATCTAAGGGTTATTCCACTTGAGGTTGTCACTTGCGGATGGCCACCCAGGAACAAAGAGATTACTATGTCCCTCTAAATCTAGTAGCTTCCCGTGCAGCCTTTTGACAATATGGGCTCTGTCTTGATCAATTAAGTTGTGAGGGTTCAGCCCAGGCTTGACAAGCAGATGTAGCAAAATTATAGGTGGAACGGGTCTTGCCGGTGGGTTTGGACTCCTTCTTCTGAAAGATCTCGTCTCAATTCTCTCCTTTCCATGATGCACTCCGGGTGTATAGGATGTTTGGGCTAATTGAAGACAAAGGGTGAAAGTGCACAACCTCTGCAGAGTCAACAAACTAAGATCTTAGCCGTGTCCCCGGTTATGGACAACTATGAGCAGCTGGACAAGGATTGACGGAAGAATCTCATCATCAATTTCTATAAGTAAAATTTTGACCAAGTGAACAGTTTTGTGGTGCTTGGATCTTAATCCAATGTTGCCACCCTTTTGAAAAGAAAAGCTTGTTTTACAAAAGTGATAAGAGAAAACTGGCTTTATGCAAACTTAGCCTAAACTCCACTCAGCCAAATAAGCATGTAGTATTAGTCTTGCCATCTATATCCACCATAGTGTTACTTGCCAATACATTAAATTGTATTGACTCCCTTGTGGCTGCATATTCCATATTGCAGATGTTGCTGAAGACGAGTGAGGATTTCGTTTAGGATCTCGAGTCTATCACCAACATGTTTTGCCTGTGGCACATGACGAAGATGGGCTCAATGTTATTCATGTTTTCCGTTGTATATCTTTGTTTACTGCTAGTCTTCTAAGACTATGCAAGTTGTAATTTTATTTTGTAAAGACTGGATCATGCGATGTAATAGAATTTGATGCATTAGCATGATATTTCATTTTGTACTGTTGTAACATCCCAAGTATGAAAACTACCCCATAGAATGTTTTGTTTCCTGTTTAATTAAAGTATTGCATCATGTCATCATGTTGTTTGCATTTGTTTCTTATTGTTGCATTTGTTTTCCACTGTTTTCACAACTCAATTTCAAACCTTACTCAAACAATGTTTTCATACTTGCTCTGTTACAACTTTTGGAATAAAAATAACAAATGAAAACAACCAAATTGTTCCATTTTATTCCATGTTGATAACTCCTAAAATTGTTGGTTTTAATCAAACCATTAATTCAATCAATTAATTAAATCACCTTCAATTTCAAATCAAATGCATCAAACAGAACACTTTTGAACTTATAAACTTTAACAAGCCAATCAACTAATTTAATCACTTTAATCAATAGGGGTTACCCTATTAAAATCCTTGTTTTCCATGTTAATCAGTTAATTTCAAATTGTTTCCAAATTCAAAGCATCTCCAAACAGCACCCAAAATTCCAATTCATGAAAACTAACAAACCATTCCAATAAGTTAATCCAATCAATAGGGTTCACCCTATTAACACCTTTGTTTTCAACATTATTTTATTTAATAACAACATACCTCTAAAATTGAGTTAATTCCAAACAGTACCAAAAATTCAACTGTTTTTTATTTCCAAACTTGGTTACTGGTTGTGTTTGACCTAAGGAGGCTACCCAAATTTTTCTGTATTTTTTTGGCAAACTCCAAAGCATCTATTTCTTCCATTTTCTCTTTGCTGCAAAAAAAAAAGAAGGAAAAAGAAAAAGGAGTGGGGAGGCAGGCCAGCCCACAAGGGGCAGCCCACCTACAACCCAATCGGTATCATCCCCCACCTCCGTACTGCTGACGCAGCCATGGGGGAAACCGACAGCAGCACGCACCCCATGTGCCCTGCCCTTATCTACCCCTCCCCTCTAGCAAACCCTAGGCCGCACCTCTCCCCTCTCCTCTCCACCTGCGCCGCCATCCCTCTCTCCCCCTCGATCTCATCTCCAAACAAAAAAACTGCTGCTTGTCTGAACCTCCCAAAGAGGGCTGCGGTGGTCATGTTTTGGCGGGCATGGCGCCTCCGATCGCGGCTCTGTCGTGGCCCGGCAGCGGCGGGAATGGAACAAGGGAGCCTCCCCCTTCCTTTTTGCTGAAGGATGCCCGGCGAGAGGAGGACCGAGGCGGCGCCGCCGTGAAGGTTTTTCCGGCCGGCCCGCCTCCTGCTGCTGCCCTGCTGTCCGCCCCTGCAACGACCGATCGCCCCTCCCCGACCGCTCACCGCCTCGACTCCAATCGCCCCTAGGTGAGAGCTCCTCCTCCGGTCCCCTGCCTCCCTTTCTCCCCCCTTGAGCCACACGCGCAGCCGCACCCCACGGCTCTCCGGCGAGGGCAGTAGCCATCGATGGCCTTGTTCTGTCACAGGTCCAGTACCTGTTCGATTCAGTTACGTTCAGAAAAAAATCCCGCGCGGCAACACCTCAAAACCCCCCCCACGTTCCCTTCCTTCAACAAGCCGCAGATCAGCCCATCTGGTTAGCCTCCTTCGCGCGAGCCCCCAGCTCCCAGGATCGAATCCTAGCACCCCACCCCTTTTCTGCTCCTTTTTCGCTTTGTTTCAGTGGACAGTTCCTGAATCTCAACCCCAGCACTGCTCTGTACCTGTCACAAACCCACGAGCAGCCCACCTGGTTCAGCCCCTTGAGCGCAGCAGTGAGGGCAGGGGTTCGAGTCCCCCCTTCCCCATTAAACCAAAACTTTTTATTCTTCCATGTGTTTGGTCACAGCAACATCCCAAAATCCCAACTAGGCCCCTGGCACTTTACTCTAGATCCCTGAATAATAATTTCCAAGTCCCTAGATTCATCAAAATGGCAGATTTGCACCCAATCTTCTAAAATGCATAATAAATTCATCCCAACTCTAAATTCAACATTTTTTATATGTTTTCAATACCAAATTAAATGTTCTATCCAAATATAAAATTTGTTTACTGTTTTGAATATTTTAAATTGGTGCAAAATTTGAAAACTTGTCAAATTCACTTAAATTTGCAAAATTTATAACTTGGGCATAAAAATTCCAAATTCCACAAACTAAATATGTTTTTCAATCAACTTTTCATGTACTTTCCAAATATAAATTTTTTTTTCTGGTTTGAATAATTTAAATTGCCTAAACAATTTAAATCTTGTTTAATTCAATTAAAACTTGTTTAATATTGTTTAATTCATAATTAAATAATCCAAAGTCCAATCTCAAAATGTGAAACATGTAATCCACCCAAAATCTTGTGTTCTTTTCAAATATAAACTTTGTTATCTGTTTTGAACAATTTAATTTGATGAAAACAACAAATGCTTGTGTGACACCTTTAAGAAACCAAAATTCCATAACTTAATAACTGAGTTTCTAAACTTGTTAAGCCTTATTTCTATTTGGTTCTATTGTTGTTATTTTGCTGTTCCTCATCCATGCATCATGCTAATTCACTTCCACATGATGATTAGTTGTAAAACAATTAATTCAACCATAATTCATGGGCTTTCCATATGCAATCCAATTGCATGTGGGTCCATTTAATCCTGTTTCTATCTTGTCAACTAGTTTATTTTGATGCAACCATTAACTTGTCATGCATCATATTGATTGTGCACAATGCCATGATAATGATTGTTTATCTTTCTGCATTGTCTGTTTGCTTCTTCTCGGATATACGACGACGTTGAGACCGACGATACTTTCGACATCCCTTCTAAGGAGTTAGCTCAGTACCAGGCTACTGGGTTTTGCAGGCAAGTTATCACTCACATGAACCATCGTGTTCCTTTCAACATTGGTTACCGATACTTTCCGTTGTTCTTTTCTGCTAGCCTTAGTAGTAGTTATTCTGTTACGAACCTATCACATGAATCCCTTAACCCTGATATTGCCTCATCTCCCTTCCTACAACCATTGTTTGAGCCCGTGTCTTACTAGCATGCTTAGGTTGCTTTGCTCGAGTCTGTTACCCGTTACTTTCAGTTACTATTTCATTACGTTCTGGGGGCTCGATGTTTAATCAATCAATCATGCTAATGTTACTGTTAATAATAAATTTGATGATAAGGCACCGGCAGGAGGCCCATGAGAGGTTTTGGAGCCTGCTAGTGTCGACCCTAATAGGAAAAGGGTCTTGTCTACTGATCCATGATGAGCGCACTACCCGCATTTGGGAAGCGAGTATGGGCGCCCCCCTCAACTTGACCTGATTCGCATCTCGTCCAAATCGCCTCATTTAGTTCGTGTTTTCCATTTGCCGCATGCATGTTTTTGCGAGCCCAGGCCAGGGTGGAACTTTCGTAGTCGGCATATAGGGGGACACGGTCTTAGAGTGCTATGAGGGTCCCTTTTCTTCGGGGCTTGATTAGCCGTGCGCCCAAGGTTCTTTGGGCTTGATGCGAGGAATGGTCGGTTGTGTTGAGTGCCCCGCTTGGTGGGGTGATCTCCCATCTGGCGGGTTATTCATGAGTGTACAGCCAAATTGGTGCAACCCTGCAGGGATAATCTTCTCGAGAAGCCGTGTTTTCCGCGGTTATGGATTACTTGGTGAAAGTACTGGCTAACAAGTACTCAGGACAACTTAAACATAATGATCAAACATGTTACACCCAATGATTAATAACTTGACTAGTAATAGGCTGATGACACAATAACTTGATCCACCTTTAATACAACTGTGTGAGTTATCCTCGGATTGCTTCTTTGGATAAGGGGCGAGATCCAGGATGGGTTTGTTTGAAGTTATCTTTCAGTTGGTTACAATCACTCGATCTTATCCCCTTTCTGATAGTTGGAAGTGATAGAATCTCTGTAGTTGGTTAGTGCAGCCAGTTGCAGCATCTTTTATATCCCCTTCCTTCCGTTGAACCCAAAGCATCTGTGCTTGGTGTTGACGGGTTACACTTTGGTGAACTGTGAGTCTTGCTTGCCAGTACGTTGGTGTACTGACCCCTTTGGGGCTGTGGTTTACGCAGACGACGTTTCCGAGGATCTACATGGTGGCTACTACGTGGAGTATGACGACGAGACTGCTGACGAGTAGATAGCGGACCCGGGCAGGATCCGAGACTTCGTGGATGGGCTCCGTCTGTTTGTTTCCGGCCTCTTAGGCCTATTTGGTTCTTGTCTGTACTCAGACATGTTGAATGCTTCCGCTGTATTGTAATGATGTATTGTTGGGGCATGTGCCCTCTGAATGATTGTATTTGCTATCTCTGCTCTAATGAGAGCCATTTGCAACTTATTTCAATCTTTTGTGTCGTAGAGATCTGTTGTGATATCACTTGTTAAACGCCGTTGACGTACCATGTGTGTATGGTTTGAAGTACGTCGACGGAAGTGCCTTTGATCTCTAGTGGATAGTTTACATCGACGATGGAATAGCAGGGCTTGTGTTGTCGCGCATAAGCGCAGGCCTACCAGGAAGCTGGGACGTGGGAGCAGTTATGCCCCATAATCCAAGCATCTGCTATCCAGTTCGTACGGTGAGTATCCCCTAGAAGTCAGGGTGCGACAACTGTGGTGCTAGCAATTGATCCAGGGACTAGCACAATAACACAGGTATTCCATCTTTATTAAAAGTTGGGATGCTACATAGCTAGATGGTTGTCCTCTCCACTTTATGCCTCATGTTTAGATCTCGTGAGCTGCCTCACATGATCGATATCATCTTATCGTAATGCTACATGTTGTGTTTGCTGGGATCCGATGAATGTTGAATGCTATGTCTCTTGATTATCAATCTATCATTTTATCTTCATGTGTATGTTATTTATGATCTTGCATGCTCTCCGTTGTTAGTAGATGCTCTGGCCAAGTAGATGCTAGTGACTCCAAGAGAGAGTATTTATGCTCAATAGTGGGTTCATGCTTCCTTTGCATCTGTGCTCGAGTGACAGAAACATGACAGATGGAGGATGTGATGTTGCCATTAGGGAGAAAACAACGATGTTTACTTTGTTTACATTACACACTTTGCTTACTGCGATTATCTGTTGCTTGCAACTTAATACCCAACGTTTGTTCGGATGATATTCGGAGGGTGTTTTATTAGATATAGATGAAGTTGGATGTCGTTCTATGTATTTTGTTGTAATGCCCGCATGAATCACATAGTAATCATCATGTCATCCATATGCACTACGATGCAGACTTCATATCTATCAATTGCCCAGCTGTAATTTGTTCACCACACATGTTATCTATCTTTTATGGAAAGACACCACTAGTGAACTATGGACCCGGTCCATTTTCTCATACTCATAATACAGCTACTGCAATTACTGTTTTCCCACTTCTACTTCTGTTTTCATATTATTTTACTACTGTTTTCCACACCATACATTTAACCTCTTTGTTATCAGCAAAACCGGTGAGATTGACGACCTCACTGCTCCGTTGGGGCAAAGTGAATTGATTGTGTTGTTTAGGTTCCACGTTGCTTTTGAACCGGTAGTGCACCCTACCATCTCAACTGCATCAACCTTCTGAAGTTACTCCTTCCTCCTACTGGTCGATTCAACCTTGCATTCTTTTCCGAGGGAAAACTTGCTGCTGCACTCTTCACACCTTCCTCTTGGGGTCTCCATAACACACTTTGCTTACTGCGATTATCTGTTTCTTGAAATTTAATACCTAACTTTTGTTCGGATGATATTCGGAGGGTGGATTATTAGTCACAGATGATGTTGGATGACGGTCTATTATCTTGTTGTAATGACCGCATGAATCACATAGTAATCTTTATGTCTTGCATATGCACTACAGTGCAGCCTTGATTTCTGTCAATTGCCCAGCTATAATTTTTTCACCACACATGTTATTTATCTTTCACGTAGAGACACCACTAGCGAACTGTGGACCCCGGTCCATTTTCCCCATACTGATAATATACACACTGCTTCCACTGTTTTCACACAGCTGCTACTGTTTTCATACTGTTCTCATAATGTTTTCCACACCATACGTTTAACCTCTTTGTTTTAAGCAAAACCGGTGAGATTGACAACCTCACTGCTTCGTTGGGGGCAAAGTGATTTGATTATGTTGTGTAGGTTCCACGTTGCTGCTGAACCGGTAGTACGCCCTGCCATCTCAGCTGCATCAACCTTCTGAATTTACTTCTTCCTCCTATTGGTCGATTCAACCTTGGTTTCTTTTCTGAGGGAAAACTTGTTGTTGCACTCTTCACAACCTTTCTCTTGGGGTTTACCAACGTCAGCTATCAACAAGTTTTCTAGCGCCGTTGCCGGGGAGGAAGAGAATTTCTGCAAGGGGATTCTCTCACTTCCAATCTCTTTGCTTTGTTTTAGTTTTGCTTAGTTTATTTTATTTTGTCTTGCTTATTTCTCTATATCAAAAACACACAAATTAGTTCTTATTCTAGCTATTATTTTTATCATGTTTTTAATCTTGCTAAAATGACTACTCCTGAGAACACTAAGTTGTGTGCTTTACTTGCACCAACAACAATGATTTCATTAGCACACCTATTGCTCCACCTGGTCCTACTGCTGGTTCTCATGAGATCAAGCGTACACTATTAAATCTTGTTATGAGAGAGCAATTTTCTAGTGTTAGTACTGATGATGATGTTGCTGCACATCTTAATAATTGTATTAAACTATGTGAGATGCAAAAAATAAAGATGTAGATGGAGATATTATTAAACTAAAATTGTTTCCTTTCTCTTTGTGAGGAAGAGCTAAAGAATGGTTGCTATCTTTGCCTAGAAATAGTATTGATTCTTGGACTAAGTGTAAATATGCTTTCATTGGAAAATATTATCCTCCTGCTAAGATTATATCTTTAAGAAGTAGCATTATGAATTTTAAGCAATTTGATAATGAGCATGTTGCTAAAGCTTGGGAAAGAATCAAATCTTTAGTAAAGAATTGTCCCACTCATGGACTGACTACTTGGATGATCATCCAAACCTTTTATGCAGGACTGAATTTTTCTTCAAGAAACCTTCTGGATTTAGCTGCTGTAGGAACATTTATGTCCATGACCTTGGGGGTAGCAACAAATATTCTTGATAATATGATGGTAAATTATTCTGAATGGCATACTGAGAGAGCTACAACTGGTAAGAAGGTAAATTATGTTGAAGAAACCTCCTATTTAAGTGATAGACTTTATGCTATTATGTCTATGCTTGTTAATGGCCATGCTCCTATTGATCCAAACAATGTTTATTTAGCCTCTTTGGTTGCTCAAGAAGAGAATTTTGATGTGAACTTCATTAAAAATAATAATTTCAACAACAATGCTTATAGGAATAATTTTGGTAGCAATAGTTATAGGCCATATCCTCTTAATAGTGGTAATAATGATAGAACTGGAATGACAGATGAAAGAATTTCAGAAGTTCAAAGAGCCACTAAAATTTTTATGCAAAAGCAATATGAGCAAAATAAACTATTTACTAAGACCATGGAGGAACAATCTATTATGCTAAAAAATATTAGTTATCAACTTGAGAGTTTAAATAGAGAAATATCTGGTTTGCAAGTTAAAATTGCTCATGCTCAAACTTCTGTTTCATCCATGTCTAAAGCACAATCTTCTTTCATTAATAGGATGACTTCTAAAACTAAAACTATAGATGAGAATCCTTTTGCTGCTACAAATGCCATCCAAATTCAAATTTATGATAATGTTAGGATGTTACCTGAATTGCATGCTAGATGGGAAAGAGAAGATGAAATAGCTAGAAAGAATAATATAGCTAATGTTTGCACCATTACCACCACTAGTAAAACTGAAGCCCCTCATGCTAGTAAACCTTCTACTATCAATGGTAAACTAATTCGTGTTTGCAATATTCCCACTGTTGCTATTAAAAATGCAAAATTGCATGAAACTGCTAAAAATGCTCCTGATAATAGTGCCGAATTTTTTTGAAACATGGGAGACAATGGTCCCATTACCTTTGCTAAAAATGATCTTAACTTTGATGATTGCAACATAACTGAATTTATTAAGTTCTTACAAAAAATTTCTAGTTGTCCTAATGCTAGTGCTATGAATATGACTTTCACAAAACATATTACAAATGCTCTCATGCAAATTAGAGAGGATGAATTAAGATGTGAAGCCTCTATCCCTAGGAAGTTAGATGATGGGTTAGAACCGATTATTAAAATTAAAGTGAATGATTTGAATTTCAATTCTCTATGTGATCTTGGTGCAAGTATCTCTCTTATGCCTAAGAGACTTTATGATATTCTTGATTTGCCACCTTTGGAACCCTATTATTTGGATGTTCGTATTATTGATAATGTTAGAAAGAAACCTTTGAGGAGAGTTGATGATGTTCTTATCATGGTTAATAATAATCTTTTCCCCATTGAGTTTGTTGTCTTTAATATTTAATGCAATGCTTCTTTTCCAATTGTTTTGGGAAGACCTTTTCTTAGAACTCTTGGTGCTGTTATTGATATGAAAGAGGGTAATATTAAATTTCAATTACCACTCAAGAAAGGTATGGAACACTTTCCTAGAAAGATAATGAAGTTGCCTTTTGACTCTATTATTCAAACTCGTTACAATTTGGATGCTTCTTCACTTTAAAATACTTGAATCCACTTTTCTGGGCCTAGCTAAAAGGCGTTAAAGAAAAACACTTCTTAGGAGATAACCCATGGTTTTATTTCTGCTTTGTTTTTCTCTGTTTTCTTTGAGTCAAGGGGACATATACTTATGTAGAAACTCCTTTGTATCTTTATTTTCATGTATTAGTTGTGCCAAGTAAAATTTCTGACGAAAGTTGGAGCTGGTTTTGGGATTTCTGCGCAGGAAACAGATTTCTGTTGTCCACCGTAAAAAAAACTTATAATTCACAGAAAAATCGAAATAATCTGAAACTTTATGTGCTTATTCCTCAGCTAATTCCGAAAGTTTTTCATTCTCTAAGTTTTTTTTATTTTAGTAGTGTAAGTACCCCGAAAAACTTTGTCTTTACAGACTGTTTTGCTTTTGGCAGATTCTGCCATTTTTCTTGCATTTGCTCTTTTACGATGCCAGGTGGATTTCTTTGCTTCACGAAATATCAGTGGCTGTAGCTAATGTTTAAAAGTATCAATATGACTTGTTCCCATACATAACCCATGGATTTTTATTGCTGCACTAACCCTCTAATGTGAATTACTCTTTGAGTGTGGAGTGAAGGAAGTTTTCATGGGTCAAGAGAAGAGGGTGATATATGTGATCGAGAAGAGTGCAAGGTCAAAGTTGGGGATGCCCCCGTGGTTCATCCCAGCAAATTATAAGAAGATTCAAGCATCTAAGCTTGGGGATTCCCAAGGCATCCCCTTCTTCATCAACCATTTATCAGGTCACCTCTAGTGAAACTATATTTTTATTCGGTCACATCATATGAAATTTACTTGGAGAGTCTGTTATTTTTTGTTTTGTTTTCTTTATTTTTCCTTGCTGCAATAATATCATTGGAACCGAGCATCCTTGTTTGGGAGAGAGACACTCTTCGCTTTTTTCGTTTAAATACTTGTTATGCTCGTATTCTTAGTTTTTCTCTAGCTGCTGCAAAAATT
Organism: Alopecurus myosuroides; assembly: GCA_028641055.1. Lineage (NCBI taxonomy): Eukaryota > Viridiplantae > Streptophyta > Magnoliopsida > Poales > Poaceae > Alopecurus > Alopecurus myosuroides. The sequence goes on along the minus strand of CM054059.1, from coordinate 40,262,533 downwards.
CTTGTTTAGCTCTTGTTTTCATTGCATCTATTATTATGAGTTGTTAGTTTTACTAGTGTTATGTGAGTACTCTCATGCTTGTTTGCTGTATAATTTAGAGAGTTTTTGTTAAAACATATTTTGTATGGTGCTTGTTGGGAAAAGAAACTGTTGCATTTGGTAAAATTATAAACGATACAAATTGAAGCTTGTATGGACTATGGCTAGACTTTTTCATATCATGCTAGATGGTATTTTAATTTTAAAGTCTAGTGGTTATTTAGTAGCATGATTTGTCTCAAATATCTGAGTGTTTAATATGCCATTGGAAGAATCATGAGTTGTTCTTGTCATATTGAAGCATAAATTTGTGGTGTTCTCCTTTGAATGTTTTATTTGGTTGACTTGGTGCATGCTCACACCATGTTTATGAATACGAACCAGTTACTAATATCCTATATGATCATTTAGTTTTTGAACTTGTGGTACCACTTATGCTTTTATTAATGATGTTTATGTCGCTATGCATGATTATGGCCATTATTGCTCTCTTGATTTGTCCCTCCCAGTCTTTTGCTAGCCACCACCTGTACTGAGTATGAGCTCTACTCGTGCAATCTAACTCCCAAAAACCAAAGTATGCAAATGTGTCCACCATACCTACCTACATGTGGTATTTAACTGCCACTCCAAAGTAACTTGCTCATGTGTTACCTTTAACACCTTCAAAATTATTCCTGTTTTGTGTTCTTGTTTTAGCTCATGAGGACGTAAATAAAGAATATTTATCTTACTTGTTGATTGGACTTTCACACACTGTACTAGTGGCTTTATTTTCTTATCCAATTGATAGAAGAGCTGGCAGCAGGGTACCCCGCCCCAAATTAATACAAACAAATTCTCTTCACTATTTTTGCCCCTGATTTATCAATCAAAGCATAATTGTGTAAACAAAAGAGAAAGAGGGATGACCTTCTACACCAGTTGTGTCCTTCAATGAGAGTCGCTCTTGTGAAGTCTAGTTGGCTTGTGACGTACTGTATTTTCTATTTAACATTCGTTGACATAAGCATACACCTCCCTAAAAATAGACACTCCTCCACGATATGTGATTGTTGGCACGCACCCGAGGATTCGGTTAGCCATGGTTTGTGTAAGATGATTTGGAGGAGTGTCAAACATTTTATACCTCTGTTTAATAAAATAAAATCTCTAGCACATGAGCGATCCATGCTTCCCTCTACGAAGGGCCTTTCTTTTACTTTTATGCGGAGTCTCCATTTTCTAACTTTATGCACAGTTGAGAGAGCATAGTTGCCATTCTGAGTTTAATGTGCAATTGTCCCAGAAACACTATTAATTGATTCATGATGTGTTATTGCTTGCTCTCAAATTATTTGTCTAGTCTTCCTCATAAACTTTGAAGGTGTCCTAGCATTTATGTTTTGCCCCACTCTTAAGGACTAGCGAAATATCACTTTGCCATGTTTTCTCTATACTTGAAACAAACGTATAACTTTTGATGCATTGTTATTCATGATCTTTTATTTGTGTTGCCTCTCATGATGCAAAGTGATTGCTATGCTTTATTATTAAAGTTTTATTTATCATGCTTGTGTTGAAGTTCTATGATCTCAGCTTACATATGCTTTTACATTATTGATGATCAAGTTCATGTTGTTAGCATGTCACCTCAGCAATTATGAGTTTTTATCGTTTACCTACTAGAGGAAGAGTAGGAACTAAGCTTGGGGATGTTGATACGTCAGAAACGTATCCTTAATTTCTGATGTTCCATGTTGTTTTCATGTTATTTCCTACATGTTTTCTACACACTTTATGTCATTTTTATCGATTTCCGGGACTAACCTATTAACAAGATGCCACAGAGCCAGTTCCCTGTTTTTAGTTTCAGAAAAGTTGTTCTGGAAATATTCTCGGAATTGGAAAATTCGATGCCCAGAAGTCTTAGAATTCCTAAAGGTTCCACGGAGTCCGGAAAAGACCCGGAGAGGGGCCACAGGGGGCCACACCATAGGGCGGCGCGCCCCTCGGTCGCGCCTGTGGGTGGTCTGGGCCCCCCGTGTTCCCTCTGCCATCACTCTTTTGCCTATATAATCCCCCGACATATCAACCCTAGAAATATACCACTTTTTCCGAGAAACACCCGATGCCTACGTCATCGTCATCCCGAGATCGGGAGGGTTCTGGAGCTCTCCCCGGCACCCTGCCGGGAGGGAAAATCATCATCGGAGGGGTCTACACCATAATGCCCTCCTCCGAAGTGATGTGTGAGTAGTTCATCCCTGGACTACGAGTCCATAGCAGTAGCTAGATGGTTGTCTCCTCCACTTTATGCCTCATGTTTAGATCTCATGAGCTGCCTCACATGATCAGGACCATCTTTATGTAATGCTACATGTTGTGTTTACTGAGATCCGATGAATGTTGAATTCTATGTCTTTTGATTATCAGTCTATCATGTTATATTCATGTATATGTTATTTATGATCTTGCATGATATCCGTTATTAGTAGATGCTCTGGCCAAGTAGATGCTAGTAACTCCAAGAGGAAGTATTTACGCTCGATAGTGGGTTCATGCCTCCTTTGCATCTTTGCTCGAGTGATAGAAACGTGACGGATGGAGGATGTGCTGTTGCCATTAGGGAGAAAACAACAATGCTTTGTCTCAGGATGATTTTATTGTTTACATTACACACTTTGCTTATTGCGATTATCTACCTTGTAACTTAATACCCAACGTTTGTTCGAATGATATTCGGAGGGTGGATTATTAGTCATAGATGTAGTTGGATGACTTGTTGTAATGCCTGCATGAATCACATAGTAATCTTTATGTCTTGCATATGCACTACGGTGCAGCCTTCATTTCGTTCAATTGCGCAGCTGTAATTTGTTCACCACACATGTTATTTAACTTTCACGGAGAGACACCACTAGTGAATTGTGGACCCCAATCCATTTTCCTCATACTAATAATACACACACTGCGTCCACTGTTTTCACACTGCTGTTACTGTTTTCATACTGTTCTCATACTGTTTTCCACACCATACGTTTAACCTCTTTGTTTTCAGCAAAACCGGTGAGATTGACAACCTCACGGCTTCGTTGGGGCAAAGTGATTTGATTGTGTTGTGTAGGTTCTATATTGCTGCCGAACCGGTAGTGCGCCCTGCCATCTCAGCTGCATCAACCTTCTGAAGTTACTTCTTCCTCCTACTGGTCGATTCAACCTTGGTTTCTTTTCTGAGGGAAAACTTGCCGCTGCACTCTTCACAACATTTCTCTTGGGGTTTACCAACGTCATCCATCAGACACCAAGGCAATTCTGCTGAAAACAGTGCTAATTCGTGTTAGTCTCACAAGTTTAGAGACAAACAATAGCAAAAGTGTTCGGAAAAGGAGATACGTTTTTGACGTATCAAACATCAGAAATTATAGATACATTTGAGACGTATCAAGCATCCCCAAGCTTAGTTCTATTCATCCTCGAGTAGGTAAAACGATAAAAACAAAATAATTTCTTAGGTGACATGCTACCAACATAATCTTGATCATCATATTTGTAAGAGCATTTGTAAGCTGATATCAAAGTACTCTGAACATAGGCATGATAGATATAATTTCAACAATGTAACTTAGCAACCATGTTGCGACATGAAAAGTAACACAAACAAAAGATGATGAATAATGATTCATTGAAAGGTATATGTTTGTTCTGAGAAATATTAAAACATAGCAAAGTGGTATTCCTCTTGTCCTTAAAAGGAGAGCAAAACATAAATGCCAGAACACCTTCAAAGTTCAAGTGGTGACTAGAAACAAGTAATTTGAGAACAAGTAATAACATAACATGAATTAATCAATAATAAATTTTAGGATTGATGCACATTATACTCAGAAGAACAACTATGCTCTCTTAATTAGTGCATAAAGTTAGAAGATGAAGACTCAAAATAAAAGTAAAAAAAGGCCCTTCGCGGAGGGAAGTAGGGATTTACTCATGTGCTAGAGCTTTTTATTTGATTAAAGCAAAGGTATTGAAAACAATTTTGAGAGAGGTGTATGTCAATGTCAACGAATGGTAAATAAAAAACTTATCATAACTCATGCCAAGCAAGGTTTTTAGACTTTTGAGAGTGGTTTCCATTGTTTATTTAGTTTCACACTTCACCCCACCATGCTTTTCACAAACCAGGGCTAGCCGTATCCACGGGTACCCACCAACTTTCATCAAACCATGGCGAAGTTTCTTTTTGGTTATATTAATTGGCATCAACTCTCTGTAAATTTAAATGAGCATAGATTCCATACTCATCGGGTGAAAGAGGGAGAAGACCTTTGTTTGACATGAACCACAATAAACTTTAAACTACTCCCTCATAAGCTAAAACAAAAACACAAAACCGGTTAATTTTGAAGGCTTTAAAGGTAGCAGATGAGAAATTTGCTTTGGAGTGGCGGTAAATACCACATATAGGTAGGTATGGTGGACACATTTGGTAAACTTTTGGTTTTGGGGAGTTGGATGCATGATTAAGCTCATACTCAGTACAGGTGAAGACTAGCAAAAGACCGGGAGCGACAAATTAAGAGAGAAATAATGACCATAATCATGCATAGCGACGAAACCTTATTAATCAAAGCATAAATGACATAGTCTCTAAGGAAACAAAATGACCGCCTCGCGCAACAGAGCTTATTTGTCGCAAAATCACGATTGTATTCCAACTGCGATGTAGTTTGTTGCAATAGAAGCCCTCTACCGCAACAAAATGGTAAGTTTTCGCGACTAAAAAGAGTCGTGAAAAAATGAGCGTCCTATTACCACAACATGACAGTTTGAGTTAATATTGGATTATATTGCAACGAAAAATAGGTGTAGCGATATTTTTCGTGGCAATATATCGGAATCCTTGTAGTGCGGCTTCGTCGGCGTAGCTACCCGGCGGTCTATTGTCCCTCGGTCAGGTGAGGGACAAACACGGGGAGGCACACCAGCGATGAAGGTCGAGAGCAGCGGTGTCGGTCTATTGTAGCACCGGCGAAGGCGATCGGGAGCACCGTCGGCAGCCTATTGTAGCAACAATAACGGCGGCCGGGAGCTCCACCGTCCTCCTATTGTAGCTGTTGTGACGACGACCAGGAGCAACCCGTGTCCTCTTATTGTAGCAGCAGCGACGGTGGCCGGGAGCACCAGCATCCGCCTATTGTAGCAGCAACGACACCGGTTGGGATCACTGGCGTCTACCTATTATAGCGGTGGCGATGACGGTTGGGAGCGTCGTCATCCGCCTATTGTAGCAGCGTGCAACGACGATCGGGAGCACTAATGTGGGCCTATTATAGCAGCGCGACGATAGGAGGGAGCACCGGCTTCCGCCTTCCGCAGCACCGACAACCGGCGTCGGAAGCAGCATCAGTCGCCCTTGGTAGCAGGGGCGGCCTACCTTCGCAGGAACGGGGCGGCACGGTGGGAGGAGCCGGGCGGCGCTCCGGCCTGAGGAGAGGATGAATCGGTGGTGGTCAGAGCAAGGCGACACGACAGGAGAGGAGCGGACCAGGCGTGGACGGAGGTGGCCTCGTGTGGAAGAAAGGATGCGGAAGGAACGAGTGGACGGGGTGAATCAAGGTGTGGATAAGGTCATGGTGGTGGACCCTACCCCTATCGTTTTCTCTGTTTGTCCACCACGTGAGAGGACGCGTGGCTAGCACCGTATGCGGAGGACGCGCGCCGTCAATCCTCCGGAGGATATGAAACCTTTATGGGTAATTTAACATTTTCGAAGCAGTCCTAAAATGTTGGTAACAGCAGAAGGAGGTAGTACTAATTTTTGTAAGGTAATTTGCTTTGAGTTGTATAATATGATTTGGGTTATTATCTCTACAGTATAACATGTTTCCTTTATCTATTCTTCCCGGATTGCAATTGCAATCCTAAAATTTATATCTATTCACACTAAAGCAAATAATTTCCTGACTTTAAAAAATTGTTCAAAAAATAAAACTCTGTAAAAGGATTTTTCTTAATCTTTTCTGCAGAGTCTGGTGCAGATACCACTGTATACTTTGCATATAGGAGTACCATGTTGCATATAGCGGTGCAGATACCCGAATTCGACTTGGCTGGCATTGCAGAGCTTGGACAATCAGATACTACCTGATATACAACACCCAGGACGACAGAACATTGAGAGGACATGCATGTCTGAAATAGTTCAAGAATGTTTTGCGCTATTTGTTTCTTCACAGACAGAACAAGGAAATGCAGAGAAATGAGTTCGGGAAACTATGGTCCTGACGATCCTAGTTGGGACGAGGGATGACGTGGATGATATCTCCACTCCTGACATAGTACAGCTGTAGAATCTCATGTTCCCTCATTGGCCGATCACCATGCTCAAACACGTAGGACTCCGGCGGCTGGAGCTCAGCCGCCATCTCAGCGATCCTTGGCCGCATGGCGTCGACCTTATCCGCGGGGCACACCTGAAGCGGTGTAGACTGACCCCCAGGCAGCATCAGATTCACCCAAATCAGGTCGATGGTGGGCTTGCTGTTGCTGGCAGCCGCGGTCGCCTTCTGCTGCTCCGTCCAGGTCTGGCTGGCTGATGTAGGCGGCGTGATCCAGTGCTGAAGCATGAAGTCGATCTCCTCTTCGTTCGCCTCCTCCTCGTGCTGGCCTTCGGTCACGGCCGTGACCCCCATCGTCGGGCCAGGCAGGCGGGGGTCGAGGATCTTCTTCCCGTCCCCATCTCTATCTCCCAGAAGTCGGCCAACACCAACGTATCCACCATCTCCACGCCGTCGAACAGGAGCACCGTACTGGCCGCTGGCAGCTCCCCGTCGGAAATCTGCTTGAGGCGCTCCTTGAGGTTCGCAACCTGGGCGAAGGCGTCGATGTGGATGGTGAAGAGGTCGTTGAGGGCCTGGACGAAGACGTTGAGGACGGTGCAGAGGCAGAGTCGCGAGGGGGTGAAGACGAGGTGGTCGTCCTCCTTGATCTCATCACTCCCAATGTAGGCCCTCATAACATTGAAAGGTATGTTGAACTGGCCGCTGATGCGCCGTTTGATCGAGCCCACGGTCGGCCACACCAACTCTTGCAGAGTGACCTCGAAGCCAAGGATCTGGACAGTAATGTCGTTGATGGCGGAGGAGGCGGTCGCTGGAGCGCGATGGGGTGCGTCGGTGGAGTGGAGGTTGTCGAGCTCAAGACCAGGACCGAAGGAGGCGGTGGAAGGGATGCGGGTGGCGTCGGAGGAGCCGAAGAGCGCGACGCTGCGGTGAGGGAGCGGAGCCGGGGCGGCGAGAGCGCAGCTGAAGGAGCCGAAGCTGCCGAGCATGTCGAGCGTGATGCTGGTCCTGACGGTGACGGGAGCGGGAGCGGGGGAGGAGGCGGCGGTGGAGTGCTGCCCGTGTTGGAACGCGTAGAGATAAACAAAAACTTTTCCTACGCGATGCTTCCAAGATCTAGCCGAGGTAGAAGGCCACGAGTATTACCACTAGATGCGCAGGTGCGGATTATCGATGCAGCGCGTCGGGGCAGTGCAGTCCCACGATCCGGTCCGGCCGATCCAATCCCTCGAACGTCGAAGTGCTGAACGTACAGCACCTCTGCCGGTATCCACACGTACGAGGAGGAGCTCCGACGGCGGACTGCTAGGTCCGGTACGGCGGCTGGACTGAGTGGGGCTAGGGTTCCCAACGCATGGGAGAGTGGACTAACATGCCCGCTGGGCAACCTGCGCCCCTCTTTATATAACGTATGGTAATGGGCTTCACAACACTTGTGGCCCATTCCCTCTGTGAGTCCGACTCACAAAACAGTCCATTTCCGGTTCGGGTCCAACCCGACCAATACAATTTCTCCCGCTCTTAAGTGTGCGACCCTGCAGGCTCATGGCGACTTGGACACAATTAGAGTCCTACTCCCAATCGATCAATCGGTAGCGGCTCCTGGCAGAACGTGCCGACTCCCAAGTACCATTGAGTCATGACGACATACCTTTCAATGTGATATTCATCTTAGTCCCTTTTGCCTCACGATATACCTTGTCGAACTATAGGCGATTTATCGGCATCCCTTAAATAGCTCGACTCTCTTCTCGATCCGTGATATGTGATTCATCTGACTAACTCTTAGTCAACGGACATAGTTAACACTTAACTGAGTCGCGCATGGCCATGATTCCTGAATCATATCACTCGAGAGGGCCCAGAGAATATCTCTCCATTCGGAGGGGCAAAATCCCATCTTGATTATCCACATCACGCAGCTTGCTTCTCATTCGACCCGAACTCTGCCTTTATAGTTGCCTTGTTACTGAACAACGTTTGACAGAACCTAAGTCGGTGATCCACAACTCGGATTGTGCGACAACCTCAGGTCTAAGGATTACATTGATTGAGACATGCAAATGACGACTTGATCGTTGCATCTCTATGTGGGTCAGTCCGACTTGCTAAACTCTTTAGCCAAGTCCGTGAACGTTGGAATGGCATCACCATGCCCATGACAAGTGGAACCGTGTCATCAGCCAACACTCACATTAGTCTAGGGTGTGTGTCCAGCACAACCTAAATGACCAAGGACAATCTAGTATGAACAACATGAATATATAGTTCCACAATCGAATCACATATTCAATGACATATATCAGATGTTCAAAACAAGGACAACTTAATAACTTTATGAATACAGTGGGAATTACATCATACATGATTGCCTCTAGGGCATATTCCCAACAGTCTCCCACTTGCACTAGAGTCAATCATCCTGGCATCATATGCCTAGGCATCGAATGCCCATGCCTCTCGTGTGCGCCTCATGCTTAGGCTGTGGTAGTGCCTTTGTCAACGGATCTGCAATGTTTGCATCCGTGTGTACTTTGCATAACTTGATATCACCTTGTTCGACAAACTGACGAATGAGGTGGTACCGCATGAGTATATGTTTGTTCTTCTGGTGTTGTCTAGGTTCCTTGGCCTGTGCGATAGCACCATTGTTGTCACAATATACGTCCAAAGGATTGGACGCGCCCTGAACCACACCAAGATCCATCAGGAGTTTCCTGATCCAAACAGCTTCCTTTGCCACCTCTGAGGCAGCAATATACTCAGCCTCTGTTGTAGATGCAGACACCATATCTTGCTTGGAACTCTTCCAGCTCACAGCCCCTCCGTTCATCACGAACACGTATCCAGATTGCGAACGAGAATCATCTGAGTCGGTGAGATAACTCGCATCCGTGTAACCCTTTACACTGAATTCCTCATCACCTCCATAAACTAGGAACATTTCCTTAGTATTTCTCAAGTACTTAAGGATGTTTTTAACCGCTGCCCAGTGGGCTTCGCCAGGGTCAGCCTGGTATCTGCTCGTAACACTTAGAGCATAGGAAACATCTGGCCTAGTACAAATCATGGCATACATGATGGATCCAATTGCCGAAGCATACGGGATCACACTCATCCTACTTCGCTCATCAGTCGTCGAAGGACACTGAGTCTTGCTAAGTTTTATGCCATGGGACATCGGCAAGAATCCCTTCCTGGACTCTTGCATTTTGAATTTCTTCAAAACTTTGTCCAGATATGTACTCTGACTCAATCCAATGAGCCGCCTGGATCTATCTCTATAGATCCTGATTCCTAATACTCCCTCCGATCCTAAAAAAGTGTCGGAAGCTATGCCTATAAGTTATTTAGGATTAGTTCATTTGTGGCGACACTTTTTTAGGATCGGAGGGAGTATGTAAGTCGCCTCACCCAAATCCTTCATTGAGAAACTCCTTTCCAATGACTCTTTGGTTTCTTGCAACATCATGACATCATTTCCAATCAGCAATATGTCATCCACATATAAGATTAGAAAATTTACTTTGCTCCCAATAAACTTCTTGTATAAACAAGAATCATGATCGCTCTTGATGAAGCCAAACGATTTCACTACCTCATCAAAGCGAATGTTCCAACTCCGAGATGCTTGCTTCAACCCATAAATGGATTTCTGAAGTTTGCATACCTTGTCAGCATTAGCAGGATCGACAAAACCTTCGGGCCGTATCATATACACGTCCTCAGTTAAATTTCCATTAAGGAAAGCCGTCTTGACATCCATCTGCCATATCTCATAGTCGAAATAGGCTGCTATGCCTAACATGATCCGAATTGATTTAAGCATCGCTACGGGCGAGAAGGTCTCGTCATAGTCAACTCCTTGAACTTGTCGGAACCCCTTCGCGACAAGTCGTGCTTTATAGACGGAAATATTTCCATCCATATCAATTTTCTTCTTAAAAACCCATTTGCACTCGAAGGGTCTTGCACCGTCATGCAGATCAACCAAATTCCAAACTTGGTTTTCATCCATGGACTTTAACTCGGATCTCATGGCTCCAAGCCATGACTCGGAATCAGATCCCACCATCGCTTCCGAATAAGTTGCCGGCTCATTACTGTCTAACAGTAAAACATCTCGAGCACTCTGTAATCTGGCAGATCTCCGAGGTTCAGGTGTTGTAACCGGTGTAGGTACCACGACCGGCTCAGCCTCCAAGGCCATTGCCGACTCGCCCCTAGCTAGTTCCTCTCGAATTTCTTCGAGTTGCACCGTGCTCCCACTAACTTCCCGACTGAGAAACTCTTTCTCAAGGAAGACACCATTCCGAGCGACAAACACTTTGCCCTCTTCCCGGTTGTAGAAGTAGTACCCCAAGGTTTCCCTCGGATACCCCATGAAAATACACTTTTCCGACTTGGGCGTGAGCTTGTCCGACTGAAGTCGCTTAACAAATGCTTCACAACCCCAAATCTTAAGAAAAGACAAACTTGGCTTTTTACCAGTCCACATCTCATGTGGTGTCTTCTCTACTGACTTTGATGGTACTCTGTTTAGTGTGAAACCTGCAGTTTCTAGACAATAACCCTAAAATGATAAAGGTAGATCTGTCCGACTCATCATTGATCGTACCATGTCCAACAAGGTGTGATTTCTCCGTTCCGATACACCGTTTCTCTGCGGTGTACCCGGCGGAGTGAGTTGAGGAACTATTCCACAACTCTTTAGATGGTCATCAAACTCATGGCTCATGTACTCGCCTCCACGGTCCGACCGTAGAAACTTTATTTTCTTGCCGAGTTGATTTTGTACCTCACTCTGGAATTCCTTGAAATTTTCAAAGGCTTCCGACTTGTGTTTCACTAAATAGATATATCCATACCTACTCAAATCATCAGTGAAGGTAATGTAGTACTCATAACCACCTCTAGCTGTCGTGCTCATTGGTCCACATACATCACTATGTATTAGTTCCAACAAATCGGACGCCCTTTCACAACTCCTTGCAAAAGGTGTCTTGGTCATTTTGCCTAGTAGGCATGATTCGCATGTCTCGAATGACTCTAAGTCAAACGAAGTTAGAAGTCTATCATCATGGAGCTTCTTCATGCGCTTCCAACTTATATGACCAAGCCGACAGTGCCAAAAGTAAGTCATATTCAGATCATTTGGTTTCAACCTTTTAACATTTATGTTATAGACCGATTCACTATCAAGATTTAAAATAAATAACCCGTTCTGAACGGGTGCAAAGCCATGAAACATATCTTTCAAATATAAAGAACAATCATTATTCTTAATATTCGACTCATAACCTTGTCTCATCAAACATGAGGCGGAAATAATGTTTCGACTAAGCGCTGGAACATAATAACAATTATTTAGTTCCAAAATAAATCCTGAAGGTAAATGAAGTTGCATCGTGCCAACTTCCAACGCAGTGACTCTCGCCTTGTTGCCGACCCGAATGTCAACCTCTCCTCTTGCCACGCTCCTAGTTCTTACCAGTCCCTGCAACGAGTTGCATATGTGAATAACTGATCCGGTATCATATACCCAAGAACTATTAGGCGCGTCAGCAAGATAAATGTCTATAACATTGCACACAAGCGTACCTGAGTTGGAAGTCACACCTCCACTCTTGGCTCTGTCAGCCAAATACTTGGTGCAGTTCCTCTTCCAGTGGCCATCTTGCTTGCAATAGAAGCAGTTGGCTCCGGCTGTAGGAGAAGGTTTAGTCTTTGAGGGAGCACTCTGGATAGGGCCATGGGTGCTACCTCCTGACTTATCCTTCTTCTTCTTAGTCCAAGAACTCTTCTTGAACTTAGCCTTATTCTGCACCATCAACACTTGACTGGCGCCTTTCTTGAGATCAGCCTCTGCCGATTTGAGCATCCCATGTAATTCAGTGATACTCTTATCCATACCATGCATATGGTAGTTCGAGATGAACGAACCATACGCACTAGGAAGAGAGTTCAGAATTATATCAGTAGCGAACTCTTCGTTAATTGGGACGCCCAGCCGATCCAGAGACTGAATGTAACCAATCATCTTGATTACATGCGGACTCAGTGGATCGCCATCTTTCAGCTTACAGCCCAGCAAAGCTTGAGAGACTTGATACCTCTCGGTCTTTGCCTGAGCCCGGAACATACTTTTGAGGCTTTCGATCATATCGTAGGCCTCAACATTTTCGAACTGCTGCTGCAAGTCCGGTTCCATGTGTGCAAGCATAAGACAGCTAATTTCCGTAGACTCATCTCTAGTCTTACGGTAGGCATTCGTGACTGCGACAGTCGCATCGTCATCTGGCTCTTCTGGAAGTGGAGTTTCTAGAACATGTTCTTTCTTGTCATGCTTGAGGACTATCCTCAGATTACGGTACCAGTTGGTGAAATTAGTTCCATTAAGCTTATCTTTCTCTAGGATTGACCTCAACGCAAAAGTGGATAACTGAGGAAGGTTGCTAGGTGCCATTGATCTACAACAGAAAATACGTAAAAACACTTAAGACATGTATTCATAAAAGAGCAGACATATTAAACGCTTTAATACTTATGCTCCCACTAGAACCAACACCCCTCCGATGGTTTCTTAGTGATTCAAGATCCTAAATAAGCAAGCCAACTAGTGAGCTTTAGCATCACCGCTAGTCGTCAAGTGATCTAGGTAGGCAACACCTTGCCAATCGTATCTCTATACGACTCCTGTTAGTTGGGTGACATCACATGCCCCGGCTCCCAACATACCTCGCCCCGAGCCCCACAACCGTTGTGATGGACTCGTCTAGATTACCAAGTGCTTCTGCTTGTAAGAGTGCGACTCAAACCCACCTAACCGGAAAGAATTGGTAGCACCTCAATTTTATGAGCCCACTACCAAGAATGTCCGACTTGTGATGGTGCAGCACTGGCGGGGCGACCAACTAGACCTTCTTTGAGGGATTAAATACTACCAACTATCTAAATAGAGGTAAATAGAGACATAACAATAACACAAATAAAGCAATTATAATGTGAAATGGTATGGCTCTCTTCATGGTGATCTCCATCTCCACAAAGCTTGTAAGTCGACTCGTGCCAACTCTTGTCACGTGCCATCTTACTCCATGTAGCCGACTTGTACATCGAATTGCATGCCACCGGGTTCTCCAACAAGCTACACTAGCTAGTAAATAAAAAATTTACATAGAGAATCCGACACGCAGGTCGTTATACAATAAAATGACAGCACCTAGGCTCCAGCGGGCTGACAAGAACATGATACGCAGATCATGTATGGATTACATACATCACATGCACATAAGCCATACCATTCACAACTTCCTGCAAAAACAAGTTATGCATAGATACGATATCTACCGGCGTTGTGAAACTCGCAACGACATCTAAGGCGCTACGACAGGGCGAAGCCGGCGGTCCAATCATGGATTTCTTCATCGGATAAAACGATTTTACCCAAATCTGATCATACGCGATGCTTCCAAGATCTAGCCGAGGTAGAAGGCCACGAGTATTACCACTAGACGCGCAGGTGCGGATTATCGATGCAGCGCGTCGGGGCAGTGCAGTCCCACGATCCGGTCCGGCCTATCCAATCCCTCGAACGTCGAAGTGCTGAACGTACAGCACCTCTGCCGGTATCCACACGTACGAGGAGGAGCTCCGATGGCGGACTGCTAGGTCCGGTACGGCGGCTGGACTGAGTGGGGCTAGGGTTCCCAACGCATGGGAGAGTGGACTAACGTGCCCGCTGGGCAACCTGCGCCCCTCTTTATATAGCGTATGGTAATGGGCTTCACAACACTTGTGGCCCATTCCCTCTGTGAGTCCGACTCACAAAACAGTCCATTTCCGGTTCGGGTCCAACCCGACCAATACAATTGCTCCCGCTCTTAAGTGTGCGACCCTGCAGGCTCATGGCGACTTGGACACGATTGGAGTCCTACTCCCAATCGATCAATCGGTAGCGGCTCCTAGCAGAACGTGCCGACTCCAAAGTACCATTGAATCATGACGACATACCTTTCAATGTGATATTCATCTTAGTCCCTTTTGCCTCACGATATACCTTGTCGAACTATAGCCGATTTATCGTCATCCCTTAAATAGCTCGACTCTCTTCTCGATCCGTGATATGTGATTCATCTGACTAACTCTTAGTCAACATACACAGTTAACACTTAACTGAGTCGCGCATGGCCATGCTTCCTGAATCATATCACTCGAGAGGGCCCAGAGAATATCTCTCCATTCGGAGGGGCAAAATCCCATCTTGATTATCCACATCACGCAGCTTGCTTCTCATTCGACCCGAACTCTGCCTTTATAGTTGCCTTGTTACAGAACAACGTTTGACAGAACCTAAGTCGGTGATCCACAACTCGGATTGTGCGACAACCTCAGGTCTAAGGATTACATTGATTGAGATATGCAAATGACGACTTGATCGTTGCATCTCAATGTGGGTCAGTCCGACTTGCTAAACTCTTTAGCCTAGTCCGTGAACGTTTGAATGGCATCACCATGCCCATGACAAGTGGAACCGTGTCATCAGCCAACACTCACATTAGTCTAGGGTGTGTGTCCAGCACAACCTAAATGACCAAGGACAATCTAGTATGAACAACATGAATATATAGTTTCACAATCGAATCACATATTCAATGACATATATCAGATGTTCAAAATAAGGACAACTTAATAAATTTATGAATACAGTGGGAATTACATCATACATGATTGCCTCTAGGGCATATTCCCAACAGCCCGGTGGTGGCGTGCTGGCTGATCACCTCTGTCTGGTCGGTGGTGGTCTGGCTGTCCACCGCAGGCAGGGTGATCGCCTGCTGCCGCTGCTCGCTGGGCTGGTTGGCCATTGCACGGCCGAAGAACTCCTCGTCGTCCTCGACGTCGTCACACGGTCCTTGCGCACGGCGGTGACACTTATTGTGGGGCCCGGCAGGGGGTAGTCGGCCAGCGTGTTCCCGTCGTCCATCTCCGCCCCATGAAACTTGATAGTCGTGCTGGCCGCCGGCATCTCCCCATCTGATCTCTGCTCGAGGAGCTCCTTGAGTCTGGCAACAGTGTCTAGGACGTCGACGTTGATGGGGTGGAGGTCGTTGGCGGCCTCGACGACGACGTGTAGGGTGGTGTAGAGCTGGAGACGCGAGCCAAGGAAGATGGCGTCGTCGTTGTCTTTGACCTCATGGCCCGTGATGAAGACCCTTTGAACCTGCACAGGGATGCCGAAGAGGGAACTGATGCGCTGTTTGACCAAGCCCACGGTCGGCCACACGAAACGCAGCGCGACTTCGCCAAAGCGTGCGTTCTCGACGGTAATGTCAGTCGAGGGGCCAAGGGCGCTGGAGTAGACGACGCGTGCGGCACTGTTGGAGGAGGCGAGCTGCTCGATATCAGGAGCGTGGGCTGTGGTGGAGAGGACGCCGGTGTTGAGGTCGTTTTCGAGCACGAGCGCGTCGCGGTCCTTCTCAAACACGAGCATGTCGAGGTCCTCGTCGCGCGCCATGCCTGGGGCGGGAGCGGGGCTGGAGAGGACGTCGGGAGTGTGGGCGAAGGCCTCGGTGCTGTGGCGGAGGAGCGGAGCCGGGGCGGCGAGAGCGCGGCTGCGGGAGACGAGCTGCCCGAGGAAGAGGCTGCTCTGAGGGCGGGATGAGGAAGCGGTGGAAGGTGCAACAGGGACAGTGACGCCAAGAGCCGGGGCGGGGCCGCGGGCGGCGGTGGGGAGGACGCGGTCGTCGCCGTCATCCTGATCGTGGAGGTCCCGCTTGTCGTCCATGGCTGCCGCTTGGTGGGTGGGTGTTTGGCTTGCGGAAGGGGGTACGGGAGGGATGAGGTGCTCCTCTATTTATATGGGCTTCTTCCTCCTCCACGGCGCGGCTACCTGCTGCTGCGGTGCACAGGCACGGCCATGCCGCGACGACGCCGGTTTTGAATTTGGCGTCGCCGTTTCCTTATCCAACGGACTGTATTGCTCCAAGATGCGTGCCGGGTGCTTTAGGCAGCCAGCTGTACCTCTACACCTGGCGTCGCTCTTTCCTCCCCTTCTCTCTTGCACGCGGCACCGCGGCGGCATCTTGAGTTCCCAAGCTGCAGAGTCGGGAAGGAGGTTGGCGGTGGTTGGCCCCGAAGAAGAGGAAATCGGCCGGTGCCAAGGGAGACGAGGCGGGGGCTCGCAGGGGCAAGGAGGGTCGTGGCGATGCGATTTCCTCCACAGATCTGGAGCTCTGCTGGATCTGGCTTTACTCTTTTGAGAGGCGTGGTGCAGGTGACGCTGCAGCCTCAGAACCTAGTAAGGGAACCGGGGGGTGGGGGATTAGTGATTCGTGGGGTTGGATGTGTGATTCCTGTGGTCTCAAGTTTTTCTCAGCCAGGGCCGGTGAAGCAAGAGCAGAACGACGCCTACCTGCCTGCACGCACGGCGGCTTCTGCTGAGCGGCTCTTCGCTCATCTGGTCTCATGGGTGTCTTTAGTTTCGGGTTCCTTTCATTTTGCATTTTGGGTTTGCTGTTGCCAATAACAGCTGATGGTGTTGTTGGTTGATCTCACGGTTCAAACTGAACCGAGTCAAAGAGATAAACGTTAGGGAAACAGAAATAAAAATAAGGAGATAAAGATAACGAAAATAAAGAGATAAGTGAAGACCCACGAACCAACGTTCGTGACCTTCACGTACGCACCTAAAACGCCCTGATCGGGGGCACCCTAACCAACTAATGGTTCTGGCCCCCTGTTTGCATGTGCATATATTAAGGGGGGGCTGGATGCTGGCGATCTACGTTCATTAGCGCTCAGTCACCCTGCTCCCCCAACACTCCCACGTTCTGCCCCGATCGCAGCTGCGCACAAGCAACAGGAAGAGCTGGAACCTCGCCGTGCCGTCCCGGGACAGTGCCGGTGGAGGCCTGAGGGTCACCGCGTGATCCAGCGATCTTCATCGACCCCTGCAACGTCTACACCGACCCTCAACCTCGCCTGCACCAAGCAGGCGACGATGTCTTCAAATGCTGGAGCATGTAATGATCTCTAAAACCCCTTTTGTTTGATCCATCTTTTGTGTTCTATTTTTGCTGTCACACATGATCTAGATTGGATCTAGATAATATAATGTCTAACAATGGTATCAGTCGCCAATGTGATAGCACTAGAAACCTAATGTGGATCTGTTGATCAATTCTGGTTAATTAAGTTCATATTTAGGCAATTTATGTTTATGATCAGACTCGGATTAGTCCTAACTGCTAACCTGTTATGTCAAAAATCAAGCCTAATTAACTATCCGAGTCAATAATGATGCAAACTTAAGTCTCGGTTTGGCCCAGTTGCTATTTAAACATGTACTGTTAAGATGTTAATAAGTATGAACAAGATTAATTAACAGATGTGTTTAATTTGATGATTGTTCTTAAGTTTTGGTTAATCAATTTTGATTAATTGCTACCCCATTTAGAGAATTAAGAAGGAGGGGAGTATGAATTGGTAGCAACAGTCCCCTCCCGTAAAGAAGAACCCTAACCCTAGATTTTTTTCCCAACCGGGTTCACACCCCCTAGCCCCAAATTTGTAACACAAAGAGCATGAGCACTCACTGTGATGATGTTGAGACGCGCCTCAAGCGCGGAATGGAAGTATCCAGCTGGCGCGCGAAAGAAAGACGTCGCCGGGCCCTCGGGCTCGTCGCCGTCGAACTCAGGGTCGCTGCTTCCTCTCCCATCGGAGAGGACGCGCGGCAGACGCGCCTGTCGCGGACGCAGATGACGCCGGGCCCTTGTGCTCGTCGCCGTCGGTTTTGAAGATGACGCCGGCGTGCACCCGTCCCACCCGCAGATGTCGATGCGGCGCACAAGCCACGCTCGACAGAGCAGCGCGCGGGTTTCGATCCGCAGCACGCTGCTCCGCCGAGAGAGGTTTCAGCGCCGCCGGAAAAGGGCGAGCTCCGGCCGCCGTAATAACAGCCGCACCGCACGGTCGCCGGGCGCCGCCTGTTAGATGCATCCGCGCGGAAAATTAGGGGGAGGCCCGCGCCGCCACTAACGCTCTCTCTCTCTCCCTCTCTGGATGCGGGTGAAGCGGGGGAGGAGGACGAGCGACGCGCCGCCGTCGCTGCTCTTCAGGTGCGAAAGAAACGGGGAGGAGTAGAATCGGGGGCTAGGGTTAGGGATTTGACCGGGGCATTGCTTTGTTCTGCCAAAAAACGATACAGGCCGTCGGATCTCATCCGACGGCACAAGTTACAGCGCGCGTACCTGGCCATCTTTTGGGCTGCTCTAAAGATGGGTCAGCACGGGACGGGCTGGGCCGTTTTGCTCAGCGCTGTTTCGTTTGTTTTTTTTCTGTTTTTTTTCAGTGCAATTTTAAGTTTACTAATTAAGTTTTCTGCATTGTTTTAAATAACAGAAAATAATTGCCTAAATTATGATAATAAACTTGTTATTGTTCTGAATAAAAATGAACCAACGAGAATTTTTGTTTACAACATTTAACATGTTTAAATGTTGTATGATCAATTTAAGCATTAAATAATGTTATTTACCTTATGTTATTAATTTTAATGCTTAATTTGATAATGTCATGACTGTAAAATTAATTCTGACCAACGTTGTGTTAATTTTATATGTCATCCCCTTACGTTGTTCTAACTTTGTGTCATTTCTGCCCAACGGTGATTTGGCATATAATTAGAACTTTTGATGATTATGGCATGTTTATTACTCTTTACCAACGTAAAGTTTTGTATTCATGCAATTTAACGTCCATGTAATTTTTCAGCTTCCACTGCGATACGCTACGACACTGTCGAGCAACTGACGGGGAGTAATTTCCCACGCTGGAAGAATTCAATCGAGCTAAGTTTGGCTTTCAGCGAATTTGATTATGCCTTAAGGGAGGAACCTGAAAATGGTGTCGCGGGGTATGATGAACTTAAGAAAACTTATGACTCCAAAATGGAGAAGTGGAACAAATCAAGTCATGTAGCAATGCTTCTGATGCGATCATCCATTTCACCTGAGATTATTGGGGCTCTCCCCAAGAAAGATACTCCTAAAGATTTCATGGCAGCCTTGGAGGAGCAATTCAAAGGCTCCGAGAAGGTCTATGCAACTGAGCTATTTCAGAAGCTCCTTGGGAAGTATAAATGTGATGGTGAAGTAAGGAGTCATGTACTGAGAATGATTAATGCTTCGCGCAAGCTGAAGGCTTTACAATGTGAACTCAGTGATAACCTACTCACCATAATGATTTTGGAGTCCCTCCCTGAAGAATTCGATCAGTTCAAGATCAACTATAATTCCATGAAGGAAAAGTGGTCACTCGATGAGATATGTCCTCGAATTGTCCAGGAGGAGGAAAGGTTGATGAAACAAAACAAGGACCAAGCCTTTCATGTTGGCTCTAACAAGAGAAAGTATGATGGGCCTAGTCCTTCCAAGCCTCCAAAGAAGACCTACAAAAAGGATATGCACAAGTCTAAAGGAAAGGAGATTAGACAGTCTTCTGGAAGCTCGGCTGTTGCTGAAAACACTTGCTTTCATTGCAAGAAAGAGGGTCATGTCAGAAAGGACTGTTCAGCCTATATTAAATGGATGATGAAGAAAGGTACAGATGAAATCACTTTTGTTGATGAATTATTTTATGCTGATTTCTCCTCTAGATCATGGTGGATTGATTCAGGAGCAACTACTCATGTTGCTAACTCTATGCAGGGATTCCATATGATCCAAACCACAGCAAACGGTACAAGAAAGCTTAAAGTAGCAAATGGAGTTGAAGTTGATGTTGAAGTTGTAGGGTCACTCACCTTGGAGCTCCACACCAACCATCGTCTTCATTTAAATAATGTTCTTTATGTACCTACTTTGAGTAGGAATTTGATTTCAGTCTCTTGTCTTGATGATAACATGTATGAATGTTTGTTTGGTCACAAACAATTTGTTTTGAAATATTGTAATAAATATGTTGGTTTCGGTGTCAGACGAGGCAAATTATATATGTTATCATTGAATGATCATGTTATGCATGTGAGTAATGTGTGTATTGATGAGAATAAATGGAAGGGTACTAGCACTTCTTCGAAATTGTGGCACCGTCGTCTGGGCCACATTTCGAGGGGGAGAATTGAACGACTCATTAAAAATGATGTACTATTTCCATTAGACTTCTCCGATGCAGAAAAATGTGTTGACTGCATAAAAGGAAAATACGCAAAAACAATTAAGAAAGGAGCAGTACGAGCAACAGGTGTACTAGAACTTATTCATACTGACATATGTGGACCCCTTAACGTTAAGTCTATAGACGGTTTTGATTCATTCATCATGTTTACAGACGACTTTTCCCGATATGGGTATATTTACCCTATACGCGATCGATCGGAAGCTTTGGACAAGTTCAAATTGTTCAAAGCCGAAGTTGAGAACCAACTAAATGTTAAAATAAAAGTTGTACGATCTGATCGCGGGGGAGAGTATTATGGTAGACATGCTCCTTATGGGCAAATTCCAGGACCTTTTGCAAGGTTTCTCGCTGAGAATGGAATTGTTGCCCAGTACTCAATGCCTGGTGAACCTCAGCAGAATGGAGTGGCTGAGCGTCGAAATCGCACACTTATGGATATGGTGTGAAGTATGCTTAGTCATGCAAGTTTGCCAGTAAGCCTATGGATGGAGGCATTAAAGACTGCCGCACATATATTAAATCTTGCTCCCACTAAGTCAGCACCGAACATGCCTTATGAGATGTGGACGGGAAAGAAACCGAGCTTGAACTATTTACGTGTGTGGGGCTGTCCTGCTGAAGCTAGAGTATTCAATCCACAACTTAAGAAGTTAGATCCAAAAACAGTTAGTTGTTTCTTTATTGGATACCCACATAGAGGAAAGGGATATCGCTTCTATTGTCCAGGTCATACCACTAAGTTTGTGGAGACGCGACAAGCGGTGTTTTTTGAGGATAATGAGGCCACTGAATTAAGAAAGATTGATCTTGAGGAGAAGCGGGTATGTGCTCCATGCCCGGCCATCCCAGAGATCGTTTTGCCCATTCAAAATAGAGTGACCTCTAATGATGGTTCTGAATCTTGTGATTTAGATTATGAACCCAATGGTAATCCTGAAAACAATAATGACATACCAGAAGGAGAGGGTCACCATACACATAACGAAGAAAATCCTGAAAATAATGACGCTCCTCCACCACCCCCTCCTGTGAGAAGATCACAGCGACCTAGGAAGAAAGCCATCCCAGAAGATT
Source organism: Alopecurus myosuroides (assembly GCA_028641055.1). Lineage (NCBI taxonomy): Eukaryota > Viridiplantae > Streptophyta > Magnoliopsida > Poales > Poaceae > Alopecurus > Alopecurus myosuroides. The sequence continues at coordinate 40,240,913 of CM054059.1, read as the reverse complement.
ATGTCACTTACATGAGTGAGGATGTATGTGATGTGGGGAAGGTGGATGATCCAATCTCATATAAAGGAGCCATTAAAAGTACGAATTCGTCTAAATGGCAAGTTGCCATGGAAGATGAGTTAAAATCTATGAGCTCAAACGATGTTTGGGACTTAGTAGAAGTTCCCAATGGTGCTAAAAGGGTAGGCTGCAAATGGGTCTACAAAACCAAGTATGATTCCAAAGGGAACGTTGAAAGGTTTAAAGCAAGACTTGTGGCGAAAGGTTTCACACAGAGAGAAGGTATCGATTACAACGAGACTTTTTCTCCTGTGTCATCAAAGGATTCTTTTAGGATTGTCATGGCTCTAGTAGCTCATTTCAACCTAGAATTGCATCAAATGGACGTTAAGACGTCATTTCTAAATGGTGATCTTAATGAAGATGTTTACATGACTCAATCGGAAGGTTTTGTCGTGGAAGGAAAGGAACACCTGGCATGTCGTCTGAAGAAATCCATCTATGGCTTGAAGCAGGCTTCAAGACAGTGGTACCTCAAGTTCGACAAGATTATTCGAACTTTTGGGTTTACGGAAAATGTCGTGGACAACTGCATATATGTTAAGTTTAAAGGCAGTAGGTTCACAATTTTAGTCCTATACGTAGATGACATATTGTTGGCCTGCAGCGATAAGGATATGCTGCATGAGACCAAGAATTTCCTGTCATCAAATTTTGATATGAAGGATCTCGGTGAAGCCTCTTATGTCCTTGGCATTGAGATTTACCGAGATAGGTCAAAGGGGATGTTAGGACTATCCCAAAAGGCATACTTTGAGCGAGTACTGAAGAAATACAATTTGCATAAGTGCTCTCCCACACCTGCTCCTATAGTTAGGGCGATAAGTTTGGGACATTCCAATGTCCGAGGAACCAAATTGAAACTGATCAGATGAAGTCGGTTCCTTATGCTTCAGCTGTCGGAAGCATCATGTATTCACAAGTTTGCACACGCCCTGACTTGGCTTTTATAACGGGAATGCTTGGCAGATTCCAATCAAATCCAGGACCAGACCACTGGAAGGCCGCAAAGAAAGTCTTGCGTTATATGCAAGGCACAAAAGATTACATGCTTACATATAAGAAGTCTGATAACTTGCAAGTTGTTGGTTATTCATACGCTGATTATGCCGGTTGTGTGGATAGTAAGAAATCCACATCAGGTTATGTATTCACACTAGCCGGAGGAGCCATATCGTGGAAAAGCTCCAAACAAACGTTGACTGCTTCATCTACGATGCAGGCAGAATTTATAGCATGTTTCGAGGCCACTGGGCAGGCTGTATGGCTGAAGAATTTCATTCCCGGACTTAAAGTGGTAGACAGCATTTCGAAACCACTTGTCCTATACTGCGATAACGAACCCGCAGTTTTCTATACAAGTAACAACAAGTCAAGTGCTGCTGCCAAGCACATTGACATTAAGTATCATGTTGTGAAAGATAGAATCCAGGATCATACAATTGAGGTTAAGCATATAAGTACGACTCATATGCTTGCGGATCCGCTAACGAAAGGCTTACCACCCAGTATTTTTCATGAGCATGTTGCCGGCATGGGATTACTGGAAGCCCTATGATTCTGGAATAAAGGGACCATTACAAGAACCACTCCCAATAAGAAATATGATATCCATTTCGAAATAGGCTGGTGTACCATAGGTGTTGAGGTTCAACGACATTTTATTAGTTGTTGTAACACCTCACTTTGGTATATTATTCCTATGGAGAATGGGCAAATGAAGTTTAAACCGAATGATCAAGGGGGAGAATGTTGGTTGATCTCACGGTTCAAACCGAACCGATTCAAAGAGATAAACGTTAGGGAAACAGAAATAAAAATAAGGAGATAAAGATAACGAAAATAAAGAGATAAGTGAAGGCCCACGAACCAACGTTCGTGACCTTCACGTACGCACCTAAAACGCCCTGATCGGGGGCGCCCTAACCAACTAATGGTTCTTCCCCCTGTTTGCATGCGCATATATTAAGGGGGGGCCTGGCTGCTAGCGATCTACGTTCGTTAGCGCTCAGTCACCCTGCTCCCCCAACACTCCCACGTTCTGCCCCGATCGCAGCTGCGCACAAGCAACAGGAAGAGCTGGAACCTCGCCGTGCCGTCCCCGGACAGTGCCGGTGGAGGCCTGAGGGTCACCGCGTGATCCAGCGATCTTCATCGACCCTGCAACGTCTACACCGACCCTCAACCTCGCCTGCACCAAGCAGGCGACGATGTCTTCAAATGCTGGAGCATGTAATGATCTCTAAAACCCCTTTTGTTTGATCCATCTTTTGTGTTCTATTTTTGCTGTCACACATGATCTAGATTGGATCTAGATAATATAATGTCTAACAGGTGTGTGCCTCTGCCTTGTAGGATTTCACACAGCAACCCACTTCTCAGGGATTTTCATGAAAAACAGGGTGCAAGTTCAGCCACATCTTCCAATGGGCAAATTTCTGAATTCTCCAGGGCCAGAAAACACCAACTGTTTCTGCACAATGTGATTTAAGCACCTCTTTTATGAGGGAGTGAGTAATGATTGACTGTGCATTGATTCCTTTTATTTATGTTCTGGGCAACATGCAAATTTAAACATCAACTCTATGTGGTGCTAGATCATATAGGTTGTAGGTTGATGACTTGGTTGTGTTCTTGTGGTCTGCTTCACTATTTGCTCCTCTGCTTGTGACAATTTTGCACTTTAGAGTAACAAAGTAAGTAGGGCTTAATTGTTCATTTGACAATCCAGGAATGAGAAAAACCAACTTTGTCTGGGAAGCAGGCGTGCCAGCCGGACACTGTGATGCCTTCCTCTGTTCTTCCGAGTGCCGGCATGCATAGAGGCACTGAGTTTGTGTGATGGCTTACTTTTGTTCAACGAAACCTGAACCAAACCAGGTTTGCAATCATCAGCACTTCTCGCGTGTTACAGTAATTTTTTTGCGTCCAAAAGAAGGGGCAGTCGTGCACCCAGGCTGACAAACAGCAACAGAAACAAAAAGGAAGTGTTTCTCTACAAACCACTCTACTGCTAAAAACAGAGCTAAGCCAGGGGAAACAAAGGTAGGATCCAGGTTTGATATAGGCGTGGTCCAGGTCCCTTGTATCGCTGCCTTCTTCACAGCTGAAGAGAAGGTGTGATCATGAGTTTGCACACTCTCTTCGCGCCTCACCGGTGCAGAAGGTTTCTTCGGGAGCTTGGAGCCATCAGCAAGTGCAGTGGGTGTCAGACATTCCCCAGCCTTGGAGGCCTCGGAGAATTTGCAAGACCTGGGAGCAGAAACGATCCCCCCCTTCCCCACCAGCAAGTGGTCTTTGAAAATCAGTTCCCACCTTTTCACTGAGTACGATATCATTTCTCCACACCTGAAGAATGTTAAGCCAAGGTTGACCGTTAGAAACCATGTCATTTCTGACCTTCCAAAAGCTCCATAAAGCGGCAGCACAAACCTTATTTTTGGAATTGCATGTCTCTTGTTAGCTAGCCAGATTTTTGGCAACAGAAATATAGTAATCTCCAATATAAACATTGAATGCTTCAGAAATGCCATTGAATTCTGCATGTTTCTGCCAGGAGTATATAATCCCCTCTTCTTATTCTCATCATGTTTATTCGATTGTCTTGGTAAATTTTGCCACAACTCTATTTCCAGAAGCCGAGTAGTCATTCTGCCTTCTTTGGTCAGTAATTCAGTATACCATGAAAACTATTAGTTCTGGAATAGCATACGAGTATATCTCTCGCTTTCGTATTCTGTGTCATAATTGTCTATTTACATGGTTTCTTGTGAGAATTCGGAAAAGGCTTTCGCCTTCTTTATGAATTAACGTCTTGTGAGAATTTACTTCGTATTGGTACCAAAAAAATAATATATTTGCTATTATTAGTGACCTCCAGCTGGTTTAGCTATCATCTGTGTATTCTTAGTGGCACTTCCCAGAACACTAGTTGTCATTAGTTTATATTTTGGTGCTGAATTACGTTCCTGTAACTTGCAGGCCTACATGTTCAAGTATGACACTGTTCACGGACAGTGAAAGCACCATGATGTTAAGGTGAAGGACGTGAATACCCTTCTGCTCGGTAACCGTGTTTGGCTACAGGTTTGTTACCAGTCGAAAAAAATGTGGCTATTCAATTGATTCCCATGTAAATTCTTTATACGCTGATTATCCAACTTTATGATGTAGGAACCCTGAGGAGATCCCATGGTGTGAGGCTGGTGCTGACTACATTGTTGTGTCCATGTTTCTTTGAGATAGTGTCCATTTCAGTGTACCCTGAATACTTGAACCATTCATTTGTATGTCTTTACTAATAGTTTCATGTGCCAAGAAGGTCATCATCTCTGCTCCCAGCAAGGATACTCCCATGTTTGTCTGTGGTGTAAATGAGAAAGAATACACGTCAGACATCACCATCGTCTCTGTTAGACATATTTAGCTGTATATTCTAATTAAGTCCTTATAACTTGTAACCCTAATGTAACCTTCCGTATATATATGTATAAGCATCCGGCCAGCGTATGTATTACGTTGTGCCTTTCCACACATCCCTCTCCTATCTAGGGTTGAGGTTTTACATGGTATCAGACCTCCGCCGCCGCCGCCGCTAATCCCATCTAGCCGCCGCTCATGACTTCCGCTGCACCCGCCGACTCCATCGCCGGGATCTCCACTTCCTCCTCCATGTCCACGGAGGGAACCCTTGCGCTGCCGACCACGTCCTCCTCCATGTCCACGGAGGGGGCTCCCTCGCTGCCAGCTACACTTGATGCGCACACCGCCGCGCTCTCCCCGCTGTCCACCTCGACGACCATGGCAGGGAGCATGTACTCCGCGCCAGGTTTCGGCGCATCTGCATCTACCTCGACGACCGTCGCCGCGCCGTTCCACTTCGGCAACCACATGACGGTCAAGCTCGGCAGCGACAATTATCTCCTATGGCGCTCGGCCATACTCCCGCTGATCCGCTCCCACTTTCTCATGGGGTACATCGATGGGAGTTATCCGTGCCCGCCGGAGCGCATCCCTGTTCAACTCCCCGGGGGTCCTTCTACCGTCCCAAACCCTGAGTACCGGGCATGGGTCATGCAAGATCAAGCACTCCTATCGGGGATCAACTCCTCTCTGACGCCGGCCGTCGGTGGTCTGGTGATGTTCGCACTCACCGCGGAGGAGGCGTGGTCCACTCTCCGGGACTCCTTCGACACTCACTCCGCCGCGCAGTCCGTGCACATCCGCGGACAGCTGCAGAAGGTGGAGAAGCTGAACACCTCGGTGACCACGTACTTCAACAAGGTCAAGGGTTTGTCGGACTCCCTCACCGCCATGGGCCAGCCCCTTCGCCAAGAGGACTTCATTTCCTATGTTCTTAACGGACTCGACGAGGACTACGACAACCTGGCGGAAAACATCAACGGCCGCGACACTCCAATCTCCACGCGCGATCTCTACGCGCGCCTGCTGTCCACCGAACAGCGGGTTGAGAGCCGCCGAGCTGCGGCCATGCACTCCGGTGCCTCGGCGAATGCCGCGTACCGTGGGGGTCGTGGTGCCCCGCGTTCATCGACGGGTGGGGGCTACTCCAAGCCTAACTACCCCACCGCGCCGCCTAGCTACTCCACTGCACCGTCTCCCGGCGGTGGCCGCACCGCACCCGCACCGTCCGCTCTCCCGCACCCCAACAACTTCTCCGCACCTCCCTCTGGTTCCAACAACGGAGGGGGTGGGGGCAGTGGCGGGCGCCGCTGGAACACGTCGGATGGGAACCGACCAATGTGCCAACTATGCAACCAAGTTGGCCACGTTGCGGCACGGTGTTGGAAGCGCTTCGATCGGGCGTTTCTCGGGGTCGGCAACGACAACGCCAACATGGAGCGGCAGGTCTCAATGGTGACGCATAACCACAACTCCACCCCCTCCTACCCGGTTGACCCAACCTGGTATATGGATACGGGTGCCACTGATCATCTCGCTGGGGAATTGGACAAGCTCGGTGTCAAGGAACCATATCACGGGAAGGACCATGTGCACACTGCTAATGGTCAAGGTATGCGCATATCTCATATTGGTCAATCCACTCTTCCTACCACAACTGGCACACCACTTCGTCTTAACAATATCTTAGTTTGTCCATCTGCTACTAAGAATTTGCTATCCGCTCATAAACTTGCTCTTGATAACAACGTGTTTGTTGAAATTCACCCTTTTGATCTTTTTGTGAAGGACCGAGATACGAAGGAAATCATCCTTAGTGGTCGGAGTCACGGTTCACTCTATCCTGTTGGTGGCCGAGGGCCCCCAGTTCGGCAAGTTTTCAGCGGTATTCGTGTGTCATCCTCCAACTGGCACTGTCGTCTAGGACATCCAGCGTCCCCGGTTGTGGAGCATGTTCTTCGTCGTCATGCTCTTCCCATTGAGTCTAGGAACAAAAATTCTCTCGTTTGTGATGCGTGTCAACAAGGCAAAAGCCACCAGTTACCTTTTGCTTCTTCCACTCGTGTAATAAAAGCTCCTTTAGAGCTCGTGTTTTCAGATGTATGGGGCCCTGCCCAAACTTCCATTAGTGGTCATTCTTATTATGTGAGTTTTATTGATGCTTTTAGTAAATTCACATGGCTCTATTTGATTAAACGTAAGTCTGATGTTTTTAATGTCTTCTTGCAATTTCAAACACATGTTGAATGTTTGCTTGATCACAAAATCATACATGTTCAGTCAGATTGGGGTGGCGAATATCGTAACCTCAACACTTTCTTTAACAATCTTGGCATTGATCATCGGGTTGCGTGTCCACATACTCATCAGCAAAACGGGGCTGCTGAACGCAAACACCGTCATATTGTAGAAACTGGGCTTACTCTTCTTGCACATGCTTCCTTGCCATTTCATTTTTGGAGTGATGCATTTCATACAGCATGTTTTCTCATCAATAGACTTTCTACTCGTGTTCTTGATATGAAAACCCCTCTGGAAGTCCTACTCCATGAAACCCCAGACTACACTTTTCTCAAGGTTTTTGGTTGTGCTTGTTGGCCCCATCTTCGGCCCTACAATAATCGAAAACTGGAATTTCGTTCTAAAAAAGTGTGTGTTCCTTGGTTATAGTTCTCTTCATAAGGGGTATAAGTGTTTGCATGTTCCCTCTAATAGAGTTTATATTTCTCGTGATGTTATCTTTGACGAGAATATTTTTCCTTTTGCAAACATGCCTCCCACCAGTACACCTGTTGACATCACTTCTACACCAGCATCTATTGACCAATTTGCACATATTGCGTATACCCCTGCCTTGCTTCCTAACCATGGTGCAGGCACAGCTCGTGGCGCTAGACTGGAGCTTCTGGATCCGGTTTCCGCCCCGGACACGACGTTTTACGTCGATCATCCACCGCCCGCGGGTCCCAGTCCCATGCAAATCCATGCACGGACTGGCCTTCCTGCGTCGGGTGGCAGCCCACCTCCTCCGACGCGCGTGGGCTGCTCGCTGCCGCCCCTGGATCCGCCGTCCACACCAGTGGGCCGGCCCGCTACGTCGTCTGCTCCAACGACGCCCTTGTCCGCGTCGCCTACCTCGGCGTCGCCTGTCTCGGCCCACGAACCCCCGCTGGCGCCTCCCTCGCCCGACGCCGCAGCGAGCAACTGCTCCCAGCCGACTGCGCCGTCTCGTCCCGTTACTCGGAGCCGCACGGGCATCTTTCGGCCCAAGGTGTGGACGGATGGCTCTGTTGCCTGGCTCACTGCCTGTTCTTCGCACGGCGTCACCGACCCCTCCACCGAGCCCACTAGCCACCACGATGCTCTGCGTGTGCCACACTGGCGTGATGCGATGGAGGCTGAGTTTCAAGCCCTCCGTCGGAATGAGACATGGCAGCTAGTTCCTCCTCGCCCCGGCATCAACGTCATTGATTCCAAGTGGGTATTTAAGATCAAGCGACGTTCTGATGGATCTATTGAGCGCTACAAAGCGCGTCTTGTGGCTAAAGGGTTCAAGCAGCGCTATGGGCTTGATTACGAGGACACATTCAGTCCTGTCGTCAAGCCAACCACTATTCGTTTGCTGCTCTCTCTGGCGGTTACCCGTGGTTGGCATCTTCGCCAGCTCGATGTTCAGAACGCATTCCTTCATGGTGTTCTTGAGGAGGAGGTTTACATGCGTCAACCACCTGGGTTTGCTGATTCTACTCACCCACATCACCTCTGTCGTTTGGTTAAGGCTCTCTATGGCTTGAAACAGGCGCCTCGTGCCTGGCATGCTCGTTTGGGGAGTGCTCTTCGGGATCATGGATTTGCTCCCTCTACTGCTGACAGTTCCCTGTTTATGCTTCGTCGACCTGATCTTACCATGTATCTCTTGGTGTATGTCGACGATATCATTGTGGTGAGTTCCTCACATTCAGCTATTGATCGCCTTGTTCATCGTCTTCAGTCTGATTTTGCGGTGAAGGATTCGGGTGCTCTTCGTTTCTTCCTTGGGATCGAAGTCTCAGATGTCTCTCTGGGCTTGGTTCTTACTCAGAAGAAGTATGCACTTGATCTTCTTCGTCGGGCTGGGATGCTTAAATGCAATCCAGCGTCTACCCCTATGTCATCGACTGAGTGCTTGTCTGCTGAGCAAGGGGAACCGTTGACGTCTGATGAGGCCACTACTTATCGTAGCATTGTTGGGGGACTGCAGTACCTATTGCTCACACGGCCTGATCTCTCTTTTGCTGTTAACAGAGTGTGCCAGTATCTACAGACTCCTCGTCATCCTCACTGGTCTGATGTGAAGCGTATTCTTCGCTATGTACACTCGACTATCTCGCATGGGGTCCATCTTCGGCGCTCCTCTTCCAGTCTCTTGTCTGCTTTCTCTGATGCAGACTGGGCTGGGAATTCTGATGACAGGCGATCCACGGGGGGGCACGCCATCTTCTATGGTCCTAACTTGATCGCCTGGAGTGCTCGCAAACAGGCCACAGTGTCGCGTTCCAGTACGGAGTCTGAATACAAGGCCCTTGCCAATGCAACTGCTGAGCTGATCTGGATTGAGTCATTGCTTCAGGAATTGGGAGTATTACAGGATTGTTCACCTGTTCTATGGTGTGACAACATTGGCGCGACATATCTATCATCTAATCCGGTTTTCTATGCTCGGACTAAGCACATTGAGGTTGACTATCATTTTGTGCGAGAAAGGGTGGCACAGAAACGTCTACAGGTCAAGTTCATCTCCTCTAAAGATCAACTGGCAGACATATTCACTAAACCCTTACCATTACCACAGTTCTTGGCATGTCGTCGCAATCTCAGCCTTCTTGATACGGCTAAGATTGAGGGAGGGTGTTAGACATATTTAGCTGTATATTCTAATTAAGTCCTTATAACTTGTAACCCTAATGTAACCTTCCGTATATATATGTATAAGCATCCGGCCACGTATGTATTACGTTGTGCCTTTCCACACATCCCTCTCCTATCTAGGGTTGAGGTTTTACAGTCTCCAACCCTAGCTGCACCAGTAACTGCCTTGCTCCTCTTGCTAAGGTGCTTTTCATTACACTTTGTTCTACTCAAATTAACCGCAGCTATGTTATGGAGTCATATACTGATAATTTGTTTCTTTCAGGTTATCAATGACAGGTTTGGCATCGTTGAGGGTTTGATGACCACTGTTCATGCCATGACCAATTAGCATTTGATTGGTTTCTAGGTTAGGCAAGCAGTTAATTGTTTCTTTGTTGGGTTATAGTCTGATTGAGTCTGAAATTTGATTTCTACAGCTACCCAGAAGACTGCTGATGGTCCTCAAGCAAGAACTGGAGAGGTGGATGGGCTGCTACCTAGCAGCACTCGAGCTGCAAATGTTTGTATAACTCATCTTGCCTCTTCTTATATTGTGTGTACCGTGTAAACATGATACCATCATTTATCTGAAAGAATTGTATGCTTCTTGCATTGTGGCTCTCCCTCTCGTGTGTTAAACATTGACCTTTGGATGTAATAACCATGTGCTACTTTAGTTTCTGAACATGAACATACTGAGCTTATAGTTTATATAGTCCACTTGTGGATGAATCATGAATGCTAATTCTTTGCTGCTGCTCTGTTAAGTGAAATACCATCTGCTCTTTAAGCAAGTTCCAAAAGTTTTTGTTTTGCGTGTGTGTGTGAGATTTTCCTGTACGAAACTGATATAGGTTATAGCCGCGTTTGTGCTAAAATTATCCAAAGTCGAAGTTTGCAGTAATCCTAGCTCAAAGCCTCAGCTAAAGCAGGTGACAGGTGATTCACAACTTGTTTCTTTGTTGGCATGAGTTATCTTACTGCCGATGCCCCATTTGGAGCAAATAATCCCTATACGTGTAACGTGTTACATGTAGAAAGCTAAGTTAAGAAATGAATGTAGACATGTTGGACTATTCACAAGCTGTCTACACTGTTACCTGCTAAAGCGGTAAGTGGCCCATGGTTTTCTACCCATCTTCTTTAGTGCAATCATTTCTCTTTCTTACCATGGTTCTGCAGTTTTGAATTCGCCTTTGCCTTCTTTTTTTTTACAGGAATTTATCGCAAATGAGGGCAATGGTGAGCTACCTCTTGAGGGAACAATACCTGATGTGACATCCCTTACCGAGTTAGTTTCTTGTAACTGTCACCTAATTGGTCTACAATCTCGGATTCAAGTTTTCATGGCACAGCTGTTCTCTTCTTTTACATGAATTTGATGAAGTATCTGCTTTTTACCAATCCAGTACAGGTATTATGTAAGCCTACAAAAGATTTACCAAGCTAAGGCTGAATCTGACTGTGTTGCCATGGAGCATCGTGTAAAGAGTATCTTGAAGTGAACTGGCAGATACCCTGAATCTGTTTCAAGGGCATACATCAAAACATTTTGCAAAAACACTAGAAAACTCAGATTAGATGCTTTATTTGTAACTTCTTTTTATGGTTGCTATCGCTAGTATCTTATTGCATGACGTCTTGATGGATAAACCTTTAAGTGTGCTCTCCACTGCCATTTTCTGTACTCCCTCTGCAACTAAATATAAGATGCTTTAGTAGTTTAAGTTTAACTACTCCCTCCGTCTCAAAATAAGTGTAGGTGAAATGGTTTAAAATGGATGTATCTAGCACTAAAATGCATCTAGATACATCCATCTCCATGACACTTATTTTAAGACGGAGTGAGTACTAAAACGTCTTATATATAATTATAGAGGGGTAATAAATTATAAATCTTATCCCATGCAAATGATGTGCTAATTACTCCTAACTCATGTGTTTCAAAAAAAAAAAAACTAATAGGATTAGTGTACACCCCCCCTATAAAAATAGTAGATTGCACAAGACATTTAAGTCCTTTTGTCAATGCTACTCTTCTGGTTTATAGTTCTTGTTAAACATGCTGGCTTGTTAGGTGTCAGTAATAATCAGTTTTGGTTAGTGAATGAAAAAATACATCAATATTGTACTCCCTCCGTCCCATATTACTTAATGCTAAAATTAATATTTTTGGATAGGCCTAGCAAATAAAGATATGCCCATTACCTTATTACTGTACATAGCTAAACACATTTCTGATCTTACAATTTGAACGACTGGGTTGTGACATGTAATCCAGCAGCAGCAGAAATAAGGTGGAAATCTTAGGTGCAGCTCTTTCTCGATTGACTGCTGTGTTGTAATGCAGTACCCAACTGACACAGATTTTTAATGGGTAAGTGCACATGTCTTCTGTTATCATGGTACTAGTCATTTAGTTTTAAGTTTTCAACAAGCAAAATTAACTTAAATTGGATTAAGTGAAGTATTGAGTTACATTGGTTATCTTTTGAGTGCTGATGCCACTCACATGCAACAATCGGTAGGTTTACTACTTAGTCATATGGAACACACTGATGTTAGTTGGTCTGTTCTGAACTTCGTACATGTTGCTCTACCCAGGGTTGCTTCTGTTCACAGTTGAATAACCGCTGTCCTATTTTGTAGATTTTTTTTTCTCAGAAGCATCTAATACTCCCTCTGTCTCAAATTAATTGTCACAAAAATGGACAAAAGTGGATGTATCTAGACATAATTTAGTGTTAGATACAACAACTTTTGTCCACCTCTATGACAATTAATTTGAGACGGAGGGAGTACTAAAAGCTGTTACTAGTAGGTGGTGCTTTTGCTTTTTGTTTCTTGGTTCCTTCTTTTTATGATGTATTGTTGGAAACGACTTCATGAACTGAATAACTTCTATTATCAGGTAGTCCTGAATTAATGTATCACTATGTATCATGAGTAACTTGTATGGTAGAGGCAGTATATGCAACTTTAGTTTAATAAGACAGAGATATTTCCCCTGTACTGAACTCGTATTAGCTATTTCTACAGTGCTAGTTATTCTTAAGAATTAGTGTGGTGGTGTCAAACTGTAGTTTGCACAGTTACACTAGTAAGCTATAGCACCTTAATTGTTACTTGGTGAATAATCAGCAAGTTTCTTTGACCATTTACATCAGTCTTTTATTCTGAAATCTGAGTAGTGGTTTTAATTCAGTGTCGCAACGCCCTGAGAATTATGCAGGTTGCCCTGTGGCGCTGCACCTTGGCCACACCTCCCAGCTTGTGTGAACATAAGTGAACCTTTAAATAGACGTTTCTCTCAAACCATTCAGGAAAATAGATTGAAACTTCCCCAGATTGTTTATATGTATGTCCTACAATAACTGGAATAATTTTTATTTTTTCTGGAAACTTTGAATTTTCCGCCAAAGTTTGAAAGTAACATTCAAAAGTTTCTCTCAAACCACTCAGCCAAATTGATTGAAACATTCCCAGATTTTTTATATACATGGACTTTAATTTGTGCATTTTCTTCGAAAATTTCTGCGGAACTATAAATTTTCCCCAAAATTTAAAACTGAACATTTAAATCGATGTTTCTCTCTAACCACTTACCCAAATTGGTTGAAACTTTCCCGGACTGCTTATATACATGGACTTGAATTTCTGGATTTTTTTCAAAATTTTCTGGGACTAGCCTCCTCTAGTTTGCAACTGTCTAGAGCACTAGTGATACTAAGCACTTCTCGTACCTGATGATGGCATGCCACCAGAACTGAAATTTTCACTTTTCATAATGCAAGGCTCAACTTTCAAGATCATTCGCCACACCTGAAAAATGTTAAGCCAAACTTGACCATTAAAATTTATTTCATTTCTGGCCTTTTAAAGGCTCCACAGTGGCAGCACAAACAGAATTAAAAACTGCATGTTTCTTGTTAGCTACCTAGAATTTGGCAACAGAAATATAGTCATCTCCAGTATGCACACTGAATGCTTCAGGAATGACATTGAATTCTGCATGTTTCTCTCAGGAGTATAGGATCCCCTCGTCTTATTCTCACCATGTTTCTTTGACTATGTTACTAAATCTGCCCGGAACTCCCTCTTTCTATTTCCAGAAAGCCTAGTAGTCATTTCGCCTTCATGGGACAGTAGAATATGAAAACCATTGGTTCTGGAATAGCATACCAGCATATCTCTTGCTTTCTTGTGTCATTACAGTATGAAAATTGAAACCGTTAAAATCTGTAAAAGAAAAACTAGATTATACTTATGTAGCACTGATGCCAATGAAATTGTACACATGCTCTGCAGAAAAGTACTGAACTTATCTGTAAACGTTCTCGTGAATGTTGCACTAAACTCCTTTAGTTGATTAAGAAACTGGAGATGTGAAGGCACCCATGAAGAGGAGACTGGAGAATTCTCCAGGTCAGTGTCCGGTAAACTTGCTTGTACTACAATTCGGACTAAAGACTTATTCATATCATTTCCTGGTAAACTAAGTAATCGGTGCTTTTATTTGCAGAGGCAACTGCATGTGGAAGTCAGGCGTTGTATTGCACCTGTGTGGCCCTGCTGGGATATATGACTCACACATGGAATCATGTCTCGTGGGAGGAATGAAACATTGCTGTAATTGCTGTTAATGTTAACCATGCTGATACTTTCCTGGAAACAGTTTTCCTCAGCTTCAGCAGCTGCTTTGCTACCTGCCAGGCCTGCTTCTGTTTTGCCCAGGAGGAGAGTATGGGTTTGGAGATGGAATGGTAATGCTCCTTGGCATCTTCAAACACCTGGAGCCGCTGTAATTAGTTTTTTTGGTTTTGAAGTTTCTTATGGTAAACTGTCTTCACGTTGCAGCGTAACACGTGATTTAACCGTGATGTAGTGAATGCGGGTAATGTTGCACATTTTATGCATCATGCGAAGTCTTATTGGCGAGGTTGTTCCTTATAATTTGTGAATCAAAATGTTGGCTACTGGTGTATGTGGCGGATTAGATCATTCTTCTTCATTTATCATGGGAAAAATGGAAGTTCACGCATGGATTCAGAGTACAAGATTGTCAATCGACACGTTGTTATGAGGATGTGGCATCAATAGTATATTTGTTGTAGACAGGAGCTGTTTTTCATTTGGACAATGGATCCACATCAGTAACTAGATTCATGCCATTATTCATGAAAACAAAGAGTGCATCGGTAGGCTTTAGATACACGTGCAGCATCGGGGCTGCACTTATTTTCAGCTAACAGCTATGCCGGAAGGTCTGCCTTACACTAGAAATACACACATGTCACTCTCATCTCTCGAGAAGTACAGCTGAAGGGGGGTTCCTCACCATGCCAGCACAGAAAACATAACTGGCCACCCAAACAATGTTTTTACAAAGCGCAGTTCATTTCACAGAGTGTGCGTAGTCAACCATAATAAGCTATGGCCAAGGGGTCTCCTCGACTAGAGATGCCAAATAGAGCTGTTGGCCTTCTCACACATGAGCTACTAACCGGATGTGCGCAATCACTTGCTCGATGCTCTCGAACTGGCGCCGTCCCTTCAGGATCGCCTTTGCGCAATCAAGCGCGTGGCGCTCACAGGATGCTCTCTTGCTGGCATCCTCAATTGAGTCGAAATCCTCCACATGAGCAATTCCAACTATTCTCCTGCACATGGAAGAAGTATACTTTGTAAGTTCTTTATGATAATCTTTTCACTGTGGTCATTTTGTCTTTTGTGCTACAATCATTAAGGCTGGTTTTCAGGGACATTTGCTTGGCTAGTATGGGAAAGGGACACCATGTCAGAACTGTAATCCTAAACCTATGCACTGGGCTAACTTAATGCACCTTTGAACCATTTCAGTTAAAAGAGAAGCCTTGGCAGATCACTGTAGTCTAGAAATAGATACGGTTCAGCTTCAGCAAATACTTCCTCTGTTAAAATATGTAAGACGTTTTCACAAGCTAATTTAGTTTTGCTAAAACGTCTTATATTGTGGAAAGGAGGGAGTGAATGAATACTAGTAACTGTGTAATTACCTGATCATTTTGGCCGAACCAAATCCAAGACTATCTTGAAGTAGACTTGTCATGTACTTTTTCTGTGCTACGCTCAAAAGCTCTGGGTTGTTGTATATGGCGGGCAGGTAAGCCTCCCCATTCCCATCTTTGTGTTTGTTCCACAGCCCCACAAATTTGTGTTGGAACAAATTCCATGACTCTTCGATAGGTCTTCAATATCCATTCCTTGTAAGCCTGGAACAACAGGCAACTGCCATTGAGTAATACTGAAGATGACAGAGATGCAAATCATTCCAAAAACTTTGTCACTTGTCAGCCATCCAACCTCCTCAATATGACGACTATAGTCTACAGCATCTTCATTATCTTATGGTATCAATTATTAATTCTTCTACAGGAGATAAGCATCAAATTTAATCTGGTATATATACCTTCTTTCATTTCTCAGCATTAATATTTATCAGATTTAAATCATTATCACGTATAATTTCTTAACACAAAATAGGCATAAGCAAAATAATGTAGCCAATTGAGGATGTCATACACTGCTATTACAGCAAAATGACAATGTAAGAAGCCATAGTGCTGCCATACATACTTTACGGTCGTTTGCTTGATCAGCATGCCCATCCTGTGCAAAGTATGCGAGTATCAGGTTCCCCAAGAAGGCCCCGATGTCGTAACCCATCGGTCCGTAGAAAGCAAACTCCGGATCAATGACTTGAGTGGAATCTGTGGTCACCATGATGGAACCAGTATGGAGATCTCCATGAATCAGAGCCTGTGCTCTCTCGATAAACCTGCGGTGGTTGAACCATATAAGAAAACAACAACATACGCATCTCCACTAGTTTGGACAGGTTCAGAGGTAATCACATTGACTTCAGTTCAGCGATTTCCAGCTTCAGGCCATCATCCTCTCGAACGGCTTCGGCGTCTTTGTCGAGGAACGGCGAGGTCCAGTGGTTGAATTTGGAGACCATGTACGGGTCCGAGAACACGACCTGCTCCGTGAGCCTGCACAGCTCCACGTTCCCGCAGTACTGGGCAACTGCGATTCCGAAATAGAAATTCAGACATGCCATCTGTCAGCCTGCCTACATAGCTCTGTCAGGCAGTGAGCTCAGATGAGCAGAGCAAACCCACCTCGTTTCTTGTGATCCGTGGTGGAGTTGTAGAGGAGGGAGGTGAAGAAGAGGGTCCTGGCCATGTACTCGGCCATGTGCTCGGCGAGCAGAGGGTACTGGACGCCGGCGATGAGGCCCTTGCGGAGGATGATGTGGGGCGGCCTGATGTAGCGCATCCCGATGAGCGACATGGCGCGGTCGAAGTGGTAGACCTCCGGGACGTGGTCCGGGCAGAGGCGGCCGTGCTCCCGCAGCGCGGACGCCTCGAAGTAGGCCCGCTCCCTGGTCATCGGCCACGAGTCCCCCACGCAGCGGATGTACGGCAGCGCCTGGTTGCGGAGACGGATCCGGTTGGGTCAGTGTCAGCCAGGTGTTACCGAGCGGTGGGTTGTGTGGGGGCGACGGGACGGACCTGCTTGACGACGAGGGAGCCGGCGTCGGAGAGGACGATGTAGACGAAGTTGAGGTTGCCGTCGCCGACCTCCTTGACCTCGAGGGCGTCGACGCGGCCGCCGAGGCTGGCGGAGAGCGCGGGGGTGGCCTGGATGTAGGCCACCAGGGAGGCCTCGTCCAGCGGGCGGAAGCCCTGCGTCTCCAGCTCCGCGGCAGTGGCGGCCATGGCGAGCTGGTGCGGCTGGAGAGGATCGGGAGAGAGTGGGGGAATCGCCGGGAGTTCAGTCTGTCGTGGTCGCGGCGCGTGCGTGCGTGCAAGAACAGAGGCGCTCTGAGGCTATTAATAGCGCGTTCTATGAACCTGGACTTGTTTCTACAGTAGCATCTGGCTACAGATAGTGTCCACTTGCGATGAGGATTAGGATTCTCTTGACTAGGAGAGGTGGAGATCAACGGTACACCCGGACTTTGGGTCCACCTGTACCCGGACTGAACGCTGAAATTTCGTCCAATTTTATTGGAGGAACTTTAGAACTACTCCCTCCGTCCCCCAAATTAATTGTATAGATTTATCAAAATATAAATATATCTAGACATATTTTAGCGTATAGATACTTCCATATTTTAACAAATGCAAGACAACTAATTTAGAACGGAGAGAGTATTTCAGTATTGACTACATACACTACTAGAAATGAGTGAATATATATACTACCTCCGATCCATATTAATAGGTGGTAAAGTGGATGTATCTAGACATGTTTTATTGCTAGATACATCCACTTCACCACCTATTAATATGGATCGGAGGGAGTAGTAAAATACGCCTAGATACAACTGAATCAAAAAGGGAAAAAAATGTCTTACATTAGTGGAGTAAGATATTTCAATTTTGGCTACATACATTATAAAATGAGTGAATATATACTTATTTTGTACATAAATTCACTCATTTTACTATATAGGTGGTTAAAATTGAAATGTTAAGTAGTGTGTCTAACAAAAGTGAACGGAGATTTTTTTTTTCTTAAGACCCGTCTTATGGAAAAAAAAATTGGGATCTTCAATATCAGTATCTGACTTCTAGTTATCAACTTTGGAAATATTCATGGGCGACTGTCTCCATACTCAAATTCATTACTTCATCGGTTTAAGGATAATTGAAGGATGATATGATGACGAAAGAGGGTGTCTACCGAAGATTATTCTAACTATCACTCGCATCGACCATATTATCAGTTGATGATGTCGTCCCTAGTTGTCGATAAAGGGTGTCAACCAATATCGTGGTCATATTGGCAGCGGTTCTAAACACATTGATATTTTGTGTTATATCATTCTTTTTTTTAGTCATTTGATATGAGCCTTATATTCACTATTTGAGCATTATTTTAGGATAGCATCACTTAAGAGAATTTAGAGTTCACGAAACATACAGATCGCAAACCGGTGGTTCCACCTTGTATACAATGATACGACAACCATGTCAACCATCCGAGCACCAGCTTAATCTTCACGCGGGGAAAATAGGTGCCTATTTTACAACTCCCTTGTGTTTTTCTGGTCCCTCGACAAATGTCAAAGCATATGTTTAATCTCTCGGTTCGAACATAAGATTTTTTTTTCTATATGGTCAAAATAATCATTTACAGAAAATGCATAAAAAGAAAAACGGAGGAAGTTTTTATGTAAATTTTTTTTTGAACAAAGGAAGGGGCAAAGCCCCGATGCTGCATTATCAGTAACCAGATGGCAGGTACAAGATACAGACAAGGCCCTTTGCATCCCTTGCACAGAAAGACCACAAATTCGAAGAAAGGGCCTGCGAGGAAACAAAAAACACCCTAGGACTAAACATGGAAAAGCAATCAGGTCCCTCGGTGCCTCCACTGCCACCATCGATCGCCGGTGTCCTCAAAGCGCCACCAGCGCCGAGAACAGAGAGGAGCATGCTCGGGGTCTCTCTCGGACGTTGTCCTCCAGCGAAGAGCTGACGCCGGCAACCACAGAACTCCCGGGGACGAACCACTTGGGCGCGCTGGGCAACCGAGCTCCGACATCGAGCTCTGAAGACCTCCATCACGGAGGAGAAGCTAGGGCCGCCATGCCGGCCACGAATAGCTTGGTCCCTGTAGGACTCAGCATAATACGCTCGTAGAAGCAGCTTGAAGAGCTTCCGCCTACCTGCAACAAAAACGAAAACAACACCGCATCCCCCGCACCCCTTGCCTCCATGGCCAGCCAGGTGAGGAGCACACCGCGTGCTCGAAGTCGATGCAGAGAGGAGATCACCCGATTCCAGAGAAAGAACCTGGTCTTCGAGCTTATGGGGGAGAGAGGTTGCGGCCCGAACCTTCTTCTTCCTCATCCCCGACCACCGGGACTCAGGCATCAGAAGAAACACGGCCAAAGACTTGCTCCGCCTGCTCGGAAGACGGAGGAAGAACAACCTCGACGACAAACTGTCACAACTACTGGAAAGCCAGACAACAAGACTGAAAACAAATCTACAGCTACACTTTACAACCCGCGCGATGCATCCAACTCGAGTCCAGACGGCAACGCCGCCGGAAATCGAGGCGGAGCACGCCGGGAGCTCACCGGCGACTCTCAAGCAAAGAGCGGTGGGGGAGACGATAAGGATAAGGGCTCTTCAGTTTTTATGTAAAATAACGACAAAATTTAGCATAATCGCTGTTTCACCACATATGATCAAAATATAGTAATTTTAACTAGAAGATACACAAAGATTTGGTTTTCTCGCCATGTGTATTTCAGACAAAGATAGACAAAGATTTTGGTTGGTGTTCTTGTGTGCATTATCGTGGTGTTTAGCCGTTTGACAAGTCCACACTCAGGATAACGTGGGATGTGCCTGTGCGTGCTTCACGCTGTTCTTTCGCTTTCTCTGTACAAGGAAAACGTCTCGATTCTGTCGGCCCCGAACAAACTAATCTTCCTGTCCTTGCTTCTTTGCGGCATGGAAACGGTGGTTTCGCCGGTTTCTTCAGAGAAAACGGCACGAAACAAGCTCCACGAGAAATGTCAATTTGTTCGCTTGCGACAGCTTTAGGTAACTCGACAGTCAGTGTATGGCCTAGAATTATACTGTACTCTATATATTTTTTGTACTCCCACCAAGCAGATAGTGGACAAATGTTTCGGTTATTTGCTCAAGGAATTCTACAATCTTCACGTGTGCTCCCGTCCATTTCTTTGGATTTTCATCGCTCGAGCTTCCGAAATGCCCGAGCCCTCGTTTCGGGTGTTCACGGCCATGCGTGTTGCGCTTGTCCACTCGCTCTCGCCTCCCAAGCTCCCACGCAGCTTACGTGACAACAACATGACTTTGCTAGCTCAACTCTTTCAGGGGATGTCCAATTGCCTGTAAAACGGTCTTTTCTTATCTTAAGTACACAAGTGGCATCTAGTGACAACATAGAGCATGTTAAAAGTGTATCCGTACCAATTATGTTTACACATTTGTAGAATCAAATGGTGATGAAAATTATATTACTAGAAAACACGGCTCTAAGAGAAGACGACTAGTACGATGAAGAAAATTACCTTACCATTGGTGCTAACATATCATCTCTTAGTTAACACAGAAGGAGGTGGGGGGGGGGGGGGGGGGGGGGGTGATGGTGAATATATTTGATATGTGGTATCCTATAAAAATTTCTCAAGGAAAGTAAGAACTCGAGCCATATTTTTCAAATATATAAAAATGGTCGGGGTGAAACGCACCCACAAACCCTTCCCTCCCCAGCGGCGGTCGGCGCGGCCCTCACTCCTCTCTCTCCCCGACCCGTCCCATCTCTCTCCTCCCGTTGCCATCGGCGTGGGCCGCCAAGCCGCGCTCGGCCGGTGCCGGCGGCGGCGGATGTCCATTCCCCATCTCGAGGAGGCTTCAAGGGGCAGTCTTCTCCGGCGACGGTGCACCTCGGGGCGACGGTGGTCTAGCTTGGGTCTGGGGGTAGAAGTCCGGCGACTCTGCCGTTGCGCTGCGGGGCTGCGTAGCATGCCGGGAGGCGTGATGGTGGAAGCACCAGCTTGGCCCTGATCTGGGCCCGTCGGGTCCCATCTAGGTCGGGGCGGTTTGGCTTGCCTTGCAGCATGCTTTGATGATGGCGGCGAGGAAATTGGTACCGTGGACAAGGGCGACGGTGACCAGCTTGTTGCAACGTGGCGACGAGCTTTACGGGCCCAGATCAGGTCGGGCTGTACCCTATTGGGACTGTATGACTCTATGAAAGAGCATTTTTTGATCCCTAGTGTTTTTTGCGTTAGTTAACAATACTAGTGATGTATTTGATCAGATGTTAAGTGATGCAGGTCATTAAATTTATCCTTTGCACCGAACACCAATTTGTGTGAAGCTAGATCAGTTGTTAGTCTGTTACTGATTCAGAAGGCAACCGGAAAGTTCCAACCGGAAATTTTCTAGTCAGCCGGATTATCTGGTTCTGGAGAAGCACGGCGAAAACGGCTAAGGAAAGTTTCTTCTTGGCAAACCGGATTATTTGGTTACCTCCACGGCGTGGACAAAATGGGTAAGGACCCAGCGTTTTTGGGACAGAACTTAGCAAGAAATTTCCAGGCAGCCGGATTATCCGGTTTTGAAGGGAAGAACTAGAAATTTGGCTACGTCCCAGAAACCTATTGGCACTGGACCCTACCGGAAATTTCCAGGAATCAGAATTTCCGGTTTGGTCAACGGCAAACAAAATATCCGGTACAATTTTGAACCGGAAATTTCGGTTGTTTCCTGCACTCCAACGGCCACATTTCGAGGAGGGGTATTTATACCCCTAATTCTTCCCCAAGAGCTCTAGTTCGTCCAAGCCTTCAAAATGCATTTCTAGAGCTCACCAAAAGCTAGATTTCTCTCAATCCCTCCACTCAAACTCGTTGATCTTTGGAGAATTGAAGCAGAAGGCCCTGATGTACAACTTCACCAAGCCTTTCTTCATTTCCCCCTCATTGATTTGAGGGATTTTGAGTCTAGGATTTCTTTGTTGAAAACCCAGACTCCATTGTTGCTTACTTGTTTATTGAAGCAAGATTGTTGGTGATTCTTGAGGGCCCCCAATTCGGTGGTGGGTGTGTGCCTCAAGCTCATTGTAAAGACACCAATTTCCACCTCGAAGAGAATCAATAGTGGAAGGTGAACTAGGCCTTTGTGGCGAGGTTCATCGGAGAATAGGATGAGGCATTTGTGGCATTGAGTAGGCCTTCGTGGCGAAACTCACACCCCTCCAACAAGACGTACTTCCCTCAAAAGGAGGAACTCGAGATTACATCCTTGTCTCCGCGTGCTTCCGTCATCGGTTACCTCGTTCCAACTCCTTTACCTTGTTTTTATCCTGCTTGGTGTTGTGCTTGTCATATAGGTAAATTCACCATAGTTGTATATCTAGAGAATTTACCTTTGTGTCCAGCCTAAATCGAAAAACATTTAAAATTTAAAGTAGTGCCTATTCACACCCCCTCTAGGTTCCCATACTATTCGTTCAATTGGTATCAGAGCATTGGCTCTTACTTTGGGCTTAACCGCCTAAGAGTTATAGTATGGCCATCGAAGGGGAAACTACCGAGTCCATGGCACCAGTCACCATTGATGATATCATGGAAATGAAAGATTCCTTGACCTCATCCTGGATGTCGAAATGTCGGAGTTGCTTGATTTGATGATGTAACTGTCGGATATATACTGAATAGGGGTATATCAGATGGTAGTCATAAGTGCCGGATTACCAGGGTGGCCCAAGTGGTAGTGGGCTATGGTCCATTGGGCAGCCCAGTAAGCTGACGCACAGAAGCCGGATTCTAGAAGGACCCGGATCACGGCCCGCGTGATCTGGCTTGGAGGAGAAGACGGATTCCTTACTTTCCAAGTTAGAAGTTGCCGTAGTCTTCTAGGTTTCCTATTCTGTATGCCCTAACCCGGCTATTATATAAAGCCGGACGGGAGATAAGATTAAGAAGAGAAGAAGATATAGGCTAACTCGCCGGGAAGTTGATCCTCGGCGAATAGCTAAACCTAACCTCACATTGTAATTGTATACACAGGCTTTAGTCCTGATTAGTGAGATTGCAGGAGTAGGAACGTCGTATTATCACGACGTACCGAACCTGGGTAAATCCTGTGTCTTTGTCTACGACGCGATCTCGTTACCCCACGTCTCTACCCGTAGTCTCATGGCACCCCCGTCTATGAAAACTACTACGATGTCTCGACAGTTGGCGCCCACCGTGGGGCAAACGGCGTCAGGCGTTAAGTTCCGATCTGGGATACTCGGCGGGATCGGCAGTTCTATAACTGTCGGAAGCCTGGAGTTCGACAACGACGTCGGACGCTTCCTCGACAATGGATCCTACATACCGGCGCAAAATCATCTGGTAAGTGCCTGCGTGTTACCGATCGGATCTGCTAATATCTTTATCGGACTAACTGCAGAGGCCATGGGGTTTTGCGGTGGAATCAAATTTATCCCACCCGCCCTATACCCAGTCGAGGATGACTATGATCCCGGATTTTGCTCAGATCGCCGACACCAAAGTGATACACACTTTATCGGCATGGTGCAATCCGAAGTCGCTGAAAACACGGATGGTGGAAATCCCGTGCAAGAGGCAGATAACAACATCACACCCACCACAGAGGTGGAAGATCCGGCATCCGCCAACATGGCGATGAACTCGGAAGCTGACTCTGTGCTAGCCGCCATTGAGGCGAGATTAGAGTCAGAAACCGGATCGGATGATTTCGAGTCCGAAGACAAAGATGAGGACGCCTTCGAAAGAAAGGTTAAATCTTTTCAAGAGGGATTCCATGAAGTACTAATGGCAAAACCGGCTGAAACCACGGATGTCGGCAGTCAGGAAAGCCCTAAAACCCCTCCGCCAGAGGAAGAGAGAGAAGATGGAGAAACCTCTCCAATCTTTCCCAACGTCAAGGAATTGACAGAGGATGAACCTGCCAAAAAGCCTCCCTCTTCCAAGAAAAAGCACAAGGCCGCTAAAAAGCTCCAGTATAGACTCCGGAAGAAAAAATCGGCTGATCCAGCTGACGAAAGCCCGGAAGTAGGAGATGCAAGCGGAATAAATCCCGCGGAGAAGAAAACCAAGGAAATCCTTGTTCCGCCAATGACAGAACAAGAATTACAGGATCTGTTACAAACGCCAGTGGGTCCAAACGAACCCCCTGAGATGCTGGAAGCCAGGAGACGAGCTTTCCAACGGCAACAACAACATCTACTTAGATCTCGGGAACACCTCCAAAAAACCCATGATGACATCAAGCTCATGAAGGAAGAAATCGAGGAGTACGAGAAAAAGAATAGATCTGCCTTAAAACCTACAAGGTTACCCGGAATAGTAAGACCGGAAGTACTGCCGCCAAAGGAAAGGTTCCATAACCCATCCTGGCAAAAGCAGGTAAACGACAAAGATGCCAGAGGCGAACCAATATACAAAACCGCAGCAGAAAACGCGGAAGCAGCGTTCGCCATCTTCAATAATGACATGTACTCCAACGGTGAAAAACTTCAAGGGGTGTATGCTTTCCTAAGAAAAGCATTGCAACAACAGAAGCGGGGCCAAGAGCGATCAGGGAGGTTGCATGACAACTCAGCCCTATGCAAAACAGCTACTTGCGCCGCTGGAGCACCTGGACCGGAAGAACCTGGAGATTCAGACAATTCAAAGGATAAAAAAGCGGATCCGAGAAAAGACAAGAAAAATCCCGACAATAGGGATGAAGCGTCTAGAACCGGATCCCATCCCCCGAAAGGTGGACTCAAACCCCACGATCGGGAAGAAAAACACCGGAATGACGGCAAAGCAATGCCACCTCCGAGAAACCCAGCTGAAAAAGCTGGAAGATATGAAGTGCCTCACAGACGTGAGAGATCTCGGACACCTCCTAAGGATAAAGAAAGGCACATGAGTAGAACTCCGCCTCATCCAAAAGGACGTGATCTCGGAAGATATAGAAACGATCCCGGAAAAGCGCGTCCGCGCAACAATGGAAAAGAAAGGAGCAGATCCCCTTCTGTCCATTCAGCCGGAAGATACTCCGCACACATGGATAGGGCGGAAAAGCATGATCTATACTTTGGGCCTAAGTGTTTCACTGATAGGATCGGAAGGATAACCCTGCATTCTGGCTTTGCCAAGGTCGGTCCAACGTACCAGAAATACACCGGCAGTACAAACCCGGATACCTGACTCTCAGACTACTATACAACCGTCCAGATTAACAATGGGACAGACCTGGAAGCTGTAAAATTTCTTCCCCTAATGTTACTGGAGGGAGCCAGAGATTGGATCAATGGATTGCCATCAAGAACTGTCGACAGCTGGGATGATATGGCTCGAGTATTTACTCAACATTTCCGGGGAACATACAAACGCCCGAACAGCATCAACCAGCTGAACCGTTGCACCCAATTCGAAGATGAACCATACGTGGACTTCATCTCTAGATGGACTGCAATGAAGAATAGTTGTTCTGGAGTAACTGACGTACAAGCAATGCATGCTTTCGTCAATGGCCTAAAACCCGGACTTGTACCATTCATGGTTGGTTCCAAACAACACAAGGATCTCGGATCTATGCTTACAACCGCCAATGAACACGCTGCAGCCGAAGACGACATCAGAGCAAGAGGAGGCAATATCGATGCACTGATATTGGCCAAGAAAAATCCTCGCCCTGAGAAAAAAGGAACTTCAGATGCAACAAACCCCAAAGAAGTTAATATAGCCTTTGGAAGTGAAAAAGGGAATAGATGGAAAGGACGCAGTTCAGAACCAATCAACTACACTAAAGAAGAGTGGGAGAAGATTAAGTCAGAACCCTGCGTCCACCATTCGCAATTTGGGAAACCCACCCATACGAACGTGCAATGCCGGCTGAATAAGCACATGAAAGGTAATGCAGGATCCGGAAATAAGGGGAAGAGTTCCAAAAGGAAATTCTCCAAACAAAAGCCAGAAGCTGAGAAAGAAGACAGTGAATCGGACACTGATGAAAAAATCCAGGAACAACAGCGAAAAGGCGAACCCAAATTTCGGAGAGTTGATGGAGAGGCACTGTTAACGTTCTTAGCAACTCCGTCAGCAAAGGTGGCCAAAAGAACGCTTCGAGAAATAAACGCGGTTGTTCCGCCAACCCCGAAATTCTTGAAGTATTCAAGCACACCAATTACCTGGGATCAGTCTGATCATTCCGGGAAATCCCTGAACCCGGCACACAAGCTCTTGTTGTAAGCCCTATTGTCAAGAACACTAGGCTAAAAAGAGTGCTGATGGATGGAGGATCCAGCATTAACATAATGTATCTGGATACGCTTAAGAATCTGAAAATCTCCAAGTCCCAGCTCAATTACAGCAACATACGCTTCCATGGCATCGTCCCTGGCAGACAAGCACGATCCCTAGGAGAAATTTCCCTAGATGTCACTTTCGGAGATAAAGATCACTTCCGTCAGGAAAAAGTATCCTTCGAGGTGGTGCCGTTCGAAAGCGTGTATCACGCAATACTCGGACGTCCAGCTTTCGCCAAATTTATGGCAAGATCATGTTATATCTATAACAAGCTGAAGATGCCAGGGCCCAAACGAGGAGTAATCACCATAGCTGGAGACTTTAAGCTAGCAAATGAGCTGGAAAAAGAAAACGCCCTTTGCGCTCAGAGAGTTATAGCAAAGGAAGAACTGAAGGAGCTGGCTAAGGAGGTATCGCCAACAGAAATACCGGCAGGAAAAGAAACCCGGAAGCCAGCAGATAGCTTCAAGGCGTCCGAGAATACAAGACAGGTTATCCTAGATCCCAAGGATCCGACAAAATTTGTCGTAGTAGGAACTGGGATGACCAATAAATAGGAAGGCGAGCTCATCAAGTTCCTCCGTGAGAACTGGGATATTTTCGCCTGGTGTCCAGCGGACATGCCAGGCGTACCCAGGGTACTTGCTGAGCATTAACTCAAGGTGATTTCAGGTTCCAAACCCGTCAAACAAGGTATCCGTCGATTTGACGGAAGAAGACGGAAGGCTATTGGCAAGGAAATTATCCGGCTTTTAGCAGCAGATTTCATCCAGGAAGTAATCCACACTGAATGGTCTGCAAATCCGGTATTAGTACCGAAGAAAGACACTACTGCTCTTAGAATGTGTACTGTGTCCGAAAGATAGGTTCGCGTTACCGCGAATCGATCAAATAATAGATGCCACTACAGGCTCTGAGCTTTTATGCTTTTTGGATGCATACTCCGGGTACCACCAAATACGCATGAAAAAGGAAGATCAAATTAATACTTCTTTTATAACCCCATATGGGACGTATTACTATGTAACCATGTCATTTGGCCTGAAGAACGCAGGTGCAACTTACCAGCGTTGCATGCAACGTTGTTTGCATAGTCATATTGGCAAAAATGTCCATGTTTACGTGGACGACATTGCTGTCGTAACCAAGGAAAAAGATACACTCCTTGAGGATTTGCGAGAAACCTTCGAAAACTTGCGCAATTACAAGATGAAGTTAAATCCATCAAAGTGCGTATTCGGGGTTCCCTCAGGAAAACTTCTGGGTTTCATCGTTTCTCACAGAGGAATAGAAGTTAACCCGGAAAAGATCAAATCCATCTTGAACATCTCCAAACCTACGTGTGTGAAAGATGTCCAAAGATTGACGGGTTCCGCCGCTGCCGTCAGCAGATTTATTAGTCGGCTGGGGGATAAAGCCTTACCACTCTACAATTTGCTGAAAAAATCCGACAAGTTCGAGTGGACAGAAGAGGCCGATGCAGCGTTAACCCAGTTAAAGGAAACTTTGATGAAAGCTCCGATTTTGGCATCCCCAAAAGACGAAGAACCTATGTTATTGTACCTCACGGCTACAAACAGGGTTATTAGTGCGGTAATCGTTGTGGAACGGAAGAAAGACGAACAAAGCATACCAGATCAGCATCCGGTATATTACATAAGCGAAGTTTTCTCCGAGTCCAAGCAAAGGTACCCACACTATCAAAAACTAGCATATGGCGTGTTTTTCGCATCTAGAAAATTGCGCCATTACTTCCAAGGACATTCCATAACAGTGGTATGTAAAGCACCACTAGGGGATATAATAAACAATGCGGAGGCAACTGGACGAGTAGCCAAATGGGATATCGAGCTAGCAGCCTTCGACATTAAGTATCAGCCAAGGACGGCAATAAAATCCCAGGTTTTGGCAGACTTTGTGGCCGACTGGACGGAAGCAATGGAGAAAACACCAATGCCGAAGTCCGAGTACTGGATCATGCACTTTGACGGATCCAAGATGAAGGAGGGCGCTGGAGCTGGTGTAGTCTTAAAATCCCCTAAAGGGGATACAATGGAGTACGTATTACAAATACACTTCAACGCCAGTAATAACGTGGCAGAATACGAGGCTTTGCTTCATGGCTTGCACATTGCAAAAGAAATAGGGGTTAAACGCATCCTATGCTACGGCGACTCGGATTTGGTACAGCATCAGCTTAACCAAACCTGGGATGCAAAGAGCCCTATAATGGCCGAATACCGGAGAACAGTGGACGAGTTCGCCATTTGTTTTTTCGGATTTGAAGTACTCCACGTAAAAAGGGAGGAAAACTGGAACGCGGATGCGTTAGCCCGCATGGGGTCAGAAAGGGTAAAAATCCTACCACCAGGTGTATTCGTCCATCATTTGCACGAGCCATCTATAAAAGGTGGAGATATTGATTATCCTCTGGCTTCCGAGTCAATTGAAGTTATGTTCGTCACCCCGGACTGGACAATTCCATATCTAAACTTCTTAGTCGATCAGAAGTACCCGGAAGGAGCAGACGAAGTCTTGCAGAGACAAATTCAGCGTCGATGCAAAGGATACACGGTAATTGATAATTTCCTGTACAAGCGCAGTACTTCCGGAATTTTTCTGCGATGTATTTCACCAGAAGAAGGACGAGAAATCCTGCAAGAAATCCATGTCGGAGATTGCGGACATCATGCTCAATCAAAAAGCATAGTTAAAAAAGCATTCCGTGCGGGGTTTTTCTGGCTAACAGCCAAGACAGATGCTGAGCACATAGTCAACACATGTGCAGGGTGTCAATATTACGCCAAGCAGACTAATATGCCGGCCCAAGCACTCAAAACTATCCCAATTACATGGTCGTTTGCGGTCTGGGGGCTAGATATGATGGGACCGTTCAAAACTGCGCGAGGCGGACTTACACATCTACTCGTAGCAGTGGATAAGTATACCAAATGGGTGGAGGCCAAACCCATCAAAAAATTTGACGGTGTAGTAATGAGATATGGCGTTCCACACAGCATAATAACCGACAACGGGACAAATTTCTCTATTGGAGAGTTGGCAAAATATTGCCGACAAACGGGAATACGCCTAGATCTCGCATCTGTAGCCCACCCGCAATCCAATGGACAGGTTGAGAGAATGAATAGCTCAATCCTGCAAGGAATACGCCCAAGACTCGAATCTCCTCTTCACAGAGCAGCTGGAGCATGGGTAGAAGAGCTACCTTCCGTGCTTTGGAGCATTCGAACGACGCCAAATAGGTCAACTGGGCAAACCCCGTTTTCCTAGTTTATGGTGCGGAAGCTATTCTTCCAACGGACATGATCCATGATAGCCCAAGAGTGCAGGATTTCGACGACTCAGATGCCGAAGAAGCACGACAGGATGCCGTCGATCTCTTAGAAGAGGAACGAGAGCTTGTGCTTCAAAGATCCGTCATCTACCAGCAAGGTTTACGACGTTATCATAGTCGGAAAATCGGGCATCGTTCTTTTAAAGAAGGTGACCTAGTGCTGAGATTGGTACAGCAAAGGAAGCACAAACTGGCCCCGGTATGGGAAGGACCATATGTCATCAGTAAGGCCATAAAAATTGGGTCATACTATCTTGTCGACATTCGAGATACGGAAGACGATCCCGAGAAGCCGAATCGCAAAATAAAGAGAAAGATAGATGATGAACTAGGAGAGATAAAGAGGCCTTGGAGCATCCAGCAGTTACGTCCCTTCTATACTTAGTTCAATTTCTATGTAAACATCTTTTTAGATCATGAAATAAAGTTGCCGGAATTCTGATATCCATGTTTTTACAAGTTCATTATAGTACAAAGCATGATTCCACCTTATCTATTTCCCAATGATCTTACAAAATACTCAATGTTAACCCGAATTGTGTCTGCGTGCTCGGCGTTTAAAAACTGAATGATTTTCAGCCTACTAATGGCTAAAGGAAACTTGGATTGTGCCTGCGTGCCCAAGTTTCATTCAAAAAATTCCTTACTTTTCTCTAAGCATTATCTGATTGTTTATGTGTTGGGTCACTGGAGCTAGTTAGTAAAAATGCCTTTAGTATGATCCATGTTTCCGAGTCTAAGCTGATTGGTTATACCCAGTTACTCGGCATGATGATTCACAATACTATTGAGCCATTTCAAAAACTGAGGACAGTTAAAGCATATAAGTCAGAGAACTTAGAAGATAAAGGAATACTAAAACCCAAAAAACCTTGCAAAGAAT
This sequence comes from Alopecurus myosuroides, assembly GCA_028641055.1. Taxonomy (NCBI): domain Eukaryota; kingdom Viridiplantae; phylum Streptophyta; class Magnoliopsida; order Poales; family Poaceae; genus Alopecurus; species Alopecurus myosuroides. Next base: position 40,210,433 of record CM054059.1, on the reverse strand, counting down.
TTCATAATTAAAACTGCAAAAGGCGGAGTTCTTGTTTATACAAAAGGAATAGAAGCATTACAGTATGAATTACATTTTGAAAGTGCAGTAATGCTCCTATTGTCTACTTTCACCATCCAGGTTCAAGGCAGCCCTTCAAGCATCCGAGTCTTCTTCACTGCTATCATTCTCGGGGGCTTCAGGGATCTCCTCTTCTGGATAAGTGATAGAGATGTTCACCATGGAGGCAATCTTGGTGGCGTTGCCTTTGATTTCATCAAAGATTCTAGATCGCTGGGTTTCCGTGTATCCTTGAGGGATACCGGACGCCACGCGCCAGGACTTTGCACCAGGGTAGTGCATACGCATAAGGCCGAGTGCCATGCGTGCACCACCCCGTGCAGCGGAGCGTAGGATGGATTCCCTGGACTCCGCCACCTCCATGATGGCACCCGAAGTTTTTCAACTTCCGAGAACTCCCCAGTCCTTGTGGGAAGATACTTGTTGACCAGTTGCATGCCAGCAGCTCTGATCGCAGTCCATGTCTTCCCAAAGGCTCGGATTTCATCAATCCGAGAGAGATCTGGGTTATCTCCTGTTTTTTCAGATAAAACAACCAAGAAGGTTAAGTAAAAAAGCAGAGAAACAAAGCAAGACATGGAACAATGGTAAATGAAGTAAAACTTACCGACAAGCTGGTCAATTTCGGAGCCTTCCTCCTGGCGAAGGTCTAGAGCATTTTCCAAGTCCCGAATGGTGGACTTGTCCTTCTCTGCCTGTTCGGAAGCCTTGGATTGAGAAATTCCAAGGGCCAGATTGCTGGCTTCCAGATCTTTTTGAGCCTTCACAAGATCCTTGTGAAGGTCCAAATTCTCCTTTCGGAGAAACTCGGCATTGCCGACGTCTTCAGCTATTTGCTTGGCCTTAGCCAAAGCATCTGGAAAGCAAGGAAGATTCCGAGTTTAGAAAACTCCCGGAATAGTACTTTGACAAAAAGCTGAATCGAAAACTTCAGAGGAAAAAAGTTTACATGTTATTTCCGACAGCGCCAGCTGAGACGATGCCAGTTCTGCCTCTTTCCCCTCAAGAATAGAAAGAAGATTTCTCACTTCTTTATTCTTGATGGAAAGTTTATTGAAAACTTCCATGTTAATGGATTCAGCGGTTTGCTGGAACATGACAAGAAAAAGAGTGACTAAAAAGCATCAAGGCAAAAAGTATACATTTTGTTTAATGCTTGGGGGCTAGAGTTAAATACCTGGCTCATTCGCTGCAACCCCGCCAAGTTTTCATTGAATTCTTTTGCGTACTCCGCAAAAGAACTCCGGCCGCGCTTAGGCCGTCGTTGAGATTCTTGAATTCCTTGTCGAAGGTGGGAATCTCCTCATCGATTGTTCGAGAAGAATTTCCCACCTCTGGAGCCGCCCTTTCCCTCGTGTCCGTGTCCGGCACAACGGGCTGGCTGGGCTCGAATGACTTGGTGGTGGGAGCTGTGGCATGCTCTTCCGCCATCGTGGACGGTGTGTCCGGTGCGATGAAGGGAGAAGGTTGAGCGCCTCTGCTGGACACAACTTTGTGCCTCTTCAGCTTCTTCGGCTTTAAAGTGGAGGGAGGTAGGCTGAAGGAAAAAAAGTGAAAACCCGGAAAAAGTTAAAACTCTGAAGACGAAATAAAACTTCGACAAAAGAAAATAACCCGAACGTTCTAACCTGGAGGTGGCGACGGGAATCCCGTCAAGATCGATGATTTCCTCAGAGGAGGAAACCTTCTTGCGCTTGCGCCCACCCGCAAAGGCGGTGCACAATGCCTCCAGTTCAGCTTCGGAGGCCAGCTCTGAGTCTGGAAGTTCAGCGATCTGTCGAAAAGAAAAAGCAGAGTTAGAAGCGAAAAATCCGAGAAAGCATGAGAAAATTCCACCCAAATGACGGAAAAAATACCTTGGGAGCCGGATTGTCGGCTGTATACATCGGCCGACTCGCTTCATATTGGTCCCGGGAGGCGACCAACTGGTTCACGCGCCGCCGTAGATCCCTCGCGGCCCAGTCTTTGCTGGTTGTCCGCATTTTGTCGTTGGCGCCCGTGTACTCGCAAAGGAGACGGCCGCCATGATTGGCTAACGGCTGGATCCGCCTATCCAACCAGCAAAGGACTGTGTCCATGCCGGTTAAAGGCGGACCAGAGGAAGTGAGCTTGGCGATGCACTGCTTGATCCTTAGAAGATCAGGCGGCAGAACTTGGACGGCTTCTGTTCCCCAATTTTCTTGGGGAATAGCAGCAATGTTTGAGAAAGGTGGAACCCCGATGGCCTTTGTCGGGAAAGGGACATCGGGATGGTAAAAGAAGGAACCCGTCCAGAATTTGACGGATTCCGAGGTTCTGATCTTGGGGAACCAATCCTCCCTAAATCTCCTAAGAGTAAAGGAGATGGTTCCGCAAGTCGGGAGTGCGCCCTCCGAAGAGTTCCGCTTAACCCCGAAACAGTATAACCAAAAGTCTAACCTAGGTTCTATGCCTAGGAAACCCTCGAAAAGGGCCTGAAACCCGGCCATATAAAGAATAGAGTTGGGTGGCAGGTTGTGGGGCTGGATATTATAGTGGGGGAGGACTTGGAGGAAAAAGGCAGAAGGTGGCAGTCCCATACCTCTTAGGAGATGGGAGGAGAGAAGAACCCGTTCACCGTCGTTTGGCATGGGTTCGTTCTCGTCCTCCGGGAGACGCCATTTCCATTTCACAACTAACTCCTCCTTTTCCATGTTTCGAAGGAGGGATGGGGGAATGCTGCAGGCAACCCAGTTGCCGGCAGTCTCCAGTTCTTCTTCCGCTCCGGCAGCGTCGGACGCGGCGGCTTCCGCAGCGGCGAGCTCGTCGCCGAGGAGCGTGATCTTCTCGTCCGCCGTCTCGGGAGCGAACGGTGGAGAAAGCGCGGAGCTTGAGCCCGCAAGATCCACGGTGGCGGAAGGACTTCCTCCGTCCGCCGCGGAACCCGCGGTCTTCACCGGCTCGTCGCCGGCGCGCGTCGGGGAATCCAGGGAAGGGTCCATCTGGTTGATTATATCCTCGATGTCCTGCGTCACGGTGCGCGCGGGCGAAGATGGCGAGGATGCCATTGGGTGGCGGCGCGGCTAGTCTCCGGTGACGTTCTGGGCGCAGTGTGCGTTCGGGAGTGGTTCTTTGCTCGAGAGCTTGGGCACGATAATGGCGTTGCGAGTGAGAGCGGAAGGTTTGCCGGGAGGACGAAGGAGGCTATTTATAGCCGGAAATCCGTCACGATACGTGCTAACGGCTCTTTTGACCGTTGGATGATCAACGCGTGTCACTCGCCGAAAAATCCGGGAAATGAATCGACAGGGTGATTATGGCTATCTCCTCGTTTCCCGTGAGAATCTGTCAGAGATATGTTTCTGGGTTTCCCACTCAAAACCCAAGCATCCCTTACGTCATCATGATTAAAGCGCTGACGTAGGAGGTTCCTTCTCCGCGAAGGATCGTATGAGAAAAGCCGGATTTCCAGAATTCCGAGTTTTAGTTACCATCTCTTTTTAAAGAAGAATAAGAAGAATCAAGACTGCTGGCCGATATTTCTCGGACAATATGCATTTGCCGAAAGACGGCGAATCAGAGTTTTAATCCTTATTGGGGGCTACTGTCGGATATATACTGAATAAGGGTATATCAGATGGTAGTCATAAGTGCCGGATTACCAGGGTGGCCCAAGTGGTAGTGGGCTATGGTCCATTGGGCGGCCCAGTAAGCTGACGCACAGAAGCCGGATTCTAGAAGGACCCGGATCACGGCCCGCGTGATCTGGCTTGAAGGAGAAGACTGATTCCTTACTTTCCAAGTTAGAAGTTGCCGTAGTATTCTAGGTTTCCTATTCTGTATGCCCTAACCCGGCTATTATATAAAGCCGGACGGGAGATAAGATTAAGAAGAGAAGAAGATATAGGCTAACTCGCCGGGAAGTTGATCCTCAGCGAATAGCTAAACCTAACCTCACATTGTAATTGTATACACAGGCTTTAGTCCTGATTAGTGAGATTGCAGGAGTAGGAACGTCGTATTATCACGACGTACCGAACCTGGGTAAATCCTGTGTCTTTGTCTACGACGCGATCCCGTTACCCCACGTCTCTACCCGTAGTCTCATGGCACCCCCGTCTATGAAAACTACTACGATGTCTCGACAGTAACTCTTGAAAGCAAGGGCCCGAAATCCGCTTCTTTGATTCCTCGAGAAGAAATCCTGGAGGAAAAGAAGGTCGAGGATGAGGCTGGAGGAACTAAAAGTGAAACACGTTCCTCTAAGAACACTTCATCTTCTAAGGGAAAGGATGAAAAGGAGGATTGCCACTATCGAGTGTTCTTAGTTAGGTTCATGGCAGGGGGTGCCATAATCCTACTGACAGAGCCATGGGTGGATACGCGGGAGAGTGGAAACAAGGAAAAGATTTACCCAGGTTCGGTACGTCACAACTAAGGCAGCGTTCCTACTCCTGCAATCTCACTAAATCAGGGCTGAAGTCTGAAGTATACAAAGTACAACGTGAGTAGGGTATCACTATCTCATCGAGGATGAACTTCCCAGCGAGATAGCTTCAAGATATTTGATCTCTCTTGTCTATTTAGTCTTTCGACAACACCCGTCTGGCTTTATATAGATAGCTGGACTAAGGCTTACAGGAAGGAAACCTAAAAGTCTATGGAAAGTATTCCTATTCTTGGAAACTAAGGCATCCAGATTCCTCTCCAATCTGGACCACGTATTGGGCCGTGATCCGGGTTCTTCTAGAATCCGGCTTCCTGTGCGTCAGCTTACTGGTCCGTCCAATGGACTTTGCTCCATTGCCTGAGGGTTGCCTTAGTAATTCAGCCTTGGGCCGATGCCGGATATACCCCTATCTGGTATATATCCGACAGTAGCCCCCAAGGAGAGTTAAGACTTCCATTCGTCGTCTTTTCCTAGATTTCATGTCTTCAGAAAAGTCGGCCTTCAGTCTTGAATCTTCTTCTCGACATAGTTTTTATGCCAAACCCGGCTTTCCAGAATCCGACATTTCTTTCACAAATATTTGCTTATAAGGAACATGTGACATAAGCGCTAAAATCATGCTTACGTTACAACCATTCATCTTCAGTCAAAGACTAGAAACATATCTCTTCCATATTTGGCGCGATAAACGAGGAAATAATCATCATTGCTCCAGCTCACCATATCCCGGATTTTCCTGCGATACATGTGTCAGTCATCCAACATCTAAATTAGTCGTTGAGCTAATCTCAACGGAAAAATGTCTATAAATACTTCCTCGTTACCTCCGTTTCATTTTCCTTCCCTTTGCAACGATTCACTCGAGAACACAGTCTAGAGCTCTTGCGCACTTCCACTCCCGAGAGAGAAAGATAGGAATTTCCTCGCCGGCGTTCTCACCATCGGTGGTTCATGCTCCAAACTGCGGGAGCACTTCCGCCAAATGGACGCCGAGGAAAACACTTGCGCCCCCGAGGTCACCATCGACCTGCCGCTCACGGAGCCTACCACAGACCCTGCCGCTCTTCTCACGCACGCCTCCTCCAAAGTGTCAACGGCGGAGGCCTCCTCTTCTTATGCTCCAGTGGCTCCCCCAAACGCCCCCACATCAACGCAGAAGATCCACACGGGCGCCTCGGTGGGTGGAAATCCTAGTTTCGCCACCGGAGCTGCAGCTCCTCCGCCCTCAACTACTCTTCCTCCTCCCGTCCCCAAATCGGGAGATGGAGAAACTGCTCTTTGCACCGGCAAAGATGCGGAAGGCGACGCGAGGAAGACGAAGTGAGTGAAGCCGGCAATTGGAGCCACAACAACATTGCGCCGGTCTTCTGAAGAGAATGGAGAAGGATGAGTTCATCCTAAAAGAAAAATGGCGGCGGGAGAGCAAGGACGCAGAGCCCCAGCCAAAAGATGGGGAAAGGGTAATCCTGGCTTCCCATGTTCTGCGAGGTATGGGATTCCCACCATCCTCCTTTTTCGTTCAGGTTCTCTAGCACTACGGAGTTCAACCCCACAATCTTCCCCAAACTCCATTATGTATATAGCCGGCTTTCAGGATTTATTCGAAGCCTACCTAGGAATAGAACCTAGGGTAGATTTTTCCAATATTGCTTCTACGTGAAGCGTAATACTTTCGATGGCCTCTCTCCTGTCTGTGGGGCCATATCTTTCAACCTGCATCGTGGCAGGGAGGTATGGTTTCCCAAAATCAAAACCTTGGAATCCGTCAAATTTTGGACGGGTTTCCTTCTTTTATCATGAGGATGTCTCGTATCCTGGAAAGGATACGGGCATTCCATCTTTCAACAATTTCGCTACCACTCCCAGGGACAACTAGGCTCTGGACGCCGTCCAGGTTCTTCCCCCAGATCTCCTACGAATCAAAAGGCGGATCACCAAATTGGTCACAACTTCTCTGTCGCTCACAGGAATGGACACTGTCCTTTACTGTCTCGGAAGGAGGATCCAACCCCTTTCCTTTCGCGTCGAACGTCTTCTATGCGAGTACAACAGCCCATATGACGCCATGCGAGTGACTTCGACAGCAATGTCGTAAAAGGCTTTCGGAAGCGCGTAAATCATTCGGTGGCTACACGTGACCAGTACATTGAAAGTCTACAAATGTTTCACTCAGAGAACCCTCTTGCCAAGGTAATGCATGCTTTTCTGCCTTTGGTAAGGATTTCATACTCTTACCTTTACGAATGTATACTAATAACTTATTCGTGTTTTTGCAGCTTGAAACTCTCGATGACCCACAAGTATAGGGGGTGTATCGTAGTACTTTCGATAAATAAGAGTGTCGAAACCAACGAGGAGCAGAAGGTGTTGACAAGCAGGTTGGATAGAGATTTCACTGTAACACTAACAAACGGGTTTTCGGAGGTTTTTGATATAGCAGATAAATAAAGTGCGAGTAAATAAATAACAGTACATAATATTGCAGTGATTAGACCAATCCTTTTAAGAGCAAAGGACAAGCCGGTTGTTCTACTTATAGTGACTAAACGTTCTCGAGGACACGTGAGAATTTCGTCAAGTGCCTTCGCTTCATATAGTTGATTAATATTTATTGGTTCGTTAAGTGTTGTGTTGGTGAACCTATGCTAATGCACCGCCCAAATAGGACTAATACATACTTGTGATTACACCCCTCGCAAGCATCAGCAAATACAAGAAAGTAATTAAGATAAATCTAACCACGACCTTAAAACTTTGGGACCCAGCACTCCCTCGTGCATTGGTTTCCTAACGGGGTTTAGGTTTTTGTCACTCCGGCAGCCCCACAATTAGTAGACAAATACACAATGCATCCTCCTAGACCCATAAAGGTGAAGTATCATGTAGTCAATGTTCACATGTGATGGCTCCCAAGTGCAGGAGATCAATCGTAGTCTTTGATGGGAAGTATTACCCAAATTTGTAGTTCGAATCCGTGGGAACACAAGAATACCGGTGTGACTTTAGCAATTGGGACGTCACTCCCAACCACACCTGTGTATCAACAAACTTGCAGCGAGAGTGGTGAGTGTAATAATGCAGTGAAAGTAAACAAACAGAAAGTAAATGGAGAGGAAGTGTTTTCCCAGTTTTCACCGGAAATGTAACACCCCAATTTTTGCTACCAAAGTGTTGTGGTGTTGAGTTCATATCATACATGCATGAAACAAAAATTCAAATCATGTTTTAACCAATTTAATTTGTGAAATTAAATGGTTTCAGAAAATCCCACAAAAAGCACTTATTTTGGGTTCCAAAATTTTGTATTGAAAATAATTCAAATGCACCAACCCAAGTTATGGTTTTGTTGGGAATTTCATGAGCTTTTCAAAAACTATTTTTGCCAAATTTTTAGTTTGCAAAAAGGCCCTCAAACTCTCAAGTTCTGTTGCTGTTTTGGGCAGACAAGGACCTCTTCACAATTTTCAGAAGTTCCAGGGGTTCTGTGCAAATATGTCTTCTTCTTCCTTTGCCAGTAGGAGCAGGTGCGTTTCCGCCGCCTCTCCACGTACTGCTTGCGCCCCCTCTCGCATGGATAAGGCCGTGGAGAAGGCCACACTCTCATATCTCTCCCTGTGGCCTCACCCCTGCCCTCTCCTTCTCTGCTGCGAGGTTGAGCCAAACCCTAGCTCTCTGTGTCGTCCGGCCGCCGTCGACTGCCGCCTCTACGGCCGCCCCCGGGCTAATTGACGCCGCAGGAAGCTCCACCTCGTCTCTCTCTATCTCCCTGTGAAAGCAATCGGTCGAGGAAGACCGGAATCCCTGCCGCCGTGCGCTTCTTCCCCGTCACCGGCCGTCGGCCTCCGTCGATGCCCGCCGCCGATTCCGACCTCCCCACGCCTACCCGTCAGCTCCATCACGCTCTACTTGCTCCGGTGAGCATTCCTATGGCCTCAGCTAGCCTCCTCCCTCTCCCCAGCTCGTGGCCGCCGCTATCCTTGCTCCGCCGCCACGGATGTCGCCGCCGGCGAGGATTCCGGTGACCATTTGGTCACCGGTTGGCACCACTCGGTTCCCCTTGTTCTCCTCCATCTTGTGGTATAGTTTGTTCCATCAATCGCACACAAATTCGGTCGAATTTCATCTCACCTGTGAAGATCAATATAGGGTGACGTCATGTCTGTGTCATGATGACGTCATATTTCCCTTTTTAGATATTTTCAGAAATTCCAGAAAAAGAGTAAAAATTGATAATTGAATAACTGTTAAAATATTAATCAGAAAAATAAAATAAAAATATGGTTATGCTCATAAAAATGTAATCTTTCCAAATATTTCTTTTTCATATATGTTTGAGAAAGTCCAAAAAATGGCTTTATTTAATATTGTTAATTCTTTTAAAAATAGGAAAATAAGTTTTTATTCAATAAAATTAGAAAATTAAAAGTTATATGTCAAAATGCTCAAAATGACAAATGCAACTTGTTTATGATGTTTTCAACCTCATCTGAGCAAGTAAAATGGTAAGCACTTTCAGAATCGCCCGAAACCCCCTCCGGGGCCTATTTCGGGACTTTTTCAGTAAAACTGCCTAACTGACATACGAACCCTAGCAACCCAACGATCATGTTTAGGGATTTATTTCAGTGCATTAACTTGCTCATGCATACATGTTGTGCATTGCATCGATGCCATGTGTTGATTGTTATTTCTCTTTCGGTGTTGTTTCCCCCTCGGTAGAACGTGACTCCGAAGAGAAGGCCAACAATTCCATGACGAATACTTGATCTTAACCGACAAGTCAAGCACTTATCCCTGAAGACTTTATCTGGTTTTCTTATAACCAAGGCAAGCATAACCTCTTATCTGCTCATATATGATTTCAAAGTGATTTGAATCTCGTACTTTGCATTCGGTTCCAAACTATTTGATGTTAGTAGATAGAGTTCTCCTATATTCTGCATAACCTAGATATCCTGATCCACTTCACCTAGCAGCTATAGGTTTGTTTGTGCGCGCTCCGCTAAACCTTGTGAGTCTTGCTTAGCCATGCCTAGTTGATGATTCTGGTCAATGCGTGAATCTACCATGTCAGGTGTTTATGATTTGAGTTACCTTTGATAACTTGACTAATCACAGCATGGATGTGAGGCCACAATGGGTTGTGGCGTTTTGTCCTGTTCATGCCCCTAGGAGCGAGTTCTCGCCTTCGAGCCAAGACTGAGCGTACAACCACACGTGGGCCGATGAACCCCGCCCGGCTGACTAACTTGTTTAACCTTATCCATGAGCCACGTAGTTTGAGCTTTCCATCTGCGTGTGAGTCGGAAAATGTTTTGGAGAAAACTAGGTCGTGACCGGGACAAGTGATGGACGTACACGGATCTTGTTCCCGACTCACAGAACAGGTGCCGTCAGGAGGTGGCCAACTCCCTGTTGACGGGGTGGCCCTGTTTGGGTTGACTCATGGATATGGTTCGACAAGGTAAAGGCCGGGAATCGACCACCCTCTGCCGGCACTTCCCGGACTAGTGCCAACCCGGTGGCACTAAGAGTCGGTTGGTACGTGTGGGTAAAGTTGTACACCCCTGCAGGGTTAAATCTTTTCGAGAAGCCGTGTCTGCGGTTAAAGACGACTTGGTGACGGATTCTGTGATCATAGACAACATAAACGGAATGCTTAAAACTTGTTGATAACGAATGAAGGATGCCTCCTCGGAGATGCCGAGAGGGGTTACCTTGTAGCATGGGATAGTGTGGAACAACTGGAGGAGGTGATCTTTGAAGCACGAGGTGCTGAAATGATTTGGTGGATTAAAAAGATGATGATATCAGTAGTTGAGTAGCTTTCTCATCTGTTTTCAAAACACTCCATGAGACGTGCTATTCCTTCCTCAACTTGCAAAACAAAGATTGCTTTACGCAAATCAGCCTTCATGAAACCCTTTTCGAAATAGCAGATATATAATAGGTTAACTAAGTCTTGTTGAGTACCTCCCGTACTCAGGTTTGCTTAATTTTGGTTCAGGAGAAGATCTCTCATCGGTGGTGATTCAACTTGGACATCGACGAGTAGTTTGGGGTTCCCAGGTAGCAGCCTGGAATCTATGGGCTGGGACGTCGCCTTATGTTGCGGCCTCTTAGGCCTTTTTGGTTCTTGTTGATTAGCAACATATTCTGCTTTCCGTTGTCTGATGTAATGTTGGGTCGTGTGACCTCTGCTTGTAAGCTATACTCTAGTAACATCTGTTTAATAAAGCTTCTTGTTTAGAGTACTGCTTTGATCGGTTGTTGGTTTCGAGCTCATTGTTATACAGTTTTGGCTATGCCTGCATAGTTGTCGCAGTCGAGGGGTTGTGGAGCCGATGATCCATGTCCGAGCCCGCCTGTCGATTTGATCGGCCTGGGGCGAGGTAACCCCAGTAACCCTCGATTGTTGTTGCACTTTCTGGACACATAGCATCTCTGTATAGCTTTGGACCCGTTTCCTTCAGTTTCATTCGATTCGTGGACGCTTTGATATGCGTAGTTGGTTATGACTAGCGTGGACACAAGGAGTAGTAGACTGGGGATCCGGACTACGTGCCGATGAATCCAGTCTGCCTGCCGTTGTTTGTTGCGGCCGGGGATGGTAACCCTGAAGCCCTTGTGAGTCCATGGCTAGGAGCACATAACGGTATGTATATCTTTGGGTCCGGGGTCGTGACAAGTCTTGGTATCAGAGCAGGACTGCCTGTAGGAAAACCTTATTGCTTGGTCGATGTCGAGTCTAGTGTTTGTGAAAACTACTTTGAAACTTCAAATGATTGTGAAAACCCTTCTTAGGATTCTTTTTACTCCGTATCTGGTATCGCCCTAACTCTGGGTCATCTTACCTATTTTGATTTGAAAAGGTTTTGCTATCTCTTCTAGTCATTCAAAACTCAGGTGCCTTCTCTGGCAAGGACGTTTCTTTCACCCAATTTTGACCTAATGTTAAGTTCTAGAGTCGTGTGTGTTCCATCCTTTGTTACCTCTTAAACTGGGAGATTTCCTTTCTTTCATAATCTCTCAAAGTTGTATAGATTCCACATTCTTACATGTTCTAAAGTCTGAAAATCCTGAACCTCGAGATCTGCTTTTCATCTCGAATGTATTCTTCCTCTTTTGCTCAAATACTTCCGGAGCTAAGTTTGTCCTCGTTGAAAGATACTTCGTGATTACTATTCGTGGTGTCCTTCAAGGCACTCCGATAGTAGTTACTCCTTTCGTTGTGTTTTTAACCTTGGACTTGAACCGAAGGTCCCGGAATGTGCTGAATTGCGGTGAGTTGAGTCATGTGGTTTCATAACCATGTGATGCTCATGCCATCAGTACAGGATGCTGACCTTTAACCCAAGTTCTGTTTCGTTGAATCCTGAAGAATCTGTTTTACCTCGGGATGGTTAGGAAATTTCAACTCTCATAGCCATAGGTTTGCTCTTGCAATCAGAAGGGATCACAACAAGAGTGATCATCATGGCTCCACATCTTTGTTCTTATTTCAGCTATACCTCCCTTTTAGCATGGGTTTTACAAATGAGCATTACCCCGTGCATCCAACGTGATCTCAGGACTTTCCAGAGCACGTTCCTACTCTTTAGTTGCTTTCCGAACTTCGTCCGTTGTTTGGAAACCAAGTTACATATGGTGTTGGATTCCTCCAATGCGTTTGCTCTTGTTTTCCGTCAGAACATTCCTCCTTGGAATGTCAGGAGAAACAAACTCCAGTACCTCGTTCATATCTAGGACCAGGTCGAAGTTTTGTAATTCGCCAACTAGAGAAGTTTCATCAGCTTCTGTTCTGTTCTACCTTCGAGTATCACACTCTTTTATATCAAGAGGCTGTGTTGAGTTTCATGGCCTTATTGATGAAGTGATGCTCTTACCGTCTTCACCCCCTTCCTCTAAGCTCGAATGCATGAGAATGATGGTTTGTTCATCGACATGTGTATCTGCTATTCTTAGCAATTCTTATTGCTTTGAAAAGTCTAAGAAAACATCTGTATCCTTCTTAGCACTATTGGTCACCCAGCCTCTTTTTGAAGTTGACTGTGTTACCAAGCCCGTTCATTCCGGTGCACATTCTCGGTCAGAGAGTTAGTTTCATACCAAATCTCTCAAGACCATATCAATTGCTTTGAAAAACAAACCTCCTGTCCAAATTCCGAGACATAACGGTAGATTGTGATATTTTGGTTGTCTTTCTAGAAGTATCACCAGGTTGTTACCTGACCGTGATGTCTAAACAAGGGGTACTTTGAACTACTCCTTTCTCCAAGGAACTCCGCTGGATATCCTGGACTAGTTGGTGGAGCTTAAACAACAACTTGGAGAGTTGAAAGGCAAAAGTTCCGCCAACTTGTTCCTTTGATAAGGGATATCTAGTTTTCCTCGTGTTGAGGCATGATAGTATCTCTTTAGTGGACATGCTGTCATTCTATCTTGATTTGATTTGGGCTATCGTCAAATCAAGTCCAGATTCAAGGACTATCCTGATGGTGTTTTCACTCATGGTGTTTGGCCCGAGTACACCTCATGTCCTTTGGTCTGACCAATGTTCTGCCTTGTTCATATATCATATGAAACCCCTCTTCTTGGAGTGTTTTGATAAGCGTGTTGTCGAGCCCATCGATGACATTCCTATTTTCTCCAAGTTGCAAGAGGTTCATGTTGAACAATTGGCACTAATGTTGGAAACTTCTGAGAACCAACTTTGTGTTATCACGAAGTTGTGTTCTGGATGTTCGAAGTGGCTTACTCCAGTTCATGTGCTTAAGGTGAAAGTTGTCGCCGTGGATCGGAGTAGAGTTTTCGTATTCCCTTGGGAATAACTCCAAGTCGGTCATGTATGTGTGGACTATTCTTGAGATGGTGGGTTGTTACCTCCAATTACCTGAAGAAATTTGTATCCACACCAAGCCACTGACTGACTATCCGTGAAAGAGAGGAAGTCTATGAACTTTGTTATCTTTGTATCATCTTCCCAACAATGACTCCGATGTGTTTCATTGCAGGTAAGTCATGTAGGTGCAACCGTCTTTGCAAGTTGCTAATACATGAGTTCTGCGATCTCACTCATCTTCTCGAGTGTAGCATCGTAGTCCATATCTTGAGAATCTAGTAACTGTACCTCAATTGTAACCGGTGCAATCTCTTTGATTAAACATACCGAGTCTGAGTCATTAATCCACTAACCAGAGCTGAATCTCAAGCAGCAACGATGGTTGGTGTTTCCCCAAAGGTATTGACTTAGGTCCTTTTAGAATCCGGCATGGTTGATGTTGTGGTTTACACAATTAGCCGGAAGGCCTAATGTCATATCCCTTTGAATTCGTAAGAACAACCACTCTCCGTGAGAATTCTTGTCTGGCTTATTCTAACAAGTTTCCTCCCCGTTCTTCCAAACCGGAGTTTTACTTTCACTTGATTACCTATAGAAGGCTTGTCTTAAGCCTGATCTTGGTATCTAAAACATCAAGGGTAACTTGGAAGTTGATCTTTCCGTTGAACCTCCAAAACCATTGTTTCAGTGGAAACAAGTTCATCAGGAGAACATCTCTTGGTGTTTCGTAACCGCCGTTGATCAGTTCACTTTTTCAAGTTGTGTACTTGAAGTTCTGATCATCTCACACATGGTGTGAATTTGTCAGTTACTTCAGCCATGGTGTCTTAACCATGTGGTAGATGTATTGCTACGTCAAATCCACCATAGGAAAGAGATTCCCTATTCCTTCTGGTGTTTCAATCCTCGTTGGTTACTCATCTTATGGTGTGACCAAGAAGTTCTCCTTCACCACGGTGTTCCATCATCCTTTGGTTACTCATCCTCCGTTGTGAAGTAACATCCCGATCTTTGACAAAGATTTTGAAAAAGTTATAACGGAATGAAAGTTCCGTTATCTTTCGTGTCCACTCCGAAGAGTGAGCATGATCCTGTATCAAAATTCTCGCCGATGCACGATTACAGTGTTTTCTCGTGATTTCCCTCGTCTACGGATATTACGTTGTGGTATCCAAGACCATCTTACTCAATTTTGGTATTCTGTCTGAAGAAACCTCGATGTCATAAGTTGTTCGACCTATCTTTTCCAAAAGGATTTAAAGTCTTGTGCAAAGCTCATTTTCTTAATCCTTTCAAGACTAATCGTCCGCAAACTTGAAACCATCTTCTATTCCCTCTGTTACTTTGATGTGTTTCATGCCTGTTAACTCAAAAGTTCGTTATGAACGTCCCTGTCGTGAGTTAGCCATGAGATACTCGATCTTCGTGAAGATCAATTCTTAAGAGTTTTCCCTCTTACCTAAGGTGTAGCCTTTGGAGATCTTCGCAAGTGCTACGGATCAACCTCTTCGAGAAAAGAACCGTAACGTTCGAGAAGATCGTTCAAAACCGGTGTTCCTTCTTTCTTCTCCTTCGGGAATCTCGGGACGAGATTCTTGTAAGGGGGGTAGATTTGTAACACCCCAATTTTTGCTACCAAAGTGTTGTGGTGTTGAGTTCATATCATACATGCATGAAACAAAAATTCAAATCATGTTTTAACCAATTTAATTTGTGAAATTAAATGGTTTCAGAAAATCCCACAAAAAGCACTTATTTTGGGTTCCAAAATTTTGTATTGAAAATAATTCAAATGCACCAACCCAAGTTATGGTTTTGTTGGGAATTTCATGAGCTTTTCAAAAACTATTTTTGCCAAATTTTAAGTTTGCAAAAAGGCCCTCAAACTCTCAAGTTCTGTTGCTGTTTTGGGCAGACAAGGACCTCTTCACAATTTTCAGAAGTTCCAGGGGTTCTGTGCAAATATGTCTTCTTCTTCCTTTGCCAGTAGGAGCAGGTGCGTGTCCGCCGCCTCTCCACGTACTGCTTGCGCCCCCTCTCGCATGGATAAGGCCGTGGAGAAGGCCACACTCTCATCTCTCTCCCTGTGGCCTCACCCCTGCCCTCTCCTTCTCTGCTGCGAGGTTGAGCCAAACCCTAGCTCTCTGTGTCGTCCGGCCGCCGTCGACTGCCGCCTCTACGGCCGCCCCCGGGCTAATTGACGCCGCAGGAAGCTCCACCTCGTCTCTCTCTATCTCCCTGTGAAAGCAATCGGTCGAGGAAGACCGGAATCCCTGCCGCCGTGCGCTTCTTCCCCGTCACCGGCCGTCGGCCTCCGTCGATGCCCGCCGCCGATTCCGACCTCCCCACGCCTACCCGTCAGCTCCATCACGCTCTACTTGCTCCGGTGAGCATTCCTATGGCCTCAGCTAGCCTCCTCCCTCTCCCCAGCTCGTGGCCGCCGCTATCCTTGCTCCGCCGCCACGGATGTCGCCGCCGGCGAGGATTCCGGTGACCATTTGGTCACCGGTTGGCACCACTCGGTTCCCCTTGTTCTCCTCCATCTTGTGGTATAGTTTGTTCCATCAATCGCACACAAATTCGGTCGAATTTCATCTCACCTGTGAAGATCAATATAGGGTGACGTCATGTCTGTGTCATGATGACGTCATATTTCCCTTTTTAGATATTTTCAGAAATTCCAGAAAAAGAGTAAAAATTGATAATTGAATAACTGTTAAAATATTAATCAGAAAAATAAAATAAAAATATGGTTATGCTCATAAAAATGTAATCTTTCCAAATATGTCTTTTTCATATATGTTTGAGAAAGTCCAAAAATGGCTTTATTTAATATTGTTAATTCTTTTAAAAATAGGAAAATAAGTTTTTATTCAATAAAATTAGAAAATTAAAAGTTATATGTCAAAATGCTCAAAATGACAAATGCAACTTGTTTATGATGTTTTCAACCTCATCTGAGCAAGTAAAATGGTAAGCACTTTCAGAATCGCCCGAAACCCCCTCCGGGGCCTATTTCGGGACTTTTTCAGTAAAACTGCCTAACTGACATACGAACCCTAGCAACCCAACGATCATGTTTAGGGCTTTATTTCAGTGCATTAACTTGCTCATGCATACATGTTGTGCATTGCATCGATGCCATGTGTTGATTGTTATTTCTCTTTCGGTGTTGTTTCCCCCTCGGTAGAACGTGACTCCGAAGAGAAGGCCAACAATTCCATGACGAATACTTGATCTTAACCGACAAGTCAAGCACTTATCCCTGAAGACTTTATCTGGTTTTCTTATAACCAAGGCAAGCATAACCTCTTATCTGCTCATATATGATTTCAAAGTGATTTGAATCTCGTACTTTGCATTCGGTTCCAAACTATTTGATGTCAGTAGATAGAGTTCTCCTATATTCTGCATAACCTAGATATCCTGATCCACTTCACCTAGCAGCTATAGGTTTGTTTGTGCGCGCTCCGCTAAACCTTGTGAGTCTTGCTTAGCCATGCCTAGTTGATGATTCTGGTCAATGCGTGAATCTACCATGTCAGGTGTTTATGATTTGAGTTACCTTTGATAACTTGACTAATCACGGCATGGATGTGAGGCCACAATGGGTTGTGGCGTTTTGTCCTGTTCATGCCCCTAGGAGCGAGTTCTCGCCTTCGAGCCAAGACTGAGCGTACAGCCACACGTGGGCCGATGAACCCCGCCCGGCTGACTAACTTGTTTAACCTTATCCATGAGCCACGTAGTTTGAGATTTCCATCTGCGTGTGAGTCGGAAAATGTTTTGGAGAAAACTAGGTCGTGACCGGGACAAGTGATGGACGTACACGGATCTTGTTCCCGACTCACAGAACAGGTGTCGTCAGGAGGTGGCCAACTCCCTGTTGACAGGGTGGCCCTGTTTGGGTTGACTCATGGATATGGTTCGACAAGGTAAAGGCCGGGAATCGACCACCCTCTGCCGGCACTTCCCGGACTAGTGCCAACCCGGTGGCACTAAGAGTCGGTTGGTACGTGTGGGTAAAGTTGTACACCCCTGCAGGGTTAAATCTTTTCGAGAAGCCGTGTCTGCGGTTAAAGACGACTTGGTGACGGATTCTGTGATCATAGACAACATAAACGGAATGCTTAAAACTTGTTGATAACGAATGAAGGATGCCTCCTCGGAGATGCCGAGAGGGGTTACCTTGTAGCATGGGATAGTGTGGAACAACTGGAGGAGGTGATCTTTGAAGCACGAGGTGCTGAAATGATTTAGTGGATTAAAAAGATGATGATATCAGTAGTTGAGTAGCTTTCTCATCTGTTTTCAAAACACTCCATGAGACGTGCTATTCCTTCCTCAACTTGCAAAACAAAGATTGCTTTACGCAAATCAGCCTTCATGAAACCCTTTTCGAAATAGCAGATATATAATAGGTTAACTAAGTCTTGTTGAGTACCTCCCGTACTCAGGTTTGCTTAATTTTGGTTCAGGAGAAGATCTCTCATCGGTGGTGATTCAACTTGGACATCGACGAGTAGTTTGGGGTTCCCAGGTAGCAGCCTGGAATCTATGGGCTGGGACGTCGCCTTATGTTGCGGCCTCTTAGGCCTTTTTGGTTCTTGTTGATTAGCAACATATTCTGCTTTCCGTTGTCTGATGTAATGTTGGGTCGTGTGACCTCTGCTTGTAAGCTATACTCTAGTAACATCTGTTTAATAAAGCTTCTTGTTTAGAGTACTGCTTTGATCGGTTGTTGGTTTCGAGCTCATTGTTATACAGTTTTGGCTATGCCTGCATAGTTGTCGCAGTCGAGGGGTTGTGGAGCCGATGATCCATGTCCGAGCCCGCCTGTCGATTTGATCGGCCTGGGGCGAGGTAACCCCAGTAACCCTCGATTGTTGTTGCACTTTCTGGACACATAGCATCTCTGTATAGCTTTGGACCCGTTTCCTTCAGTTTCATTCGATTCGTGGACGCTTTGATATGCGTAGTTGGTTATGACTAGCGTGGACACAAGGAGTAGTAGACTGGGGATCCGGACTACGTGCCGATGAATCCAGTCTGCCTGCCGTTGTTTGTTGCGGCCGGGGCTGGTAACCCTGAAGCCCTTGTGAGTCCATGGCTAGGAGCACATAACGGTATGTATATCTTTGGGTCCGGGGTCGTGACAGGAAAAGAGTGAAAGTAAACCAGAGACTAAAACGCAGGCATGAGGTGACAGCGGGGTGTTGCACGGATAAGATTGATCATGTAATAATGTTTTGCTAGCAGCGGGGCCTTTCTCTATCTCAGTTTTATGTAGGTGTGTGTTCCGTAAATTATTGTGCGTACTAACCAAGAGAATTTGCACAAAGCCTATTGTCCTACCTGCCCTTTTCACCGGGGCCAATTTGGAACTACAGGTAATTAAGGTCTACCCTTTCGAATAGCCCAGACCAACGCATTAACACTCCATGAACACACATAATCCTCAAACTAGAACATATCCCCCTTGTTTTACCTAGCTGTCACTTTAGGGTTCGTAGGTTCAACATAATAGCAGGTAATACACATTGCAGATAGATACCAAACTCAAATATATGATGTAGCAATGTAAGTTCAGTACTGAAATCATGCCACTTGGGCCCTAGTAACAAGCATTAAGACTAGCAATAGTGCATCAACATAAGACATAAGAATTCTCAAGACAAACCCCTAGATCCCGCATACCGGGTAGCAATTACATGATCAATCTCATCCAAAACCCCTCACACCTCACATGCCTACAGCAACTACTCACACATGGAGGGGTGATGGAGCTCATGGTTGATGGAGATGATGGTGGTGATGATGATGGTGACGAAGCCCCTCGAATTCCACCTCCGGGGGTGAAATCCCGGATCAATCTGACTCCGAAATCGAAGATCGTGGTGGCGGCAGCGCTCCGTTTCGCGAACAGCACTCCCCTTCGAAACCCGTCAGTTTCTCGTATATATGGAGGGGTACGTCGAAGACCTAGCCGGAGTGGGCCATCTGGGCCCAAAAGGGGTGACCCCACGCGGCCAAGGAATCTGGCCGCGTGTGGGGCCCCCTTTTGGCCCTCGGGTGGCCCCCCCGCCCCATCTGGTGCTCATTCGCCTTCTTTTCCATAAAAAGTTACGTGGTTTTCGTCCCCTGTGAAAAGTCCTGCGAAAATAGACGGAAAGAAGACTTTTTCTAAAAACAGCGTCAGATTCTGCAGATTTATTCAATTATGGGGGGCCTCCGGAGAGAAATACGATGCAAAGTGCTTGGAAAAGTAGATGCATTTTGGGTGCATCAACTCCCCCAAGCTTAGCTCGTTGTTTGTCCTCGAACAACTCAAACGCAGTGCAGAAGTGATAAAAACTTTGGCAAGAACTTTGCATTGCATATGCATCATCAATTAATACTAGCAAATACTCAAGACATGATTCCTGTAACAAGTAGCAAAATACTAGCAAGTGTGCATCTACTCAGTGTTGAAGCATATATACTTGTTGCAATAGAAATAACATGAAGTGTTAATACTTGAATGAGTTTGCTCAATTGTAGACATAAACAAAGGCTTGTGCATCGCTGATGATTGAATCATATCAAGATTTTTGAGATCTCTGATTCTTTCATATGTTGACAAGTAAAATCATTGTGCTTACTACCTTGCTCTCAGTTTTGCTAAAGCATTAATTTTTCATTTTGATTTTTATGCTTGACAAACTACAAGTTGAAAGCCTCATGCCCCTTAAAAGCGAAGTCCCGCACCATGATTACTCAACTCTAGATTCCTAATAAGCCTTGTACAATCATTGTAAGTATTAATGACATCACAGAGAGCAGCAATTGGGGTACCTCTTGCCCCATGACATGGAAACCAGCCCATGTCAAAATGGCAAGACAAACAAATGGAATGGACTCATTATCCTTTTTTTATTTCATTCACTATATGCATAGCTTCTTATTTTATTATAGGATATGCTGCGGAGTCCATTCTAGCTATAAGTAAATTTCCACCATGATATCGCATGGCTTGGGTTAGCGGCCCAATGCGTCTCTCTAATCATATATACTTACTCATCAAGACTTACTATTCCTCTACCTCATTTCGGCATGACAGGCATCCACAGTTAAAAGAACATAATATCAACTTGAATATAGAATTCTTAGTGCAGCGTTGAAAGTTTTCCATGTGATACACATTTAGACTAACCCCCAACCATAAGTTCGTCAAGCATAAGACTCCACTTTTATCATTCATGAAATTTTCTCTTTTAATTCTTTCCTTGGTTGGCAAGTTCAGTAAGCACAATGGGATGCGTAAACCTTTGCTTAAGGCTAAAATTATTCAATCCATCAGCCAAGTAATGACACTAAACAATATTTCAGTTGCATCAGAATATATTCTACTAAACCACGGAGAAGATAAACAATGGTTATTATGTCACTAAGTGTTAAGGGAATCATAAGGTGTGCACTTGCTGTTATTAAAAAGCATACATAAGCACGACAAAGGTGTCATACCTTTCATCCCTTCAAGCACATTATCATATCATTGTTGTTCTCCTCTCCCCACTTGAACTGCTCAATAAAAACTCAAATCTTGCTATAAAAAGTCACTGCATTCAGCAATTTGTTTACCTACCTAAACACCTCAAAAGTTTCTCATGTTTTACAGAGGTGAAGGCCATAAAAAGTTGCAGTAGTGATTAAATTTTCAGCTCAAACGGAGTCACAAGTAAAGATTAAAGCATATAACATTGAACATATTTCAGCAATTCCTGCAGCTCTGTATTTATACTAAACTCAAGAAAACAAAAATCTTTTTGTGGTTTTTGATTTTTAGAAACATAATGTAAATAACCAGAAGTAAACTAGCTAACAAATAACAAAAATATTTTTGTGTTTTTCAGATTTAAAGAACATAAAACAACAAATAACATGCAAGTGATATAACACAACGAATGAGGAGGGAGAGAAATACTCCCCCAAGTTTGTGATCAAGCTAGTATCCTGGGTGGTAATCATGTCCACCACTCGACGAACCTCCCTGGAAGAAGGATGGATCCTGCCATGCCTGTGCTCCAAGGTGTGGTTCAGGGAAGCCCCAGGGATATGCCATAGGTGCCTGGTATTGGGGCTACTCCTGTTGTTTCTCTTCTTGTTGTGGCTCTTCTTGCACAGTCCACTTTGTCTCCCTGTCAAACAAGTCAGCACAAGGGAGCCTAACAGACACAATGTGCCCATTAGAATCCTTATAGCAATATGAAAAATATTCTTTCTCAGCCCTGCTCATATCCATGCGAAAAAATAAACCAAAATCCAGCAGTCGAGTCTCATTTACCATGGTACCCAAGTTATCATTAAAACCTCGTTCTGCCATAATGTATTCATGGATTAAAGTGG